>JAJJWW010010115.1:0-600000 GCA_023531295.1 Papaver armeniacum | reverse complement strand
GCGTGGGCCAAAGGCATAGCGGCTTGAATTTGGCGTTGTTGCCATGGTGCGCGGGTGCGGCTTGGAAATATGGCTTGCGACACGTTTTGGCATGTGCCAATGGCACGTGCGGCCATGTTGACCTAGTTGCAAGTCTTTCAAGCCTAGGGCGCTATGTTGGGCGTGGGCCAAAGGCATAGCGGCTTGGAATTTGGCGTTGTTGCCATGGTGCGCAGGGTGCGGCTTGGAAATATGGCTTGCGACACGTTTTGGCATGTGCCAATGGCACGTGCGGCCATGTTGACCTAGTTGCAAGTCTTGCAAGCCTAGGGCGCTATGTTGAGCGTGGGCCAAAGGCATAGCGGCTTGGAATTTGGCGTTGTTGCCATGGTGCGCAGTATGCGTCTTGGTTTGGCATTGTTGCCATGGTGCGCAGTATGCGGCTTGGTTTGGCATGGTTGCCATGGTGCGCAGTATGCGGCTTGGTTTGGCATGGTTGCCATGGTGCGCAAAGTGCGGCTTGGTTTGGCATGGTTCCCTTGGTGCGCAGATATGCGGCTTGATTTGGCATGGTTGCCATGGTGCGCGAGATGCGGCTTGGTTTGGCATGGTTGCCATGGTGCGCGGATATGCGGCTTGGTTTGGCATTGTTGCCATGGTGCGCAGATATGCGGCTTGGTTTTGGAATTAGGGTTCGTGTTGAAAACCCTAATCTGTATTTTGAAAAAATACCCCTATTAATTATTTACACCTGAGTTAAATGCTCTTATTCAATGTGTTGCGGGTAACACTAGGTCATGGGGTTTTACGATTTTACCCCTTGTCTAAAAACCACCATCAACAACTGTCAAAATAAAGATCAAGTCAAGTGGCTAGCCAAGCACTATAAATTCCTTGCCCCATGTGATGAAATTTCCTACAGCCTAAATGATAGTCTGACACTCACTAGTTTCCCTGTAGACAAGAGCATCATCCACAAAAGAAGTTTTCACGCCTACCTTGTATGCTCCAAAACCTATTGGCCTTCCATGGACACTTTTCTTTGGATCTGTCTCAGCAATAAATGCATCAGCAACAATCTCGCCGTCAACGTACCAACTGAGCAACTTGCAAGGGGTATCCTTCTATGGCACTCCCACTGGCTTTTGCACCACATTTACTCTGCTCAATGGGCTGCCATTTTAACGGACCATGCTAGTGCTAGCATTGTTGTTGCTGGCATTTCCAGACTACAGAAGAAAAAAAATAGAAAATACCAAATGTAAACAGACTTACTTTTGGATCAAGTTTGTTTTTACATGTAAACATGTAAAAAATACAAATACAACAAAAATTGCAAGTGCAGAAACATGTAAATAAACTTACTTTAGGACTGGCCTTTTGCAAGTGTGATCCAACATGGCAGCAGACACATCTCAAGGACCGTTCCTATACAAAGATCAAAACGACAATATAAGGGGCAAGTTTGAAATCATAAACTGAGAAAAGAAAACTAAATAAATAATAACATTCTCACCTCTAACATATTAAGTCTTTCATTCATTTCCAACATAGTTTCCCGACACTCCGTGATGATCTTCTTATAATGGGACTTGACAGCCATCTTTGTCTTTGTTACTCCAAACCCTACTCCTTTGAGTCGACCTGGTTTGTCATCACCAAGAGCTTTGACAAGAAGATTGTCTATTAAAGATGATCCAACAAAGATCACCATTCTCTTCTTGGGCTCTTGCAATTTTCTCTCAGCATTTAGTCACATTTATAAATCGCTCGAACACATATACAAACAAAAACAAAGAAAGAAGTCTTTTGAGTACTTACGAAAGCGTCAACAACACCCGGATTTGGTTCCTTTCCTTCCTTCTGCTTATGACCCGTTTTCTACATTTCCACTGGGTCAATCTCTTCAGTTGTCTTCTTTTCCATTTGCTATAAACAACAGACAAATCCAGTTACTTAAAAAAAATTACAAATAGGTTTAATCAATCATTACTAACACACATAATGAATTTAAGTTTTGTAGAACATACCATAGCCTCCTCCAGTCGAGCGTAACCTTGTCTACTGATTGTGTGTGGGGTGGTATACTGCCTCCGAATTTCCTGCATTTTGAGTCTTTTCGCCTAAAAAAGTAACGGAATGTTGTTAAGTAACAAAACATCACCAACAACATTGACTGTCCAAAGAATTAATGTAAAAGATAACACGATATAAATACTTACTCGGAATTCCTCCGAGCAAACATTTGTTACAAAAACTTCCCACTCATTATCTGACATGTTTTGTGGTTTAAGTGCTTTAATCTTCTTCTCTCTTTCTTCTTCTTCTAACTCATCAAGGGAGAGTATCCTACCAGCTTTCCTAGACCTAGCCTCTTTAAGATAACAACCCATCTTCCCATAATAATAGCCTTTGTAAAGATCATCAACAATGAACCTCATCTGCAAATAACAGTGAAAGAGTTGAGATTAAGATTGAAGGTTAAAAGAGCTAAAGAGGTGAAGAGTTGAAGAGCTAAGAAATTACCTTAACAATCTTCCATATATTATGTTTGGCATCTTTAGGGACCCCTCTCCAATCCTTGTAAGTTAATGAAATATTTCGCCTAACTAAAACTCCCAACACACTTGCAAGTTGCACGGAAGCGCTACCAATGGGCTGATCCTTACTATTAAAGCTAACAGTGGACTTGTGTGTTGGGTCCTCTGTTAGCCCAAGTGAAGACATCCGTGATGGGCCACGTGGAACATACTTTCTCTTATCTTTTCCTTTCGAAACCTAAGCGTTTTAAGCATAAGAGTTATTAAATAAGGATTGAAAAACTAAAATAAAGAAACAACTTAAAGCAGCAACATAAGGAGTTATACCTCATCTGTTGTTTCCTTTTCATTCTCCGCGATGTCATTGTCACTAACATTATCAGCTTCCTTGTCTCCACCTTCCCCCTCTTCAGCATATTCATCTTCATCTACATATTCATCTTCATCATCATCTTCAACCATATCAGCGAAGGTATCATTCGGATTCCTGAGTTGTACATTGGGACATGGGACTGTTGATTGGTACAATTTCCGCCTCACTGTATTTTGCTTCTCAATAACTTCCTTAGATGTGGATCGTAATGGTTGAGATGCTCCTGATGTGGACTGCAATGGTTGAGATGCTGCGACACTTTCCAGTTCAGCTAAGCTTTTCCGTTTCCCAAGTGATGACCGTGTTGCAGCACTCTTCTCAGCAGTAGGTGATGACCTGTTCTTAAACCTAGGTGATGACCGTCTAGGGGTCTTTTCAGGATCAGTTGGTGATTCAGTTGGAGTCTTTTCAGTTGCAGGTTGCTCCAAATTCTTCGTCTTCTTGGGAGTTTTTTTCTTGTTATAAGACTTTGTCTGCTCCACTCTTCTTCTTTTCAAGATTATCTGCAAATATAAATTAAGTTAATCAAGAGGGTGGTAAATAAATTGACTTAAATAAATAAAAGAAACTGAGTCAAGAGATTGTATTACTACCTTCTTTTGGGATGGGACTGCCTTAGTCTTGGTAGCCTTGCTTTCTATGACATAAAATGCGTAACTCGGATAAAATGATAACACGATGATGCGAGACAACTTGAAAAGATGCAGCAATGTAATGAAAAGTTGCAAGATATATATGCATATGAATTCACATCTCCGTATATACTGAAAGATACTTTCAAGATAAGTAAGCACATACCACTTATAAATTTTAAACACTGGACCATAAAGATAAGCACACACTTACTTTATTCTTTGCCTTCGCAGACAACTCGGTCCTCACCATTTTTGAACACGTACAGCTACAAAAACAGGTCCAAAATTAGAAACAATAACTGCATCTTTTAACAAATGCAAAATGCTATGGCCTTGGGTTTAAGCTCTCTTTAAACCCAAGGCCATGAGCAAATGACATGAACCGTAAATTTATGTTTGGGTGGGCTAATTTTTTTCTCCAACGAGATGAATCATGAAATAATAAAAAATGATAGTGATAAGGGAGAGTGCAATTCCTGCCACAACAGCACTTGAGTGTTTGATTTCCCCATCTCTAACCTCATTCTAACATCAGTAGAAGATGTAACATACACGAAAAATATAGGAATACAAGACAAAAGGAATACTTGACTACCATTGCTGGTGTGCGAGAAAATCGACTCGATCAAAGAAAGCCACCAAATCAAATACTTGGTTAGCAAAGTATAGGAACCCACAAGGGTTATAAAAATGCCTAACATAAGAAAAAAACATGCTAAAAGACCATCAAGTTATTCACGGAAAAGCTTACGTTAAAGGAAAGTGAAGATTACAAGGTTTTATGCTATACGGGAAGTTAATTGTTAAAATTTGAATGCGGTACATAGATTATCATCGCATTGTAGTACTAAAAATAAAGATAACAATCCATTATGATTGCTGTAACTTTTAGCTCAATTAAGAGGGAAACGTTTAACTCAATTTTTCATTAATAAAGAAAGGAAAAGATTACAACGGAGCAACTTTTTCCCCAAACAAAATATAATTCTCTTTGATATGGATTAAAAGGTCCCTTTGAACGGATGGTTCTCATATTTAACTTGAAAGTACATAGTGACACGGTTTGTAGATGCTGTCATTTGCATAGAAAATATACATCCAACTAAGTGCTACGTTCTTCTTAATTCACTTTTATAAAGTAATTAACTTCAGTAAGAATCTTCAAAAAATGAATACATGATAAATTGAAAATATATATATATATATAAAAAAAAAACAATGAACCGTTGATATATATTAATGCAGCAAAACACATCATTGATTAATTCAGTATGGATACATAGAACAAACTACAACATAAATGAGATTCTAGATGTCTAAGACTCGCAAAAGAAAACGTACAAGATAAAAAGGTGAAGGAAAAGAGAACCTTGTGGAGAGAGCTGATAAATCCAACGTAAAAAATAGTGTAAAAAGTATAGGCGGCTGATGCTCCCTGCAGCTGCAATATCAAAACAAATAGGCAAATTCATCAAACAATTAACCACTTAAAATTACTGAAGTGAAGTCGACAACTACTTCTTTGGGTTCAGGTATACAAATCTATGAAACAATTAACGTACTAAGATTGATGAGACTTGAAAAAGGCAATTTTTTTTCATTAGTACAATTCATCGAACACTTAACTTACAAATGTTATTGAAAGTTGAATGAAATAACTTCCGATTCATTAAAAATTCCTAACATTTTTAGATTTCCAAGATTGAGCACCGCAAGGAATTCTTCAAGCTTCCAACTAGAATAATTATAGGAGTACAAATGCTGATGCTTGGGCTAATCAAAATTCTTTCCTGGGCTAAACAAACTGACATGACATTTTATCATTACTACAGGTATGACGATGACCCAATTTTGAACAAGGGCTGAAACAAACTTAGACCTTGACAGCTGAGCTACATAGTGATTTCCTCCTGTTTGTGATTATGTGTCTTGTAACTTCGCTTAATGCATGTATTTTATTTTGAACTTGTAAATTTTAAAGCATGAAAAGAGCTCAGTATGCACACAAGGTACAAAGAGAAACATATCATTGCTAGTTGTTTTTGTTAATAATGTAATTCAAAAAAACAGCCAAAGCAAACCAGTCTTGTAGAAGAATGAAGCAGCTTTAAAGGAAAAAATTAAATTAGAACTCGAATTAAGGAGAAAATCAAATTAGAACTCTATAAAATTAACAGTAAAATCAAACTAAAAACCCATGATTTTGGGTTTAGAGAAAAACTCAGCAAAAACAAACAAAAACCCTAGTTTCAAAAAAAAAAAAAAATCAATTAGAACTCTAAATCATCAATAAATCAAACAAAATGGAAGAAAATAAACCCTAATCAAGAAATTTATACCTGAGATTGAGATTTAAATCAGAAATCGGCGGAGGTTTTGAGGTGAGGTTGATATACTATTGGGTTTGATTTCTGGTTTATTTTGTTATTGCTTGATTGGGTTGCGTTGGGTTTAATTTCAGAAACCCTAGTTGCAGAACTTTTTCTTCTCAGAGACAGGGAGAGAAACAAAAGAAAGAAATGAAAAGGAAAGTGAATGAAACTCGTTAAGGAAGGTAAAAAAATCGGACCGACTATTTATGATGGAACGGGGCGCACACTAGGAATATGCGACCCCTCTTCTCTCGTATGCCACCTATTATTTCAAAGAACAACTATATCTGAATATACGGTTTCTAAAAATAGATTATCGTTAGCATCTTGTTATTTACCGTGGCACCCTTATTTAAGTTTCCTAATAAGTTTATATTTTGGGCCAAGATTTACTCCCATAATTATCGCCTAAATTAACTAAATCTAGTGTATGGATGGAAATCCTTCCCGATTTGTTCTGTTCTTGGATTAACAATATGCGAATCTTTCCTTCATATAAAGACGACAGTGAAGATTGAATGGTGAGTTTTTGGATTAAATTAGCTTGGAACTAAATCTAAGAAGAATGAATTATGTGTACCGACAATAATATGTACACTTAAATGGTGAATATAGATCAGCTTCGCATCTAGGTTTCACAATTCACATAAATCAGCTACAAAGTAAAGTCAACACATACGTTAATCCACTCAAGGGATGAACCTCAAAAAAGAATCAGGGGCAGCTAATGTTTATACTCGTACAATAGATGAATCATCATCATTTTAGTTGAGTGGAACAGGTTCTCTCTAGTCCATGATGAGAACCAGATATCAACAATGGCATATATATTGAGCGATAAAGACGAGGGAAGACTAAAAAATAGAAAGGAAAGTAGAGACAATAAAGACTGAACGAAAACTTAGGGTCTCATATATTGGTTCACTTTCAACTTACCAAGGGTAACATCGTCTTTGAGAAACAAAGTGTTTACTAGCTGTTAACTTAAACAGGTGAATTACGTAGAGAAACGCTAGGTGTCATACAGAGAAGAGGGGTCGCATATTCCTGGTGCGCGCCCCGTTCCCATCGTAGCCGGTCCGAAAAAAATTTGGTAAGGAAGCCGACACGTGATGTGATCTGTGGCCGTTAAAAGAAATTTTTCTTATGAAACCGTTAGATTAAAAATTGTAGGAGGATGTGCCCAAATTTAGGCGGGGTGTTTGGAGAGGAAACACATAATCCGTATGAGTTTATCTATATCCGTTAGATCAAATTTTAGACAATCCCATTGGTTTAAAAAGTGCATATGGATTGAGAAATTTAGTTAAACCAAACACAGCTTCCAACCGTTAGATTGGCCATGATTTGATTTCCCTAATTTGATTCGTTGGATTAGAAATAATTACCATAAAACCATTGTAACACACAATCTCTATATGTTTATTCCTTATACGATCGAACCCTGAACCCAAAGTATATGTCAGAAGTGGTTCTAACTCTAATTTATATTTTCTTTACCAATAATATTTACCTTACAGTATCCTTATTAGTGCATACAATATTTCCTCCATATGTAGCTTCCAAATAGTAAATAAATAAATATTTTTTCTAGATAGCTACATTAATTATTTGTTGAGTTATTTTTTCCAAGAAAATATTGAGTATCTTCTACATCTCTAAAAATAGAATTTTTTATTTATTTTTTTTGTTTTATCAAATTAATAATATTGAAACCCATATTCAATTTTGTCTATAATATTTTTTGTTGTGTTCTTACAGGTAAGATTCCTTTACAGGTAAGAATGAATACAGGTAAGATTCCTTCGAAATATTCCATTTACAGGTAAGATTCAATTTACAGGTAAGATTCCTTCGAAATATTTCCTGAAACCTTACAAACCATATTCTGGCATAATGTACGCATACCCTGGCTCCGAGATCGAAACCTGGCCGTGATTGGACTACTCTAAGTCAGAAACTTCGTAAGAACGATGAATATATCCATTTACATGTAAGATTCCTTCAAAATATTCCCTGAAACCTTAAACAAACCATATTCTGGCATATTGTACGCATACCCTGGCTATGAGATCGAAACCTGGCCGTGATTGGACTACTCTAAGTCAGAAACTTCGTAAGAACGATGAATACATCCATTTACAGGTAAGATTCCTTCGAAATATTCCCTGAAACCTAAAAACAAACCATATTCTGGCATAATGTACGCATACCCTGGCTATGAGATCGAAACCTGGCCGTGATTGGACTACTCTAAGTCAGAAACTTCGTAAGAACGATGAATACATCCATTTACAGCAGGTAAGATTCCTTCGAAATATTCCCTGAAACCTTAAACAAACCATATTCTGGCATATTGTACGCATACCCTGGCTCCGAGATAGAAACCTGGCCATGATTGGACTACTCTAAGTCAGAAACTTCGTAAGAACGATGAATACATCCATTTACAGGTAAGATTCCTTCGAAATATTCCCTGAAACCTTAAACAAACCATATTCTGGCATATTGTACGCATACCCTGGCTCCGAGATCGAAACCTGGCCATGATTGGACTACTCTAAGTCGAAACTTCATAAGAACGATGAATACATCCATTTACAGTAAGATTCCTTCAAATATTCCTGAAAACCTTAAACAAACCATATTCGGCATATTGTACGCATACCCTGGCTCCGAGATCGAAACCTGGCCATGATTGGACTACTCTAAGTCAGAAACTTCGTAAGAACGATGAATACATCCATTTACAGGTAAGATTCCTTTGAAATATTCCCTGAAACCTTAAACAAACCATATTCTGGCATATTGTACGCATACCATGGCTCCGAGATCGAAACCTGGCCATGATTGGACTACTCTAAGTCAGAAACTTCGTAAGAACGATGAATACATCCATGTACAGGTAAGATTCCTTCGAAATATTCCCTGAAACCTTAAACAAACCATATTCTGGCATATTGTACGCATACCCTGGCTATGAGATCGAAACCGCCATGATTGGACTACTCTAAGTCGAAACTTCGTAAGAAGGATGAATACATCCATTTACAGGTAAGATTCCTTCAAATATTCCTGAAACCTTAAACAATCCATATTCGGCATAATGTACGATACCCGGCTATGAGATCGAAACTCGCCATGATTGGACTACTCTAAGTCAGAAACTTCGTAAGAACGGTGAATACATCCATTTACAGGTAAGATTCCTTCGAAATATTCCCTGAAACCTTAAACAAACCATATTCTAGCATAATGTACGCATACCCTAGCTCCGAGATCGAAACCTGGCCATGATTGGACTACTCTAAGTCAGAAACTTCGTAAGAACGATGAATACATCCATTTACAGGTAAGATTCCTTCGAAATATTCCCTGAAACCTTAAACAAACCATATTCGCATATCGTACGCATACCCCGGCTCCGAGATCGAAACCTGCCGTGATTGGACTACTCTAAGTCGAAACTTCGTAAGAACGATGAATACATCCATTTACAGGTAAGATTCCTTCGAAATATTCCCTCAAACCTTAAACAAACCATATTCTGGCATATTGTACGCATACCATGGCTCCGAGATCGAAACCTGGCCATGATTGGACTACTCTAAGTCAGAAACTTCGTAAGAACGATGAATACATCCATTTACAGGTAAGATTCCTTCGAAATATTCCCTGAAACCTTAAACAAACCATATTCTGGCATATCGTACGCATACCCTGGCTCCGAGATCGAAACCTGGCCGTGATTGGACTACTCTAAGTCAGAAACTTCGTAAGAACGATGAATACATCCATTTACAGGTAAGATTCCTTCGAAATATTCCCTCAAACCTTAAACAAACCATATTCTGGCATATTGTACGCATACCCTGGCTCCGAGATCGAAACCTGGCCATGATTGGACTACTCTAAGTCGAAACTTCGTAAGAACGATGAATACATCCATTTACGGGTAAGATTCCTTCGAAATATTCCCTGAAACCTTAAACAAACCATATTCTGGCATATTGTACGCATACCCTGGCTATAAGATCGAAACCTGGCCATGATTGGACTACTCTAAGTCAGAAACTTCGTAAGAACGATGAATATATCCATTTAATGGTAAGATTCCTTCGAAATATTCCCTGAAACCTTAAACAAACCATATTCTGGCATAATGTACGCATACCCTGGCTATGAGATCGAAACCTGGCCATGATTGGACTACTCTAAGTCAGAAACTTCGTAAGAACGATGAATACATCCATTTACAGGTAAGATTCCTTCGAAATATTCCCTGAAACCTTAAACAAACCATATTCTGGCATAATGTACGCATACCTGGGCTATGAGATTGAAACCTGGCCATGATTGGACTACTCTAAGTCAGAAACTTCGTAAGAACGATGAATACATCCATTTACAGGTAAGATTCCTTCGAAATATTCCCTCAAACCTTAAACAAACCATATTCTGGCATATTGTACGCATACCCTGGCTCCGAGATCGAAACCTGGCCATGATTGGACTACTCTAAGTCAGAAACTTCGTAAGAACGATGAATACATCCATTTATAGGTAAGATTCCTTCGAAATATTCCCTGAAACCTTAAACAAACCATATTCTGGCATATCGTACGCATACCTTAAATAAATATTATTTATGGATAGCTACATTAATTTATTTGTTGAGTTATTTTTTCCAAGAAAATATTGAGTATCTTCTACATCTCTAAAAATAGATTTTTTTTTTTATTTTTTTGTTTTATCAAATTAATAATATTGAAACCCATATTCAATTTTGTCTATTAGAGCATCTCCAATGGTGTCTCAGTATATATCTTATGTGGAAACCTAAATATTAGGCTTTTAATAAACATTATATAGAGAATATCAGAAAAAAATCGTAAAAGTGGAGCTCATGTGTCGCTTCTAACTCTAAATGTGTTTATACCTTATACGATCGAACCCTGAACCCCAAGTGTACGTCTTAAATGGTTCTAACTCTAAATTTAGCTGAATATATCGCAAAAACTCGTAAAAGTAAAGCTCATGTGTCGCTTCTAACTATAAATGTGTTTATACCTTATACGATCGATCCTTAACCCTAAGTGTACGTCTTAAGTGGTTCTAACTCTAAATTTAGCTGAATATATCAGAAAAACTCGTAAAAGTGGAGCCCACTAATAGGTACCGCCAAAAGGTAGTCTAGGCCCAAGGCATTGATTAATCCCACTAATAGGTACCGCCAAAAGGTAGTCGTGTGCGTGTTTGACACAGTTACATTGCCATAAAATGGAATCTCTTTCAGACATAAGAAATTGGTCTAGGATTTGCTTCTTAATTGCATCAAAATAAACTACTGCCAAGGAATGCATAGAAGGAGGGGGCAGAATCATCGACACAGTAAGTAGACGGTAATCCACATACCTGGGTGAAAGCCTGAAGAGCCAACTGATAAGCTGAACCTTTGTCTGTTGAGAATAAATTACCAAGGATCACTTTCTGCACTGAAGTAGTCTGGCTCTGAGAAGCAAGATAACAATAAGCCCGAGTGTCAGCTATGGTATAAATGCCAAGTCCACCATCTTTAATTGGTAAGGTAGCTAATCTCTTCTCAGAAAGGACCGAAACCCGCACCATCTCCAACAATTAAAAGTCTCGGATATCAAATAACTCGGTCATCAAAGAGATCGGTGGCAGGTTGAAGAGCAGCAGGACTGGTAGTCCGCATTGCAAAGTAAAGTCTGGACACTCCAGTACAATTGCGGAGTAAAATCATCTCACTTTGAGGATCTTTGAGTTTTTTGATCGCATTCATTAGTTGAATAGTTTTGTGCACCCTGTTCAACAACATATCGCTAATGAAGTCCATATCTAAACTCACTGGACCGCCCAAAAGTTTGACACCTTTAGAAGGTCTACCAATATCTGGGGGAAAACATCCTCTTCTGCACTCCTAGGATCAGGGGAAGGCCAAAAGACTTCCGTTTTCTTTATATTGAGGTGTAACCCCCTGCTCGGACCTTCTGATTCAATTATATGCAAAGCCTTAGCTACCTCCAAGGTATCACCAACAATTGTTCCATCATCATAGGTACCAGGGTGCAAATCGAGTTTGCACCGAGAGGCAATATTCTTCACTAAGGGGTAAAGAGTCAATGCAGATAACAAGGGACCGAGGGGATCCCCTTGTTGCACACCGAGTGCTGAGGACAATTACTTTTTTTTATTAATTTTGTTTCTTAATAATTTTTTTTTTTTAATATTATTACTTTTATATTTTGAATCTTAATCATATATCCATTTTTTCATCCTTTTTTATTTAAGAAAATGATACCTTTTTTTTTTTTTTTTTCTTTTTCAAGTATCATTTTTTTTATTAATTTTGTCTTTTATTAATTTTTTATTTTATTTTTTAAAATTGTCATTATTTTTTTTAAATATTATTACTTTTATCTTTTCAATCTCCATCATATCCGTCCATTTTTTTCCAATCTATATCATACCCGTCCTTTTTTTTTCCTTTAACAATTTTTTTTTTAATCTTCTTCTTCTTATTTTTTTCTTATCTTCTTCGGTTCCTTCTTCTCTTTACTTCTTTTTTCATAGAACCAAGAGGCGAAAAAAGCAAACGACCAATAGATAGAACAAAGTAGTTTTTTTGTCTTCTTCATTAAATCGAGACGATTTACGGTTTCAATGGGTGATGATTTTGATTTATTTAATGAAACAAGCAAGAGAATTTGGTCAGTGATTTAAAGAGGCATAAAGGAGCAGTTAAAGTTAGGGTTTCCTTTCATTAAAGAGGCGATTTTGTAAGTAAAATCAAATCCACACCATCTTATTTCCCAAATTACATGATTATTTGGGTTAGTTAGATTACAGCTGTAATTTTATTTTTAGGTTCATAAAAAAATAAGGGATTTTTCTGTTTTGTATATAAATTAGGTTTATAATTGAATTGAAAATTGGGGTTTAGGGGTTTGAATGATTAATTTGATGATGAAATGAAAATTTATCTTTTAGGGGAAAATTGAAATTAGGGATTTTTCTGTTGTGAACATGATATGAATTGTGTTAAATGCAAAGATGTATGCAAAGAAAGGTGTTCTGTTCTGTAAGTACTAATAATTTGCCATGTAGTAATAATTTGCCAGGTGAAATGTCCTCTAATTTAATTAGGCCATCCATTGTGGTATTTGCTAATCGATGTGTTATGTTAAATGGTGTTGCCTAATTGTTTATAAGATTTCCACTGCTTGTTAGAAATTCAAAGTGAACCTGAACTTAATACTCAGGCTTTTTAAACACGCTTAGCATTTAATCTTGGATTTTGAATTGACTCATATTAGTTGAAACTGTCAGTCATCAAATTATAGCCTTCCATGCCTTATTTTCATTTATGCTGATCCTAAAATTGTTGTAATGGACTTATGAACAGCTATATAGATTTGTTGATATTAAGACGAAAAGTGATTGCAGGAGACAGTAGAGGGATGAGCACGAGGATATTATGTAGGGGGCATGTGGTGACAACTATACATTGGATGAGTTCTGGATCTTATGTGAGAAATGATTCCACGGGGAATCTGTGAAGATAAACCCAGCTAAGGCAGATCATATCCAGCAATATATGTGTCCATCTTTCACCAACAAAAGTACATCCTCTTGATTCGGTAACTTCTGGTTATTTCTATCTTTGTCTCGCCCACTATTTTTTCATATTAAAGGTGAAGTCTGCAAAATTTCTCATGCCTAGGTTAGACATAGGATAAGTTTGAGTACTTTGGTGTTGGAACTGCATGCATCTTGATTTGCTTCCTTGTACGCATGTGACACTTTGTTGTGTGGTTGTGTGGAATTTGTTGCTGTGGTGTGGATTTCCCTTAGCATTTTCTATCGATACCACAAAGGCTTTTGGTAGGTTGTTGTAGTAATTGTGTCGTGCCTTGAGTCTACTTGAACCAAACTTGTTGCTGCTTGGTTTTGAGTAGCCAATCTTGTTGCTTGAAGGAGTCCCCATGTTTCTGTGGTGGTTGTTGCTGTAATTCCTAGCGGTCCTGTCATTGCTTGTAATACTTGTCCTTGAAAATCTCTACATATCAGATCTGCTCTTGCCGGTCCTGGGTGTCCTTAATTGATTCCTTTTGCATTATCCTAACAGCATCCTTACCCAGTTACTTAGTAAAAAAGAAAAATAGATCATTATGTTTTGGTCGTCTCGTTTTGTCCTTGATCAGATTTGAGTGTATAGATTGTAACAGGATTTCGTCACTGCTGATGATAAGTATAAAGTTGTATGGAAACTATTATTTCATAAGTTTCCATTATCCCCTGTCCAGTTTCCATATGAATTTATAAGCTATTATTTCGACTTTCATAGGTTTCAGATTAGTTTGAAATTGAATCTGTATAGTTGGGCTATTTCGATAGAAGACCTCAGGATGGTATAATGAATTGAAAACCGACATTTAGACAGAAAATGTAGCTGAAACAGTAGCTGTGCTTAAGAGCCATTCAACTACCATTACTTGATTGTTAATTTGTGTTTCGATAATACCAGACTCATGGCTTGGATGGGTTCTTCATGGGGATGGATTGTGTTCCCTGTTTATTTGGTCTCAACATGATTCCATTGTTTTTTTTTTCTCTTTTCTGTTTTATTAATTTTGCTCTTCTAGTTATATTGTGTCCTTCTTCATTTTCCATTTACGATATATAATCTCCCACTAATCTGTATTCATTATTTACTTTTAGTGCCAGGTGATATTGCTCTAACTCTTCTTTTTTCTGTTGCAGATTGAAGTGGTAGGTAGATTTAGTCCAAATGATGATTAAAGATTGGGTTCATTGGCCAAGGTTAATATCCTTCTAAGTTTTGTTTGCTACTCTAGAATGTTGATAAATATAATGATAGAATGCCTGATGCCTTATGAATATAATGATAGTATTTGCATAACTTGCAAGTAATAATTAGTTTGGGCATGTGTACACGTTAGAAGGGAATAGAACTGTGTTTTTTAAGAAAGTGGGCAGAGGATACTCTTGTGGTTTTCGCTGCCCAGAAAGTCCCCATTTGGACCAAAAATGATAATGTCACTTTCGAAAGATATAATACAGTTAGTTGCCAGATTTTCAGGCTTTCATTACATGCTATGCTATGTTGTTTACACTGTGTTTACATTTATCCATCTTTTATGTAGGGGCAGTTGTGAATACCAGGATGCAGCGAAAAAGTTTGTAGATATGGCTTCTGAGAATCTTGGAAATCCTCCTACGTTTAGTTGTCCGTGTGTTGATTGTAAGAATCTTGCTGGGCCACTTCCTCCGGGTACAATATATCTTCACTTGCTAAAAAGAGGTATGGATCCTGCTTACACAGAGTGGGTTCTTCACGGGGAGAAGGATAGAAGTTCTAAGGATGTTCCTGCAGAGGAAGCAACACGTACTTTTTATCAGCTGTGGACAGAAGCTAATGTTGAAGGTTATTCTCCAATTGATCCGGGTCATGAAACTAGGCAGGACGAGGACTTGGGAGAGCAGATAGCAGAGGCTGACCACCCTTTATACCCTGGTTGTACAACACACACAAAGCTATCAATCACAATTGAGTTGTATAGGCACAAGACGATAAATGGTGTATCTCGGCAAGCTTTTGATGATCTTCTCAAGACAACTGGTTCGATTTTGCCCCCAGGTCATTGTCTTCCTAAATCAACATATGAAGTGAAGAAGTTGCTGAAGGCTTTTCAACTGACTTATGAGAAAATACATGCATGTGAGCTTGATTGTTGTTTGTTTAGAAAGGAGTTGAAAGATGCAAATGAATGTCCCATTTGTCACCGTTCCAGATGGAAGGAAGACACATCTAATATGGACGATGCTGACATGATAGACAAGCCCAAAAAGAAGATACCGGTGAAGGTGCTTAGATACTTCCCCATTGTGCCGAGATTAGAGAGAATGTATAAATCAGCAGAGCTGGCTCAACAGTTGATATGGCACGCAACGCATAAGAGTAAAGATGGGAAGATGCGTCATCCAACGGATTCTTTGGCTTGCATCCAAAAGAGATAAATGGCAAAACGTGGCTTCCACCAGCACCATATAACTTAAGTGAAAAGGGAAGGGCTATATTTTATAATAGGATGAGAAATTTGAAGGTTCCATATGGGTATAGTTCTGATCTTAGGAGGCATTTCTCGAAAGATGGTTGCTTGGGTGTCCTTAAGGCTCATGATTATCATGTTATTATGCAACAAATACTACCTGTCGCTTTGAAGGGACTTTTACCTGATGGGCCAAGTACTGCGATTTATCGGTTGTGTTCTTATTTTAACGAAATATGCCAAAGGGTAGTTGATCTTGATAGATTCGTAGAGCTTGAAGAAGAAATTGCTGAGACTATGTGTATGTTGGAGATGTACTTCCCTCCATCATTTTTTGATGTGATGGTACACTTGACAATTCACCTAGCTCGAGAAGTGCATTTATGTGGACCCGTACAATATCGTTGGATGTATCCATTTGAAAGGTATTACTTGTTTCATTAGCATTAATACTTATGTTTTCTTGTTTCATTTTGGTGCTAATAATTAAAGGTTTGGTCTGTCAAAGGTATATGAAGACATTCAAAGAATACGTAAGAAATTACGCACAACCTGAAGCATGTATAGCAGAGTGTTACCTGGGAATGGAGTGCGTCAGGTTTTCTGATGTTCCTTCGCACAAAAAAGGTGAAGGAGAAGTAAATCAGAGCCGTGATGAAGACATTCAACATGATTCCACACCGACAGGGCGTCCTCTTTCTAAAGGTGTTCCAGTGTGTATCGATAGTGAAATGCTAAAGATCGCTCATAGATACGTACTTTTTAACACAGCAGTAATTGACCCGTATAGAACGTAAGTGACGTTATATTTTCATTTCAAATTGTTATCAGTTAATGCTAAAGTCAAATTCTCATCAGTTAATCTTTTTCATATTACTTTTTTTCTTATTAGACTGCATATGGATGAGTTAAGATCTTTTGGTACTACCAGTGAAGACCAATTCCTTTCCTTACACTCGAACACATTTGTAGATTGGATACGGCAAAAGGTACGTGCACCACCACTTGGTCATTTGTTAGATGTTTGCAGTTTCGATTAATTTTTCCTAAGTATCATCTCTTTTTAGCATAAGCCACAAAACAAGTTATATTTCACTATTATGGATGATTTTGTCATTCACTTCTTAAGTTTTACCAAACCAAAACAGAGAGCTTTCGCCCATTACTGTGGTCACTTGTGTTCTGCTAACTAAAAAATATTATAGGTTAAAATGCAAATTCGTCAAGGCATATCAGTATCACATACAGTAGAGTGGTTGGCATATGGTCCTTTAGAAAACTGTGTATCCTATAAAGGCTTGCAAATAAATGGATCAAGGTTTATTACGAAGGATGTTCAAAGAGTCACACAAAATAGTGGTGTTTCAATTGAATCAAAATCTTTAGTTGAAGGACGGTCACAAATGAGTGGTTTCTATGGTGTTTTAGATCAAATTCTCGTGTTGGACTATAATCATATGTTTCAAACCCATATTCAAATGTGACTGGGCTCACACCTATTTTGGTGTCAAGTTAGAAAAAGGCTTTACATTGGTCAACTTACGTCAGCATAAGAACCAATTTCAGAATGATCCATTCATTTTAGCGTCACAAGCCCGACAAGTTTTCTATTCTCGAGAGTCAGATACATCGAATTGGTTTGTGATGTTGAAACCACCTCCTAGGGGTTTACATGAATTAGAGGAATACAATGAAATTGAAGACACAAGTTGTCAACCAGTGGAACCTTTAACTCTTGCCTTGCAAATGGATGACCTGACCGAGAGTTATGCAAGAGCCGATGCTGAACCTATCTTAGTGGTTCCGACAAAGAAGAAGAAGAATAAGAAAAAGAAAAAGAAGTGCCACTGATGGTGGGTTTACTCTTTTCATTTTTATTGTTTTTTTTTTTTTTTTTTTTTTTTTTTTTTTTTTTTTTTTCATTCATTCTGCTTCTGATTGTATTTTTGTGTTTCAACGGGGAATAGGTGAAATGGGTGCAGCAGGATCAACTGAAGAAGAACCAAGAATGCAACTCACAAGAAGTGTATTGTCTTTTTATGTATGGTTTTTTAACTAAATTATGTAGTACAGTTGATGTTGGGTGACTTTTAATATTGTTTGTATGATCTGTTTTTTTTTATTTTGTTGGTATGATATGCTGTCTGTTTCTCTTGAGAGAAACCCCCTTTTTAACTCCGCCATTGAAATGATTTATCATTTCATTGCTGGTCTCAAGCCCGGATAAAGGAGGAGAGAAAAGGGGATTGTGGAATGGACTGGAGCAATTATTGTATCATTTACTTTACTCCATTCTGGTAAGTTGTTTCGCTGAATTTCTATGGCTTATATTTCTTTCCATTTCCTGTTCTTCTTCTCATGTTCTTGTTTCCGCTCTTGCTCTTCTTGGTACATTACTGAGTTATTGTCTTTCCGTGATTATAGAAATCAATTTGTTATGTATACAATAACAATATTTGTTTGTTATGATCAACAATGCCTTGTATGTTCAGGCAAAGTGGCGCATTTGATGGTCTTTTTTCTTTTTAAGGCTCAGTTTGAATTTTACTTATATATAGAAGTAGATGCAAAATAGAATCAGTTATCTAAACGTGAAAGGATGGTTGGAATACACCAGATGGACACGGGATGTTGCAGGTTCGAGTCTCCCGAGCCTCATATACTTTATTTATTTATTTTTTTTTTTACAACTCTTATAAGGGTTGTGATATTAATAATAAAAAAATATAACAAAATTACCAATATTGG
Organism: Papaver armeniacum; assembly: GCA_023531295.1. NCBI lineage: Eukaryota > Viridiplantae > Streptophyta > Magnoliopsida > Ranunculales > Papaveraceae > Papaver > Papaver armeniacum. Next base: position 581,256 of record JAJJWW010010115.1, on the reverse strand, counting down.
GGGGAAAGAATGATGGTTGATAACTTGTGCTAACACTCGGTAGGCTTGTGCTCGAATCTCTCCAACATCACTTTTTCAAATGATATTTTTTTTATCTTCAACAACACTTATAAGTGTTATACGGTCATTCACTAATGATATTTTTTTTTTATCTTCAACAACACTTATAAGTGTTGTTATACGGTTATTCACTACCTTAACGAGATGAGTTATTAAAGTGTGCTAACACTCAGTAGGCTTGTGCTCGAATCTCTCCAACATCACTTTTTCAAATGATATTTTTTTTATCTTCAACAACACTTATAAGTGTTATACGGTTATTCACTAATGATATTTTTTTTTATCTTCAACAACACTTATAAGTGTTGTTATACGGTTATTCACTACCTTAACGAGATGAGTTATTAAAGTCTAAAGGTGGTCACTACTCTTTTCACAAAAACGTTGTGATATTGATTTTCGTCACGACTCTTTGTTCCTCTTTGGTCCTAAGAGTTGGACGTTTTTATACTTTGACAACTTTTGTTTGACAAAGGTTGTCAAACATACCACCTTTCACAACCTTAAATATACGAGTTGTGAAGTTACAGTTGTAGATTACTGTTTTTCCCGTAGTGTTTATTTATTGACCAATATTACCAGGTAGGACACCCGTTCATATTAGTACAGTACTTGAGAGACTACAACATAATAATCAACCACTTAGCTGTGATATGTCTTCCTTATGGTCTACAACATAAGCTTAATCAACCACTTAGCTTCGGGGCATGAAATGATGAAAATAATAATTCAGCATTTTCATATAAAATCTTTATGGATAAATAACTCGACTTATACCCAGAAATTAAATTAGGAGACAAATAGAACCGTTCTTGAGATTTTCATAATTAGGAGGAGAAATTGTTCTTACCACCCATGAAACATTATCATTGATCATTATGTATGGGCAATATGAGTACTCCTTAGATTCCAACTTCCTTCAATTGCTTCTATAGCTTGCTATCTCTCAAAAAGATTGTTTTTTGGGTTCATTCTGGTGATCAAATGTTGGAGGCTTCAAAAATGAGGAAACCCCATTAGAGTGGAAATAGAAGAAGAAACTGGTGAGAGGAAAGATAGTACACACACGGTCACAAAAATGTCTTTCAATTCCCGGAGAAAGTTAACCGTGATGATGAGAATATTGTTAGCTAGATATCCCAACATTATTTCCATATTCTCTCATCTCGGCATAGATACTACTACCAAACAGGGAATATTGTTAGTTAAATGCAATCTCATTTGAAATTACCAACCATTGGATAAATCGGGTTTAAGGGCTTAGAAATTTTGCTAGATGGGTTAATTGGTTTTTGATACTATTTTCACTAAATTATCTAATTCAAATTTTTAGAGAAAGAAATGTCAGAGGTTCCCTGGTCCCTAGTCACTGGAAAACGAAATCGGAATATTAAGGGAGGAGGTCGCGGATCCATTCTTCAGGATAACGAGGTAGCTCTGAAATGCAACATTCGAAGAAAGCTTATGAGATATGGGGTAACGGCAAGATCATTACCATTAGGGAAACCTGTAAAGGGAAAAAGTGGATTAATTCTTTCACCGTCGACGGGGGTTTATGGTTGATTGCAAAACTCCATGAGATTCTTCATGAAGAATTTCTCAAACAAGAATGGTCTTACTCTTGTAAAACTGAATGGTTTTCTTTATCCAGGGATAAAAACAAAGGAGGGGAATTTTTAAAGTTATCTATTCCTGATTCTAAAGGGTTTTTGCACCCTAGTTACTTTCCGATGGGGAAGAACAAACAGGGCTGGAGAGAATTCTGTAAAACCCTTGAGAGATGTTGCAATTACAGCGACGATAAACCTCAAGCTCTTAATATCTCGCAGACAAAAAGGTATTCTCCCATTAATGGTCCTTCTCATATTAATTGCTGGTCAAAATCTCCCCTGGTAGCAACTACAGCTTCAAGTGATTCACTGATTAATTATCTCGGCAATTGGAATTTGGCTTTAAAGCTAGAAGTAAAGACGTTAAATGTGGATTGGTCAGAAATCGGAGGGTGGTTACAACATCACATGGATATACAAGATTCTTTTAAGATTTGGCCGTTATCCTTCAATGAGGCTTTGATTTTTGCTTCATCGTCGGTGTAGAAAAACATATTTGTTTCCACGGGCTCATTAATAGTGGAAGAGGTGGAAATCAAGTTTTCTTCTTGGTCTTTTGAGAAGGCTACTTCTTCAAATCCCAAAATCTCTAATGTCTGGATTGTAATAACTGGTGTCCCTCAGCATACTTGGGATATTTCTCTGTTTCATACTATCGGAGCAGCTTGTGGAGGGCTTTTAGCAATTAGTCATGAGACTAGAACTGGGAAGTAATGTCAGAGATTAGAATCAAAGTAAAAGGACCAGTTCCAACAGGAGAATGGTCTCTTGGGTTAGCAAGGAAAAAAGAGTGGATTTCAGCTCGAATCTCTTTGGCCGAAAAACAAGTGGAACACTCATCGGGAATTCATCGGAGCCTGGTTTTTGAACCTGAATCCTCATCGGTGGGTACTGGTATGGAGGAAGAGGACTCTTTGCGTCGCTCAAGGTTGAAGCAAGGACATCCAGCTGTCATTGCGCCGTTGCATAGTACTTTCACTCTCTTAAATGCTCAACCATATCCATTTAATGGTGCCAAGAACGGTATTGCTTTGTCAAAGTCAGGTCAAAGATCAAATTCAAATTTGAATTGCTATGCTCCGTGTCAAAATGCTAACGTTACATCTTGTCAGGGTGGCCCATCGAAAGCCCGTTTGGGATTTCTCCCTAAAGGTACTTTTGATAAGAGCAAAAAGCCCGTGATTATAGAGAGCCCACCTTCTTCATTTTCTAGTAAGTCTCTGGATCGGCCACTTGATGTAACTAGTAGATCGGTGGAGGAAGACGTGTCTAGTGCTGAGTCTATGTCTAAGAAAACAGTGGCCTGTGAGCCGCATATTCTCGCTCTAAATACGGACAAAATATGTTTTTCCAATTTAGAAGAAGCTGAAATCCCAATTCTTAGTTGCAGGGAGAATTATGAGCAGACAGAGAATGTGTTTCAGTCAATCCCATCGTCTAATTCAATTAATTCTCAAGAGATCATTATTCCACAGAATAAGGGCTCAATTGGTCATTCCAACTCTGAAGAAGGAGAAATCCCAATTTCAAGTTGCAGGGAGATCGGGGTGACAATGGAAGTAAATCATACACACCCATCGTCTAATACACTCAATTCATCATTGGGGTCTCAAGGCTTAAATCAAATAGTAGAAAGAAACAACATTATATACCAGGTTAGCAACATTGAAACCCCTTCTGATTCTTGTTTCTTGGGAAGACAATGTGATCCAGTCAAATTAAACAAGGCTAAAAGATACTTGGAACATAAGTTTGGTACTCTATATGATATGGCAACAACAGTTTTAAGTCCTACGGAAATGACTTTTCGTGATTCTAAAGAAGAGTTTATGGAGATGATTGTTCATGGAATTCAACTTCATGTGGATGCTTTGAAAAACCAAATTTGTGAAGGGGAAGAGGAAGATTCTAGTGGAATTTCTATTCCATCAAGAGTTAGAGTTTCTCTTAGTCTTGGGAATGAGTCCCATGGATTGAATCAAATGGATGTAGGGGAAAATTCATCATCTTCGGATCCATCAATTCCCCCTGGATTCGAAAAATATAACCGATTCCAAGTGAATGAAGAAGATCAGGAGGTTGCTTCAAAAATTATCGACATCAGCATTACCAAATCAGCAGTGTCCGAGCCGGTGTACAAGAAGTCTAAAGTGACATGTCCCCTCCAAAATAAGACGTTAAGCACTAAAAAAAAAGGTCTTCGAAATCTCTTACTAGTCCTAGTAAGATTTCAGCAGGTAATCTCATGGAGTTTGGTTGTATAATGGGGTTAATCTTTCCATCTTCGAAAGCAAATCGTCATGAAATGTTTAGTGGTGTGGCAAAAAATCACAAGGGTTTAAATGTGGAAGAGGTTGATGAAAATACTACTTAAAGGTAGCTTGCGCTTTTGTTTTAGTTCGCAAGTAACAATGGTCGTTTAGAGTCAAAAAGTTCTTTGTTTATTTTTGTTTATCCTTGAACTTTTTGCTTTGGTTGGGGTTGTTTTCCCCTGTTTTTGGTGTATTCTCTCGCGCACAGCTTGTGTGCTTCTTAATACAATTCCTTTTGATCGATGGAAAAAAAAAATAAAAAAATAAAAAAATAAATTGGTTTTTGATACTTACATTTTGTCCAGAATTAGTGTTTGGTCTAACTTTTGTCCAACTTAGGGGTTGGTACTTGGAAATGACGTTGAAACATCAGTTCTTCAAAACATCGAAACCTAACTGAATACAAGTTATGCCATGACTAAATCCTAATCATCTCCGCGACAACACCAATAAATCACATAACCTCCATTTGATTTCTTCTATCATCAAAATCATACCCTAGATTCCAAATCTCTGCAATAATAATTTTCTTCATCATTTAGTTCAATTAAATCAAATCCTGATACGTTTATATTATGGGTTTCTACAAAAAGAACGAACAAAAAAAGAATACAGTGGAGATCCGGAAACGGCAGTAGCAAGGAGATAAAGAGAGAGAATGATAGAAATATCGAGACCGTAGACTTTTTTTTCTTAATTGTAAATGTTAGATTCTAGACCCACAAGGGGTACACACGTAAACTCTTTATTTTTGCAGCATTTTTATTTTTCGTAATTATGTAAAATTCCGTCCCAAACAGTCAACGCAGGTCAATCAATTTCAAGTACCAAACACGAAGTTGGACAAAATTAGACCAAATACTAATGTTAGGCAAAATGTAAGTACCAACAACCAAATAACCCTTGTCAGATTGTTTTGTCAAATCGGTTTGTTAGCGAATTTATCAAATGAATACCTGTGTCAGTAAATATCTTGCTTGTAGACACTGGGTCTGGCATTTTTTGTTGATAAAGAAAGATGTTGGCATTGACATGAGAAGAAGCCCCAAGTAGAAATCGAGAACCTGTTGATCTTCTTGGATTGGACCCATCCTCAAACGCAAATCTTGAGTCCGGTGGCTCCAAAACTAAAAGCTACTTTTCTTAAGAACCGTTTTTTGGGACCAGCCTTTTTTTGGGGGACCATTGTTTTATAAGGCCCCCCACCCTACAATGTTAAGGGATGTCCTAAAAAACATGAGATTACCAATTTGCCCCTTACCCTAATTAAAATTAACCCTAACCTAATAATCTAAAACAAAACCTAAAACTAAAAAAAAAAAAAAAAAACTGATACCGTGTCTTCTCTTCTTCCCCTCTTGTCTTCTCTTCTTCCCCAAATACAACATCGTCTTCATCGATTAATCGTCGATTCATAAAATTTTCATCGTCGATTAATCAATCGACTATAACAATGGTTCTACGAAAGCAAACCAAAAGACTTCAAGGAGAAGGTCCTCGATTGGGACATCTAGCAAATCAGCCGAGTGATTTTCAGATTCAAAAAGAAGTGGAACAACCAAGTGAAGCCATAATCCGGTATAATAGACGCTTGCCGAAGCCTGATTCTGCCATGGGACCGATTCGCAGGTATTTTGCAACAAACCCATTACTTTTAATTTGATTTTGATTCGTTTAATTGAATACAAATCATCAAAATAGGGTTCAATTGGAAGTTACAGTACATAGTTCGGTTAGGTCGAGTTTCAAAAAAACCCAATTTTGTTAACCGAACTTCCTGAAAGGAAGAACACGAAGAACAGTTCGGTTCTCTAGGTATCAAAACTAGGTAACCGAACTGCCTGTTCGGTTAGATCGCAAAGAAGCAAAAAAAATTTGCTAACCGAACTAAAATTTTTTTACAACAATTTGTTTTTGTACATGTAACCGAACTCCGCTATGTTGCCTGCTAATATGGGTTTTTATGTAACCGAACTGTGCTATTGAGTTCGGTTTGTTCGCATAAAAATCTAACCTTAGAAAGTAACCGAACTTTACAAAAAAATAAATAATGTAACCGAACTGTTGACAAAAAAATCTTGACAAACCGAACTCTTCAGTAGTTGCAAACATGTTGAGTTCGGTTTGTTCGCAAAAAATTTTGACAAACCGAACTCTTCATTAACATTTACCAATGTTGAGTTCGGTTTGTTGTCAAAAAATATTTGCTAACCGAACAAACCTTTAGATTTGGCCTATTATTGTTAAGCTAATATCTTTTGTTTTCTTGATTAGTGGAAGAGGCAAAAAATCAAACAAACATTTACTGGAAGATCTTAGAACTCCCACCCCTCGAGGCAAAGTACATTGCGATGCCGGTCACCGTGGAACCAAAAATGCTAAGTATAGAGGTGGGTCATTACCGGGTGTTGTCATCCAAGATGGTGTTAATAGAGATAATGTTGACAACGTAATCCAACAAGTTAATGAAGAGATCGTGGAAGCGATGGGCAATGAAGAGATCATGGAAGCGATGGGCAATGAAGAACAACATCAAGGTGGAGAAGGTGAACCAGCTGAAAGAGGAGGAAATGAGGGTGCCAATGATGGTGAACCAGCTAGAGGAGGAAGAAATGAGGGTGCCAATGATGATGGTGAACCAAATGAGGGTGACAAAGATGAGGAAGATGGAGATAAGGATGATGCTGAATTAGATGAGGACTTGGATGAAGACGAAGACGAAGAGGAAGAGGCAGAAGTAGAAATAGTGGGAAAGAAACCTAGAAAGACGCCCAAAACGCCTTGTGCTAGATATTCATACATTCCTGATGAAAATTTGTGTTTGTCTCCAAAGAATCCAACTTATGGTACTCCAAGAGATGGAGGGGAGGTATTGATGGGCTACAAGAACTCATGGGCTGCCAAGATCTTTGCGACAAAGGTATGGCTCAATCTTAACCATCAAGATTTCTCAGGCACTTTATTATATTTTGACATATTAGTATATAAGATATGATGTTGCTTTTGTAGGATCATACCGATGCTGTTCGTGTTTTGAAACGTCAAAAGAACAAGGTATGGAATATAGAAAACGAGTGTGATGAGGTCCGGTTGGCGGTATTTGACTGTGTACTATGGAACGGGATACAACATGCGCACCAAAAGTTTGATGTCAGAATCTTATTCTTGCATTTGCCGAGAGGTCTTATCCGAGACGGATACCTTTCATCTACCTTTTGGTGAGATGGCAATTACTCCGGATGATTGTTTTAGAATCACAGCCCTACCAATTACAGGAACAAGTGTTCGAGATGGCTACGATCCCTCGATGAGTTTTGAACTTCTTGAAAAGCTGGTCGAAAGGTGTCTAGGATGGAGCGATAAAAAGGCACAATGTGAGTTTAGACGAGCTAACAAAGAGCCTAATGAAGGTGATGAGTATAATGAGTATGAGGCAAACCGCACATTTAAGAAGAAGTTGAAAAAGATCAAGCTCAAGACCTTGTTTGATGAGTTTTCAGGGACCAAAGAATTGGTTGCTCGAGGAAAGTTGGTGATGACAGAGGAGAAGATTAAGCACCATGTGACTGCTTATTTGTTATATCAACTAGGAACCATTTTCTTCCCTGACACTTCAGGTCACGTGGTAAATGCTCATTACCTCCAGCTATTGGATCCCCTGACTGAGGTGAACAACTACTGTTGGGGCATTGCGGTTCTTTCATTCGTTCAAGAGGAACTCAGAAAAGCTTAGAGGCTTAAGAGTCTATATTTTGGAGGCTTATACACCCTTGTTCAGGTACCCCGTTAAATTATCGTTTGTGTGTTTCAATATATAAGTGAATGAATGTGTATTGTTACTAATATATTGCAAATGTATTATTTGTTGCATCTTATTGTAGGTTTGGGTGTACGACCACTTCCCTAAACTGCAATTGTCTCATGCTCACACTCCTTGGCCTTATGGGAAGCCTACAGCTGGTAAATATGAATTTTTGAACTCACAGGAAAAGAATAAGAAGAAAAAGGTGTTGGAGTTGAGGGAGAAATTGGATAAGTTAACAGTGGCAGATGTGGTTTTCCATCCTTACACCATTCCATCGATGAAGACGAGGAGGATGTTGAGGTTATTGATTTCTCACCATTGCGGCGTATAATGGACCGTTGTTTCATCCTGGAGGTTGTACAATGTATAATCCTCGAAGAGTATTAAGACAAGTTTCTTGTGTCCAAAGTGTCCCACAAGTGGAAAACTTCAACTTCAAGGTGAAAAAGCAGGGAACTAAGAACACCGAGATGAAATTCACCCCCAAATACGATCCTGCTCCATCAGTGGACCACTGGAAGAACTTTGGAAATTATCTTGTTCCAGTTGAAGATTTACAAGATTGTTTTGATGAGCCAAATGCCGCTGACGAGGGATATATGGAATGGTATGAACATGTTTCTCATCCTCGTGTAATAAACACCGTCCAACAAGCCCGTCTTTGAGAAAACAAAAGCGAAGGCAGTGGAGAAAGAGGCTAAGAAAATTATGAAGCATACCCCTCTGTGTGGTGATGAGGCCTTGATCTTGTGGAATTCGGCGGTAAGAAATTTACTCTTATTTTTTGTATTTCAAAATGTTATGAAGTGATTGAAAAATAATAGTTAGTTATGTTTTTGATGAGAATAGGTGAAGGCAAGCGGTAAATTGTTGAAGAAAATGATGGCAAAAATCCGGAGTGGAGAGCCGATGGATACTGGAGAACAAACATACCTCTACAACCAAATAACTAATCTTTTTAATCCCAGCCTTGTCGATACAAGCCAGGTTGAGCCAAGCCAGCCCATGCCGTTGAAGAGGAGTCGCCGAAAAGGGGAAGGTTCAAGTCGGATGGTTGAACAACAAAGCAGTGGAGATGACACTCCGAGTGACGAAGGACGACCTAAAGCTCCTAAACGCAAGAATAGAAAGGTTTCTGGTAGTGGTCGTGGTAAATGAGTGATTGAAACAATTATTACTTTGGTTTCTTATGTTTGGAAGACTTTTTAATTACGGAATTGGTAGTTCGGTTACTTATATTTTGGAATACTTTTTTATGGCGGATTTGGTAGTTTGTTTCCATATGTTCGTGTGCTTCCAACATTTTGTGATATGGTTTAGTAAATAAATTTCATACTTTGGTTTTTAAAGTTACAGTGTAACGTTCGGTTACCTGGAAAAAATTTGCAGGCAACCGAACAGCAAAGTTCGGTTACCTGCAGAGTCTTGACAACAAACCGAACTCAGAACCAAACAGTTGCCAAAGTTACAGTGTAATGTTCGGTTGCATACAGTAAGGGAAACCTAACCGAACTGATAAAAAGAAAATTTCTAAAGTTACAGTGTAACGTTCGGTTACCTGGAAAAAATTTGCAGGCAACCGAACAGTACGATTCTAAGTTACTCGCAGAGTCTTGACAACAAACCGAACACAAAACCAAACAGTTGCCAAAGTTACAGTGTAATGTTCGGTTGCATACAGTAAGAGAAACCTAACCGAACTGATAAAAAGAAAATTTCTAAAGTTACAGTGTAACGTTCGGTTACCTGGAAAAAATTTGCAGGCAACCGAACAGTAAAGTTCGGTTACCTGCAGAGTCTTGACAACAAACCGAACTCAGAACCAAACAGTTGCTAAAGTTACAGTGTAATGTTCGGTTACCTGGTAAAATTTTGCAGGTAACCGAACAGTTTAGTTCGGTTACCTGCGTAGTCTTGCGAACAAACCGAACTCATAACCAAAATATTTCAAAAGTTTAAGTGTAGTGTTCGGTTCCATGAAAATAATTTGTAGGTAAACGAACTTGGTGATCCAACAGTTCGGTTCATTCGCTGATTTTGTAATGTAACCGAACTCACACCAGCTAAATCATATTGAACCATTATTTGAAGTCACTCATTTTATTTAATCAAAAAAACATACATGTAGTTGAAATAAGATAGAAGTAAAACACATAAAATTGTTCAATACATCGCGCTAGGGATTCTATAATAGTTTAATTATATAGGGCAAATTGCCAATCAACTTCCTCCAAGAGAGTGTAGCAGTCCTCGTGCAGAAACTCATGACCGTACTTTAATTCATATTGAGTCCGACCCATAGAATACTGGAAAAACAATTATTGTAATAAGTCAGTGTTGTTGAATAATCAAAACCACATTAATAAATTTTGATGAACGACATTGATTCACAAACTTACTCTACTCATTCGAGGTTCGTTCGGCATAGCGTCCTTACGAGCTTTCAATTCGTTTCTCAGCAGTACGCATTCATTGTATAAATAAGCGTACCTTTGCCTTATCTGCGTGAGTGTCCTCCTAGAACGATTTCCGTTTAGTGCTTTGAAAACCTTAAACACACGTTTCCACCAAGCATTGGTGTTTTGATCATGCCCAAGGTAAGGCCCTACGGTTGGGTCTTCGTTACCGGCCACCCATTGCGCTTCCTCAACGGAGTGCTTTGTGAGAGTGGTGTGTGCTCTGAAAATAGCAACATCTTCTAGATTATTGAATGGAGTTTGAGCCATTTTTAGTGTTTGAAAGTGATGGGTTACTAATTTAAGAAGATTGAAAGTGATGGGTGAATAAGTTTGGTAGACATAGGTCTCTATTTATAGCAAAAAAGTACCCAACGGCTAGTTTTTTTTTTAAAAAAAAAACTAGTTACTTCTGCCAAAAAGTACCCAACGGCTATTTCAAAAGTTTCAGAGGACGGTTCGGTTACCTGGCATTATTTTGCAAGTAACCGAACTTTGTTGTCTACATGTTCGGTTGGTTTGCAGACTAGCATCCCCATCGGACAACATTCGCTTGTAAAATTCCGGGTTGTCCTTTAGCTTCATCAACATCCTTTGCCGGACATAGGTGATTTGATTATCATTATACATCTTTGCACCTTCAGTGAAAGGCCCTAGTTGTTGTATGACAACGTGGAATCCGCAATTACCATCCGGAGGGACGTCATCGGTGGATATGACGTACTTTCTAATATATGGAGGTAGCTCTTCCAAGTACCTTCTATCAACAAAAGTTGATATATCATCAATTGGTCGACTTCTTTCTTGGATGCGGCATATTGGAGCCTTAAGCTTCACGTCTCGTTGAATTGGTTGGCTAGCTTCCGATGGAGTAGGTGGGGTTGGTTGCGAGCGTAACATCGGTCCTTTTTTCTTCATATCCCGTTCACTTGTTTCGCCTTTTTCCACAATATTCCTAGACCTTTTCTTAGAATCTTCTTGATACTTCGCCGCGGTATGCTCATGCCCACTAGGGTCTCTAGTAAAAGGCGTCATTTCACTTTTCCTCTTAGCCAACACCTTTGCATATTCTCTTACTTGTTTTTTTGTTTCTTTGGTGATAGGTCTTCCTTTGCCCTTGCCTTTTTTCGGTTCGTGCACATTCTCTGAAGTGTGTGGATAAACAATTGGCCGCATGTCATCCCAAAAGATTTGTTTTTCGAGTTTGTTCATGTTCCGGTACGTCTCGATAACGATTTTTCCCATCTCATTGTCACCAAACTCTTCTCCGACATCGCCCTTTGGAGGAGGGACAAAACTTAAGTGTTGCCAATATGGATCTATATCGCTTAGAGGGATTATGCCATGTTCATACTTAACTATCATATGGCGACAAGGGAGTCCCATAGACTTCATCATGTTGCAAACACACACCTCGTCCGGCTTGGTTCCCCATATGTCAATCAAATGAACCTCTACCATTAACCTCTTAATGCAAGCACGCGAAACATTATAATGAAGTCCCTTAAACAACCGAAGGTCCGCCATATTCGTGATGTTACCACCTTTGTCTACAATCTTTTTGTACTTCATGATGCGGCTTTTTTGAAACTTTCCTTTAATTCTATCAATCTCACGGTTGAAGTAATTATCCATTGCGTTAAACACAATCACAAAATTATCGACACATCCAAAAAGATTTTTCTTCAACCGGTGGTGAGCCGATTCTACCAAACTTGTCGCTTGATTCCCAAAGTGTTTATGGTGGTTGGTAAATGCATAAACGAAGCGCTCTTTGTGCGGTTCCAACCATTGCTTAACCACATACGTTACAATATCCTCGGGATATTCTGGGCTAGACCAATGTTCGATAAATGCCGCAAGATTTAGATTATACTCTTCTTCGGTGAGAGACCAAGTCAATGACTCCCATTCACCGAGAAAGCAACCCATTTAGCGTGATTTATAGTGTATTGTATATCGAATTCCTCTTTTGCAGTTGCTTGTTCATCTTCCGGTAGCTTACTAATCTCTTCAAATGCTTTCCTCTTTGGTGGACAAATTTGAGGCTTGCACCTATTCATCACATTACACCAAATATGGAACGTACAAAGCATATTATGTGCTAATGGGAAGACTCTCTCTATTGCGTTCATTAATGCTACATCGTTGTCCGTCACTATAACCGCGGGGATATCATCATCTCGGTATATGGCCTTCACTTGTTGTAGCGCCCAAGTGTAACTTGGTTCTTGCTCATCTTCTAGAAAACAAAAAGCAACGGTAAACGGTGACTTCGTGAGGTACGACCAACAATATTCAACAATGACATCTCGTATTTGTTAGTCTTGTAAGTGCAATCCATTATAAGAACTTGATGGAAGTATTGAGCCAATTGAACACTCTTCGGATGCGCAATGAAGAGATGCGTTATTTGATCTTCATGACCTACCTTCTTTTGAACCGCGTAGCCTTTCTCTTTAGCCACCAAAAACAATTGTTGCATCACTTTTCTATCCTTCCATTCATTCCTTTTAATTGTCTCAATTGCATTGTAAATGGTCGTCAAAGATGATACATTATCCTTGTTATCATCCTTTAGTAAGCGAAGCATGTTAAGTGGTGTAATTCCCATTCTCCTAAATTTAGCTATTTTCTCCATTTCTTGAGGAGTGAGCCTAGCGGCCATTGCATGTCCTTCAAGATCATCCGGACGAGGGTGGTTATGATGGCCTACCACCTTATCCATAGATAGAACCCATCCTTTCTTTTTTTTGCACTTACTAAATACTAGCTTGAACGGACATTTAGTTTTCTTTGAGCACGCCGTGTTCTTCCTCGTCGTCTTTCCTTTATACACATAACCCTTCTTCTTGTGACTAACATTGGGATCTCCACTTCTCTCACAAACCATTTCAAAACGAGTTTGGCTTTCTTTTCCATTCAAAATTAATACGCACATGACTTTCTTGGCATGGTCTCTGGCCCAATTCTTTGCATCAATAGTTTCATCAAAAACTAAATCATTGACATAGTGATTAGATGTATCTTCAAACAGCATGCCAACAGGAGAAGGTTGATTATCCATTGGTATAGGTTGACATTCAATCTACAAGAAATGGAACAACATCAATTGCAATCAGAAATAAGTTCGGTTACATTTTAATATTATCGGGATAACCGAACTCATAGTTCGGTTGGTAAAGCAAGTTAACAACTAACCGAACTTTACGTACACTAAATCTAAATTTTATTGTACGTACGTTCGGTTATATAGTGGGTTTGTGTGAAGTTTGCGAACCAACCGAACTTATGGACCCCAAAGTTCGGTTAAATGATAATTTGATCGGGATAACCGAACTTTACGTACACTAAATCAAAATTTTATTGTACTTATGTTCGGTTAGATAGTTTCTTGGTATGAAATTTGCGAACAAACCGAACTTTATACACCAATGTGAAATATTATTTTACGTAAGTTCGGTTAGCTATTGGTTGCGAACTAACCGAACTTATAGACCCTAAAGTTCGGTTACATTTCGGCCAAACCGAACATAACACTGTAATCCTATTTACAGAGTTCGGTTACTACTCCGTTAACCGAACTTCAAAAAACCTCCATTAATGGAGAGTTCCTGTAACCTCGCGTGTTTAGAAAAAGTAACCGAACTACACTTTCAGAAGTGTTCGGTTACATGTTCTTCACACAAGGTAACCGAACAAGCCCTAATCTACTCTGAAAATTCACATTTTTTTGAATATTTGGACCAATTCAACCAACGTTATCTAAGTTTAGAGCATACCTCGGTACCCAAATAGTCTTCCTCTGGTTGTGGTTGGTAAAATCCATCGTTTTCACCATCTTGAGATTGGCTTTGGGGAAGAATACATTCACCATCTAAGAAATAATCCATATCCGGATCATTGTGAAGATTGACATATACTCTAGGAGAGGAAGGAGATGTAGATTCAGATGAGCTATCATCAATTGAATCATCACTTGAGTAGTCTAGATTAGTGAACTCAAAATTTTTTTTTATTTTCCATGGTTTTGTTCTTCATCTTCTATAACTTTCCTCTCTCAATAATTCTACTTCTTTTTTTAAAATCTGATTTTTTAATCTCAAATTTTTATTCAAAATCATTTCACTAATCACACTAACTAATATTAACACTAACAAATAATTAACCAAATATAATCAGAGGGTAGTTTTGGTATTAATATAAATATTTAGATAAGGGGTGACCTAGAATTACTTCTAATGTCTTACCCTAAAAAAAACAATGGTCCCCCAAATAAACAAGGGTCCCCAAATTACGGTTCTTTCTTAACCTGTACATCTGCTTCTACAGCCAGCATTGCTAATTACCCAGTAGTCAGTATCTATATACACAAAGGTGGTAAAAGGATGCTGTCACCATAAGACTCTGCTTAACGCTTACTACTAGCAGCAACCAAGGACAACATAGAGAACTAAGTTTTCTTTATATCATGTGCAGTAAATATACTGGTCCGGATGTACCACTCAGCACCTTCCTTCTCATCGTAAATCTGCACATATTATTAAGAATCCAGAATACAAAACAAAGTTTGGCTAAGTTAGACTAGGTAAAGAGTAGTCGAGATTTGTCTAGGAGGATAAATCAACGGCCGTGGATTTTTCAACTAACCTTTATAAATACTTTATTAATTAGTGTCCTATTAATTGCTCATGATGAATGATTAATTAATTTTTCATGATAAATGTTCATTTAATAAATCTAATAAATACATATTTTTATTAATAAATATAAGTTTGTTAAAAGCTATATATATATTGATCGGTAAAGAATTATGTGCTGGCGAGTTTCAAACTCAGGTAACTGGTATCATCACCCAATGACTTTACCACTATTCTACAGTGACCCAGGTTAAAAATTAATTTTTAGGGATATTTAGACTTCGGGTCTTGGGAAAAATTTAATTAGAGTTTGGGTCTCATGACCAGAGCTGACCGTCATTACCGTGAGAATGTTCAGTTATATTGTGGAAATAACTGAAATATCCTTAACGATCACTTAATTTACCAGCTACACCAAACGGATATTTTTTTCCCTCTGAAGCAACCAAACGGATCTTGTTTCCTTGGTAGGTTGAAATTTCTAAAATCTTAGCGGACTCCTTCTCATTCCTTCTTTCGGTCTTCTTCTTCCACTTTTTCTGCAACAAAATAAAAGAATCCTAGCATCAAGATCCAAAATTTCCCAGATTAACAAAATTATCTTTAATTATGTCTCCCTTTCTCCCAAGTAAAAATAACAGAGTTTCAATAAAGGGTTTATGTCCGAATAAAAATTTGGGGATTTTGGTAGAAAAGGGGAAATTCTACAATCAATCGTACAATTGGGTGTTTGTGCTGGAATATGCTAAAGCTTTTTGTGGGTATTTTTCTTCTTGATTATGGTGATGGAAAAATCATGAGAAATTAATTTGGATTTTGTTTTTCTCTGTGAATGTTGTTCCCCGAGAAAAGTAGGAAATTATGATGGAGGTTTGGTTTTGGAGGTGGAGGTTTTTTGCTTTGGAGTGCAGATATCCATTAAATTGAAGATGACCAACGGGACTAGAGGTGTAAATTGGGCTGCCAGCACGAGCACAACCCAGCATAGCACGCTAAAATCTGAGCACATCCCAGCCCAACACGTGACTTAGCTCAAAGACGGCACAAAGACGTTAGTTAAATGGGACGTCTTTGGGTTTGGCACGCAGCTCAAAGATAGCACGCGGCACGGATAAGCACGTGGCCCAGCCCAGCACGACACGTTAAGAGAGCACGTCACAAGGCATAATACATCACATTTTTTGTATATTTCACAAAAGAGTCACTATTCTAGCTAGTTTTTAACATTTTATGTTGGCTTATTTATAACAACACATATAATACCTTAATATTTGGAAAATATATTTCAATATCGTTGTTATAATGTCGTCACCTATACTTAACTAGAACATTAATTTACATGACAATAATCCAATTTTATATTTGATTGATGGGCTATTTTTTTTATTGAATAAACTTATTAATTTTAATTGAAATAATTTCAAATGATATGTTGTCTAATTAAATTCTTGTGATAATGTCCGACTTAATGTATACATTAAGTGATTTCAAATTTTTTATAGCACGTGTGCCAAAGACGACACGTTTATTCGTGTCTCAAAAGCCGTGGTATCTGCCGTGCCCTAGCTTTTGACTAGTAAAGCACGGCACAACACGTTTAAATCGTTGGCACAAAGACAAAGATGGCACATGGCACGTGAAGCACGCGACTTCGTGTGCCGGGCCGGCATGTTTTACACCTCTAAACGGGACCCATGTTTGAGATTCACGGATGTGCTCATTGATTTCATGGATTATGTGTAAGTTTGGGAATCATCTCAATACGAAGAAGAAAGACAGGGACGGTGATCAAGGAAGCAGGAGACCGACGTTAAGTAAATTAAGAAAAAAACAAAAAAAAAAAGAACTTATTAATATAACAGTCAAGACGGTCAACCCAAGAGACTCAAACTCTAATTTAAATTTTCCTAGGACCCAAACTCAAAGCTGGTCACAAAGTTAGGACCCAAAGTTTAAATAGCCCTAATTTTTAATGGTTGTAGTGAAAGAAGCAGTGGGTTGTGGAAACAACAGTGGGTATTTGTGAGTGCTGGAGGTGGTAACATTACTAGTGGTGGAAAAAATAGTGGGTGTGGCTAGTTTTTACGTACGGTGGTGGATGTTAGTGAATAGTAGTGGACAATAATAGCTTTGTGTCTTTACAAAATGGGCAACATTTTATTGTGATAGATGTAGTTGGCTGTTTTTAGCACAACTGGTAAGGACAAAACACAAATATTTTGAGGAGGACACTAAATCATATAAGACAATATGATCATGACCGATGGATCACCCAAATGGGATCCTAGCTATTTATAGTACCCGATCGAATAAATCACAGTTTTTAGTATTAAAATAAAATTGATTACATTTCCAGAATACAAAACAAAGTTTGGACAAGTTAGGCTAGATAAAGAACGATCAAATTTATACTTGCAAAACATAAATATACCGCTATAAATGATCGATCATGTTTAATTAAAATTTAATAATAAATGTTCAATTGATATTTCATAATAAAAGTTTCTTTAATTAATCAAATGAAAGATTGATCTTCCAACAAGAAAGCGTCGGAGCTGAAAGAAGCCAATGACTCGGCAAAGAGACAGACTTAGAGAAGGTTTTTCACGAGTCAAGATGAAAATCTGCCTCAGAACTCCATGCCGGAATATACGCAGGGTCTTCTACTTCGTAAGCCCTCTGTTTACCCTTATCTAGGGAAGGCTCTGTCGACGAAGTACCCAAAGCAGTTCGCTGACGAATAACTTCGTGAAGGAGACTAGGTTGTTGATGATGAGGAAGATCAGGTTGGAGGGGAGCCGACTCAGAGGGATTGACTTGAGTTAAATGGTTCATATCAAGAGCTCGACGACGACGAGTTTAAGGCTATTGAATAAGAGGAGATACGGAAGAATCGCCCTTAAATTCACAAAGTTAGAGAATGACGCGAGAAGAAGAAAGCAAAGCCGAGAAAGAAAGAGGTACCTGGGTGGTGGCAGAAGGAACCCCGGGACGTTGGTGTTTGCTCAGATTCTTAGCAGGGCCGCCATCCGTGGCTGGAAGCTCACTCTCCTGCAAAATGGAAAGTTAGAGATTGACGAGGATAACGACCAAAAGAGGGGCCACGAAATGCAAACCTGTGTCTCGACTGGTTTCCTAGAGCAATCCTTCAACATACCAGGTAAGGGAAGCGGATACTGAAATAGGAACAAGGACGTTAGGGAACGATGTAAGTAAAAGGCAAGGAAGCCAAAAGAAAATTAAACTGACCTCATTGGGAATCTTAGGCCAGCGAAGTCTACCCGGTGCATACAATGCGAGATGAGCATGCTCCGAGAGAGGACCAGTCCGAGCGGTACCATTCTCGTCAAAACCCCACACCAGAGGGCCCTCAGCCACTAAAGGAAACATCATCCAATCCTTGCCATTAGAAAGACGAAGATATCTGTTTTGCTTCGTACCAGTAGGATCAACATCCAAAAAAAAAAGGGCCTTGTCAATCAACAAATTTCAATTTTATTCAAGTCAACAAATTGATTACATTATTGCTTATAAGAATAACAAAAATATCAAAAATTGTTACAGACGACTTCAGCCGATAAAGGGTTTCCTTTAAAATACTTGGATATTTTGTTGTCAGATAGGACTTAAGAGGAAGGATAATACAGCCGTCCAAAGTAAAATTATGTATATTGTGACTGGCATTGCAGGATTTTAGCTTGAGAATAGGACAAAGTATGAGCTTCTAAGGGAGCCTCGAGACTGAAGTTTGCATCGACCATAATTGAGCTTAACTTGAACTGGGTACCTTTGTTTCGTTGCGGGACCATTGTAAGGCATTAGGTCCTAGAGATTTCTGGAAATAGCTTATGCAGTCATTTTGCATTTTTTGGCAAGCTATTGTGAAAATCAACATCAAATTCATGAACCACAAGCATATCCTTTCTCATCGATTTTTTTTTTTTTTTGTGGGTGTCAGTCCAATTTGATCCATGATAATCAACTAGATATGGGTTCATATTTTCTTTGTCGGAGTTTTAGTGTTTTAGAAATGATCAAAATATTGGTGTTTTAGTGTCGGTTTGTACGGAAGGATCGCTTTTCATTCACCAAAAGAGTAAATATATGGCCATGCCAGTTAGGGAACCTGATTTGACATGTAAGTGAATTTTCATCTACAGTGACTTCTTAGCTAGTGAATTTATTTTTTATGGTTTTCTTATTCAACTTTTTTTTTGTGTGTGTTTCAGCTTCATTTGAGACGATGTTTAGATGTTTGGTCATGTTAGCAACAAGGCACACCAACTGACGTTTCTAGTTAGTCAAACCAGGACATCATTCTGAAGCATTTGAATTGAACTGACGAGTTCTTCTCTGCTCATCTTATCATTCAGGTGGCATACTTACTCTAAACTTATTCCTGTCCAGTTGAAATTTCAAGGACTGAATGAACTTTCTATAAATTCGTAAGCATTACCTTAATCATTTTTGTGTCAATTTGCGTTGGTGTGCGTTTGTTTGCTGAATATATTTCAATGTTTTAATTAGCAGGCAGTGCTAATTGATGGAATCTTTCATTACGAGTCATAAGAAAACCAGATAAAGGTCACCACAAGGGGGAACTATTAACCCACAGGAAGAACAAATGTGGGAGGTACATCACACAAACAAGGATAATAAGCAGGAGTTTGAGAGGCGGATCCAGGATTTGAAGCAGCGGAATACAATGAGACATATTATTGTGATGTATCCGGTTTTATGTATACAGCAAGCAAATGTTGTTCTATACACCTTTGGAACTGGTGCCGGTTTTATGTATACAGCAAACTGAATTAATACTTGTTATTTGTATGCATTAATTTATGAGAGGCATTTTATAATTACCTAATTAACACTCATGGTTAATTAAATCCAGTCTTAGAAACAGTAATCTGATTATCATTTTTACACCAACTTCCTCTCTTCATAGACATTTTTCTTCTATTTTGGTTTTCACCCCAAGATCGAAATGGTTACATTTCGAAATTTTTACCAAGGCGGGCTATATACTTGAACACATCCACATGTGGGCTGAATCCCGTGCCCCGTCTCATGGGCCATTAAGTAGTGTTTATAAGGCGTAGGGTTTCAATACCCTTACTTAGAAAAACTACACCAAGCAGGTAGGGCGGCGCATAAATTACAATCCTCCGGCATTCTTCCATCAACTATCTTCTTCATTGATCACCACCACCGCCACTGTTAATGTGTTATCTTCAGTAGCCCCACCATCACCTTTTAATGAATTTTAATGAATCGGGGTTTCATATACCACGAAAAGAGGTGTGAGCACGGAAATCAGGTACAATCCGCGTGATCACAAACAATCTTAATATGAATTGAATACATGCATTAGAGTGTAAGTAAAATATAATAAGCCTAGGTAGGTGATGATTCATAGATTTCAAACCCATGGGGTCTGTTAAGATCTCGTCATCAGCCCTTAAGTGATAGATCTGAGACATCAACACATAAATGAGACCGTACAAGTGCTAAAAATAAAGGAGACGACGATTTACGTGGTTCAGCACTAAGGCTTACATCCACGGATCCGGAGATATGAACTATGAGGTAAACGATTACAAAAAGTAAAGGGGGGCGATGATTTATGTGGTTTCTGGAGAGATTCTCCATAAACGCCTACTTACTTCTCACTATTCTCTCTCTCTCCTTCCTTAGTTCTAATCTCTCGTTTTATCCCCCTCGGTGGAAGGGATATACATATATATAGCTAATTTGAGTGGTCCCACTTTGTCGGAGAGCCTGTTGAGACCTTATCTTCTTGTGCTCTCGTGCCCGGTCCGCGGACCTCTCATACTCCGTGGATTCTACAATGTCCAAGTTCATCACACCGGTAAATGCGCGTCTTCTTCGTGGGTCATCCGACACGTGCCCTCTGAACACCATTAAATGTTAGTGGTTGGGGCGATATAGTCCGTGTCAGGCGATGTCAGTCCTCTCTTGTCACGTCCTTGTCAGTCGGACTATCCCTAGCCGTTGATTGTGTTTCATCGTGTGATGGGGTAAGGTGACTCTTTGGTGTTCCGTGGGATTATCTGCCTTGGATGTCCCTTCATCTTTGACCGTCGGCCTTGACAGATGGCACGTCATCTAGACACCGTGGGTGCCCCTACGTGTCAGTCCTCTTTGCGACTTGGCCTCCACGTGGGTTCTGTTAGTACACGTGGCGATGGAGATAAATAAGTGTACTTACAATTTGCCCCTCTTCTTGTGACTGGGCGTTAGCTTTAGTGGGAAGAAGAATCGTGTGGTACGTTTTTATCTCCCTCCTCATAACTTCTCCTAAAAAGGTGCTACCTGCATTTATTGTGCACGTTTCCCCTACCCGGCCATAACTGCTCATTGGGTTGTGGACGGTTTTACTTGTTCTTATTTAAAGGGGGAGAATGAGAGAATGTGAATTAAATTCACATTCTCTGTTTATTCTGTTCCATTGTCTTCTTCACCTTCTTAACTTCTTCTGACACCATTGTTGCTGCTGCTGCTGCTGCCTTTGTCGCCATCTTCGTTGCTGCTACTGCTGTCGCTGTTATCATCACTGCCACCTTTGTTGTTGATGCTGCTTTACTCCTTGAGGTTTAGGTACGGTTTTTTATCTCGTTTAATCGACATGTTCAACCCTGTTGAGTTCTTGATTTTCTGATGATGTGATGGTGATGAATATAATCTTATGCATGTCCTGGGGTTTGAGAGTTTTCATCGTTGAGTTGTGTGTTTTATTGGCCATGTTTTGATCGTACTTCTTTTGAGTCTGGGTACCAATTTGAGAGCTTAAGTGACTGTAGATGAAATCTAGGGTTTTCCTCACGTTTGCGGCTGTTCTTGAGATTTTCTTGTTTTTCGATCTTCCTTGCCCCTGACTTGCACTTTTGTTTGTGTTTGTGCCCGTAGATATGTCTGATCGTTCGCGGGTTCCTTATCAGACTCCTCCGTCAAGTCCTCGCAAATCTTCTCGGAGTGATCCCAATATTAGGGGAGGAGCTTCGCCTTCGCTTACCCAGGGTAATCCTCGGGATGGTCGAACATCTTCGTCCTCTGGACAGAGGCCTTTACTTAAAAGGGGTAATCCGCCGCGGGGGTCTAGATATGCCGTTAATCGCCCTAGAAGTGGGTCTCCCCAGAGGCAACAGAATCCGCGCAATGATCCTCTAGATGTGCAGCCTCTCCGTACCCAACCTCCACCGCGGACTAATCCACTTGTGCCTAGTTTAAGTAAGTCGACTAGGACTCTATCTTCGAAGAGAAAGGCTGCGGAGATAGAATCTTCGGGAGATGTGGTTCCTTCTAGAAAGAAGGTAGCGGGTTCTGCAGAAGATATTACGGGAGTTGCTTTCGAGGATGACTCTGCGGTTACTTTTCGTCCTTTACCTTTGGGTAATAAAAAGTTTACTTTCAGACACATTGATCTTGATGCCTTTAAATTGAAGCACGGTCTTCAGCACTTCCAAGTGCGTTTTTATGCCGCTGATAAAGATATAACTTATGAGATGGTTACCAATTATCAGTATGATGCTTTTCATTTGCCGACAACCGTGGGTGCTTTCGAGGCTGGTTTGATGTTGCCTTTGTATAGAGCCGGTGATTATTTTTACTACCGGGTCTTGTCTAGCCGCGGTACTGCCAAGAAGAGTCATAACCGCGGAGTGCAACAGTTGACCGGGAACTACCTTCGCCACCTCCGAGAATGCTATCTTCGTAGCAAGGGGCAAACAATGATGACCTGCTATGTTCCTAAGTTAGAAAAGGAGAAAGGGTTGTATACTCCTGAGAATTTCAACAAATCCTTTGGGGATTATGTTAACAGGAATACTCGTAAGCCGTGGTCTGTGAGTCTGCGGAATATTGCTCCTGTTAAAGGGGAAGTTCGCCTTTTGAGCGAAGTGAGTGATTCCAAGATGGCGAGGGTCCCTGGTACTGAAGGTCTTCCTATTCCCTGCTGATGAGAGGATTAAGCGTGATCATGATTATGAGTGGTCTGCCACTGTTCTTGAAATTGTTGGTCCGTGGGCCTATGGTTGGGTCCCTGGTCCCCATGGTTGGCAACCTACTGTTGACAGTCCTTGTCGCGATGCTTCTCCCGCTCGTTATGCCCATTACTTCCCTTGGCAGATGAGTTTTGCAGGTATGGATTTTGCTTATAATCGTGATGTTGATGACGCAGAAGATGAAGATATCTCTGATGCTAACCTTCTTCCGCAGAATACTAATGTCGTTAAGGTGTGTTGTTTGTTTTCTACGCATATATGCCCCTTCGTTTTCTGAAATAATGTTGATTATGTCAAGGAAAGGAGATTCCAATGGCTCTTTTATCATTATGTGCCGTAGGTGCGTAGAAATAAGAAGATCAATCCGAAGCAATCGTCGAATTCTCCCACTGAGGGTTCTACACACTTCGAAGATGTGAATAGTCCGGTGAATGGTGATGAGGATGTTTCCGATGGGGAAGAGCGGATTGAGACTTCTCTGCCCGCTCAAGAAGTAGGTGATGTTGCCGGTAGGAGCGCCGGGGGAGGTGATGGTGAACAGGCCACTGGTGGTTGTGGTGATGATCAGGCCACTGGTGGTGGTGGTGATGATCGTGCCCCTGGCGATGGTGGTGATGATCAAGTTGCTGGTGGTGGTTATGGTGATCCGGTCACTGGTGGTGGTGGTGGTGATCCGGCTACTGGTGGAGGTGATGGTGATCAGGCCATTGGTGGTGGCGATGGTCAGGCTACTGGTGGAGGTGATGGTGATCAGGCCATTGGTGGAGGTGATGGTAATCAGGCCATTGGTGGTGGCGATGGTCAGGTCGCTGGTGGTGGCGGTGACAATCAGGCTGGGGAGGCTACCAAGTCAAGTGGGCTTGTTGCGGACAAGGGTAAGGGAATTGTTCTTGGTGGTGGTGACAAGGAAAGGGATGCTTATTGCGAGTTTTCCTTTGGTAGGGTCTTATCCGGGGAACAATCGTTTGACATGGCCACAGTTATGGGGCTTGTTTCGGACTTCAACCTGCTTCCAGCCGGTGATAACTGGAGTGTTCTTAAGGATAGCTACGGAGATGATCCCACACGCGGATCGGATGCTGGGGTTTTGGCGGTGCATACCGAGAGTTGTGTTGGCACTTCCTCCGCTGCAGGTGGGGCTTTAATGTTAAGTAATACTGGCGCTCCGCTAGTTGAGAAGCCCTCGGACTCTTCCTTAGATGATTTCTCACGTTCCTTGGTCGCGGAAGGCGATGATGCTGTTTTGGCGTGGCTGCGACGGAAAAACTTGCTTGTCGTGCCTCATCCTGCCCATGTGGTCGAAGGGGAAAAAAGTTCGGATTCTTTTACTCGCAAGCATATGGAGCTAACTCCTGAGGAGGAGGTAGATCGAGGGTGGGGTAAGAATCTTGTTGCCAGCGGAACTGAATTTGTGGTGGATCCTCCCCCTACGATTGCGGGCATGATGGCCATTCTTTGATGGATACCAAGTCTGATTATCCCCAAAGAGCCGATTATTGGAGGTTTGTCCTGCTCTTTCTACCCCTGATTTTGCTTGTGTGTTTGGGACTAATTTCCCTTTTTGATTGTCAGATGATGAGGAGTGAGTATTGTAATCACCATCTTTACCGGTTCTTTAAGGCCAAGTCTCTCAAGCTAGAGGGGAAGCTTCGTTATTGTGAAGAAACGCTTACGAGTGTTGAAGCTGCGGTCTCTGCTAAAGATGAAGAGATAGCAGAGTTGAAGGGTCTGCTTAAGCGTAAGGAGCAGTAGGATGCGGAAGATGCTAAGCTGCGTTCTGAGTTGGCTTCGGTCAAGGCCAAATTAGCGGTTGCTGAGAAGAACTCTTCGTCTATTTCAGGTCTGCGTCTCTTCTCCTTTAATAGTTGCGTGTTCTTTATATGTTCTGAGTTATTTCTTCTTCCCCCCTCCCGCTGTATTGTCTTTAGTGGGCGGAGTCCCTGAGTTGTTGTGGCTTCGGGATGAGAGAATTCGTCAAAAAGGTCGCATTGCTGAGTTAGTTGAAAAACTTAAGAGTGAATCGGTGAAATGGAATGCCCGCGCGGATGCTCATAACGCTATGGCCGAAGAATGGCGTAAGAAAAAGCTTTGCTTGGTAGATCTGCAAAATCAAAACAACCATGACCGTCATTTGTTCAACGGGGCTCTTCTATGGACGCGGGATAATCTTGAGAAGTCCCGCGGTCAAGTTTCCTCTTTGGAAACTAAGCTTAAGGTTATGGAAGACGAGCTGCGGCAGGCGCGCGCTTCTCACCCCTCGGATGTGCGGGCTTATGTGCAGCGTCTTGCTAAGGAAAGGGACGATGCTAGGGCAGAATCTGGTGCTCTTAGTAGTGCCTTATCTGCGTCTCGAGCTGATGTGGCCCGTCAGGTTGAGTGTGAGAGAAACTTAGAGGTGACTATGTATCGTCTTAACAAGGGGTTGGAATCGAAAAATGATGAGGTCAATCAGTATCGCCATTTGGATTCGATGCTTCGGGACGACCTAAGCGCGAGTCAGTATGCTCATAATCTTCTACAGGTAGATTATGATAGGTTATCCAATGAATATGATTATGCCGCATAAGCAAGGGATTCCGCGGTTGAACATTGTGAAGGTATACGTTTTTGTCATCGAGTGTGCTTTGTATTGTATTTGTCATAACTCACTGTCCTCTTCTGGTATTCGCAGAGCTCCAGGGACAGCTTCAAGCTGCGGATGGCAAGTTTGCCGAAGCTCAGGCTAAGGTGATTCAACTGGAGGGCCAGGTCAATTACCATCGTGGTCTGGTTTCGTCTCAGGAGGAAGCGCTGAAGGAAGCCAATCAAAAGGTGGACCGTCTTTCCGCTTCTCTAAATCAAGCTGAGATGAGGAGTGTAGCCATAGGCTTCGTGGCTCGCAAGCATTTGGCAGAGGAGATTAACCGGACTCTTGACGAGATTGAGTCGGATCTCAAGAAAACCCATGGGTTGACCAAGAGCTATACTCGCCGTCCCGTGCCTGCGCTCCCTTCCGGTTCCTCTGGCCCCTCTTCAGGCGGCACTGTTCCTTCGTCCTCGAAGGAGAGACCCGCGGATGAAGTTCCTTCTCATTAGATTTTACCTTAGTATGCTAGGGGTTGATCTCAGTTGCTTAGCCTTTTCAGTGTTTTTGCTGCTTTTCTTGCTGGGTATGTAATCAACTGTGTATCAGATCAACTTTTAGCGTTTTAAATATGAATATGTATTTGTTGGATTCGTCGCCATCAAGTTAACATAATGAGTAGTTCCGTAGTATTTGTGACCTATTGGTGTCGATTTTGACGTTTGAGAGAGTGCATTGTTCATGTGATTCTGTAGGTTGATATCCTTGGAATCGTCTTTGATAAAGTGTATTGTTTGTGCGATTCCGTAGGTTGATATCCTCGGAATCGTCTTGTGACCTTGCACCCCGCCCAGCTAATTCCTTGGCCAAAGGATTCCTGGACGGTGGGGGTCTGGCCAACGATCATGGATATATTTCCTTGAGTTCGCGGCTTATAAAATTGTTCGGATTTCTCGTTTTGTGGGAAGTCGCCTCCTGGTCATACACTTATAGACACTTACGGAGGAGTCCTGAGAGATTGCATGTGTATGCTCCGATATATTGCGTGCGTGCGCTTTGCATGGGATATTGCCCGGTGTATTGCAGTGGGTATGATCCACGCTTTGTGCGGGATATCCCTTTTGATAAAGTAGAATGCCACGTCTTAATAATAATGAATGCACAATGATTTACGTGGTTCAGCTCGAAGGCCTACGTCCACGGGGTAAAGATAGTATCGATGTTTTATTAAGATGTGGTATGGTTTACAATGTACATTGTGTAAGTAATATATACATGTCTCATATGGTATAGGTTGTGATTTTGAATAAATTGAAATGTGTGTGGGAAATGGATAGAATATTGTAGAATATGATACTTGAAAATGAAAGCTTGTATTGACTGAAAAGTTAAGGCGCGTCACTCCTTTGTCAGAGATAGAGACATGCGGACTCGTAAGTCCGTTTTCTTCTTCTCGAATCGCATACGCAGGTGGTGGGTTATGGGTAGTATGGCTTGAGATATTTGGCATTCCACGGGTGCATGAGGATTTCCCCTTTCAGGTTACGCAGATAGTAAGAGCCATTTCCTGCGATGTCATGTATTACGTAGGGTCCTCCCCAAGTTGGTGCTAATTTCCCCCACTTCTTTTCTCGCTGGTATTGGGGAATGGTTCTCAACACATACTGCCCTTCTACAAAATTCCTAAGTTTCACTCTGTTATATTCTCTGGCTAGCCTGCGTTGGTAGTTTTCCATTCTTTGTAGTGCTGCTTCTCTCCTTTCTTCGAGATCGTCGAGCTTTTCCAACATCATGTCCGTGGTGAGGTTCTTTTCCCATGCTTCTGTCTTTGTTGTTGGAAGTAGTATTTCCGTAGGGATTACTGCTTCTGCTCCGTATGTGAGTAAAAACGGGGACTCTCCGGTAGCTGATCTTCGAGTCATCCTATATGCCCATAGAACGTTATGCAGCTGCTCACACCACCGCCCCTTGTATTCGTCTAGTTGCTTCTTAAGGATAAGCGCCAAAGTTTTGTTTGTGGCTTCTGCTTGTCCGTTGCTTTGTGGATATATGGGGGTGGACTTGTTTTTCGAATTTTGAAGGTGTCGAACAGCAAGTCGATATTCTTCCCTTGTAGTTGTTTACCGTTGTCGGAAACTATCTCTGCGGGGATGCCAAACCTGCAGATGATATTTTGAAAAATAAAGGTAAATACGTCTGAATCCCGAATTCTTGCCAGTGCCTTTGCTTCTACCCACTTGCTGAAATAATCTGTTGCCACTATCAAAAATCTTCTCTTCCCAGTCCCTGATACGAGTGGGCCTACTATGTCGATACCCCATTTCCCGAAGGGCCACGGACTATCCACATAGTTCAATTTTGTGGCTGGGGCGTGGATTCGTTTACCAAATCTTTGACATTCTTCACACCTTTTCGCCATTCCGTCGCATCTCGGATCATGGTTGGCCGCAGTAACCCCGCGTCTTTGCCTTATCTCGCTAGGGACCTCATTCCACCGTGGTTCCCCGCGTCTCCTCTCGTGGGATATCTTTCAAGATGATATGTCCCTCCGATCGGGATAGGCAGCGGCGAAGTGGCCCGAGGAATGATTTTCTCGTATAAGGTTTGGTCCCTTAACTCGTACATCCTCGCTCTGGATTGTATTTTTCTAGCCTCGTTTGATATCTTGGGGAGTTTCCCCTCTTTAAGAAAGAATGGATTTCGATTCTCCAACTGCTTCCTGACTGTGATCGTCATCTTCATCAGCTTGTCGCGTGATGTCATCGTCCTGGAAGTCGTCGAATATGTGCTCTCCGACATCATCATCAGAGATACCTTCCTCCTTAGATTTTCGTCGGTTAACCGCGCATGTCTCTTGGAGCTTGATGGATGGTTCGTACACTCTTGTTATCTTGATTGCTTTGACATCCTCATTTTTAAGCATGGATGATATATATGCCAGGGCATCTGCGTGTCTAAGCTCCTTCCTACGCAGATGTCGGAATTTGATTTTTGGTATTTGGGAAGCCAATGTTTGCACCAGAGCCATGTACGCCATCAGCGTTTCGTCATACACATTGTATTCGTAGCCTATCTGCCGTATGATTATTTGTGAGTCGCTTGTCAACCGCACTTCTTGTATCCCTAATTCAATTATCAAGCGGAGAGCGTGGATCACTCCTTCATATTCTACGATGTTATTTGTATGGCCTTCGAATTCCAATCGGAATGCGTGCACAATTCTGTCCCCTGTGGGTGTGGTGATGACGATGCCTATCCCTGCGCCCTCTCTATTTTTGGAGCCATCAACAAAGACCTCCCATTGCCGTGGGTTCACTGGTTCAAGAATATTATCTGGCTCTGGTTTTTCTATTTCTGGGGCGCCCACAGCCTTCCATCCTTGTATGCGCACTTCTTCTTCGTTGTCCAAAGGCAGGTCTGGTAATACCTGCGATTTCTGGGAGTGCTGGAGCTCATAGTGGATGTTGAATTGGTCGAGGTACGTGCTCCATTTTGCTATGCGTCCTACCTTTCCTGCCCCTTTGAGGATGGTCTCTAAGGGTGCTCGACATGGGATACGTATGTCGTGCGTCAAGAAGTACATCCTTAGCTTTAAAGTAGACCACACGACGGCTAGGATCAGCTGTTCAATTCTCGTGTAGTTTTGTTCCGCGGAATTCAGGGTCTTGCTGACATAGTAGATCGGTTGCTCCTCCTTTGTATGGGTTCTGACAAGCACTGCGCTTACTGCATCATTTGTTGCCGCAATGTAGAGTGCCAAAACCTCATCTGGGTCCGGTTTCTGAAGGATGGGGATTTCTGCTAGGTACTGTTTAATGCCCAAAAAAGCTTCTTCGCATTCTGTCGTCCATTCAAATTTAGTCCCTTTTTTCAATATGTTGAAGAAAAGTTTGCACCTATCCGAGGATCTTGAGATGAATCTTCCCAGTGCTGCTAGGGATCCATTGAGCTTTTGTACCTCTTTTAGGTTCTTCGGAGATGGCATGTCTACTATGGCTCGGATTTTTGTGGGGTCTACTTCGATGCCTCTTTTTGTCACCAGGTACCCAAGGAATTTTCCTGAGGTTACCCCGAAAGTGCACTTTTCCGGGTTTACCTTCATGTTGTGCTTTCTCATAGCTTCGAAGATGTCTTTCAGGTCCTGGTGGTGGTTCTTCCTTAATCTGCTTTTTACGAGCATATCGTCGACATAGACCTCTAAAGTCCTGCCGATCCACGGCTTGAAAATAGCATCGACCATCCTTTGGTACGTTGCTCCTGCGTTTCGGAGCCCGAAAGGCATCCTTACGTAACAATAAAGACCATGGGGTGTGTAAAATGCAGTATGCTGCTGGTCTTCTTCCGCCAAAAATAGTTGGTTGTATCCGGAGTATCCGTCCATGAATGACAACTCTTCATATCCTTCTACTGCGTCGACTAGCTGGTCAATACTGGGTAATGGATAACTATCCTTGGGGCATGCCTTGTTCAGGTTGGTGAAGTCGATGCAGATTCTGACCCCTCCATTTTTCTTTGGTACTATTACCATGTTAGAGATCCAGGTGGGATATTTGACTTCTTTTATAAAACCGGCTTCCAACAGCTTTCGCAGCTCCGTTTCTACTACTTTGTGATACTCTGTGGCCACCTTGCGTATCTTTTGTCGTACGTGGTGTGCTGTGTTTAATGCGCACTCATGTCAGTATCTTCTTTTTGGGTCTATTCCCGGCATATCAGATAATTTCCACGCAAAGATGTCCGAATATTCCTTTAGTAGTTTTATTAGTGAAGCTTCGCGTTCTTCGTCCATTAGAGTTCCTATCTTGATCTTTCTTGGTTTCTGCTCCGTCCCTATGTTAACTTCCTTCACTGCCTCCAAGGATGTAAACGTGGGCTTTGGTTCCCCAAGGTGGGGGACTTTCTTTAATTGCTATTTGGTAGTCTCGGATTCCTTGTTTGCGAGGTCGCCCTGGTTAGCCTTTGATGAGGAGACCTCCGTGTTTCCTACAGAGTTCCCTTTAGGCAAGCTTTTCCTCGAGATCCCTTCCAAATATTCGTCGATGGCCTTATCTTTGGATATCGCCTTGTTCCGAGCCATGCGGGTTTTCCTTTTCTCATCTTCTTCGTTGTTGAGTTGTATTTGCATCGTGTGGCATTCCTTTACGGAAGCTTGATCACCCTTTATCTCCATTACTCCTAGGGGAGTGGGAAACCTAAGGTATTGATGGTAGGTGGCTGCGACTCCCTTAAGCTTGTGGACCCATCTTCGTCCGATAATGGCATTGTAGGGCGAAGGCGTGTTCACCACACTAAAGCGAGTGTCGACTTTCATGGGTCTGCGTCCACCTGTAATATGATGTCCCCCAGAGGTTTTGTAGCCGTGCCATTGAACCCGTAGATGGTGTAGTGCGAAGTCAAGAGTTGCTCATCGTTAAGCTCCATACGTTTGAATGTATCGTAGAACAAGACATTTACGGAGCTTCCTCCATCGATGAGAATCTTCTTTATGTTGCATCCTGCGATTGGCAATGTGAGGATCAATGGGTCGTTGTGATCTTCCATGTCACCCTCAATATCCTCGGCTTCGAAGGTCAGAGGTGCGTTCATCCACTCCTCGTGTTCTTCTACTTCTTTTCCATTTACACCGTAAAGCTCACAGTAATCTTCAAATTGCTTTCTCAGTCGTTTCCCTATTTGTGCCGTTAGGGTTGGCTCTTTGTTTTCTGAGCAGGATATAGTGTTCAATGTGCGATTACTCTCGGGTAACTGGACCAGTTTGCTGCGTTTGGCTCTATCTTCCGTTCCAGCCTTTTCTATATATTTTTTAAGCTCCCCTGCATCAATCAGCTTTTGTATCGCTATTTTGAGATTTTTGCACTTCTCAGTTGGGTGTCCGTAGAAGCAGTGGAAATCGCAGTACTCTTTAGATTCTGCCGAGGCTGGTGGTTGTTTTCCTTTGGACCAGGGCCAGTCTAAGTCTTCGCGATCCTTGATCTCTTTTAAAATGCGTGAGTAGATGGTGTTGAGCTTTGTGTAGACTCGGTCTTCAAACTTTCTTCCACCCCTTTGGTGGTCATCCTTCCGATCCTTTTGGTGTTCGCTGGATCTGTTCGTTAGCTCCGCGGAGTTGGTTCGTGGGGGTCGTTGAGCCTGTGCTCTTGGGTTCTCTCTTTGAATTTCTTCCAATCTAGCATGTTTTTCGATGATTATCCTAAGATCTCCCTCTGTGGTCGGAGAGGTACCGTGGATTTCGACAAACAATGGGCTCATCCTGTCAAGCCCCCATTTGTAACAATTAATACTCACCACGGATCCACATGTCCTATGGCTTGACATATCTTGTGCCACCTATCCGTGTATTCTCGAATGGACTCCTTGTATTTGATTGCGAGTGAGAAGAGTTTGTCCATCCCTGTGTTCACGACTTTGTTATACATGTAGGTGGCCAAGAATCTTTCGGTGAGCTGATCATACGAACCAATGCACCCTGGCTTGAGGTTATCGAACCAAGATAACGCGGATCCCTTCAGGCTTGAAGGGAAATATCTGCATAATATAGCTTCGTCATGATCCCACCTGGCCATTACCCTGTTGTAATATCGTAGGTGAGCTGCGGGATCCGCGGATCCGTCGTAACACTCAAAGGATGGGACCGGACACTTCTGTGGAATGGTAGCAAGAGCGCCCGCCGTGCTAGTGGGGTAGTGCTTGGCCTCCTTCATGACCTGTTCTAGTCTTCTGCCTCCTTGCCTGGTCTTGATTTGATTGATTTCCGCTAGCATTTCCGCGCGGAGATTCTCCATTGCCAAACAATGCTCATTTTGAATGGATGTTCGAGTTTTTCTTGTAGGTTGTGTTGTTGTGGCCTCCTCTTCGTCATAGTAGTCGGAGGTTTCTGGATGGTAGTCCGGGTCAATCCTTCTATTGTTCTGCGCATCCTTTTGGGGTATTCCTCTTTGATTGGCTATGGCTGGGATGTTTTCGAGGATCATCCTCCGGTCTCTGTTTTGTACCGCAGAATTAGCTTCATCCTGCTGATTCTCTAGCTCCGCGCTTTGGAGGATCTTCTCTCTTAATTGCTGGTTTTCTTGGGCTAATAGGGCCACCGCGTCCGCGTACGTCTGCTGATTCCTTTTTAGCTCTTCTAATTGCGCCAATATCTGCGCACACTGGTTTGATTCCTGATTTGTCCCTATCTGTATCTGAGCTTGTTCCTCGGGGGCTGCGGTGTTGATTTCCTCTACTAGCCGTCTACCCGGCTCGGTCATTCCGTAGGATCTTGCGTGCAGTGGTATATGATGTTCATCAGTCTGTGGCATCCCGTAAGGAGGGTTCTGGACCACTGATTCTGCTACTGCTTCTCGAGGTTCAATAGGCCGGGTTGGAGCTGTCACTTTGGAGGCGATCATTTGAGAAGTTCCTTCTGTAGGTGTAGTAGCTTTTGCCGCCGCGGCCTTCTTTGCTTCCATTGCAATGATGCCCGCATCTGAAAGGAACGTGCTTTCCGCTCCATTCTGCGCCTTGTCCCTGGCTGTGAATCCCGCGCCATTTTGTTTGCTCCTCGTCATTACTGGCGTAGTACTAGGTGTCTCTTTCGAAGGTACCTTTGTCTTCCCGGTATCTTTGTTCCTTTCCATTGTAATATTCTGCACAGAGAGCGGGGGGTAAACCGAGGCAAAAAGTCCACGGGTTAGTTGTTAGTTCAAACTTGATTTCATAAACTCGATTTCTAGTGGCAATGAGTAAGCTCAAGCTGTTAGTTTGGCGAACAAATGCGAAAAACGTAGACGGATACGGATCTAACCGGGATAAGGTCCATGGGTTGTTGTTTGTAAAAAGTCCAAATCTATTGGTGGAAATTGTCTGAAATATCAGTTAAAACACAGATCTGTTGGTTTTAAGGTTACACAATGCTCAGATCTGTTGGTAGAAAACATAATAGACATAAATACGTGCGAAACATAGCCCCAAACTCAGGTCTGTTAGTTAAAAATCGTAAAAGACCCAGATCAGTGGTTTGACAGTGCAAAGAATAGGAATACATGTGAAAAATAAGTTCAAGCAGAGATCTGTCTATATTCTAAGTAAAACTTTTGAGGTAGATGCTATAAAGTCACAGGAAAAGATAAATCTTTTTACCGGGACAAAGTCCCTGTTTCTAGCGCCATATTGTGAGCACGGAAATCAGGTACAATCCGCGTGATCACAAACAATCTTAATATGAATTGAATACATGCATTAGAGTGTAAGTAAAATATAATAAGCCTAGGTAGGTGATGATTCATAGATTTCAAACCCATGGGGTCTGTTAAGATCTCGTCATCAGCCCTTAAGTGATAGATCTGATACATCAACACATAAATGAGACCGTACAAGTGCTAAAAATAAAGGAGACGACGATTTACGTGGTTCAACACTAAGGCTTACATCCACGGATCCGGAGATATGAACTATGAGGTAAACGATTACAAAAAGTAAAGGGGGGCGATGATTTATGTGGTTTCTGGAGAGATTCTCCATAAACGCCTACTTACTTCTCACTATTCTCTCTCTCTCCTTCCTTAGTTCTAATCTCTGTTTTATCCCCCCCTCAGTGGAAGGGATATACATATATATAGCTAATTTGAGTGGTCCCACTGTCAGAGAGCTGTTGAGACCTTATCTTCTTGTGCTCTTTGCCTGGTCCGCGGACCTCTCTGTTACTCCGTGGATTCTACAATGTCCAAGTTCATCACGCTGGTAAATGCGCGTCTTCTTCGTGGGTCATCCGACACGTGCCCTCTGAACACCATTAAATGTTAGTGGTTGGGGCGATATAGTCCGTGTCAGGCGATGTCAGTCCTCTCTTGTCACGTCCTTGTCAGTCGGACTATCCCTAGCCGTTGATTGTGTTTCATCGTGTGATGGGGTAAGGTGACTCTTTGGTGTTCCGTGGGATTATCTGCCTTGGATGTCCCTTCATCTTTGACCGTCGGCCTTGACAGATGGCACGTCATCTAGACACCGTGGGTGCCCCTACGTGTCAGTCCTCTTTGCGACTTGGCCTCCACGTGGGTTCTGTTAGTACACGTGGCGATGGAGATAAATAAGTGTACTTACAAGAGGAAAAATGCTTGATTCGGCATGAGCGGAATCGGAAATTAGGATTTCATAAGGCTAAGTGAAATGACTACCGATTTTTTGTCTGGTATGATAAAATCTTCGGGGCAAAGAAGACCACTGGAAGAGTGAGTATCAGAGAACTACTCAGGTCAGTTTCAAATTTAATTTAATTTTTAATCACCAACTTTTAATTAATTCATCTCAATTCTCAATGCAGAGATTTAGCTTGAAGAGTTAATTCATCTTGCATAGAGTTAGTGCTAGCCGTGGACAGAAGACAACCCTTCGTGTATAAAATCATTTACACCCTGCCTGTCTTCTTTGTTTAGTCTTTGGATTTGATTTGCGATTAGTTGAGTTTTAATAAAGACTTTCAAGAGTGGAGGAATGTTTCTGACTAAAGTCTACTGTGTTTGCTATGTGGTTTTGTAATAGTAATAGATGATTTCAGCTAGAAATCAGTAGGAATTGTTGCATCCCAAATGTACTCTATTCAGGAGGGCTGTATCAAACCATGCTGCATCCGAGTTGTGTAGTATTTTGGATGCAATTGGATATTGTTTGCTTTGATTGCTGCTCTTTGCACTCTTCTTTTGTTCAATTATATCATATGATGAAAACTATTTGTATCCTCTTGAAATTGTTCCCTGAACGTATATTATATCATGATGACTTATATTTTGTGCAGACAAGGTTAGAACCATGGAAGGCAGTAGCTTCAAAATGCCTTACACATTACTCTTCCTGAAATTGCGATGCAGAAGAGGGCAAGGGACATAATTAGATCAAACTTTTGTTGGAAAGGCTTAAAGACAGTGCTTGCAATGCCGATGACTTATCCTCTCATTATTAGTAAGTTTCATTTTCACATTTTCGTTGGTTTTTGTCTATATTTCAGCTGTTTCTGATTTGATCCTCAGTAACTGATTGTTAATAAGTTTTTTTTTTCCAATGAGTATTGATGTGTTTTTCAACTTATCTAACTAGTCCGAGTATGTAATGTTTCCATGTACTACATAGAGCAGGGGGATGCTGTATTCCTTTCTGCTACATATAATTGAATTAGCATAAGATAGCGAAGAACAAAGACTTCTCATTGTTCAGAAATTTGTATAATCAATACGAAATCTATACCAACTCTTCTCATTTTTCTTGTTTCACAACTAAGAATACTTCTGTTAGAGTAATGTGCTGGTCATGTATTGCTTGGTTAGAGTAATGTGCTTTTCATGTATTGTTCAGCTTCATGATTGCTTCACTTAATTTCCATTACGTTGCTGGATTCTGTGCTTGGCCTGCTGTGAACCTATCCTAAATGAACAACTTGTAATAGCTTATACTGAAAGTTAGCTAGGATGTTGGATGGGTAGAAGATATATGAAGAGCAACTAGCAGTAGTATTTGTCTGTAACGCTAGAGATATAAATAGAGATTTATGTTTCCAACTAGGCCATGCGAAAAATTGTCGCCGCGGTCCACTATTGTCAATTCAACCAAACCTACTTTAGTCTTACTAGTTTGGATGCACTACTGTGAGTCTCATCTAAACCTGATGGCTTGTATATTAGTGGTAGTTCCTATATCAGAGAAAGCCTCAAAAGTATGTCGCTTTTTCATTAGGTTTCTCTTGAAATTCTGTGTAAAATTTATTTTGAAAACTAGGTGTATGAAATGAAATACGGCTTTATGACTTCTCCTATCAAAAGTATGTCACATTTTCGTTATTTTTCGTTTGCATTTCCATCTTATTCCTCTCAAAAGCGTGATTTCAACAGATTCTTGTAAATTGAATGTTTACTAATATGTTGTGTTGTTTTCAACAGGTGAATGACAGATGAAAAGAATGATCTTAAAATGCTGCTCCAAAAGCAACCAATATGGTGATCATGGTGTGAAAAGAGTTGCAAGACCTGCATTTTCATATTTCGTGATAACTTCGTATAGCATGCCAGAACGTGACTGCTAGATGTGATCGAGCTAGTTTGGATATCACTTAACCACTATTCTCACCCTATATATCTTCCAAAGACCGTAAAGCTACCGTTACCTCCAGTGTACCGTGGACGCTACTACTACTGCTTACTAATATTGTCGCTTATATTTTGGGGTGCAGTAAAGTCTTAATGTTCCCATTCCGGCAGTGTTTTTATTTGTAAATGAAGGCAATTTTCTCTCTGCAGGGGCATCTTGAACTTGAGCTGGTGATTGCTTTCAATTTCTTCCAAGTCCTACATGCGCCCAACCGGTGCTGGTCGTTTCGTAAAGCTAATGAGATCTCTAGCGAACCCGCAGATTTTTATGGGGTGAGTCTGATAAAATAACTGTTGAGGAGCAAGAGTTGGTTGGAGAGATCATGAGGAAGCCATCAAAGCTGTCAAACGGTTCTTCCACCCTCAGTTGAGATCCAGGTAAACAACTCAGCTTCAGGATCAGCTTCACATCCTATACTGCTAGACAACGACATCCAGTTTGGGCATATCACTTGTCAGCAAGCTGAGTATCCAACACACCAACCAACGACCAAAGAGCATGTTGGATTACCTTCTCATGATGTTGTTGAGTCCCCTGGTAACGGATTCTTCAACTGTTTATGT
Organism: Papaver armeniacum; assembly: GCA_023531295.1. Classification (NCBI taxonomy): domain Eukaryota; kingdom Viridiplantae; phylum Streptophyta; class Magnoliopsida; order Ranunculales; family Papaveraceae; genus Papaver; species Papaver armeniacum. Next base: position 544,111 of record JAJJWW010010115.1, on the reverse strand, counting down.
CGATTGACACATCTCTAGGTGGAAGGGGTACTTGTGTATCTGATTCCAGAAGCATGGGAAGTATCTGCAGTCTTATGATTAGGTATTCATCTTTCAGGTCCATTTCCATCTTCTTCTTTGAAGTATTTTCTATTTCGAAACTTCGACCGACTGACTGCCTATTATGAGTCTATGATAACGTCTTACTGCTTTAACATCAAAGCCCATTACGGGAACAAATGTAATGCTAGTTACTAATCCATCCATGTGAATCAAAATGCAACCAACGAAGGATGTTTTCACTGGAAGTAGGTGTTGCCAGTGCCATCCATCCCAAAGAGTTTGAACAATTGTCATCAAAGTTTCATGAGGCGTGTATTTTTAACCTCCTTGGCCGAGCAAGGGAAATATTTGTCCAGCTTGAGTTTCCCTTCTTGGCTGAGCAAGGGAAATATTTGTTCGATTTTCATCAAGCTCCAGTCCTTGTTTTGGATAGGCTCCTTGGTGGAGGTGGTAAACTCATACCTAGGGTGTATGGTTTTTCTGTAAGATGCAATATTTACATATTTTAACGTAATTAGTTTTTTCATAAGATAGTTTGTATCCCCTGAAATTTTCATGTACACCCTAAAACAGGGTTTTATGTATAGGACCACATTCAACGCGCTGAATCCATAAGTTTTGAGTGGCAGGACATGTCGTCCAGTCTTAATACATACCAGCATTCCCAACAGTAATGTAGGGCTGATTCCGTGCCCCGTCTCATGTGCCATTTTGTGTTCCTATAAGAGCATCTCGAATGACACATCCTTTTCCTACATATATGGATGGATAAAGTAAACATCCTTTGCTGATTTGTACTGAAAGTTTTCTTAAATAGAGGAAGTTCAATAAAATCATCTCCAACCGATAGAGTCTAGTTGCATTTGGGAATCTAGTTGGAACTATTTTATTGGCTACCATTATATTTTTTTAATTTGAAAAATATATTTTTTAGAAAAAATAACTAATTTTACTTTTTAAAAATCTGAAAAGACATCTTCACATCCTTAAGGTGGTCCTCTGAAATCAGAGGTTTTGTTAGAGGATGTTAATCTAACTACCTGCCAAATCATCTTCACAATATCACTACACATTCCCATTGGAGATGAATTTTAGGAAAAAGTAGCACAAGCCTTAAAAAAAGGAGCCTAACATCCTCCCATTGGAGATGCTCTAAGGCTTAGGGTTTAGTAGAAAATGAATATTGCTTCTCTCTCTTATATAAAGAAAACCACACCAAGCAGTCTTGCTACTACTCTTACCACTTACTACACGCACCCACTGATTTCCTCCATTAACAATCATCTCCTTCATTATCAACAACACCACCGCCAATACTATGTTCAGTACACCACCATCACTACCACTATTATCATCACTACTTGATGAATTTTGTGTCTCATAAACCATGGAGAGAGAGGGAGGGAGGGAAGAAAAATGATTGATTTGATTAATTGGTATGAGCGGAATCGGAAATGGTTTGTTAGTGGGAAGGAAATGTATTTGGCATCTTCCAAATGGCGTCCAATTAGGGTGAAGAAAATCCTAACCTAATGGATGCAGAGGATGTAACACCACAAAAGCCTATAATTGATATACAGATCACTAGAGGTATTGGGTTGGCTAGGCCATCATCTTCAACCACACAAGAGTTAGTGAATTAAACGTATGATTTTTCTCTTGGTTTATGTTTTTAGAAGTTCTGCTGGTTTATCAAATGAGGGTAATTTAGTTACTGTATCTTCCATTTTCTAATCTGATTTTCACTCTTGAGTAGATGACTGCCAAATCTTTGAGTTAATTATGGGTTTCTTTTAGCATGAGGAATCAATAATCTAAAGCTTTAATTTGTATATAACTTTGATCAATTCCTATGTTACAGAGTAAACAATGATAGGTGTGAAAAAATTCGGTCCTCATTCTTACATTTCCTGCACATTTCTTCGCTTATTTGCAGCTAGGAGAAGAGTTTTGGAATTCTCAAAAGAGTAGATTTTGAAGTGTATGTGGTTTTGCCTCATTCTCATATTTCGTCCCAAGCTAGCTACAAGATTTGCTGATATTAACAGAAAATTAGAGGTTCCAACAAGATATAGTTTTCTGATTGTCATACTGACTTTTCGTTAGTGTTCACAATACCTTTTCATTAGTCATTATTCTCTTAGGTGTGAACTCCTGTAAATCAGTTATTTCAAATGGATTTTATCTAATTTTATTTCCGCTTTTATGTGTAGAAAATGCGGATCAGAATTGAAGGAAAGATTAGTTTATGGTAAGTGAAGTTGCTTATTAGTTTAAGTCATAATTGAAAAATGTGTATTACTATTTCTTCTAAAAGAAATGTACCCAGCCATTTGACTTGGTGTGTAATGCGTATCAACAATCTTTCGTTTTGGAATGCCAAGGCTTCACAGTTCTGGTTGTACATTTAGGATTTGGTATCTTTTGTGTTATAAAATCATTACAGTTTTCATATGTTCTAGGATATATGGCAGGTGATCAAGAGGAGGCAAGGAACCAAGTGGAGAAAAGGGAACAACTGAAAGATCCAGTGCAATTTGTAAAGGACCTCCAAGAAGGCAAGAAGGAAAGAAAACTTTGCAAGTAATCTGGGTCATTAATCCTCCAGCTGAGAATTGCCATTCACCCCTTGTATGACATTGAAATGATCCTTCAAGAGCCGCTCTAACTTTCCAGTTTAGCTCAATTCTGGAGCTTCAAGGCATCACGGTAACAACAGTAAACTTTTACTCCGTGCATAACATATATAAGTTCTTATGCAATAATGATAATGATCTGTAGTTATGATTGGTTCTTTCTGATTGGTTCTTGTACAATAATCATACTTAGAAGGGTGTAAAAATTGTTGTTTTTTATGGTTCAGCAGGAAATCAGGATTAACTTAACTTAAAGTTAAGCTGGGTTGGTCATAATCCTGATTAAGGTCTGGTTTAGGGTCAAGCTTACACTACAAGAAAAACAAGATTAAGCGACCAAGCAGTTTTGGTTGCAAAAGCCCATATTGAGTCGCTCTAACCCTTAGAGCGACTTAATTTGGCTCTCTCTCTTGAGTTGCAAAAGGTGGGATCTCTATAGGTCTAGAGCAGCTAGGCACTTGCTTTAGTAATCAACCAACTATCATGTAGCGTCTTCTTTGTTGCTTGCTTCATAGCTAGACCGACCTACCTAGAGCAAGCAAAATAATAATCGCTTCATAACTAGACCGACCTCCTTAGAACAAGCAAAATAACCATCGCTTTAGAGTTAGACCAACCATACTTGAGCAAGTGAAACGCCGATCGCTTCATAGATAGACCAACCATACTAAAGCAAGTGAAACGCCGATCGCTTCATAGATAGACCAGCCATACTAAAGCAAGTGAAACGCCTATCGCTTCATAGATAGACCAACCAAAACTAGAGAGTGAAATACCGATCGCTTCTTAGCTAGACCAAGTACCCTTTGAGCAATTAAAATACACAGTTAATTGCTTCATAGCTAGACCAAGCAACCCAAGAGCATTTAAAATACCTATACATGGCCTGAAGTTGGTTGCTTAAACTTTTTAAGCAACCAAATTTTTGTGCTCCTGGTTTAGAAAATCCGAAAATTAATTACAATTTAAAAATTAATACTTGAGATAATTACTAATTAAGATTTTATAATTATAATTATCCACTTCCAATTATAAAAACCATTCCTTAATTACACGTGGTATGTATTTCAGTATCCCCACCCAAGCAAAATAACTTGTTACAAAAAAATAAAAACCATCAAGTTAACCAACTTGTTTGCAAGCCATCCCAAAAAGAACAAAAAAACATACAGGTCCAAACAAAAAAGTAACAAAAGGTGCCAGTGAAGGCAATGGACCTGTATGTTCATCAAAATAAAACTGCACATTCAACATTCAACCTATTCATCCTCCCCAGACAATGCATTCTCCTGATTATCATCAGCACATCCATCTACTTGCAAATCATTATTGTCCCCAGCATAGTTGTTCTCATCTTCTTGCAAATCATCATCGTCCCCAGCATAGTTGTTCTCATCTTCTTGCACATCATCCCAAGTAAATTCATCATCAACTTCACGTTCACATTCATCTTGGGACTTATCTTCTAAATCAGATGGCACAGGTTGACAACCAAGCGTTTGCAAAACCTCATTCAAGTACTCTCTGAGATTACGCTCCCTCCTTTAAAGCTTTGAGATTTCTTTGTCTTGCTTCGCAACTTTCTTCTTTTCAAAGTCCAACTGTTCTTGGAGAGCAACCATTTGTGCTTCATTTTTCTTATATAAACTGAAACGAGCATCAATTTTTGACTTACGAGCACGCTTAGCCCCTACACGACGTGGATCAACAACCATCGCATATATTTCCTCAGGTGTGTAGTTGACTTCTCCTCGACGAACCTGCTCGCTGATCTGGTTCATCTCTGCCTGCATACAAGTTGTAAAAACAAGCAACTAATTCAAAATTCAAGCTTATGTAGCTACTATGAAGAAAATGAAGAAAAGACAACAAAACAAAACAACAAAGTAATAGAATAAGCGAACTTTTCATTCATAATGCAGTAACTAGAGTAAAAAAGCAAAAGATGAATGGATCAAATACTATCCTAAATAAGGTTTCTATGTATCATCAATGAACCCAAAATCTGCAAAAAAAAAGGAAAAAAAATAGTTCATAACAAATCATAGTTTGACAACACAAAAGCATGCGGACATTTAAAACATCAACGAACAAAGAATTAATGGATCCTGAAAATGGAAAACTACGCGCAATCATCGTATCTTCCTAAGTTGCTCAAAAATATTGTTATCATACAAACAGGTTGAACATATTACAGAAAGTTTGTGCATCCATCTTTCCTATACAAATTTAAATTGCCTAGAAGATATGCATGAGACAATTCTAAGCGCTAAGAGTCAGTGACCCAAATAAGTGGCATGTCTGTGAGTCTGTTACAAGTCGAAGAGAACTTAACCAAGTGAAAAGGCATGTGTCTATTATATGTGCACTCTCTTTTCTTTGCAAATTTTATTGCCTAAAAAGATAAAGTTTCTGCGACCATCTAGCGGTTTTAAATTAAAGATTGCAACATATGCTAATCAAAGTCCTAGGGAGAATGAAAATATTGCAATCACACCAACAGTAAGAAACGCATAGCCAAAAAGCTACACAAATTTGAGCTACACATTGCTAACAGACCAACAGTAACAAATGACACATGCTGCGTATCTGGACCTTGTAGCTTGCTTAGTTCACATTTAGACCAACAGTAAGTCTCAAGCATTATTCAAATTTATTACTAGATCTGATTTTGATTATCTCAGAAACTCCCCTTTCCTCTTGTTAAAGGGTGTAAAAGTTTAAGCTGCAAAAATAAAAGAATACCCAAACTTAAACATTATGAACGCCTCGAACTCATGAAATGAGAAAACGAACAAACCAAGCAATACTTAAAAAGATTTAGAAACACCCAAAACTCACATCAATGGAATAAATGAAATTCACAAAAAAAAAAAAAAAAAAAACCACGAAACATGATTGATTATTACTACTGACCTACAAAACAACGAGATATATCAAAAGGAAGGAAGTTACAGAAAAATGTTACAAAAGAACGAAAAAAATAGAAGGTTAATGGGAAGATTCCATCCTTAACCAAAAACAAATTTTAAATAGCCGTGCACCGGTAAGAAAATGAGATCTATTAAGTAGATTCATCTTGGCATCATTAAAAATCTAGCAATTGTAATGAATGGATCCAAGTTAGCTTATAGATGCAATCAGTCTATCACAGAAAAATAAAACTTCATATTCTTAGAGACATTTTGACAAACACCTAACCGTACTACTTATATCCCTAAAAGTGAGAGATAAAAATTGTACATGGAAACCATATTACACTTACCTAAATCATCTTCATTGGGCAGTCAGTAATAGAAGCAACACAGTTAAAAAAAATCCCAAAACAACCAGTAACAAAAGAGTAAAAATCTATTAAAAATGAAAAATAGATAAAAACTTGAAGAATCGAGGAAACAAATCATTTATATCCAAAATTTCAACTCAAAGTAACCATCATCGTTGAAATCTGACAAAAAAAATTAGAATAAATACATATACAAACAAGCTCAACCAACAAAACCCCTAATTTTTCCTCAAAAAATTAGAAAAAAATAACCTTAATTTAACCCATTTGAGAGAATGAACATGCAGTGCTTGATATGCTACTCTTCGATGATGAAGTTTGGAAGCAACCATGATGAAGTTTTGAAGAAACAAATCATAAGAACAAGAGATTCATCTATTTGATTATGATCTCTTTTCTCAGTTTAGGGTTTGAGGAGAAAGTGGGCAGACAGAAGGTGAGCGGCAGAGATCTACTAAGATAGAGCAAAGTGAAGAAAGAAGAAGAAGAAAAGATTGTGAGGCGCAAGAAGAGAGAAAGAAAGAGAATAGAGGGGAAAGATAGCTGAGAAATGAGTGGACAGAAAAGAAATAGAGTTGCGGATAAGCTTTCAATGGATAAGCAAATTAGAGCCATAGATTAATATCTGTATGAGTTTTGAATTTGAGTTAATATATGTCGGATTACATTTTATTTTTGTATTGGTTGGACTAATGTCGTATGGATCGCGATTGTCAATTTTCCAAGTAGATTTGCGTTTTCTTCGTGCATCATATGATGATTTGTGTTTTCTTGATCCATATGTAGATGATTAGTAATAATTTCATATATTTATATTGGAGGGAGGATTCATGGACACTCTTAGATGAACAAGGTCAGACAAGATTTACGTCATTTTCTCCGGCAAACTCAAACGACAATGAATTTAAGTCTAATATTTTAATGATATGTTCCTATTATAAGACTTTATATTCCTACTAAAAATGAATGCAATACGAGATAGCAAACCTGACCATCTACCGATCTTAATTTCAACCGTTAATTTTGAACGGTTGATATTCAAAGGGGTAAATGGTGGTTTTATACATCTCGAATTGTGCTCATTTTTTGTAGGAATGTAGAGTCTCATAAGAAGAACATACCACCAAAATATTAGACTTAAATTCATTATCGTTTGGGTTTTGCGGAGAAAATGGCGCCAATCTTGTCCGACCTTGTCCATCTAAGAGTGTCCATGAATCCTCCCTCTTTATATTGATTGAATAACTTTTTTCATATACAATTTTTTAATTTTATCGTGTGAAATTAATAAATACTCTAACTGCTCATTCAATTTTCAAATAAAATCGTTATAGACTTGTGGGTGAAATAAAAATTATTTCTTGGTCCTACGTCTTCTGAAAATGTTTTCGATTTTCATCGGATCGAAGGCTAATAACGATATCTTCCAATTTTTCCCATTTTCTAATCCATTTCCATTCAACTGATTCATTCTCATTTTTACGATTCAATCCAAATAATGTTTTTGCCGATGATAACTTTCGGGTTAATTCACATCCCCTTTGTATGCGATTATTCGAAATTCTAGTTTGAAGATAATAATCGAAATCGTTTCTTATAATTCTCATTGTCAAATACTCTTGGATTTATATTGTTCGGATAAACAATTTAATAATCATAATCCTAGTTATTTTTGTAATTTTCACCTTTTTGTGCGACCTAAAATACCATTTATATCCTAATTTCGTGATCCAAGAAAACAGAGACGGAGATGAGAAAAATCCAAAATCTTTGATTCCTATATTCAAAATGAATTTGATCTCTGGGTTTTGTCAAACCTAATTTCTTTCTATCCAGCTTCGCTTAATTTCACTTGTTATCCATCAATATTACCCAATATCGATTGACCCACTCAATTTATGCAAACTGGTACAAATACTTAAGTAGCCGTTCTGAGTTTGGGTTCGCCAATATGCAAACGGGTACGCATACTTAGTACACTTCCAAATCCAAATGAGAAATTCCTGACCTATACCTTACGCAATTATGCGTACGGGTATGTGTACTCGATACGTATGTGTACTTTCGTCCAAGAATAAATGACGAACTTGGTTGAAGCGAAACTTACAAACACATATTAGAAATATGTAAAGCGAAGTTAAACTCAGCTCGAAATCTCAAATGTGTATAATCGACAACTATATAGTAATAAGACTTTTGTCTCAATATAGGAGATAGAGTAGAAATAGACTTTGCAAGTGATAGATGAGTTTTAGTCTCCACATACCTTTTGTTGATGAAGTTCCACAAGCACCTTAGTAGTTCTTCGTCTTCAATTGATGAACGTCGTGAAGTCTAATGCTCAACTACACAATCTATCCTAGTCCGAGACATTACTATAAGTTTAACTGGATGCTCCTATTAACTATAGTCAATTTCACATGTTATCAATCAATTTTATTCAATATCGCTCGACATCACTCGATTTCTCCCAGAGTAAATGGGTTTATATGGTTCACTATTAAATCAAACCGAATTTTCATTTAGTTCACTTAATTTCTTTTTTTATCCGTCAATTTTACCTTATGTCGGTCGGCCTCACTCAATTTCTCTTGGATTACATCGGCTTATCATGTTATTAATCATTTTAACCGAATGTCCATACTCTTTAGTCAATTTCACCCGTTATATATTAATTTTATCCAATATCGCTCGCCCCACCCTATTTTTCTTGGATTCCATGGGTTTAATTTTATGGTTGCCAATTAATTCAAATCAAATTTCCGTCCACTTTACTGAATTTTGTTTGTTGCCGTTAATCTTAGCAATTTAGGTCACCTCACTCAGCTTCAATTAGATTCATTGTGTCTTTTCCTTCCAATTATCCATCATTTTAACCGAATGTCCATTGATTTTAGTCAATTTCACATGTTATCTATCAATTTTATCCAATATTGCTCGACTTTACTCGATTTTTCCAGGATTCCATGGGTTTATATGGTTGCCTATTAAGTCAACCCAAATATCCATTTAGTTCACTTAATTTATCTAGGACCAAAGAGATTACTAAAGAGAGACCTGAGTTTCTCATTTGGATAACTATATGTCGAGTACACGTACCGGCATAGCTATATGTCGTCAATAACTTTTTGGTACGCATACCCAGTATCAAATACCATAAAAAGTCAGTTGCCCGTGAACCAGAAATTGTACGCATACCAAGTATGCATACCGTAAAGGAACTATTGGTTTTATAACTAGTGTGGTATCCATACCCGGTACAAAAACTATTCCGCGAACCAAAGCTGTAGAATAACATATTTTATCATCTTAGTTTCAGAGATTACTAGATATAGACTTCATTCCGAGGAAACGAAGATGTGGAATAATATATTTTATCATCTTACTTCCAGATATTACTAGAGTTAAACTTGGGTTTCTCATTCGGATAACTGAAGATTGAATATATCTGATTTTAACATCTCAGGTTTAGAGATTACTAGAGTTAGACTCGAGTTTCTCATTCGGATGAATTGAAGATGGAATATATCTGAGTTTCTGTGATATATCCTGCTAAGTTTGGAGTTAGCTCCACCTTTACGAGTTTCTGTGATATATCTCACTAAATTTAGAGTTAGAACTACTTCGGATACTGAGGGTTCATGGTTCGTATGTCATTGAGCAACATTTGAAGCTAGAAGTGACACACGATCTCCATCTTTACGATTTTATATGATACTGGTCCACTCCCGGCCAAGTTTCGAGCTCGGGGGTCTTATTGCGCCTCCTAGTTAAGGTCTTACTTCGCCTCTTTATGCCCTTGAACCACATTTGCAGCTATAAGTGACACATGAGCTCGGAGGTCTTATTACGACCAGGTCGGAGATTATTTTGATGGAATCTTACCAATAAATGGATGGATTCATATTTATCGATTTCGTTGATGTATCATGCTAAGTTTGAAGTCTGAACCCTCCCGAAGCTTCTTGGTTCATAATTTTTATGCTTCTTAAATCTACGAGTGTGAACTAAAGCTACTTCATGTCCTGTATGAATAGTCGAAATCACTTCGTGACCTATGTGACTAGTCGAAATTCAAATCGAAAGCACAAAGAGAAAGCACAAAAGCACAAAGATAAGGAACAAAGAAACACACTAATTATCGAATTCATCGTTCTTACCAAGTTTCCACTTATAGTAGTCCACTCGAGGTTTCTTTCTCGGAAGTCGCGTAAAAAGGTTTGTTTAAGGTTTCGTAGAATATTCGACGGAATCTTACCTATGAATGGTTTGATTCATCGTTCTTAAGTTTCCAACTTATGGTAGTCCACTCCAGGCCAAGTTTCGACCTCGGAGCCGCTTTCTTTCTCGAAGTCGACAGAAATGGGGTTTGTTTAAGGTTTCGGAGAGTAATCCGATAGAATCTTACCTATGAATAGTTGGATTCATCGTTCTTACGAAGTTTCCGACTTATAGTAGCCACTCCCGGCCAGGTTTCTAGCTCAAAGCCACTTTCTTTCTCTAATTTGCCACAAAAGGGTTTGTTTAAGGTTTTAAAGAATGTTCCGATAGAATCTTACCTATGAATGGTTGGATTCATCCTTCTTACCAAGTTTCGACTCATAGTAGTCCACTCTCGAGGTTTCGAGCTTGGAGCCACTTTCTTTCTCGAAGTCGCCAGAAAAAGGTTTGTTTAAGGTTTCAGATAATATTCAACGGAATCTTACCTATAAATGGTTGGATTTTCGTTCTTACGAAGTTTCCAACTTATAGTAGTCCATTGCAGGCCAAGATTCGAGCTCGGAGCCACTTTGTTTCTCTAAGTCGCTAGAAAAGGGTTTGTTTAAGGTTTCAGAGAATATTGTGATAGAATCTTACCTATGAATATTCATCGTTCTTACGAAGTTTCTGACTTATAGTAGTCCACTCCCGGCTAGGTTTCAACCTCAAAGCCACTTTCTTTCTCGAAGTCGCCAAAAAAAAAGTTTGTTTAAGGTTTCAGAGAATATTCCGATAGAATCTTGCTTATGAATGGTTGGATTCATCGTTCTTACCAAGTCTCCGACTTATAGTAGTCCACTCTCAAGGTTTCGAGCTGGGAGCCACTTTCTTTCTCGAAGTCGCCAGAAAAAGGTTTGTTTAAGGTTTCAGAGAATATTCCGACAGAATCTTACCTATGAATGGTTGGATTCATCCTTCTTACCAAGTTTCTGACTCATAGTAGTCCACTCTCGAGGTTTCGAGCTTGGAGCCACTTTCTTTCTCGAAGTCGCCAGAAAAAGGTTTGTTTAAGGTTTCAGAGAATATTTCAACGGAATCTTACCAATGAATGGTTGGATTTATCGTTCTTACGAAGTTTTCAACTTATAGTAGTCCACTCCAGGCCAAGTTTCGAGGTCGGAGCCGCATTCTTTATCGAATGCCGATGGGTTTGTTTAAGGTTTCAGAGAATATTCCGATAGAATCTTACCTATGAATGGATGGATTCATCATTCTTACGAAGTTTCCGACTTATAATAGTCCATTCCTGGCCAAGTTTCGACCTCAGAGCTATTTTTTTCCTCAAAGTCGCCAGAAAAGGGTTTGTTTAAGGTTTCAGAGAATGTTCTGATGGAATCATACCTATGAAAGGTTGGATTCATCATTATTATGAAGTTTCCGATTTATAGTAGTCCACTCCCGTCCAGGTTTCGAGTTCAGAGCCACTTTCTTAATTTATTTTGAGAGTTGTGGTATGTATTCAAGAATATACAATCCGTATGATATTCATTTTGGCCAAATGAAAAATCCGAAAACCAACATCACATGGATCGCCACCTCATCATCAATTTCTTTGACAAAACATCACGATCCGTATGATATCCATTTTGGCTAATAGGAAACAATACCCTCTATATCTATGCAAACACAAGACATCACATGGATTGCCACCTCATTTTCAATTTCTTTCAATCTCAGCCATAGAATATCACACGGATCGCCCCGTTATTAAGTGGGAGCATTGGCACCATCGATTTATTTTTAAAACTTGAATGTTTTTTTTTGGCGGACTTTTTGGCGCAAAGAAATTTTTCGGTGTTCAAATTTTTCATTACCTCCAAAAGTTTCCCGGTGTCAAGCTTTTAACCATTATAAAAACCTCTTGAGATACCACCAATATTTGTTTATTTATTTCATTTTAGCTTAATCGTAACTCAAGAGTTTAACAGGAGTATAGAAAAAAGAGATTCATTACTTTATTTTTCTTACTTCAATTACATAAATACCAAAATTTCTTCAAGAATATCCCCAGATCTGTAATTCAAGATATAAAGTGAGATGGTCATAGATAATCAAATCTCTGGCAGTTTATCTTCTAAGTTCTGTTTTTTTTTTTTATGGTGATTAATTTGAACAAACTAGCCTCAAAAAGAGAATTTTTTGTTTCAATTAAACATGAATGATTCACTGAACTACCTGAGCTTTTCAATTTTAACCAAGTCATTCTTGCTTCGTGAAGCAAAAATTCCTCTCTCGATTGAAATCGTCTATCTAGATCAACAAAAAACATGAGAATCATCGATCACCAGTATATATCATTGAATTCTGATTTTCGTATTCTTTTTCTAATAATTAAAACTAATTTGGGTTTGTGCTAAAACTTTCAGTTGACAGTACTTAGTTGAATTTTGCTTCGGCATATAAAGTGTTTGTGATATTGCCTCTGCCAGAATTGTTGTATAGTTGTAAGAGTCCTTAATTAATAGTGTTCATTTTCTATGCATTCAGCTTAATCTTTGATCGGTGACATTGAATTTATCCAGTACTTTACAATTCCTCGCTCCATGACTAATAGAGGAACTCAAAAACTAACCACAAAGAAGAAAAAAAGAGAAGAAATAAACCCAATTTTTAACAAATGACAACCACAGGCGAAAAGAATCCTAACATGACCTCTTGACCTTTAGACTGCAAATTACTCATTATTTTCCTCCACCTTGCATTCCTATGTTGTATATCTTCCTCCAGCGTAGGCATTTTGGCATTGTCACCAGCAGCTTCTTCCTGAACTCCGCCATGATTCCATTATCAGTTCTTGAGACATGAAATTCATAATTAATAATATGGTGCTTTTGCATCTTGCATTAACATTACTAAACTTTCTATTGGAAACCCACCTCGCAAAAATTCTACAACCCAAAATTAAACAACTCAAAATCAGACAAGTGACACTAGAATAAACTGCAAATTCTAGTTAAGAGGGATAAAGAGAGTTTGTTGCTATCAAGGTCGGCTGGTCTGGGTTGATAAGAATACTAAAGGTGACTCCATATATGGGATCGATCCAATATTCATTCTTGTGTCTGAGATAATCATATAAAGGTGAAGTGGGTTGGTTGCGGAGGAGCTAATTGATTCCATAACACAATTATTGTTTATTTAGAACCGTAAGATATAAGTATCCACTTAAAATCATTGTCGTTCCCTTTTTTGAATTGGCGGTAACTTGGTTGCTGAGACAAGTTTTACCAGCTAAACATATTTTGAGTTGCTGATCTATGGTAGCTTGAAGTAAATAGCTACTAAGATACTATTGTGGTCGCTATGTACGACTGGGAAAAATGCTGGAGCAACCAACAAATTTATTTAGAAGCTACGTTATAGAGGAAACAAGTAAAAAGCAGCCAAATTTTTTGATAGTTGCAAACATGGTTGCTCAACTGTTAAAGCGACCAAAATTTTGTGCTCTTGCTGAGATTTTGGTCGCTTAAACCAAGTTTTCTTGTAGTGTTAAGGTCTAGTAGTCTAATGAGCTGCCCTTTGTAGCTATTGAGTTGTCCCTCTAACTCATAATGAACAAGGCTAGAGAGAAACATGGTAAGATCTCTTTTCTATCTAGGTATAAAGGGAAATGTTCTGAATTCTCTCTTAAAATCCAACATGGGTAACTATACACGTTGTGTTGCTACTTCCTGCGATGCATGGAGAACTGTATTATATTGAAAGTATGATCAGTGAATTGCTACCATGGGGTAGTAATTCGCTAGTGCTTCCTAACAGCTTCCAACTACACAAGTGGTGGTAAAATATTATAAATACTACTTATAATCTTAAAGTTGTAGGTGTTTTGGTCTTCCTTTCAATAGTTATAGTTTCATTTCAGATTTTACACCGTGGAATTAATTGAATTGTAAAATTTTCTTGGTTCAGTCTGTTTTTATGTTTGAAGAGTGAGATAGGTGAAAAATGAGATCATACAATTTATTTTTAGAGTACTATCTACAGTGACTTCTTTGCTAGTTAATTTATTGGTTTGGAGAGTTGGAGTTGGTCTTATTCAGGATTCTTTTGTGTGTGCTTAGCTTCATTTGAGAGGATATGAAGATGTCTGATGATGAGGAATCAGTTAGCAACAAGGCACACCAACTGACATTTCTTTTGTGTAACTGCTTCTTTTCGTAGTGCTCAATATTTGTTTGCGCTTCAATTCACATGAAAAATCTGAATCTGTCTAGATAAGCTAGATTGTTCATTTGCTTGACATAGATATGCTTCTCAATCTGAAGATTTGTTTTTTTTAAGTGACCATCTTAATTACTCAAACACGAAACATGTTGATGCAGAGTGAAACAACTTACGCAAAGATGCTTATGAAGTTTAGGCAACTTACGCAGAGTGACCAGGAGGAGGATGATCTGATTTGGTTAGGCAATAAGTCTGGACAATTCACAGTCAAAGATGCTTATGAAGTTTCTGCTCCCACTAACTCAACTAATTCTTTTCCTAGCTCGAAAGTCTGGAGTACTAAATGGCCTCAGAAGATCGGGTTTTTCTTGTGGCAAGCTTCTCTAGATAGACTTCCCACTTTAGATAACCTCCATAAAAGAAATAGTTGCCTAGTGTCTCCTAGTGGAAATCCAGTAGTAAACATTTGTCCCTTTTGCCATCAGCAACCAGAGACTTCATCTCATATCTTCTTCGAATGTTACTTTGCCAGAAATGTATGGTCCTACTTCTTCATCGCGGCTGGCAAAATATATAACCCTCCGCCTTCAACTATCAACCTCATATCTAACTGGGCTTCCACCAATCTCTCTGTCACTGCGAAGGAGCTGTGGAGCAGACTTTATGCCGCTATTCTATGGTCTCTTTGGCTGGAAAGAAACGAAAGACATTTCAACAAAAAGGAAAAAAGCATCGCGGCAATTACTATAGAAGTTAAGCTTAAGGTCTTATCCTGGTCGAGTTCAAAGGCTTGCATGTCAAATGTTAGTGTAGATGATGTTATTTGCAATTGGAAGTCGAAATTTTTCGACCCTCCTTAGTTGTTTTTTGGTTCGTTCCTGGGTCCTCTTTTGGATTCCTCTTTAGCTCTTGCTTCTTGTATGTGTTGTTTGGGACCCTTCTTTCTGTTGGGTATTCCTTTAATAAATTCCTCTTTACCGACCAAAAAAAAAAAAACAACTTACGCAACAATGCAGTCAATTGTGGGTAACACTAGAGATATTTATGTTTCCAACCAACTAGGCTATGTAAAAAATTGTCGCCACAGTTCACTAATGTCAATTGCACCAAACCTACTTTAATCTTACTACTTTGGGTGCACTGCTATGAGTCTGGATCTGAATCTGATGGCTTGTACATTAGTGTTAGGTTCATCTCAAAAGTGTGATTTGTCCACTCAAAAGATTCTTTCAAATTGAATTTTTATTAGTAATAGTATGTTTGTTGTGTTTTCAACAGGTGAAAGACAGATAAAAACGAATGATCTTATTAAATGCTGATGCTAATATGAGGATCATGGTATGAAAATAGTTGCAAGACCTGGACGCTGAAACTAAATGAGAGATGTCCAATTTTTCTCTGTAACTACCATTGTGAATTTTCCTCTCAAAAATCATGTCTGATTTTTTCTTTTTCTTTAACACACCGTCCTTGAGTCAGAAGCAAATGGAAATATAGAATTGCATCATCTGAATCGAATCACTTGATTTTCTGTTATGCCGTTGCACATGCCAACCAGCTAGTAATTATCAAGTTATCTGTTGTACATGTAAGACGAAAATTTTGCAATTTCTATAAACAACTTGGAGGTCAAACTGGACCAAGAGCAACTCCAAATAAACTCTTACAGTAGGATTCTGCAGGTTCTTAAGAAGTGAGTTTAATATCTTGAGTTTTATTGCAACTTGTGTTGCCGATGTCCATCGGATGTCAGGCAAATGTTACTTAACTGATTTGTAAACCGAAAAGCTCTTAAAAATAAAGAAAATTCAGAATGTAATGTTGTTATTGGTGCACTATGTTTTTGATTCTTTACCTGGCTAGGACATCATCCTTTATTACCGGGGGACAGTAATTTTCATCCGTAACTATCGGACAGTAAATACTACTCCTTCAGATCATCTACTAGGCTTTGCCCAAGATTTGATTCTCAATCCTTTTTCTTCTAAATCATGAGCTAAACTCCCGGTGCTGAATCATTAAATTTTGAGTGCCAGGGCATCTCCAGTCTTAATACAATAATACCAGCATTCAAAACTTCAACATTAAACGAGTTCCCAGGGGTAGCCTATACTCTGGGGCCGATTCCGTGCCTAGGTCTCACGGGCCGATTCGATATTGAAGTTCTGGTCAACAGCAATATCGATGCCTGTAAGGACAACATTCGAGCACATTAGACGCATCAAAAACATATACATAACTGATAGATATGAGATTCCAATGTCTCACCATTTGAGAAGTCGTGAAAAAATGTAATTGCCCTTTTGGTGTTCTTCAGGAGCGGAGCGATGATAGACAAAAATTTGTCCCATTCTTTCATTCTTCCTCCTATGCATGTAAATGGCAATAGGATACATGCCAGTGTTACCATCCACAGAGGTAGCAGACAAAACTGTTCCACCATACATATTGTTTAGCAGGGACCAGGCTAATGCTATAATTGGTCTGCATCCATCATTAAACCCATCAATGGATGCCCTATACGCAATACATAAGCCTTCAAACTCTTTAGTCTCTGGGTGGATGGTCCGACTAGCAATACTTCCAGGGTTCGTTTCAACAATCTGCCGGCACATCTCAGGTACTAAACTGAGTTCAAACAATTGAAAAAAGGAATCATATCAACAACATACACATTAACAAGTAGAAAAACTTAACACACACCATACATACAAGGATTTAGAGTTACCTGAACCTGTTTATATAGGATCCATACGTCTGTACAAGGCAGTCATGGACTGATTTGCGTGCTTTTGCTGTAGAGATTTTTACTTTATACTTCTCGAAGATTTTTTTCCTAATGCTTTTGGTCTTACACCTTATCCCACTTGAAATATATCTCGTAACTATTTCCCTCAACACTTCTTCCCTAATGTCGATTTTTTTTATTTTTACCCTATCGGTTTCATTATCACTAGGATCGCTAAAAGACCAATCAAATTCCATACTAGAATAACCACTCTGAATATCGTCATCGGTATCACAGTGGTCCTCATCAATTCTGCTTGTGGGCTTCTCCTTTTCCTTCCCTTTGGCCCTCTTCACCAATTTCCAAGGGGAACGTTGTCATAATCAGGCTCGGTTGTGGCGCTGCAAAGAAAAGGAAACGGATTAAAGGAGCACACCACATCCAGTTGTTGAGAATTGGGGCATGAGAATCTTTGATTCTGGTCCAAGATGTTGGGGACCAAAGGAACAAAATAAAAGCAGTTGTTGGAAGACGTAGAACAAAACAAATAACTACTTTCCCGAGGAAAAAAAAAGAGTAAATCTAAGTTCAATAAAAAAGTTCAACACCCCCCATGTGCTACAAGAATATCGATGGATTAAAGTGGTCCTCCATTTCGTATTTCTAAAAGACAACTTACTGAGTAAAGTCAAAAATTCAACTTTTATTGATTTTAGTTTTTTAAACACACAACACTGAAAAATCAAGAGATCCGACCAAAAAACATAGACGACAACATGAACAACCAGATGTTGGTTTTAAGGTGGTTTGCTACAATGAACTCGCCGGTATTTTGAGAATTAAATTAAAATGGGCCCCACTTTTACATCATCCAACAAACCACTTGACAAACAAAATCGATAATTCATTTTTTGTTTTCTTTGGGATGAAAAAAAAAATTGGTGCTGGTATTTACACACATCACACTGAATCATGGGATCCAACGAAAACAAAACACATCTTAAATCATTTAACCATGGGATCATCATTCCAAAAAATCAAAATAATAAATACTACTAGTGTCATCTAGATCTGAATATTCTTCTTGCCATCAACACCAACTACTAAATCTAGTAAATGCAATAATTTCAATAATTTCTAGCGTACCACCTTAAACCCAACATGCAGAACTGAATCTAGTAAATGCAATATTTTTACAACCTGAAATTAAAGCATTCATACTCAACAACTTAGTAGCTAGCAGAGTATAAAAGTGCAAAATTCTCTGAATGCACTTACCAGTTTGTTGTTTTCCTCTTCATCTTTAATGTAATCAACTAAACCCTCTATAGATCTGGAACAATGGAGCAGAAAAGCCCTCTAACCTCTCTTTATCCTCTTGTCTAAGTTCAACACAATGAGATAAGATGAGTGAAGCTAAAATAAAATGAGTGTAGTAATTGCTTCATATCTAGACATCCAAACCAGATCTACCCACCCGCCACATTTAGTGTCACACATTTGTCGACCGCTCATCCTCAACTACCTATTACACGTGCTTACATCTGGTCTACTACAAAAACCAACAATACGATTCTTGACCAGTCAGCTCGGTTTGACCGGTCAATTTAACTTTTTCAATTACTTTGATCAAAAAATAATGATGGCCATTCCTCTTCTATGCAACAGGTGGTTCATGTCACCACAGGCCTTAGTAATAAGAAATTTTGTGGGGAGTCCGCAATCCATTGGCTTGGCTTTACCAGAGTTTGGGTACTCACTGTATACAATTGGTCCGGTGAAGCAAACTCAGTGGTCGGCTTTTGATTCTGTTAGAGCAAGTCTTATGGTGGAATCCATCCATCTTCCATCTTCCACGCCACCTCAGAACTTGGAACTGTGGATGGAAGCGCAAGTGTAATGGTGGAATAGTAGAAACGCTAATCTTAATGGAGCTAAGCTCCATTCTTGATAGCGCTAAAAAAACGCCAATCTTAATGGAGCTAAGCTCCAATCTTATTAGCGTTTTTTTTCTTAGCCGTTAGATTCTCAACAACTCAGTTTAAATCTACGGGTAAAAAAAAGCGCCAATCTTAATGGAGCTAAGCTCCAATCTTATTAGCATTTTTTTCTTAGCCGTTAGATTCTCAACAACTCACTTTAAATCTACGGATAAAAAAACGCCAATCTTAATGGAGCTAAGCTCCAATCTTATTAGCGTTTTTTTTCTTAGCCGTTAGATTCTCAACAACTCGCCTTTAAATCTACGGATTAAAAAAAACGCTAATCTTAATGGAGCTAAGCTCCAATCTTAATAGCGTTTTATGCTATTCTTATTAGCGTTTCTTGTCCTCTACCGCGCCATTCTTATTGGCGTTCGGTGCTATTGTTATTGGCGTTTTGATGGATTCCACGCGCCATTCCACCAAACCGTGGAACCTTGCTTGGATTTTGTGTGGAAAACACCAACTTGGAAGCCATTAGACTTGACGTTCCATGAATTTTCCACACTTGGAATAGGTTGGATTCCACCATAAGATGTTCATAACATGTAAGCTCTTAGAGGTTCAGTGCTATTAGCCATTAGACTTGACATTCAGTGCTATTGTTATTGGCGTTCAGTGCTCTTAGAGGTGCATAACATGTAAGCTCCAAGAGAATTCTTGTCACATCTTTTTGTTTTTCTTGATACTTTTGGCGGTACATTTGAACTGTAGCAGCATGAGAAAATATGAGATGGTGTGCGGCAATGTAAACCAAGTGTAAGGATAATTAACTTCAGTCTTTATATTTACTCTACTATATAAGCATCTGCGTTAGATTGCTAGGGTTTTTATTGCTGCTGCTCATTCTTACTGCCGCCGAGTCTCTCGCTATTTTCCATTGCTTTTTCAACGCCGCCTCTAAAACAAAATATCAACAACAGTAAAACACCAACAGTAAAACACCCAACATGATGATTTCTCCTCTCAAACGAATGTATTATGCATCTCAAAGCTAATCAGCATGTCTTCTAATGGATTCCTACCACTACCAGGGAGAAAAAATCATAATTATGAGTAATAGTTTATTTGAAAGTTGAGATAGAATTTTTTAGTTGTGTGGACATATATATTGTTATAATCGATCTCAAAGCTAATCAGCAAAATATATGTTTCATTCTTTTGTATTCTTGTACAAATGTTGTGAATGTCAGCTTCATTCTTGTAAGCTTAATTGTTCAATTCATCTATAAAACTGTTGTTACCTTACTTTCCAGTCTTATGTGAATTGAAGGCCATTTTGAGTGCGCTGGTTAGCCAAATTCAAACTAAATTCAATAGCATCACTCAAAGGCTTAAGAATTATTTGGAGTTGCTATTGGTCCAGTTTTCCCTCCAAGTTGTTTATAGAAATTGCCAAGTCTCCGTCTTACATATACAGGATATAACTTGATCATTATGACTAAAAAAAGAAAAACACTAGCTGCTTTTAACTCAAGGACGGTGTGTTAAAGGCTTTACAGAAAACAAAAATCAGACATAATTTTGAGAGGAAAATTTACAACGGCAGTTACCACAAAATGCGACTGTAAAGAGTGCCATAATCTGCGAAACTCGTAATTGAGAAATCAAATCTTGGTATTTAAATAAATTTCAATGAATAACGTTTGAATACAATAGGATATTTAAAGATGAAAATTACTATCCGGGTGGGTAATGAAGGTAAACCATCAAAAACATAGGATATTTATAGATCAAAACCATTCTGAATCTGTTTGAGCATGACATAACAAGGGACATGGGCCACACAAGTTGCAATGTAAAGACTTTCAACAGAAACAAAAGGTGATTCGATTCAGATAATGCAATTTATCTACCCTGCACACTGTTTTTTTACCCCAAACTCAGAGAGACAGTGGCTAAGACAATTGCACCTATCCCAGACATCCCTCTCTGACCATCTATTCACAAAGTAAAGGTTTCATCTCGAGAAAAACACAGTCCTCTTCCCAGTCACCCATACTGTCAACAAAACCAAAAGATATCAAGAAGTACCTAGCACAGAACCAGTAGGATTTTTTTGCAACTTCTTCAGCAGAAACCAACTTGCCATTGCCACATCTATGGTTTTCTTGCAACCTCTGTTTTTAGCAGCTGGCAAAAGATACCTACTCTTCTATTCTCTCCTTGACCTACTCAATCTTTAGGTTCACTTCCAGTGGGTTCGTACAACTGAGGACACCCTCGGAATTCTTTTCTTGAGTTATCCCTCTAGACGCAGGGATAGAAGAAATATCAGGTGAACATAATTCCTGCCAAGAAAAACATAATGATCTTTTAGTGAGTTACATAAGAAACAAGTTGAAAAAAAAAACAACCTTAAAGATGCAATAGGAAGAAACATACAAATACAAGAATTCCCTCCGGTTCATTTATAACTTTAGGAGTTGAAGTTGAGTCACAGGGAAGGTGTTCCTACATAATTAATGGTGGATACATGTGATTCCTTCTCTGACTCCTCTACATTTTAATGTTTTCATTTCATCATAATTGTCTCCATCATTAATTCTGCTCCTAATTAGTAATCAATTTCCAAATATCTATCTACAACCTAGATAACTTTTTCTCTAGTTAAAGTATGAAAAGAGTTGGTATAAATTTTGTATTGATTTCCTAACAACGAGAAAATCATAAGAAGTTCTGTTTCTTCGCTATCTTATGCTAATTCAAATTATATGTAGAAGGAAGAAATACAGCATCCCCATGCTCTAATTTTCAGATTGCCAAGAACTTCTTAGAGTGCATGGAAACCATTATATAGATTAAGATTAGTCAAACAATTAATACGTCAATACTCATTGGATCAAATCAGAAACTGCTAAAATACAGATAAAAAACACTGAAAATGAGAAAAATGAAACTTACCAATGAGAGAACAAGTCATAATGGGCAATCAAAGTCATTGTCGGGGCCTCTAATTTTATGTTAATATCTGCAAATCTTTTAGCCATTTTGAAACGAAATTGCTGGATGAGCCAAAATCACATATACTTCAAGTCTTCAAGCTCTTTTTATTGGTGTAGAAGCAACGAGAATTCACCAATTATGTTATCAGTATTGCAAGCACTATCCTCAAGCCTTCCCAGCTAAAATTTGATCTAACTATGTCACTTGCTTTCTTTAAGCATCGCAATTTTAAGAAGAGTAATGTGCAAGGCATTTTGAAGCTACTGCATTCCATGTGTTTAAGCATCTCTACACAAAGTAAAAGTCATGATATAATGTACATTCACGGAACAATTTTAAGAGTATAATTAAACAAAAAAAGATTGCAAAGAGCAGCAATCAAAGCAAATAATATCCAATTGCATCCAAAATACTACTCGGATGCAACATTGTACTGATTAGTAGCTTGAAGTCCTGAATCATCTATTATCAACTTTGATATAACCCTTAAGGTAACAATTCAAGAATTCAGTCAGGAACATTCTTTTCATGTTTGTTTCTAATTAATCCGAGAAGCCAAAATAACAAATACTCGAAACCCAGAGCTCAAATTCATTGATAGAGCCTTAAATCAAAATGTTGATCCTATCAGCTGTCTTTAGAGTGATAAAATGGTGCAAACGAAAAGACTTGATAAGCTGGAATTCTGTAGTAGCACTACAACAACAGAATCAGAGAACCATCAACAAAAACTACAAATATAATTCAAGTATGTTGTTGTAAGCACCCGAGCTTGGTGCAACCGAAGACATCAGAATGGGGCCTTCGGATACTGCTGTCGGGCCGAAGCCACCATCGACGATGAAACTAAAATCGGACCGAAGCCACTGCGGACGATGACATGACCAAACACCACTTCCTTAAGTGAAGGATTGCTAAAAATAATAATAATAATAATAATATCCACGACTCCCTCCAAATACAATTGAACCAAGTAGGCTTACCGAGGAGTTCTGAAGAGGCAACCTTGATGTATAGATCAACGCCATTTCTGGAGAAGTTACTGAACTTTTGCACATCCATTAGATTGTTTCCCACCACATACAACCAATTGTTCTCATATGTGACCATGCCAAGCATGAACAGGTTTGTAAACATCTTTCCCCGCACTCTTCAGGGCTTCCAACTACCGACCTTTGTGCAAAATCTGCAATATACACAAAGAAATCCTATTAAATCAGGGAAAACCATTAACAAATTTTGCAAAATCGAAATCCTACTAACACCATACACCAATTTCCTTAACAAAGAATGGCCATCCAACACTAGTCTAGGGGTTCAACCTTGTTGAAAAGTAGACATTTCTTCAACTTACATTTTTGGATTACCAACATAATTACAACAAAGATTCAGCTGACAAAAACCAAAATTTTACTTGTTTTACTCTGTGTCAGAAATCAATTAATTAAAATGAATTTGAATCTGGTGTTATACATAATTAGATAAAAATATGATCAAAACCCAAGAATCGGTATTAATCACTTAATTAAGGATGGATGTTGATCAAAGTTATATATAAGCGCTTTAGATTGTTGATCCTGCATATTGAAATGGACCCATAATTATCAGCAATTATCTACTCAAGAGTGAAGATCTGATAGAAAATAAAACTTACAGTAGACTGAATTACCCTGTTGTTGAACTATGAGATGTCCAATCTCTCTCACAAATTCTAGTTAGGGTTACCGTCAACTAGTGAAGATGTCATCATCTCTGATGTTATCCCATAAACCAACCATTTTCGAGTCCGCGTATACCGATTATTTAAATCAACCATTTCTTTTCCCTCCCTCTCTCTCTCTTTCCAGGGTTTATGAGACAAAAACCCCGTCTTCCATTGATAACCCATTTACTAATTGCTGATGGTAATAGTAGGTGTTGGTAATGAAGGAGATAGTTAATGGAGGAAACCAGAGGGGTGATAACTATGCGCCGCCGAGTGCTGTGGTTTTCTTTATGGTGCGAGAGAGAGGTAATATTCATTTTCTTCCCGAAAACCCTAAGCCTTATAGGAACACTAAATGGCCCATGAGACGAGGCACGGAATCAGCCCCAGTATAGATGCCCCGGCACTCAAAACTTATGATTCAGCGCGTTGCATGTAGTCATGGACATGGTATAACGTAAGGACTCAATCACTTTCTTTGAAAAAAGTGATACACCTACTTTGAATACATTGTAGTGTTTTATTTCCTGGCGAGATTGGGGTATACCCAAACTAATTGGGGTATACCCAATAAGACAAAATATGATCATTTTGAAGTAAAACCAAGCCACCCCTTAACCTTGTATTTTCAAAATGGCAAAATTGCCCTCATTTAATTAACACTAGAATTTTGATTAGATTAATTAATTAAGTTTAAATTGATTGAATAAATTAAAACTTATGAATTTTAAGTTATGAAATTTTGTTTTTGATTGAACTTTTGTGGGATGATCTTGATGATTTTTTTCTTTTGAGAATATCTCTTGCAACGAAAATGAAGCACACAACCGAACTACTTCTAGAAAGGGGATTGCAAATCTGTTATATGAAATCATACTCAAAATCAAAGAATAAATCAACACATTTAGTTATGAAAGTATGAAAGTCGGCAAGGTTGACTAATGAAGATCATGCCAGGCCAAAAAGTGGTAAAAACGCAAGATCTTCATAAATCGACTCTCGCTTAAAAGTGGCCGGCATGATCTTCATCGTCGACCTTGCCGACTTTTTGTTTTTTTGACAGGAGATGACATAAAAAATTTATTGGTCAGTAAGGTATTGAAAAATACCCTTCCTTTTTTGGCTTTTGGCCTAAGGTATTCCAAAAATACCCTTCCCACTTGTATTTTGGCGGCAAGGCATTCAAAATACCCCTTGAATTTGTTGAAAATTTACAAATCGTAGCCATGGTGTTATGAAAAGTCCAAGAAGATATGCATACACGACACATAAATCATAATTTTCGATTTCTAACCTAATATAACAATCAAATCAATACAATGATGGGTTTGATTTTAAACATCATTTATAGTCTTCTTTTATTTGGTAGAGTCAACAATTTTTTTGGAATATCAAAGTTGAAGATTTTTATATGGCTTTGGTTGATGGAAGATGAAGATGAAGATGAAGAAGAAGAAGAGAAGAAGATGAAATGAAGAGAATAAAACTGATTTAGGGTAATTAAGATTATTAATGGGTAAGGGTAGTTTGTAACTTACCTTATCGGACTCCCCCAAAACCCACAAAAAGTGTCCCTTTAAAATTGGGTATACCCCAATTAGTTTGAGTATACCCGATCTACTTGAGTTTATTTAACTCCGCAGTCACGTTTAGTTTAGCTCATGATTTAGAGAAGAAGGATTGAGAAGCAAATCATGGTAAACGCCAAGAAAAGGATTCTTTAGGAGTAGTACTTGAACAAATTGCAGTGAATAACATTAAAGTCCGATATTTATCGATCAAAATTACTATCCGGGTAATGAAGGATGTCCTAACTGGTAAATGATCAAAATCATAGTACACCAAAAACAACATTACATTCTGAATTTGTTTCAACTCTCTTAATTTAAGAAATCAGTCAAGTAACACTCACCGACACCCATGTAAAAACATTACATCGGCAACACATGTTGGAATGAAATGTGACTGCAGTGGAAACTTCCCCATGTAAAGACATTACATCAATATGTAAACATGTTTACATCACTTGTTCTCATGCTCCGTGCTGCTGACATCCCAAAGTTTCTTTTGTGTAACGTTGTCAATTGAGGTTATGCAATTCAAATGATTTCTATGATAATGTTAGTAAGACTAGTTATGAATCTGTACGTATCTGATCTAATCCTTTCCCAAGCACATTAAAACCTATTTTTAGCTCAAAATTTCAAAATTTGCACAGACACCGACAACATTTCTCAAATGCGATAGAAGAAAATCCATTTAAAATAATACAATGGATGTCAAACACCCTGCAATTGGTGCCTTGGAAACTTATAATTTGGCAATCCTTCTATTTTCCACTGTTGTTTCACACTTTTCTTTGAAACTAGCTTGTAGAAAATCGCTTTCACTGGCAAACTAGAAAAATCCTACAAAAAATTTAGAGGTAAAAATCTCAATATCATAAAAATAAATAAGCTACTATATTAAAATCTCGGCATGATAAATACCTCCAATTTTTCGTAAAACTCAAAAAATTGTATAGATTTTTTTTTTACCTTTCCAACGAAATAAAATTTGTAAAATTAAGGTAACGTAATTTTAGATATGTTATATTAAAATTTGTTTTCCAATTATACCCCTAAAAAGATAGGATACATAAGGAGTTATAGTAATTGGACTAAAATGGATAGCTAATTGTGTTGAGTGAAAAAGATCAACCGTGGACACCAAATCCAATCTTTTTGTGTCAATTGATAACTTAGGATTTACAAAAAAATTGTCATATAAAGGTCCTCCCTCGCTTCGCTCGGTTGGCCCAAACAAGGATTACGTGATGGTCATCCACCGACTCTCAAATCCCTACACATGTAAAAGAAACTAGGATTACGTGACCAATGACCAGTCTCAAACATCTTCGGAGTAAGCGATATAAAATATAGAGGTGGACCAAATCCTAAATTTTTGATCAAACTAGAGGTGGACCAGAAAATTCAATCCAAAATATAAGTTATGATGTGATATTCATCAAAAACCTAAGATCTAGAAATTCGAACTTTTGAAGTCGAGATCCTAGCGAACAACCATGAACCACTTTGTTGATGGTGGTTTTTAAACAAGGGGTAAAATCGTAAACCCCATGACCTAGTGTTACCCGCAACACATTAACTAAGAGCATTTAACTAAGGTGTAAATAATTAATAGGGAGTATTTTTCAAAATACCAAATTAGGTTTTCAACCACGTAACCTAATTCCAAAAAACCAAGCCGCATATTGCGCACTCATGGCAATAATGACAAACCAAGCCGCACCCCCGCGCACCATGGCAAAGAATGCCAAACCAAGCCGCATAATCTTTACCACGGCGTAAGACAATGCCAAACCAAGCGCATCTGCGCACCATGACAAAGAATGCCAAAACCAAGCCCCATATCGCGCACCATGGCAACAATGCCAAACTGCCGCACCGGCGTTAATTCATGGCGTGAATGCCAAACCAGCGCATATCACAAGACCATGGCAAGCAAGACAATGCCAAACCAGCCGCATATCTTCGCACCATGGCAACAATGCCGAACTGCCGCACCCGCGCACCATGGCAAGAAATGCCAAACCAAGCCGCACCCTACCATGGCAACAATGCCAAACCAAGCCGCACCCCGCGCACCATGGCAATAATGCCAAACCAAGCCGCATACTTTACGCACCATGGCAGCAATGCCAACCAAACGCACCCTGGCACCATGGAAACAATCCCAAACCAAGCCGCATCTGCGCGCCATGGCAACAATGCCAAAACCAAGCCGCACCCGCACCATGGCAACAATGCCAAACCAAAGCCGCATATCGCGCATCATGGCGGCAATGCCAAACCAAGCCGCATACCGCGCACCATGGCAACAATGCCAAACCAAGCCGCACCTTGCACACCATGGAAACAATGCCAAACCAAGCCGCACCCTGTGCACCATGGCAACAATGCCAAATTTCCAAGCCGCTATGCCTTTGGCCCACGCCAAATATAGCGCCCTAGGCTTGCAAGACTTGCAACTAGGTCAACATGGCCGCACGTGCCATTGGCACATGCCAACACGTGTCGCAAGCCATATTTCCAAGCCGCTATGCCTTTGGCCCACGCCAAATATAGCGCCCTAGGCTTGCAAGACTTGCAACTAGGTCAACATGGCCGCACGTGCCATTGGCACACGCCAACACGTGTCGCAAGCCATATTTCCAAGCCGCTATGCCTTTGGCCCACGCCAAATATAGCGCCCTAGGCTTGCAAGACTTGCAACTAGGTCAACATGACCGCACGTGCCATTGGCACATGCCAACACGTGTCGCAAGCCATATTTCCAAGCCGCTATGCCTTTGGCCCACGCCAAATATAGCGCCCTAGGCTTGCAAGACTTGCAACTAGGTCAACATGGCCGCACGTGCCATTGGCACATGCCAACACGTGTCGCAAACCATATTTCCAAGCCGCTATGCCTTTGGCCCATGCCAAATATAGCCCCTAGGCTTGCAAGACTTGCAACTAGGTCAACATGTCCGCACGTGCCATTGGCACATGCCAACACGTGTCGCAAGCCATATTTCCAAGCCGCTATGCCTTTGGCCCACACCAAATATAGCGCCCTAGGCTTGCAAGACTTGCAACTAGGTCAACATGGCCGCACGTGCCATTGGCACATGCCAACACGTGTCGCAAGCCATATTTCCAAGCCGCTATGCCTTTGGCCCACGCCAAATATAGCGCCCCTAGGCTTGCAAGACTTGCAACTAGGTCAACATGGCCGCATGTGCCATTGGCACATGCCAACACGTGTCGCAAGCCATATTTCCAAGCCGCTATGCCTTTGGCCCACGCCAAATATAGCGCCCTAGGTTTGCAAGACTTGCAACTAGGTCAACATGGCCGCACGTGCCATTGGCACATGCCAACACGTGTCGCAAGCCATATTTCCAAGCCGCTATGCCTTTGGCCCACGCCAAATATAGCGCCCTAGGCTCGCAAGACTTGCAACTAGGTCAACATGGCCGTACGTGCCATTGGCACATACCAAACACACACGTGCAACCTACCACCAAGGCATAGCCATAACATGCCAAACACACTCATTTGGTAACCTAACTTGCAACCTACCACCAAGGCATTCCATACACATGCCATTGGCACATGCCAAACACACACGCAAGCGGTAGCCTAACATGCAAACCGTGCAACCTACCACCAAGGCATTCCGCACATGCCATTGGCACATGCCACACGCGCCACTAGCAGCGCCACTTGCACTCAAGATGCAACCAACACTCGAGACATCAACACAAACTGGGGATGCTTCTTTAGGGTTTTGGTTTGGCGGTCACGGCATGCAGCGTACACTACGCTCACATTAAGAAAGCGTGAAAAGGAATAAAGCGGTCAAATAAAAGAGGAAATAATGGTGAAAAACGTTTTCACCCATTAAACCATGCGGTTACCACCTCCTCCCATTATTTTACCCTTTACTCTCTTCCTTCATGAGGCGAGTACGT
Source organism: Papaver armeniacum (assembly GCA_023531295.1). Taxonomy (NCBI): domain Eukaryota; kingdom Viridiplantae; phylum Streptophyta; class Magnoliopsida; order Ranunculales; family Papaveraceae; genus Papaver; species Papaver armeniacum. Next base: position 514,844 of record JAJJWW010010115.1, on the reverse strand, counting down.
TTCAATCTCGACTTGTATAAATAGGTCTTACCTATTTCCACCGGACAACAAGTCTCGGTCGGAGAAAAATACTACACTCTCGGAAAAGCAACTTTGCAAGCTCTCCCAAAAAGCTTTCATCTCTTGCAAGCTTCCTAAGATTTCACCTTCCTCGATACAAGTCGAGATACTACTCTCCTCAACACCTTTCTTTGCTTCCCTCCCCAAATCAACCCTTCTCCTCCACTTTGTGACCGAAGCAAGTCCGGAACGACCATTTCTTGGTTTAAGGCCGGACTTGTACAGATTGATCTCTCGAATCTATAAAGTGCTCACGTGCAACACATTTGTTTAGGGTTTGAACCGCTTTCTCACTCACCTACCGAATTTACCGAAATCGGCGAAACGATTTTTACCCATAAACAATTGGCGACCACAATGAGGATTGATCTATCGGCTACAATGTCGACCCCATCGATCTCGTTCTTCGACCCAGATGTCAAGATGGTAGGGAAGGCGACTCAATCCGATGCAACTTACTAGTTGAAAAACTAGAAACCGGGGACTCGCCGAAGATGCTCAATCCTAGGGGCCGAAGATTGGGGGACTTCTTTGAGCGATGCTACCAGCAAAGGACTAGCCATCAAGCCGCCTTTTACATGGAGAGGCGTGTTCGCAAAACCTATGAAGTGAGTAAATTCGGACCGACAAGATATACGATCTATTTTTAGGTTCTTAGTAAAACCATTATACTCTTTTGAGTCTTGTGCCTATTGCTAGCACACACTTTCATAAAGCAATATTCTTTTCCCAAAACATAATCGAGTCATATTATCAAAACCATTCATCCCGAAATAATCCAATACCTAAAAAGCTACCAAATCTATGTCTATCAAAGATCAAGTTTTGAACCGGACATCCAATATGTCTTTCAAAAAAAAAAAAAAGAACCTAAATGAAAGTTTAACAGAAACGTTCAAGGAAAATCGTCAATGATGAGTCCTCTTCTTGGAGAAAGTCAACTTTGCGTCTTCAAGAGCCGCTCTCTTCATAGTCAACATCTTGGAAAGCTTTTCGAGTTCCATCTCCTGTCGGGCAATCTCCTCGGTGGAAAGGCTTTGATTGCTGCATCTTTCAACTTTGGATCTCGACAAGGCCTTCGACAAACCACGAAGTGTTGAACTCCTTTTCTACGCACACGTCGCGATGGTGCTCCCAGTCGGCAATAACGTCTTGAAACGGTGTGACCAGGTCACCTCACGCATATCCTCGATGGAAGATAAAGCCTCTTCCACACGCTTAACCAGCCAAATCGACTAGTGACTTTCTTGGTTGTAGCCATATGTCCGTGCTTCTCCCTGATTCTGGTGTACAACGCCTCATGCTTAGCCGGCACGCTAAAGCCGCCAACCAACACATGACTGGATAAGGAACCAAGTACGGGGATCAAAAATGGCGCTGCAAGTGGCCTCACGACTCGCAAAGGGTCTTCTTCCATGTCTACGACAACAACCATCAGAGAATCATCCACCGTTTGAACCACGTACGTGCCGGCAATTGGCTAACTCCCATCTCCAAGTCACCGGCGGTGGTCACCAAAGGCAAGTTTTCGTGTGACTCCACCCCGAATCGTCCTCCGAACCGGATTCCTCCTGCAAACTTGAGTTAGACATTTTTCAAAAGAAGAAACAAAGAAGAAAATGAAAAGAAGCGCGAAACTCACCGAACCACTTCTCGAAGAAGAACCGGTCTTGCGGAGGAATCACTCTCACTTGTTGAAATTTCTTCTTTCTCGACTCATCACCGCTATGAGTAGGCTCGGTGCGCCAGAATTCCTTGAAGAAACTGCCGTCTCACAGCAACGTGCAAGGGTCGGCGAAAGCATTAACACTACTTAGAAGCCCTAAAGGAAACAAGACACATGTTCTCGGCCAAATTCACGTGTTTTGAGACAAACCAATGAAGAGGCGACACATACACAGTTATTGGAAGAACTAAAAGACACAAGAGCCGTGGGAGGATCTTGTGAAACCGTCCCGAACCCGCCAAAGACGATTCTTCGTTCTCCGTTCTTTGGCACAGGGACTTTCCGAATTGCTAGGCAACTTTCGCTTGGGATCTCTCAACATTGGATACTTCTTCAAAACTTCTGGGGAAGGTTTGCAACGAATGTTTTCCACCACGTTATTCACAAAATCTCGGATCATAATAAACTCGTCGCACCAAAAATCATTATAGCCGAAGGTCGTCGAGTTACTCTTCCCATTTGAAAGAAGGAAGAAGGATACCCGGCTCAAGGGCACCAAGCGTCAAGGGCGACACGCAATGAATCCTTAGGGATCACCCCCGGTAAACAAGAGGCACCCCTTGATAAACCCATGTGACGAGCAAGCACGGTCAATATTATAAGCGACTATCTGGAAAGACCCCACGAAGAAAGATGGTATATAACTTAGCGAGCAGCTTGAATGAACGGGTTTTCACCAACACTCAAATCGTCATCGGAAGACAAAGACGTGAGCGGAGCGAAGCAAAGGTGTCAATTTGAGTCACCGACTTATGGACCGGCCCCCATGGACGAAAATTGATTTCATGTAACTTATCAAGAAAACTAACCAAGCTCACTCCAACTCTTGGGCGCTTTGTTCACCCATCGAAGAATTCGAGAGCCCCCAACTCACGGGAAGCGAAGGCAGCGGTTTGAGCATACTTCTCGAAGTGCTCCCATAGCCGACTTGCGGAAAAGCAACGTGCACATATGAATCCACTTTCATGAAACCATTCGAAACTTGCATGTTCGCAACTAGGTGATCCGGATGCACATACAAGGAACCAAGGAACAACTTGCCAATGGGAAGAACTTCACCCTTTGCCAACTTCACAAAGAATCTCTAACAACTCCGGGGTCTTATTCCTTTCTTGCCGTAACCGTCATCAAAAATGTCTCTGGACAACCGAGAGAGCCAAAAATGCTTTGCGACATGAAGATCAACTGCTTTTACATTGGGCTCCAACTCGTCCGGGAAACCATTGAGATATCCACCAACCGTAAGGGCACCTTTCATCCTCTTCCGGGCAGAATCCTTCGACTTCGCAATGGAGTCTTTCCGAGCAAAATCCCCCAACTTAGCGGCCAGGTCATCCCGCATCTTCACCTCACTTTCGGATAATTGGATTCTAAGATTCCCGATTCTTTGAAGATTCAACAAAGAGGCACACTCTCCAAGGAGAAAGTTATCTCACCCCATCCACATATGATTGTATGGATGTCCGAACACCATCTGGAGATGAAATCAACCAAGCTCGGGATGTCCTTCCTAATCGGAGATTTCTTGAAGTCTTGACGAAGATCAATGACCTGCGCTCGAGTCAAGTTGGTATTTATATGCTCCTTGCTCACCATGAACTCAACCCATCTGTCAAAAGAACGCAATGGACTTTGACACATCCAAAATCAATGTTGGAAGAGGAATATACCCCTTTATGAAGACAGAACCGAATGGTGCTCTGCAGGCGAACCGAACGTGTCTTCTTGTCATCCTCACCACCGGTTAGCAAAATCGGCACGAAACCTGGGTGATTCTTCCGAGCGGGGCGAGGGCTCTAGTGAATAATTCATCATCTATGTTCGGCTTGGAATTATGAGCATCCTTCGACGAAGTGAAATTTGGTTCGAGTAACATCTTATCGAATTCCTTCATAACAATTTGGTAATAAGATATCTGCACAAAACAAACGGAGAAAGGTGAAGTTATCTCCTTGACACATAATCGTACCCAACAACAAAAAAAAAAAAAAGAGAAAGGGGAAGGAGGACGTATTTTATTCGAGTTCAAGACTATATACGCAGTATTTTCTTCGGGTTCGAGACTATATACGCGGCATTCTATACGGGTATAAGAGCGTCTACAGTATCCTTCTTCGGGTTCAAAAATATATATGGAGCATTTTTCTATTGGTTCAGAAACTGCGCGCGTGGTACTTCTTTCAAGAAGCAAAAATCATATATACAATATTTCCTGCAGGTTCGAAGTCATATGAAGTGTATACACAGTATTCTTCTTCGGGATTCATACATAGTTCTCTACGGGTTCGAAATACACATGCAGTGTTTCGTACGGGCTCAAATACGCCTACTGAGATCGTTCTTGGGTTCGAATTATATACGGAGCATCCTCTACGGGTTCAAAATACACACGCAAGATTTTCTTCGAGGGTTCAAATATTTCTTTCAGGACCGAAAATTCATATATGCAATATTTCCTACGGGTTCAAACAATATATGCAGTACTTCCCTTGGTTGCATACATACAATATTTTCTACAAGAGGCACGCCAAGAAATCATATGCAAGGATTGTGGAAGCGCCTACTCTTAAGGTTTACACCTATGTGAAAAGAAAAAAAAAAAAGAAGAGAAAAGTACTTTGGAAGACATACACGGAAATTGGTTTCTCTTTGCCGCTAGTATGTAAAGAGGAAAGAATAAAGCGCGGGGATGGGGAGAAAGGGGCTTTATATATATATAGGCGTGAAGACTTTGAAATAGGGAAGGATTTCCCTTTTGCCAAAATCACGCGTGTAAGAAGCGGGCCCACAAAGGTGCGACTTCCCAATGTCACCCAAGTCACGCCTGCAAGCACGGTTTTCAAGCTGCACCGGCCCCACCAATTGCGACTTCCCAATGTCGCCCAAGTCACGCCGCAAGCACGCACGATTTCTACACTTTGCGTGGGCCCACCAGCTAGCACACTCAGTTTCCCAAATTCACGCCAACTTCCCAACGTCGCCCAAGCCGCACCGGGCCCACCAATTGTGCCGACCTCCCGATTTGTGCAAAACTACCCCGAGAGGCAAGGATTTCAAATCCTAATTATAAAAGGTCGACAAGCGACAAATCCTATTTATAAAAGGTCGACAAACTCCTTCAATTTTCTTTACGTTTTGTTGTTAATACTTTGTCACCATCTTATGCTTACCTCATGACAAAGCCCCCTGTTCCGAGCTAAGCGGGGGACTTAATGTTGATGGTGGTTTTTAAACAAGGGGTAAAATCGTAAAACCCCATGACCTAGTGTTACCATAACACATTAACTAAGAGCATTTAACTCAGGTGTAAATAATTAATAGGGGTATTTTTCAAAATACCAAATTAGGGTTTTCAACACGTAACCTAATTCCAAAACTAAGCCACATCTTGCGCACCATGGCAACAATGCCAAACCAAGCCGCACCCTCGCGCACCATGGCAAGAATGCCAAACCAAGCCGCATCATGCGCACCATGGCAAAAGAATGCTAAACCAAGCCGCATCCGCACCATGGCAACAATGCCAAACCAAGCCGCACCCCGCGCACCATGGCGACAATGCCAAACCAAGCCGCATACTGCGCACCATGGCAAGAAGAATGCCAAACCAAGCCACATCTGCGTCCCATGGCAACAATGCCGAACCAAGCCGCACCCTGCGCACCATGGCAGCAATGCCAAACCAAGCCGCATACTGCAAGCACCATGGAAACAATACCAAACAAATCCAAGACTGCGCACCATGGCAGCAATGCCAAACCAAGCCGCACTCGTGCACCATGGCAATAATGCCGAACCAAGCCGCACCTCGCGCACCATGGCAACAATGCCAAACCAAGCCGCATACTTTCAAGCGCACCATGGCAACAATGCCAAACCAAGTCACACCGCGCACCATGGCAAGAATGCCAAACTGTCAACATACTGCGCACCATGGCAGCAATGCCAAACCAAGCCGCATATTGCGCACCATGGCAACAATGCCAAACCAAGCCGCACCCTGCACTCCATGGCAACAATGCCAAAACAAGCCGCACCCAACGCACCATGCCAACAATGCCAAATTTCCAAGCCGCTATGCCTTTAGCCCACGCCAAATATAGCGCCCTAGGCTTGCAAGACTTGCAACTAGGTCAACATGGCCGCACGTGCCATTGGCACATGCCAACACGTGTCGCAAGCCATATTTCCAAGCCGCTATGCCTTTGGCCCACGCCAAATATAGCGCCCTAGGCTTGCAAGACTTGCAACTAGGTCAACATGGCCGCACGTGCAATTGGCACATGCCAACACGTGTCGCAAGCCATATTTCCAAGTTGCTATGCCTTTGGCCCACGCCAAATATAGCGCCCTAGGCTTGCAAGACTTGCAACTAGGTCAACATGGCCGCACGTGCCATTGGCACATGCCAACACGTGTCGCAAGCCATATTTCCAAGCCGCTATGCCTTTGGCCCACGCCAAATATAGCGCCCTAGGCTTGCAAGACTTGCAACTAGGTCAACATGACCGCACGCGCTATTGGCACGTGCCAACACGTGTCGCAAACCATATTTCCAAGCCGCATGCCTTTGGCCCACGCCGAATATAGCGCCCTAGGCTTGCAAGACTTGCAACTAGGTCAACATGGCCGCACGCGCCATTGGCACGTGCCAACACGTGTCGCAAACCATATTTCAAGCCGCTATGCCTTTGGCCCACGCCAAATATAGCGCCCTAGGCTTGCAAGACTTGCAACTAGGTCAACATGGCCGCACGTGACATTGGCACATGCCAACACGTGTCGCAAGCCATATTTCAAAGCCGCTATGCCTTTGGCCCACGCCAAATATAGCGCCCTAGGTTGCAAGACTTGCAACTAGGTCAACATGGCCGCACGTGCCATTGGCACTTGCCAACACGCGTGTCGCAAGCCATATTTCCAAGCCGCTATGCCTTTGGCCCACCCCAAATATAGCGCCCTTGGCTTGCAAGACTTGCAACTAGGTCAACATGGTCGTGACGTGACATTGGCACATGCCAACACGTGTCGCAAGCCATATTTCCAAGCCGCTATGCCTTTGGCCCACGCCAAATATAGCGCCCCTAGGCTTGCAAGACTTGCAACTAGGTCGGCATGACCGCACGTGCCATTGGCACGTGCCAACACGTGTCGCAAACCATATTTCCAAGCCGCTATGACTTTGGCCCACGCCAAATATAATGCCCTAGGCTTGCAAGACTTGCAACTAGGTCAAAATGGCCGCACGCGCCATTGGCACATGCCAACACGTGTCGCAAAACCATATTTCCAAGCCGCTATGCCTTTGGCCCACGCCAAATATAGCGCCCCTGGCTTGCAAGACTTGCAACTAGGTCAACATGGGCGCACGTGCCATTGGCACATGCCAACACGTGTCGCAAGCCATATTTCCAAGCCGCTATGCCTTTGGCCCACGCCAAATATAGCGCCCTAGGCTTGCAAGACTTGCACTAGGTCAACATGGCCGCACGTGCCATTGGCACGTGCCATTGGCACATGCCAACACGTGTCGCAAGCCATATTTCCAAGCCGCTATGCCTTTGGCCCACGCCAAATATAGCGCCCTAGGCTTGCAAGACTTGCAACTAGGTCAACATGGTCACGTGACATTGGCACACGCCAACACGTGTCTCAAGCCATATTTCCAAGCCGCTATGCCTTTGGCCCCGCCAAATATAGCGCCCTAGGCTTGCAAGTCTTGCAACTAAGTCAACATGGCCGCATGTGCCATTGGCACATGCCAACACGTGTCGCAAGCCATATTTCCAAGCCGCTATGCCTTTGGCCCACGCCAAATATAGCGCCCTAGGTTTGCAAGACTTGCAACTAGGTCAACATGGCCGCACGTGCCATTGGCACATGCCAACACGTGTCGCAAGCCATATTTCCAAGCCGCTATGCCTTTGGCCCACGCCAAATATAGCGCCCTAGGCTTGCAAGACTCGCAACTAGGTCAACATGGTCGTACGTGCAATTGGCACATACCAAACACACACGCTGGTAGCCTAACTTGCAAACCGTGCAACCTACCACCAAGGCATTCCGCACATGCCGTTGGCACATGCCGAACACACACGCTGGTAGCCTAACTTGCAAACCGTGCAACCTACCACCAAGGCATTCCGCACATGCCATTGGCGCATGCCACATGCGCCACTAGCAGCGCCACTTGCACTCAAGATGCAACCAACACTCGAAACATCAACACAAACCGGGGATGCTTCTTTAGGTTTTGGTTTGGCGGTCACAACATGCGCGTACACTACGCTCACATTAAAAGCGTGAAAAGGAATAAAGCGGTCAAATAAAAGAGGAAATAATGGTGAAAAACGTTTTCACCCATTAAACCATGCGGTTACCACCTCCTCCATTATTTCACCCTTTACTCTCTTCCTTCATGAGGCCAGGGTACGTTTCAATCTCGACTTGTATAAATAGGTCTTACCTATTTCCACCAGAAAACAAGTCTCGGTCAGGAGAAAAATAATACACTCTCAGAAAAGTAACTTTGCAAGCTCTCCCAAAAAAGCTTTCATCTCTTGCAAGCCTCCTAAGCTTTCACCTTCTGATACAAGTCGAGATACTACTCTCCTCAACACCTTTCTTTGCTTCCCTCCCCAAATCAACCCTTCTCCTCCACTTTGTGACCGAAGCAAGTCTGGAACGACCATTTTTTGGTTTAGGCCGGACTTGTACAGATTGATCTCTCGAATCTATAAAGTGCTCACGTGCAGCACATTTGTTTAGGGTTTGAACCAGTTTCTCACTCCTATCAATTCACCGAAATCGACGAAACGATTTTTGCCCATAAACAACCATATATACACAACTTATAAGGGTAAATTGGCCGTGCCAACACGAGCACAACCCAAAGACAAAGACGCTGTATTTGAAATTTGGCGCAGCTGACAACACGTGACTTAGCCTCCAAAGACGGCACAACACGTTAGTTAAATGGGACGTGCTGGGTTTGACTAATTGGCACAATAGCACAACACATCACGCGGCATGGATAAGCACGTGGCCCAGCCCAGCACAACACGTTAAGAGAGCACGTCATAATATGTACAAATACACCACATAACAAGGCATAATACATCACATTTTTTGTATATTTCACAAAAGAGTCACTATTCTAGCTAGTTTCTAACATTTTATGTCGGCTTATTTATAACAACACATATAATACCTTAATATTTGGAAAATATATTTCAATATCGTTGTTATAATGTAAATCACCATATTTAACTAGAACATTAATTTACATGACAATAATCCAATTTTATATTTGATGGGCTATTTTTTATTGAATAAACTTGTTAATTTTACTTGAAATAATTTCAAATGATATGTTGTCTAATTAAATTCTTGTGTTAATGTTCGACTTAATGTATACATTAAATGACTTCAAATTGTTTATAGCACGTGTGCCAGCACGACACAGCACGACACGTTTATTCGTGTGATGTGCCGTGGGGCATCATCTTGTGCCTAAGTGACTAGTAAAGCACAACACGGCTGACAACACGTTTAAATCGTTGACCACACCAGACCGACACGGCACATGGCACGTGAAGCACGCGACCGTGTACCCGGCATGCCGGTAAACACGTTTACACCTCTATATACAGCCTTGGAAACTTTTTTTTTTTATGCATAGTTGGAATCTTTTATCTGTTGTTCGTATAATTTTTTTTTAATTCTATAAAAAATAAAATTAAAAAACAACAATATATCATACTCGACCATGGAAACATAGCCCCCAAGCTAACAACTAATGTTGGGCCGAATGTGTATAGTATTAGATATTGGCCCAGGTTTAAAGTCCTAGGGTTAGTATCCATTCATATATAAACCTCCTTAACCCGATGGTCTCTCGTCTTTCTACTTCTAAGTTCTACCTTAAAGCTTACGGTCACTTAGATCTATCTACTCTAGTCATCTTCAATCCAAAATTCATCTTTCTCGTTGAAATTCTCTTCCTCTTGTCTTCAAGATTTTATCATAGAAATCGTGGTTATGAATGGGAATCTCACATCAACAAGCAATTATCTTTGTTGTCATAATGACTAATCCTCTCATAGATACAAGCATTTCTTTCAATATATCTTTATTTCCTAGAAGATTCATTGTTTTTTTGTTCTTGTAAGGAAGATTCATTGTTTTTTTTGTTCTTGTCAGATATGGAAAAAGGAACGATTCATGTATCTTTTATTATTTTGAATTTTTATGATGAAATTTATAATGAAATTCAGATTTTGTTTTAATTTTCGTTTGTTGTTGCCTTAAGATTTACTAATTCAAGGAAAAATAGGTTCATATATCACTCCAAAGTTTGGATTTTTCCCCTATATATTGTTCATTTGTACGATGAAATTAACTTCATGAAATTTATTATTGAACTTGGTGGGTATGTTGCCTCTTTTATCAGCCTTTGGTGTTGGTGCATGGTCATCAAGACAAGCCTAGATGCCTGCCGGATATTTTTGGCCATTCCTTCAAGGTTTTATTGTTAAGTTTCTGTATCTTACAACATTTTTACACAAATTTCTCTACATTAAACAAGTATAAGATCAAATTACTAGTACCTACCATTATTTAGCTTTACTTTTCTTTCACCGATGTAACATACGAACTTAGTTGTTCAGAACCTTTGAAATCTCCATGTTGTTCACTTATCTGTAGTTTTACAATATAAGCATCTGTTAGGGTTTTATAAGTTTATTGGTCCTCATTCTTACTGCCTCCAAAACAACACCAGATCAGATCATGGCTTGTGATGTGATGATCAACACCAACAATAAAACACTTGAGCATAATGATATCTCCTCTCTACGGAACGTAGTTCCTTGCAGCCTGTTCTCTTCTCCTTTCTCAAAAATTCAAGGATCTGATGAAAGAAAAATAATGAAAGAGTTGATGAAGAAATGGGTTACATGGTCTGCGATATCTTAGATTTTTATGTTCTTTTGATCGGAGGATAGATTTCTATGTTGGTTCTTATCTCAAAATATATAAAAACCAAGTTTGAATCTACATCATAAGTCCAAGTAATGAAATTAAAATAAGAATTTATGTTTTCCATATGTGCTAAATATTTCGTTATTTAGTCCTTTAAACGACATGCGATCTCAAAGCTAATCGGTAGAATTTATGTTTTCCATATGTGTTTTTTTGTACTTGTTATAAAAATGTTGTGAATGGCAGCTCCATTCTTGTTATCCTAATTGTCAATTCATCAATAATAAAATGTTGTTCTTTGCTTACGACTTTCCAAGTCTTATGCAAATTGAAGGCCGGTTTGAGTGACCAAGGTCTATTAACCACATTCAACTGTTCAAGATTAAATTCAGTAGCATGCTTAAAAGACTTTTTGGCAAAGATACAACAATCAGCCCCTTGATATGCCATCCCTTTGGTCTTGTCGCAACATCATGGATTGTTAGATACAAATTCTTTAAGCTGAACTAGGTTGATTTTATTTCTAATTTTTGTATTTTTTTGTGTATGCTATCACCTGGCAGCCCCTTCATAGGAATGCTCATTTGTTGTCTCATTACCGACATTTGTAATTGGGTTTACTCGGGGCCTAGGTTTCCTTAAAAAAGAGTTCGCCTCGGGGTTCTTTTCGCAAGAAATAAGCGAGGGCCTCATTACCACCACTCAGTTTAGGCACTGCCACAGTGCCACCTCCACCTCCTAATCAAGGTATATAAAATCAAAATCCGTGGCACTGTCATTACAAGTAATGGTTCTGTTTTTTTTGATTTTGCGCTGTGCTAATAGATTGCACTTACATTTACAGAGCCATTAACAAATAGTTCTCCTGGGTCATAATGTGGTTGTGTGACCGTTTTTTACCCTCACTAACTGACCCTTTACTTGGCAAGGTTGATTCTAATTTAATCACTATTAAAGACTTGTTCAGATTTCTCACTAGTGGTGAGTTTTCATATCCATGTGACTGTTAAAAAATTAGATAAACCTGTTTGAATTTGGTAGAAGGTAGATGATAAGATTGAGATGCACATTGAGCATGAGACATTGCTAGTCATTGGTTTTGAAAATTACATGATTTCCTTAATTATAGTACATGGATAAGTATGATTTGATAAGTTTGTGCTGCTTGCATTTCATGACAAGACTTGAGGATCTAGACAACTAATCACCTCTCTTGTGGTATGTGTAAGCATTTGATACCTCTCAAGACCCATATTTTAATCATCATCTTAGATCTTACATTTTTTTACAAAAACAAGTCTAATGTTATCAGTAATCAGATGTAAGTATGAGGCGTCTATGTAGTTGGTGTAAAAGACGTATTTGAGTGCAGAAAATACTGGTATGGTTGGTTCCTTAGGAATTGAACGTTGTGCATCAATATCAAGAGATTTATTTATTATGTTAACATTTAACAGAGATAGAAGATGATGGGCATGCAACAATATGGTAAGTTGAGATTAATGGTCAAGAGTTCCAAGTATTCTTGCTATGTTCAGTATATGCATGGAATTATTGATACCTCTAGCTATTCAATGCGATGTCTCGGTGATGATGTATATCAATGCTCATAGAATGTACAGAGAGTCAAAAATGAAGGGATTTGAATTTGAGCTAGTCTGTGGAACTTGACAGCTAATTTTGCAGGTGATTGACTAGTTTGAAGCACTTCAATCAGAAACTATGAAGAAATAATTGGTCCAAGATTACTGCGTCAATCGCATGTTTCGGATGAGTTAGAGGGGTGCCATAATATTACCTAGCTAGCTAGGGGAACTCGAATATCCTAGTACAATCGACCATTTCTAAGCAACTGGCTGTGTAGGGGAAAATTGAGCCGTGTTGGTTAAAATTGGTTCCCGATGCCATGCTTATTGGTATGATATATAGATCTTATCGGACAATATGAAATTTCCAAATAATTTCGTTGTTGAACAAGATTTGTGGCTTAGGAGAAAGTGATGTGCATTTGCATTTAGATTGCAGTAGGAGGTTGTACATACGAACTGAAACAACACTCCCGATGCACATTCATGTTCATCCACCGACTCTCACAACAAACAGATTGAGACTAGTTATGATGGACTAGATAAAAAATAAAAGGAAAATAAACAAACAAAAAAAACTAAAATCCATAGAACTTCTCATAATTTTTATTTATTTACAGGGTAAATTGGTCACACATAATAAACTTATGTAGATGAAGAAACCGTGGGACTAAAAATGAAGAAACTAGCAGATCACTTCTCAAAATTTTGAAAACAAAAAAAAAACTGGAATTAATTATGATTTTCATTTATTTATTGGGGAAATTGGTACACATACATGATGGATATAGACGATTCTGATTATGATCCTAAATCAGCTCAAATATGTAAGTGATTGTAAGATATAGAAACACTTATCACAAGAATACTAAAAAGGGGAATCCAACCTTACGTGCTACTTGAAATTATAATTTTGAGAGGAGATATCATAATGCTTGGCTATCTTTGGTGATCTTTGCCGCCTCCATTGTTTCTCCATGGTTTTGTTTCTCCAAAGATTTGCTTTTTTTTGGCTCTTAGGCTCTTAGCAGATAGAAGAGGGAGGCACAATTGGGATCCATTAGGTAAAAATCTTATAATACTTATAAGGGATGGGAGATGGAGATCCGAATCTTTGATTTAGGGTTCACTTGTAATCAAGTCTATTATGTGATCGAACGGATGTAACGTATTTTTTTGACTGATCGTCTTTGGTGACTGATACATGTCGAGAACCTTTTAGGGTTGGATGTTTTTAAGGTGTCTAGGTGTTCACTCTCGTAAGTGCCTCTTAGGTGCATAAAGTAACCAAAAAATGCAGAAACGAGACACATCCATCTTGCTTACTAGGATTTTATGATTGACTCGTAGAATTTGAAGGACACTTCTAATAGCATTTAGTTCTTTGTTACATCTCTTTTACACTCTGTCACATGTATCTTTGTTATTTGTAAGTGTGTGAGGTGTGTGTGTGCTTTAGTCCTGTATCTGGTCCATTTATACTTCTTCTCTCTTTTGGATTTGGTTAAGGAGAATCATTTTATTTTTCTGTTTTATCTTTCAAATGTTATCTTGGTATCAGACTGAGAAAGTACATCTTTCTCAGGGTTTCTCGATCCTTATGTTTCATTTCTCCTTCTCAGAGATTTCTAATTCCTGTCTTCAATAGCTCTTTCTCTGTGTTTCCTTTGATTTTGTTTTTCAGCTATTTCCTTCTCTGAGATCTCTTTTTCATCCATTACTGTTAACAGCTTTTTCACAAATTTTCAATGGCACAACGAACATTTGCACAAATTCCTTTCAATCAACTGCTCAATATCATCTCCTTTAAACTTACCGATACTAAATACCTCACTTGGAAATCCCTAGTTCTAGCTCTCTTCAACAAATTTCGTGTTATTTGGTTATCTTGATGGTTCTACAACTTGTCCCCCTCGGATACATCTGCAAATCATCGTAACAATGATATCGTCAATCCGGCATACACGACTTGGCAAGATGAAGATTCAACGATTATTCTACTTCTCAATTCGTTGATTTCATATGTTGTTCTTCCTTATGTGGCTGGTACTACATCTGCACATGAACTTTGGTCTAATCTTGCAGCTCGATTTGCTCAAGCTTCTGCAACTCACATGATTCAATTGCGTACTAAACTTCAGTCAATCAAATTGGGTAATGACTCTATTCAAACTTATCTTAATTCCATTAAGAAAGTTTTTGATGCCTTGGCTGCCGCTGGATCCATTGTGAGTGATGTTGAATGTGTTGTTATTACTTTGTCTGGTTTTCCTTCTGCTTATGATTCATTTGCTACCACTATCAGACTTAGATGTCCCCTGTAACCTGTGTTGAACTACATAATCTATTGTTAAGTGAAGAGGTTGTTATTTCATAAAAACATGCCTCTCTAGTTGCTGAGTCTGAGAACAAAGCTTTCTATTCTCAGTCTAGAACTCCTTTATCAAATTATAATTAAAGATATTCTGCTCCTCAATGGGAGGTAGTTATTATTCAGCTCCTATAGGTAGAAGGACACCTCCTTCAGGTTACAGAGGTGGTTACTCTTTTCATCCAAGGCCTACCCCATCCTTTACATCAGCACCTCCACCTACTTCATTCAAAAGTACTCATCCTCCTTGTCAAATTTGTAATGATCCTGATCATCTTCCTCCTGAGTGTACCAATCGACTGAATTTTGCATATCAAGGCAAGGAACCACCTGCAAATCTTCATGCTATGTTAGCTGCAGCTAACATCTTTGGTGAGAACCCCTGGTATGCTGACAGTGGAGCTAATCAGCATATTTCTTCTACTGCTATTCTTGTTGAGGATTATATCTCTTATAATGGCTATGACTCTATTCAAATATCTAATGGTGAAGGTGTGTCCATTTCTGCAGTTGGTAACTCCCTCATACATACTCCCTCTAGGCAATTTAACCTTCATCAGATTCTACATGTTCCTCAAGCATCAACCAACCTACTCTCTGTTCATAAGTTCACAACTGACAACAACTGCACTATAACCTTCTCTTCTGTTGGTTATACTAAGCAGGATCTTCATACTGGGAGATTCTGCTGCAGGGCCCTCACAATAATGGCTTGTACCTGTTTATGGGTAAAAATCGTTTCTGCCGATTTCAGTAAATTCGGTAGGTGAGTGAGAAACTGGTTCAAACCCTAAACAAATGTGCTGCACGTGAGCACTTTATAGATTCGAGAGATCGAATTTGTACAAGTGCGGCCTAAACCAAGAAATGGCCGTTCCGGACTTGCTTCGGTCACAAAGTGGAGGAGAAGGGTTGATTTGGGGAGGGAAGCAAAGAAAGGTGTTGAGATCGGGAATAGTGCAGGAGAGTAGCGTCTCGAATTGTATCGAGAAAGTGAAAGCTTGAAGCTTGCAAGAGGTGGAAGCTTTTTGGAGAGCTTGCAAAGTTTCCTTTCTGAGAGTGTAGTATTTTTCTCCTGACCGAGACTTGTTGTCTGGTGGAAATAGGTAAGACCTATTTATACAAGTCGAGTTTGAAACGTACCCTGGCCTCATGAAGGAAGAGAGGAAAGAATGAAATAATGGGAGGAGGTGGTAACCGCATGGTGTTAATGGGTGAAAACGTTTTCACCATTATTTCCTCTTTTATTTGACCGCTTTATTCCTTTTCACGCTTTCTTAATGTGAGCGTAGTGTACGCCGCATCTTTGTGACCGCCAAACCAAAACCTTAGAAAGCATCCCCGGTTTGTGTTGATATCTCGAGTGTTGGTTGCATCTTGCGTGCAAGTGGTCTTTGCTAAGGACGCATGTGGCATGTGCCAATGGCATGTGCGGAATGCCTTCGTTGCGAGTTGCACCTCGAGCGTAAGTGGTAATGCCAGAGCTGCTAGTGGCGTGTGTGGCATGTGCCAACGGCATGTGCGGAATGCCTTGTTGGTAGGTTGCACGGTTTGCAAGTTAGGCTACCAGCGTGTGTGTTTGGCATGTGCGGAATGCCTTGGTGGTAGGTTGCACGGTTTGCAAGTTAGGCTACCAGCGTGTGTGTTTGGCATGTGCCAATGGCATGCGTGGCGTTAGAGCGTGGCCTTGGTAGAAAAGGCTACCGGCGAGCATGTTGGCATGTGCCAATAACATGCGTGGCCGACTTAGCCTAGGTTGTATGATTTGCGAGCCTAGGGCGCTATATTTGCGTGTGCCAATGGCATAGCGGTTTGGAAATATGGCTTACGGTACGTGGCCGGCATGTGCCAATGGCACGTCACGGCCATGTTGACCTAGTTGCAAGTCTTGCAAGCCTAGGGCGCTATATTTGGCGTGTGCCAATGGCATAGCGGCTTGGAAATATGGCTTGCGGTACGTGTTGGCATGTGCCAATGGCACGTCACGGCCATGTTGACCTAGTTGCAAGTCTTGCAAAGCCTAGGTCGCTATATTTGGCGTGTGCCAAAGGCATAGCGGCTTGGAAATATGGCTTGCGGTGCGTGTTGGCATGTGCCAATGGCACGTTCGGCCATGTTGACCTAGTTGCAAGTCTTGCAAGCCTAGGGCGCTATATTTGGCGTGGGCCAATGGCATAGCGACTTGGAAATATGGCTTGCGGTATGTATTGGCATGTGCCAATGGCACGTACGTCCATGTTGACCTAGTTGCAAGTCTTGCAAGCCTAGGGCGCTATTTTTGGTGTGTGCCAAAGGCATAGCGGCTTGGAAATATGGCTCGCGATACGTGTTGGCATGTGCCAATGGCACGTACGGCCATGTTAACCTAGTTGCAAGTCTTGCAAGCCTAGGGCGCTATATTTGGCGTGTGCCAAAGGCATAGCGGCTTGGAAATATGGATTGCGGTACGTGTTGGCATGTGCCAATTGCACGTACGGCCATGTTGACCTAGTTGCAAGTCTTGCAAGCCTAGGGCGCTATATTTGGCATGTGCCAATGGCATAGCGGCTTAGTTTGGCATGGTTGCCAATGAGTGCGATATGTAGTGTGGTTTTGGTGTTGCTGCCGGTGGTGCGCGATTGTGCGGCTTGGTTTTGGCGTTGTTGCCATAGTGCGCGGTGTGCGGCTTGGTTTGGCATTGTTGCCATGGTGCGCGATGTGCGGCTTGGTTTGGCATTGCTTTGCCATGGTGCACAATATGCGGCTTGGTTTGGCATTCTTGCCATGGTGCTTGTGATCTGCGGCTTGGTTTGGCATTCTTTGTCATGGTGTGCGGTGTGCGGCTTGGTTTGGCATTGCTTTGCCATGGTGCGCAGATATGCGGCTTGGTTTTAGCATTGCTGCCATGGTCATGATGTCTGCGTTTGGTTTGGCATTGCTTTACCATGGTGCGCAATATGCGGCTTGGTTTGGCATTCTTTGCCATGGTGCGCGACGTGCGGCTTGGTTTGGCATTGCTTCCATGGTGCGCGGTGTGCGTCTTGGTTTGGCATTGTTGCCATGAGTGCGCAGTGTGCGGCTTGGTTTTGGAGTTAGGGTTACGTGTTGAAAAAAACCCTAATCATTATTTTGAAAAAATACCCCTATTAATTATTTACACCGGAGTTAAATGCTCTTAGTTAATGTGTTGTGGGTAACACTAGGTCATGGGGTTTTACGATTTTACCCCTTGTTTAAAAACCACCATCAACATTAAGTCCCTGCTTTAGCTCGGAACAGGGGGCTTTGTTGCGAGGTAAGCATAAGATGGTGACAAGCTATCAACAACAAACCGTAAAGAGAATTGAGGAGGCTTTTTTCGACCTTTTATAAATAGGATTTGGAATCCTTGCCTCTGGTAGTTTTGCACAAATCGGGAGGGCTGGCACAATTAGTGGGCTTGGTGCAGCTTGGCGACACTGGAAGTTGGCATGAGTTGGGAAATCGAGTGTGCTAGCTGGTGGGGCCGTATGAAAGTGTAAGCCGTGCGTGCTTGCAGGCGTAACTTGGGCGGCCATTGGGAGGTCGGCGCAATATGTGGGGCCGGTGCAGCTTTGGGCATTGTTGGGAAATTGACGTGAGTTGGGAAACTGAGCGTGCTAGCTGGTGGGATCGGCGCAAGGTGTGGAAACTGTGCGCGCTGGCTGGCGTGACTGATGTAAACAAGGAGGGAGTAGGTGTTTCTTCAGATAGCGAAGTTTCCTTATCTTGCTTTCCTTCACGTGCGGCTTCAATTAGGGCATCCTCCATGGCAAAAAATCTGGAAGCGTTATGTCCTTCATTGCTCCCTTTCCCTTTTTAACGTTCCGTATTCATACCTAACGCGAATGTATCGTCTCCCTTGTTTGAGAAGGGGTTCTTCCTGTTGATTCCCCTTTTCCTTTGCTTTGCCGGTGCGTTTTCTCCCTTTTTTTTTTTTTTTTTTTTTTTAACGCTATCCTCTTTTTATATGTGTATAGAAAGGATGGAACTTGATTATTTTTCCATTTCTTGCAGTGTATGATGGGATCTTCCAGAGACGGCCGTGCCTTTAACTTTTTGGAAAAGGACTTCAGAATCGGTGGAGATCGATCTTCTTCTCTTGAGGAGGTATTGGTTGGGGTTGAATCTTTGTTCCATGAAGCTAACGAAATTATTGAGGACCTCCCTTCCATCTATCCTCACGAAGAACAGGTGCATGTTCAGACTCTCTTGGGTTCAGTGGACGCGAAGGAGAACGCCATGATTCTTGATTTTGATGTGGATGAATCAAAAAACTTCCTTCGAAGTGTCGATGAGAAAACTTTCGAAGGAGTATATGATAGAAGCGAGACAGCCTTTGGGATTGATGCCAAAGGTGTTATTGATGATACTTAGGAGGGGTCATGGTGGCGTATCTTTGGAATAGTTGTCGGGGAGGACATGCTGCCGCTGGGTGGTCATTTTGCGGGATGGGATGTTGAGGTTGCCGCGCTAAAACCGCCGAATGGAAACTTTGTTGCCCGAAGGATTGCCGGGGGAAATGCTTGAAGATAGCTTTGCCCGAAGGGACCTGCGCTCCATCCTTCGAGGGCTAGTTCCTCCTTTTGTTTTTCTGTTAGCTGCTTAGTTCCCTGATGTTTTTCCCCCCCCTTTTTTTTTGTAAACACCTCTTTCCCTTCTTTTTCATCAATAAACATTTTGCTTCATATATATATATATTTTTGAAAGAGGTTGTGGTATGATGGCTCTGCAATGGTTTTCTGGGTTCTTCTGATGTATTTCTCCTCGATATCCAAGGATTCGCTCGGGAAGAGATATATTTATATTTATTTTTATTTTTTTGACAAAAGGGAGATCTCCAGGAAAAATACAAACGGTGTATTCATCCTGGGAAGTACGGCTATTAAGAGGAATGGTTTAAAGGAAATACTGAAAAGGGGAGTGATTGGGAAGTACAACATTTTAGGGATTGGATTCCTTGAGCCATCGCGAGTGAACTATCACGCCTTCAGGTGTGTCGGTATTGATGAGCTTGCAATATCCTCCCAAAAAGGTATCCGCAACCAGGTACAACTCGCCTTCACCTTCCTCGGGCAAATCCATCTTTACTGCCATCCTACCAACTTGAAACGAGCTTTCCTTAACCACTACATCTCCGATTGAAAATGAGTTCAGACGTCGTGTAACCATTTGAGCCTTGGCTTCGTTGGTTTCGCTAGAAGCTTCCAAGCTTCTTGCAAAGTGTTCGAATGGTCCAGCTCCTCATTCACATTTTTTGACAGCATTCGTGCCGGTTGTTGCGCCGAGTCCCCATGACAGAATGAGGGAAGAAAAGGCCGGTTGTAGAAAAGGTTGCTCGGTCAAACTTACTTGCAATTGAAAATCATGGGCTAGCGCCAACGGGTCCTCTCCGGATGCTTGGGTTCCTTTAATAGCTCGTTGATGCGATAACCCGTGGGACGATTTGTTGGGAATCCCTTCGGGCGGGGATGTCGGCAGAGGGTGTACGTCCAGTTTTGCTTTGTTGTCGAGCACCCATAAGCGTCCCAAAATCATGTCATGATATAGTTCTTTGACAATGTGGAACTTGCTATGCGTTATAGCGTCTCCCATCTCGATCTCTAAGTTGATGTAGCCATGCGCGTTCAAAGCTTCTCCTCCCAAGTCTTTAATTACGGACGGGGAGTAGGTAGCATCTTGTTTTGTAAATCCCGCTGCCTGTAGTGCCTTGAAAGTAATGATGTTGTAGTAGGAGGTCGTGTCGATGAGCGTGTCGTCAAATTTGTTACCTCTTAAACGGGACGTGGTTAGCAGTCCCCAGTTCTCCTTTTTGGTTCCGCCCGTTTGGAGAGCTTGGGCCCTTGGCGTGGGTGCCGAGGAGAGAAAAAGCCGTTTTCCGGACACAACACGATTGAGAGCTGCGAAAATATCTTGTCACTGCACCTTGGAAAGATAGAGAATTTCGCATATATGTTGCATCAGGGGATTGCACAGTCTCGTGTACGGAATTTCCGGAGGACCCGATTTCTTATGGGGAGTGGGTCTCGATGCACTCTTTCGTCTCCTAGTTGGAGTTCTCCCGCTTCTATCCTTTCTTTGAAAATATGCTTTAGTCCTGGCGCAATCGCTAGTCGGGTGGTGAATCAACCCGTGATAATGACAGATTTGGGGTTCGCCATCTCGGCTTCGGTTGGCGGACGTACGAGCGCGGAAGTCGATGACATCATCTTGAACCCGGGCTTCCGGGAGGTCAATCACTTCCTCGATGGGGAATGGGAAATCAAGGTATTTCCTTCCGATCTCGTGATGTTGCACGGTGTTTTAGCGACGATCTTCCGTCGTGAGGGTTCCCGTTGTCTGGCGCTTCACGTTTCGGGCTGGTGGCTCGTAGTTGCGGCTTTCCTTGTTCCTCTTTTGTTCACTATGTTCACGGAGGATGAGCCGGCATTAAATTATTTGCTGATGAAGCGTCTACTCCCGCGAGTTTCACGCACGTCTTCAGTTCGAGTTAGCCTAGTCCTTTCCAATAATCTTGTCTTTGTTAGATGCAGATCGGGCTGGCGGCCTCCAGAGTTCGAGAACGTTTGGAAACGCAAGTTTTCTAGCGGGCGCAGTAGATTGGGACCATACCATTGATGCATGCGTTTACCAATTGTTGCTCGGTCACGTTTGGGTCGTGGCGATCAGTGTTGAACCACAAACCTTTTGACGAAATTATTCGGATGTTCGTTATCCCACATCGTACATTCTCCCGGAGTGCCAAAGTTAACTTATTCGAGACACGAAGAAATACTTCAGTAAAAACGCGGTGACCATGCTACTCCGAGGTTGCGAATCTTTGCTCGGTGAGGATGCACTTGTACCATGTATACGCCCTTCCTGGTAAGTGATTTTGAAAATTCCCTTAAACGAAGAACGTGATTATATTCATGTTCACCAAGGATTCCAGGAAACGAAAACATGTTCGCGTGCATTCCCTACCATCGTACGGGGTAAATTGAGGACAAGAGTACCCCCTTGGGAGAGGGATTCTCTGTATTTCGGATGGGTAAGGGGTTGGTGATGATGTTCATCCAACTCATCATGCTTGATTCGGTCGCGTAGGAGTTGTTCCAAATCTTCTCTCGTGACGAAGTTGGGTGGTTGATTTCTCTCCAACAGGATTCTAGTGCGAGTTTCTTCATCCGTGGAGGCGTGCCTGCACGAGGTGCCTAAGCGTCGGGGTTGTTGGAGATGCTTCTAGGCGGCTCACGGAGGATGCGACTCACGGGGTAGTCGCTCTGTCAGGGTTTTGAGAAAGGCTAGCACCTCCTTCCCGTGTTGAAACCATATCTGTCTGGGCTCCGCGGCGTCTCCGTCGTTCCATCAAATCGGCGATGGTGACGTAAGGACGACTCGTCTGGTCCCTCCCGGTCTCTCGTCCGTCTACGGGTAGTTGGAGCCTTAGTTGTCGGAGGCGCCATCTTTGGGACGAAGCATTCGGGGTCGTAGCGGCGGCCCTAGCTCGTGGCCGGGGACGTGACACTGAAGAGATATTCTCGTTGTCGTGATTAGAGGGTTGTGCAGAGACGCTAGAGGAGGCGGCGGCTCGCCCTGGTGATAGCGGTGTTACACTTAAGGGAGTGCATTCGATGTTCTTTGTTGTCATTTGGTGAAGTAACAACGTTATAGGGAGAGACGCCAACATCGGGGATGCGTTACGCGATGTTCTCGGCGACCACTCCGGATCGTAGTTCCACCATGTTAGAAATCAGGAGTTGGTATTGTAGCCGATAGATCAATCCTCCCGCTGTGGTCGCCAATTGTTTATGGATAAAAATCGTTTCTCGCCGATTTCGATGGGGTCGGTAGGTGAGTGAGAAACTGGTTCAAACCTTAAACAAATGTGCTGCACGTGAGCACTTTATAGATTCGAGAGATCAATCTGTACAAGTCCGGCCTAAACCAAGAAATGGCCGTTCCGGACTTGCCCGGTCACAAAGTGGAGGAGAAGGGTTGATTTGGGGAGGGAAGCAAAGAAAGGTGTTGAGACCGCATAATTAGGGAGAGTAGCGTCTCGACTTGTATCGAAAGTGAAAGCTTCGGAAGCTTGCAAGAGGTGGAAGCTATTTGGAGAGCTTGCAAAGTTGCCTTTACGAGAGTGTAGTATTTTTCTCCCGACCAAAGACTTGTTGTCCGGTGGAAATAGGTAAGACCTATTTATACAAGTCGAGTTTGAAACGTACCACGGCCTCATGAAGGAAGAGAGTAAAGGGTGAAATAATGGGAGGAGGTGGTAAGCGCATGGTGTTAATGGGTGAAAACGTTTTCACCATTATTTCCTCTTTTATTTGATCGCTTTATTCCTTTTCACGCTTTCTTAATGTGAGCGTAGTGTACGCTGCATGTTGTGACCGCCAAACCAAAACCCTAGAAAGCATCCCCCTGTTTGTGTTGATGTCTCGAGTGTTGGTTGCATCTTGCGTGCAAGTGGTGCTCTAGGGACGCATGTGGCATGTGCCAATGGCATGTGCGGAATGCCTTCGTTGCGAGTTGCACCTCGGCGTAAGTGGTAATGCCAGAGCTGGTAGTGGCGTGTGTGGCATGTGCCAACGGCATGTGCGGAATGCCTTGGTGGTAGGTTGCACGGTTTGCAAGTCAGGCTACCAGCGTGTGTGTTTGGCATGTGCCAATGGCATGTGCGGAATGCCTTGGTGGTAGGTTGCACGGTTTGCAAGTTAGGCTACCGAGCGTGTGTGTTTGGCATGTGCCAATGGCATGCGTGGCCATTAGTCTTTGTGGCCTTGGTAGAAAAGGCTACCCGGCCCGAGCATGTTGGCATGTGCCAATGGCATGCGTGGCGACTTGGCCTAGGTTGTATGATTTGCGAGCCTAGGGCGCTATATTTGGCGTGTGCCAATGGCATATCGGTTTGGAAATATGGCTTGCGGTGCGTCTGGCATGTGCCAATGGCACGACGGCCATGTTGACCTAGTTGCAAGTCTTGCCAGCCTAGGGCGCTATATTTGGCGTGTGCCAATGGCATAGCGGCTTGGAAATATGGCTTGCGCAGATGCGTGTTGGCATGTGCCAATGGCACGTCGGCCATGTTGACCTAGTTGCAAGTCTTGCAAGCCTAGGCGCTATATTTGGCGTGTGCCAAAGGCATAGCGGCTTGGAAATATGGCTTGCGGTACGTGTTGGCATGTGCCAATGGCACGTACAGCCATGTTGACCTAGTTGCAAGTCTTGCAAGCCTAGGGCGCTATATTTGGCGTGGGCCAATGGCATAGCGACTTGGAAATATGGCTTGCGGTACGTGTTGGCATGTGCCAATGGCACGTATGGCCATGTTGACCTAGTTGCAAGTCTTGCAAGCCTAGGGCGCTATATTTGGCGTGTGCCAAAGGAATAGCGGCTTGAAAATATGGCTCATGCAGATGCGTGTTGGCATGTGCCAATGGCACGTACGGCCATGTTGACCTAGTTGCAAGTCTTGCGAGCCTAGGGCGCTATATTTGGCGTGTGCCAAAGGCATAGCGGCTTGGAAATATGGCTTGCGGTACGTGTTGGCATGTGCCAATGGCATAGCGGCTTAGTTTGGCATGGTTGCCAATGAGTGCGATATGTAGTGTGGTTTTGGTGTTGCTGCCGTGGTGCGCAGTGTGCGGCTTGGTTTTGGCGTTGTTGCCATGGTGCGCAGTGTGTGGCTTGGTTTGGCATTGTTGCCATGGTGCGCAGTGTGCGGATTGGTTTGGCATTGCTGCCATGGTGCGCAGTGTGCGGCTTCGTTTGGCATTGCTGCCATGGTGCGCAGTGTGTGACTTGGATTGGAATTGCTGCCATGGTGCGCAGTGTGCGGCTTGGTTTGGCATTGCTGCCATGATGAGCAGTATGCGGCTTGGTTTGGCATTGCTGCCATGGTGCGCAGCGTGCGGCTTGGTTTGGCATGGCTGCCATGGTGCGCTTGATGTTGATGTTGATTTTATAATGTTGTAGAAAGTGGTAGTAAGGTTGTCGTTCACTCGGACTTGATGAAATCGATCTTAGGATTTAATAAAGAAAAATAATAAAAATACAGAATATATACAATTTATGTCACAAGACGGAGAGAGTTACTAGGATTCGAGATTCCGCCAAACTCATAACAAAAGGTTCAAATATTAATTCTTTTAACAATTATAGCTCAACAAATAAAAACATGGACTCTTATTTTTGCCAAAGTTGATTCTCAAAATATTAGTTATAAATCGTAAGCATGGGACATCAAACATTTAAGCAAGCATGACCCATCTAATAAAATAATAACTAATTTTATCAAATCATAATTCAATTTTTAATCGATTGCAAAATTCATAAAAAAAGAATTAA
Source organism: Papaver armeniacum (assembly GCA_023531295.1). Taxonomy (NCBI): domain Eukaryota; kingdom Viridiplantae; phylum Streptophyta; class Magnoliopsida; order Ranunculales; family Papaveraceae; genus Papaver; species Papaver armeniacum. Next base: position 489,790 of record JAJJWW010010115.1, on the reverse strand, counting down.
TTAAAATTACCCATGTATGAAGTTCGTCTTCCTCCGTCGTCCCAAAGTGATGGGTTCTAGCTCATCATGTTGGAAACACGCTCAAAATCCATTTTTATTGCTCAAAAGAGGTTTACAAATGATGCACAAAAGGAGAAATGATGAAAATCGGGTTTGCAAATGTAGTTATAGTTGTTGCGAACTCTGTTCTGAACTACGATAGATATGAAGTGCGGGTACATTACGACGGATGCGACCCACGTTCGATAGTCGTTTTCACCGTTGAAAAACGATTTGTCTTTGAGAGTCTGTTCTTCATGTTCTTCACGAGATGCAAACAGCGAGAACTCGATTCTCTGAAACTTGATTTTCCTACTCTTGTAGCGTTCTAAAACCTCCCAAACTCTCAGTCCTCATTCTAATGATCCTCTACAACTTATATAGCATCACATGCAAGAGAATCCTCCCTCATAACTTCGAGTATTCTCAAAAATCTTCTCATGCATCGCGGAGATAATTCCCAAAATTAACACCTTCACGCGTCTCGCCAAAGAATCCTAACCCCCTCCAAACACGCTTCCAACTCATCAAATATTGGGTCAACACGCTCGAGCCACAATAAATCTTCCTAATAACAAGAAATCCCGAGAATAACTTCACCGTATATATGGTTCCCTGTTTTCTTCTCGTGGGAATTCCAGTAATTTGGATCGAAAAGAAGACCCATAACAATCTGTTAGGCCCAAAGGAATATACCCAATGATTTTCAGCCTTTGAATCTCCTTCTAGTGCTCCCAAAATCACAACACAGTTCTGCCAGGCGTGAACATATCTTTTCCCGCCAAATTTCATTTTCAAACGAAGAAGAAGGTCACCCTTATCCAACAAGCTGGGGTGCGAATATCAATTAGGTGCCCCTTAGTAATTGGGTTACCCCTTATCCAAAGTGGGAGTCCGAATATCAAATGTCCTCCGGGGTGTTCCGAGCAACTTTTCGAAATTTGAATTTTCCAAAAATATATATTTCAAAAATACCTAAAAATACATAAAAACACAATATTAGTACTAAAAATCGAGTTCCAACATTACCAACACTGAGGACAATTCAGACACAAAAATGTGTTTATCAAATACCCCCAAACTTATTATTTGCTAGTCCTCGAGCATATTTATTCTAGAAAATAAAAATCATTTGAACCCCTAGGTGGCCCTAGTGGCGGAGTGTTGTCTCCGGAGGGTTTACCTGAGGTGTACCCACAAAACCTTTACTCCAGACCCTAGCTATCTACACGAGTTTGCACTCAAGCATACTAAAATTCATATATAAGTCACATAGCTCTACTCAGATAGTCACACTATGGACATCAATACCCGGAGTCAAAACTAATCACATGGATAGATCAAGAAGATGGATATAGAGAAAACATAGATGGTTTTGATGTTTACTAAGTGATCGATGTTTCCCATATCTGTAATGAAGGCCTCCGCCAAAATGAACCTATCCTAATGGACCGAGATACTAGTTCGACTAATATCAACACACCGGGCATATACAAGGGAACCGGTGGTCGATAATCCTAACTCTAGGTCAACACAACCGGCATATACAAGGGTTCCAGTGGTCGACTTTATTGAATTTATTCCGGTTGGTCTAATGGTCTGGTCTCAATATTTTTTTTCTTTTTTCTTTTTTCATTTTTTTTTTTTCACTTTTTCACTTCACCTTTTTTTTTTTTTTTTTTTTTTGCATCTCAATCACTATAATTCACCCTAGCATTGGTAACAACTTGATTTGTGGGCCCCACCTAATCACTTAGAGAAACATAGTTTAAAAACAAAACAAAATAAAAATGTGAAAAGGACTCAACGAGATTGGTGAAACTATCATGTTATTTCTAACACCCGAGCCTGTGCTTTTATGAATAGACTCTTTAGATGTTTCCATCTAATCGATTGGTTCCTCAACTCCTACAACCAAAATGCTTCCATCCACTTAGACTAGTTAGTGCCATCCTTAATAAGCATAAATTTCTAGTCTCTCGAAGTTTATTTATTGCAACTAAAAAGTTTCTCCCATACCCCCAAACTTAAATCTAACATTGTCCTCAATATTCTAAATATGAAATTAAAAGCATGAACAATGAGAAATCAAGCTACCACTTGAAGAAAAGAGTTAAGGAAAGATATTACCGTGTTGCAAGAGCATGGGTTACCTCCCAAGAAGTGCTAAGTTTAAAGTCTTCAGCCAGACATTGGAAAGGATTAGTCACCTCGAAGAATCATATAGCAACAGTCGGAATAACTGCGGGTCATCTGGATCAAAAAGTGCTAACCACAAGAAGAGGAGACTGCAACAAACCAGGAAGATATCCAACACACCCTTATCTATTTTTAAGACAACTACATCTAGTTGTGGTTCGGGTTCAGGCTCTATAAAAGGGTCCAGATAACATATTTTCATGGGTTGCGTTTCCTTATGAGTTAGATCCGAATGTTCGGGTTCTAGAGTCCTGGAAAAACTCAAATAAAAACTTAGAAGCACATAATAATAACTTTGAATAATTGAGGATCCTCTAAGTCAATCAGTTTTGACTTACAAAGCTGACCACAATAAGATTGGTGGTCTTCCTTAAGCAAATGTGTCGACCCTAATATCCTAAAGTAATTAGGTTTAGTCTCAAAACTTAATAATTGACACATCTGAAACTTATACGTTCCCACAATTGGAAGGAAGGTTTTTGGTGGGAAAACAAAATCAATCGTGGTATCATAGCCTGGCTTAACCACATCAACCAGAGGATGGGTTTCTATCAACTGAACTTCTTTATGGACACAACTAGGTTCAGGAAAAAGTGTATGAAGATAATCTTGTAAAATGGTTGAGGCATGGATGTCCAGTCCTAAGTGAGGGGACTTTCTGAGAGTTAAAGGTAAGGCACTATGAGAGTGATAATCACCCCCAAACTTAGAGTTTTTAGTGTCTCTAGATAGACTAGTCACAATTTCCCTAATTTCTAGAACATCAAAATCCTGAAAATGGTCAATTGATTCTTCTAAGTTATTATCAGGTAATACATCCTTACTCATCTCTACGAGTTTATCGTCTTCTAAGACTAGTGTTTCTAAATCACTAGACTCTAAAACAGTATTCTCAGGGTAAACTCTTTCCTCTAAACCATCATCACAATCATATAAAGGATTATCAAATAAAGTTTCTAGTAAAGGCCCGTTAACTAAGGTGTTAACCATAGTTACTTCCTCTCGATTCACTTATAGGCACGTCAAATAATGGATTATCCAACATATGGTAGGCTAAAGGATCATGAACTACATCGTCTAAAACGGTGGCATCTCTAGTCAAATCCTCATCCTTTTGAATAGGTGAATAATTATTAAAATTATTTGGATTTGAACTAGAAATATTATCGTTATAAAGCTCAATTGGGGTAACAATTTCCTGATCACTATGCCTATTTATTTCAAATTCTTCATCAACACTATCCTCATCATAATCATCATTATAATAATATGAAAATGGTTGAACCTCATCTAGACAAGTAGTGTTACCAATTCTAACCTCGTCATCCTGATTATAAAAATTGTCCTCATTTTCATGGGTGATATTGGAAAGAATGTATTGGCAATCAAGAGTAATTCGAGCAATTCTTTCTTCCGTCTCTAACTCTAACCTACGTGTTGTCTCAGAAAACTCAAGTGTTGGCTCAGTTAACTTACACGTTGACTAAAGTATCCTACGTGCTTCATCTAGAGAAGAGGAATTATAAGAATTTTGCTCGTATGACCGGTATTCATGTGAACAGTAATTGGGCTCACCATGGTATGAGACATAATCTTCAAAAGGTTGGCATTCCCAACCACTATTCACACTCTGGTCATAAAAAGAGTGATGTCCATATTGTTCAGTTGGATATTCATATTCATTGTGATGGCTATGATAATACCAGTTTGACATCCTAACTGGGGGAATTTTACACAAGCACAAACAAGGGCAACTAGAGACCACAGCAAACCTCTACGATTTCTAGCAAACAAAAAGCATGATGGCTCCACTTAGATTGTTTTCTAGACCAGCTTGTAATCCTTGAAAGGGAATTCGTTACAATCCGAGCAAACCCTCTGAATCAATCTGAGTTTAAATAAGTTGAATAGAGGCGAGGAAGCTGCGTGGAGCTTTGATACCCGGGCCTCACCGCATTACAAGGCAGCGTAGTCACGCATTCAACTCAAAAACCATCATGAACTTCAAGTATGCTCAAAGAGTAACCAATATTTTTCGAACGACTTTCCTATTAAGCTCGTTACCCTATAGGTCTCATTCTAGTCAAAATTTTTAGGCTTAGGTTCGTGTTTGGTTTCATTTTCCTAAGGCGGGCAAGAAGAACGGTGATGAAATCCGAACTCTTATCTTGTATGGCCAGTCCTTGCCCTTTACTAGGAAATTAAAAACAGTAGGATTCGGTTCCTCGACATATATTCACACGAAATCATCCGGAAACCCATTGACGGGGGATTCGCAGTGTTTAGAATTCTTACCTCCCCGTTCCAGGACGGGGGATGAACCGTTGAAGTCGACTCGGGCCACAACTCCTATGTCGTGTACGAACCCGAGGGGCCGAGGTGATATCGTAATCACCGTCCTTCCCTGTGCAGTTTATATTTAAATTACCATTCCTTAGGGTTTAAAATTAATAATGTCCGATAGTCCAAAAATTAAAAAGTCAAAAAATAAAAATACAAATTACAAAAATAATTACCTAATTACAGTTTCTAAAAATAAATTAAAAAAATTAATTACACTATTGTTTATGGGTGAAAATCGTTTCTGCTGATTTCGGTAATCTCGGTGGGTGAGTGAGGAACTGATTCAAACCCTAAACAAATGTGCTGCACGTGAGCACTTTATAGGTTCGAGAGATCAATCTGTACAAGTCCGGCCTAAACCAAGAAATGGCCGTTCCAGACTTGCTTCGGTCACAAAGTGGAGGAGAAGGGTTGATTTGGGGAGGGAAGCAAATAAAGGTGTTGAGACCGGTAGAATTACGAGAGAGTAGCGTCTCGACTTATATCGAGAAAGTGAAAGCTTCGGGAGCTTGCAAGAGGTGGAAGCTTTTTGGGAGAGCTTGCAAAGTTGCCTTTCTGAGAGTGTAAGTGTAGTATATTTCTCCCGACCGAGACCAGTTATGCGGTGGAAATAGGTAAGACCTATTTATACAAGTCGAGATTGAAACGTACCCTGGCCTCATGAAGGAAGAGAGTAAAGAGTGAAATAATGGGAGGAGGTGGTAACCACATGGTTTAATGGGTGAAAACGTTTTCACCATTATTTCCTCTTTTATTTGACCGCTTTATTCCTTTTCACGCTTTCTTAATGTGAGCGTAGTGTATGCACACATCTTTGTGACCGCCAAACCAAAACCCTAAAGAAGCATCCCCGGTTTGTGTTGATGTCTCGAGTGTTGGTTGCATCTTGAGTGCAAGTGGCGCTGCTAGTGGCGCGTGTGGCATGTGCCAATGGCATGTGCGGAATGCCTTGGTGGTAAGTTGCACGGCTTGCAAGTTAGGTTACCAGCGTGTGTGTTTGGCATGTGCGAAATGCCTTGGTGGTAGGTTGCACGGTTTGCAAGTTAGGCTACCAGCGTGTGTGTTTGGCATGTGCGAAATGCCTTGGTGGTAGGTTGCACGGTTTGCAAGTTAGGCTACCAGCGTGTGTGTTTGGCATGTGCCAATGGCATGCGTGGCCATTAGGGCCGTGACCTTGATAGGGAAACTAGCTAGCGAGCATGTTGGCATGTGCCAAAGGCATGCATGGCCGTTAGGGCCGTGATTTTGCTAGGGAGACTAGCTAGCGAGCATGTTGGCATGTGCCAAAGGCATGCATGGCCGTTAGGGCCGTGATTTTGCTAGGGAGACTAGCTCAGCGAGCATGTTGGCATGTGCCAATGGCATGCGTGGCCGTTAGGGCCGTGATTTTGCTAGGGAAACTAGCTAGCGAGCATGTTGGCATGTGCCAAAGGCATGCGTGGCCGTTAGGGCCGTGATTTTGCTAGGGAAACTAGATAGCGAGCATGTTGGCATGTGCCAATAGCATGCGTGGCCGTTAGGGCCGTGATTTTGCTAGGGAAACTAGCTAGCGAGCATGTTGGCATGTGCCAATAGCATGCGTGGCCATTAGGGCCGTGATTTTGCTAGGGAAACTAGCTAGCGAGCATGTTGGCATGTGCCAATGGCATGCGTGGCCGTTAGGGCCGTGATTTTGCTAGGGAAACTAGCTAGCGAGCATGTTGGCATGTGCCAAAGGCATGCACGGCCGTTGAACTAGTTGCAAGTCTTGCAAGCCTAGGGCTCTAAGTTGGGCGTGGGCCAAAGGCATAGCGGCTTGGAAATATGGCTTGCGGAACGTGTTGGCATGTTCCAATGGCATGTGCGGCCATGTTGACCTAGTTGCAAGTCTTGCAAGCCTAGGGCGCTATGTTGGGCGTGGGCCAAAGGCATAACGGCTTGGAATTTGGCGTTGTTGCCATGGTGCGCAGGGTGCGGCTTGGTTTGGCATCGTTGCCATGGTGCGCAGAGTGCGGCTTGGTTTGTCATGGTTGCCATGGTGCGCAGAGTGCGGCTTGGTTTGGCATGGTTGCCATGGTGCGCAGTATGCGACTTGGTTTGGCATGGTTGCCATGGTGCACAGTATGCGGCTTGGTTTGGCATGGTTGTCATGGTGCGCAATATGCGACTTGGTTTGGCATTGTTGCCATGGTGCGCATATGCGGCTTGGTTTGGCATGGTTGCCATGGTGCGCGATATCACGACTTGGTTTGGCATGGTTGCCATGGTCGCCGCAGATGCGACTTGGTTTGGCATGGTTGCCATGGTGCGCAAGTATGCGACTTGGTTTGGCATGGTTGCCATGGTGCGCAGTATGCGGCTTGGTTTGGCATGGTTGCCATGGTGCGCAGTATGCGACTTAGTTTTGGAATTAGGGTTACGTGTTGAAAACCTAATCCGGTATTTTGAAAAAATACCCCTATTAATTATTTACACCCGAGTTAAATGCTCTTATTCAATGTGTTGCGGGTAACACTAGGTCATGGGGTTTTACGATTTTACCCCTTGTCTAAAAACCACCATCAACATTAAGTCCCTGCTTGGCTCGGAGCAGGGGCTTTGTTGCGAGGTAAGCATAAGATGGTGACAAATCATGCCCAACAACAACCCGTAAAGAAAATTGAAAGAGGCTTGTCGACCTTTTATAAATAGGATTTGGAATCCTTGCCTCACGTAGTTTTGCACAAATCGGGAGGCTGGCACAATTGGTGGGCCGGTGCAGCTTGGGCGACGTTGGGAAGTTGGCGTGAGTCGGGAACCAGGTGTGCTAGGCTGGTGGGACCGGCACGGAGTGTAGAAGCCGTTCGTGCTTGCGGGCGTAACAGGCGGCATTGCGAGGTCGCATGGTGGGGCCAGGTCCAATCTTGGAAACCATGCTTGCAGGCGTGACTTGGGAAATGGCGTGTCTTTGCTAATCGAGTGTGCTAGCTGGTGAGACCGATTGTAAACAAGGAGGGAGTTTCTTAGATAGCAAAGTTTCCTTATCTTGCTTTCCTTCCCGTGCGGCTTCAATTAGGGCATTATGCATGCTAAAATCGGAAGTGTTATGTCTCTCATTGCTTCCTTTCCCTTTTAAGGTTCCGCATTCATATCCAAAAAAATAATAATAGCATCGTCTCTCGTTTGAGAAAAGGGTTCTTCTTGTTGATTCCCTTTGCCTTTGCTTTGCCGGTGCGTTTTCTTCTTCTTCCCCATTTTTTTCCATCCTCTTTTTGTATGCGTGTAGACGTGGATGGAATTTGATCATCTTTCCATTTCTTGCAGTGTATGATGGGATCTTCCAGACGGCAGTAGTGCCTTTAACCTTTTGGGAAAGGACTTGAGATCGGCGGAGATCGATCTTCTTCTCTTGAGGAGGTATCGGTCGGGGTTGAATCTTTGTTCCATGAAGCTAATGAAATTATTAAGGACCTCCTCCCATCTATCCCCACGAAGAACAGGTGCATGTTCGGACCCCCTTGGGTTCGGTGGACACGGAGGAGAACGCCATGGTTCTCGATTTTGATGTGGATGAATCAACAAACTTTCTTGAAGCGTCAATGAGAAAACTTTCGAAGAGCGTATGATAGGAGCGAGACAACCTTTGAAGTTGATGCCAAAGGTGTTATTGACGATACCGGAGGCGTCATGGTGGCGTATCTTTGGAATAGTTGTCGGGGAGGACACTGCTGTCTGCTTGTGGTTGTTCGGGATGGGATGTTGAGGTTGCCGCTGCTAAAGCCGCCGAGTGGAACCTTTGTTGCCCGAAGGATTGCTGGGGGGAAATGCTTGAAGATATCTTTGCCCGAAGAGACTTGCGCTCCGTCCTTCGAGGGCTAGTTCCTCCTTTTGTTTTTTCTGTTAGCTGTTTAGTTCCCTGACGTTTTTCCCTTCTCTTTTTTTTTTTTTTTTTGTAAACACATCTTTCCCTTCTTCTTCATCAGTAAACCTTTTGCTTCATATATATATATATTTTTGAAAGGTGTTGTGGTATGATGGCTCTGCAATGGTTTTCTGGGTTCTTCTGATGTATTTCTCTGATATCTGAAGGATTTGCTCGGGAAGAGATATATTTATTTTATTTTATTTTTTTTGACAAAAGGGTAGATCTCCGGGAAAAATACAAACGGTGTATTCATCCTGAGGAAGTACAACTATTAAGAGAAATGATTCAAAGGAAGTAATTGAAAAGGGGATTGATTGGGAAATACGACATTTTAGGGATTGGATTCCTTGAGCCATCGCGAGTGAGCTATCACGCCTTCGGGTGTGTCGGTATTGATGAGCTTGCAATATCCTCCCAAAAGGGTATCTCGCAAACCGGTATAGCTCGCCTTCACCTTCCTCGGGCAAATCCATCTTTACGGTCATCCTCCCAACTTGAAACGAGCTTTCCTTAATCACTATATCTCCGTTGAAAACGGGTTCGGGACGTTGTGTAACCATTTGAGCCTTGGCTCCGTTGGTTTTTCCGCTTCCAAGCTTCTTGCAAAGTGTTCGAATGGTCCATCTCCCCATTCACATTTTTTGACAAGCGTTAATCTTTGGTTTTTCTTGCAGTCCCCATGACAGAATGGGGAAAGAAAAGGTCGATTCTGAAAAAGGTTGCTCGGTCGACTTACTTGCATTTGAAAATCATGGGCTAGCGCCAATGGGTCCTCTTCGGACTCTTGGGTTCCTTCAATAGCTCGTTGATGTGATAACCCGTGGGACGATTTGTTGGGAATCCCTTCAGGCAGGGATGTCGGCTGAGGGTGTACGCCCAGTTTTGCCTTGTTGTCGAGTGCCCATAAGCGTCCCAAAATCATGTCATGATCTAGTTCTTTGACGATGTGGAACTTGCTTTGTGTGTTATAGCGTCTCCTATCTCGATCTCTAGGTTGATGTAGCCATGCGCGTTCAAAGCCTCTCCTCTCAAGCTCTTAATCACGAGACGGAAATAGGTAGCGTCTTGCTTTGTAAATCCAATCTTGCCTTTAGTGTCTTGAAAGTGATGATGTTGTGGTCGAGGTCGTGTCGATGAGCGTGCCGTCAAGTTCGGCACCTCTTAAACGGGACGTGGTCAGCAGTCCCCGTTCTCCACTTCACTTGTTTGGGAAGCTTGGGCCCTTGGCGTGGATTCCGAGGGGAGAAAAAGACGTTTGCTTGGATACAACACGATTGAGAGCTGCGAAAATATCTTGGCGCTGAACCTTGGAGAGATAGATAATTTCGCATATATGTCGCATCATGGATTGCACAGTCTCGTGCACGAGTCCCCGGAGGAACCAGCATTTCTTGTGGGAGTGGGTCTCGATGGGCTCTTTCGTCTCCTAGCTGGAGTTCTCCGCTTCTATCCTTTCCTTGAAAATATGCTTTAACTGCTGCAATCGCTAGTCGGGTGGTGAACGAACCCGTGGTAATGGCAAGATTTGGGATTTGCCATCTCATTCGATTGGTGGACGTCTGGCGGTGGTGGCACGATCGATGACATCATCTTGAACCCAGGCTTCTAGGAGGTCAATCACCTCCTCGATGGGGAATGGGAAATCAAGGACATTTCTTTCGGTCCGACGATCTTGCACAAGAGTTTTAGTGTGCGATCTTCCATTGCGAGGGCTCCCGTTGCGCAAGGCGCTTCACGTTTCTACCGGTGGCTCGTAGTTGCGGCTTCCCTTTTTCCTCTTTCGTTCACTATGTTCACGGAGGATGAGCCGGCATTAAATTGTTTGCGATGAGGCGCCTATTCCCGCGAGTTTCGCGTGCGTCTTCGATTGAGTTGGCCTAGTCCTTTCCAAAGAATCTTTGGTGCCGTTGTTGCAGATCGTCTCGCGGCCTCATGGAGTTCGAGAGAATGTTTGGAAACGCAAGTTTTCTAGCAGTAGCGCTAGATCGGGACCATACCATTGATGCACGCGTTTACCAATTGTTGCTCGGTCACGTTTGGGTCATGGCAATGAGTGCTTGAACCACGAACCTTTTGACGAAATCATTCAGATGTTCGTTATCCCACTCGGTACATTCTCCCAGGTCCGAAAAGGTAACTTGTTCGAGATACGAAGAAATACTTCTGTAAAACGCGGTGACCATGCTACTCCAGATTGGGAATCTTTGTTCGGTGGGATGTTTGTTGTACCATGTATACGTCCTTCCTAGAGTGATTTTGAAAATTCCCTTAAACGAAGAACGTGATTATATTCATATTCACCCAAGGATTCCAGGAAACGAGAAACATGTTCGCGTGCATTCCTGCACCATCATACAAGGTAAATTGAGGGAAGAGTACCCCCTTGGGAGAGGGATTCTCTCAGTATTTCGGACGGGTAAGGGGTTGGTGATGATGTACATCGAACTCATCATGCTTGATTCTGTCACGTATGAGTCGTTCCAAATCCTCTCTCGTGACGAAATTTGGTGGTTGATTTCTCTCCAACGGGACTCTAGTGCGAGTTTCTTCATCCGTGGAGCGTGCCCTGCCGAGGTGCCAGCGTCAGGGTTGTTGGAGATGTTTCTAGGCGTCTCTGGAGGATGCGACTCACGGGGTAGTCGCTCTGTCAGGGTTTTGAGAAAGGTGAGCACCTCCTTTTGTGTTGAAACCATGTCTGTCTGGGCTCTGGCGAGCGTCTCCTGTCGTTCCATCAAATCGGCGATGGTGACGTAAGGGCGACTTCCTCCAGTCCCTCCGGCCTCTCGTCCCGTCGGCGGGGTAGTTGGAGCCTTAGTTGTCGGAGGCGCCATCTTTGGAAGAAGCATTCGGGAGTCGCGGTGGCGCCTAGCCCCGGTGGGATCGGGGGCGTGACACCCGAAGTGATATTCTCGTTGTCGTGATTAGAGGTTGTGCGAGAGACGCTAGAGGAGGCAGCGGCTCTGCCCCAGTGATAGGCGGTGTTACACTTAAAGGAGTGCGTTCGATGTTCTTTGTTGTCACTGGTGAAGTAACAATGTTATGGGGGGAGACGCCAACATCAGGGATGCGTTCTGCGTTGATGTTCTCTGCTGCCGCTTTAGATCTGAGTTCCACCATGTTGGGATTTGACGTTCGAAACGAAATCGGGGAGTTGGAGTTGATATTGTAGCCGATAGATCAATCCTCCCACCGTGGTCGCCAATTGTTTATGGGTGAAAATCGTTTCGCTGATTTCGGTAATCTCGGTGGGTGAGTGAGGAACCGATTCAAACCTAAACAAATGTGCTGCACGTGAGCACTTTATAGGTTCGAGAGATCAATCCGTACAAGTCCGGCCTAAACCAAGAAATGGCCGTTCCAGGACTTGCTTCGGTCACAAAGTGGAGGAGAAGGGTTGATTTGGGGAGGAAGCAAAGAAAGGTGTTGAGACCAGAGTAGTTCTGAGAGAGTAGCGTCTCGACTTATATCAGAAAGTGAAAGCTTCGGGAGCTTGCAAGAGGTGGAAGCTTTTTGGGAGAGCTTGCAAAGTTGCCTTTCTGAGAGTGTAAGTGTAGTATATTTCTCCGACCGAGACCCGTTATGCAGTGGAAATAGGTAAGACCTATTTATACAAGTCGAGATTGAAACGTACACTGGCCTCATGAAGGAAGAGAGTAAAGAGTGAAATAATGGGAGGAGGTGGTAACCGGATGGTTTAATGGGTGAAAACGTTTTTCACCATTATTTCCTCTTTTATTTGACCGCTTTATTCCTTTTCATGCTTTCTTAATGTGAGCGTAGTGTACGCCGCATGCTTCATGACCGCCAAACCAAAACCCTAAAGAAGCATCCCCAGGTTGTGTTGATGTCTCGAGTGTTGGTTGCATCTTGAGTGCAAGTGGCGCTCGCTAGTGGCGTGTGTGGCATGTGCCAATGGCATGTGCGGAATGCCTTGGTGGTAAGTTGCACGGCTTGCAAGTTAGGTTACCAGCGTGTGTGTTTGGCATGTGCGAAATGCCTTGGTGGTAGGTTGCACGATTTGCAAGTTAGGATACCAGCATGTGTGCTTGGCATGTGCGAAATTCCTTGGTGGTAGGTTGCACGGTTTGCAAGTTAGGCTACCAGCGTGTGTGTTTGGCATGTGCCAATGGCATGCGTGGCCATTAGGGCCGTGACCTTGATAGGAAACTAGCTAGCGAGCATGTTGGCATGTGCCAAAGGCATGCATGGCTGTTAGGGCCGTGATTTTGCTAGGGAAACTAGCTAGCGAGCATGTTGGCATGTGCCAAAGGCATGCATGGCCGTTAGGGCCGTGATTTTGCTAGGGAGACTAGCTAGCGAGCATGTTGGCATGTGCCAAAGGCATGCATGGCCGTTAGGGCCGTGATTTTGCTAGGGAGACTAGCTAGCGAGCATGTTGGCATGTGCCAATGGCATGTGTGGCCGTTAGGGCCGTGATTTTGCTAGGGAAACTAGCTAGCGAGCATGCTGGCATGTGCCAAAGGCATGCCTGGCTGTTAGGGCCGTGATTTTGCTAGGGAAACTAGCTAGCGAGCATGTTGGCATGTGCCAAAGGCATGCATGGCCGTTAGGGCCGTGATTTTGCTAGGGAGACTAGCTAGCGAGCATGTTGGCATGTGCCAAAGGCATGCATGGCAGTTAGGGCCGTGATTTTGCTAGGGAGACTATAGCGAGCATGTTGGCATGTGCCAATGGCATGCGTGGCCGTTAGGGCCGTGATTTTGCTAGGGAAACTAGCTAGCGAGCATGTTGGCATGTGCCAAAGGCATGCATGGCCGTTGACCTAGTTGCAAGTCTTGCAAGCCTAGGGCGCTATGTTGGGCGTGGGCCAAAGGCATAGCAAAACTTGGAAATATGGCTTGCGGAACGTGTTGGCATATGCCAATGGCACGTGCGGCCATGTTGACCTAGTTGCAAGTCATGCAAGCCTAGGGCGCTATGTTGGGCGTGGGCCAAAGGCATAGCGGCTTGGTTTGGCGTTGTTGCCATGGTGCGCAGAGTGCGGCTTGGTTTGTCATGGTTGCCATGGTGCGCAGAGTGCGGCTTGGTTTGGCATGGTTGCCATGGTGCGCAGTATGCGACTTGGTTTGGCATGGTTGCGATGGTGCGCAGTATGCGGCTTGGTTTGGCATGGTTGCCATGGTGCGCAGTATGCGCCTTGGTTTGGCATGGTTGCCATGGTGCGCAGTATGCGGCTTGGTTTGGCATGGTTGCCATGGTGCGCAGTATGCGACTTGGTTTGGCATGGTTGCCATGGTGCGCAGTATGCGGCTTGGTTTGGCATGGTTGCCATGGTGCGCAGTATGCGGCTTGGTTTGGCATGGTTGCCATGGTGCGCAGATGTGGCTTGGTTTGGCATGGTTGCCATAGTGCGCGATATGCGACTTAGTTTTGGAATTAGGGTTACGTATTTGAAAACCCTAATGGGTATTTTGAAAAAATACCCCTATTAATTATTTACACCTGAGTTAAATGCTCTTATTCAATGTGTTGCGGGTAACACTAGGTCATGGGGTTTTACGATTTTACCCCTTGTCTAAAAACCACCATCAACAACTATATACAAAATTTTCTTCTTCACTCCGTTCGGATCTCTCTTTTCTTTCCTATTTTGGCTTTGCTTTTCTTTTCAGCACTTTCTCTTTTTCTTTCGCTCCACTCCAAATCTGAAAGAAAACAGAAATACCAAAACGCGTAAAAAAGAACAAAAATAATAAAAAGAAAAATAAAACCTAAAAACAAATCTATACACAAGTCCACGTCGGCGGCGCCAAAAATTGATGTTGATTTTATAATGTTGTAGAAAGTGGTAGTAAGGTTGTCGTTCACTCGGACTTGATGAAATCGATCTTAGGATTTAATAAAGAAAAATAATAAAAAGGTTCAAATATTAATTCTTTTAACAATTATACAATTTATGTCACAACGGAGAGAGTTACTGGGATTCAGGATTCCGCCAAACTCATAACAAAAGGTTCAAATATTAATTCTTTTAACAATTATAGATCAACAAATAAAAACATGGACTCTTATTTTTGCCAAAGTTGATTCTCAAAATATTAGTTATAAATCGTAAGCATGGGACATCAAACATTTAAGCAAGCATGACCCATCTAATAAAATAATAACTAATTTTATCAAATCATAATTCAATTTTTAATCAGTGCAAAAGTCATAAAAAGAATTAATTAAAATTACCCATGTATGTTCGTCTTCCTCCGTCGTCCCAGTGATGGGTTCTAGCTCATCATGTTGGAAACACGCTCAAAATCCATTTTTATTGCTCAAAAGAGGTTTACAAATGATGTACAAAAGGAGAAATGATGAAAATCGGGTTTGCAACAGTTATAGTTGTTGCAAACTCACATTCTGATCACGATAGATATGAAGTGCGGGTGCTACTGACGCATGCGACCCACGTTGATGAGTCGTTTTTCACCGTTGAAAAACGATTTGTCTTTGAGAGTCTCGTTCTTCATGTTCTTCACGATGCAAAGAAGACAACTCGATTCTCTGAAACTTGATTTTCCGGCTCTTGTAGCGTTCTAAAACCTCCCAAACTCTCCGTCCTCATTCTAATGATCCTCTACAACTTATATAGCATCACATGCAAGAGAATCCTCCCTCATAACTCTGAGTATTCTAAAAAATCTTCTCATGCAGTCGCGGGAGATAATTCCCAAAATTAACACCTTCACGCGTCTGCCAG
The DNA here is from genome assembly GCA_023531295.1 of Papaver armeniacum. NCBI lineage: Eukaryota > Viridiplantae > Streptophyta > Magnoliopsida > Ranunculales > Papaveraceae > Papaver > Papaver armeniacum. Next base: position 474,617 of record JAJJWW010010115.1, on the reverse strand, counting down.
CAATCTAACCCCTCCTTACACGCTTCCAACTCATCAAATATTGGGTCAACACGCTCAGGCCACAATAAATCTTCCCGGAATAACAAGAAATCCCGAGAATAACTTCACCGTATATATGGTTCCCTGTTTTCTTCTCGTGGGAATTCCAGCCAATTTGGATCGAAAAGAAGACCCATAACAGTCCTGTTAGGCCCAAAGGAATATACCCAATGATTTTCAGCCTTTGAATCTCCTTCTAGTGCTCCCAAAATCACAACACAGTTCTGCCAGGCGTGAACATATCTTTTCCCGCCAAATTTCATTTTCAAACGAAGAAGAAGGTCACCCCTTATCCAACAGCTGGGGGTGCGAATATCAATTGGGTGCCCCTTAGTAATTGGGTTACCCCTTATCCAAAGTGGGAGTCCGAATATCAAATGTCCTCCGGGGTGTTCCGAAAGCAACTTTTCGAGCCGAATTTTCCAAAAATATTTATTTCCAAAAATACCAAAAAATACATAAAAACACAATATTAGTACAAAAATCGAGTTCCAACAATACCAACACTGAGGACAATTCAGACACAAAAATGTGTTTATCAAGTGTGCGGCTTGGTTTGGCATTGTTGCCATGGTGCGCAGTGTGCGGCTTGGTTTTGGAGTTAGGGTTCTGTGTTGAAAAAAAACCCTAATCTGGTATTCTGAAAAAATACCCCTATTAATTATTTACACCTGAGTTAAATGCTCTTAGTTAATGTGTTGCGGGTAACTCTAGGTCATGGGGTTTTACGATTTTACCCCTTGTTTAAAAACCACCATCAACAGTACCCAATCAATTTTCATCAGCCCATTCATGCTCTTCATGCTCAAAGTGTGTCATCTACAATTTGGCATCACAGACTAGCTCATCCCTATTTTCAAGTCTTACAAAGAGTCTGTAATGATTTATCTATCAAGAATGTTGTTAAGTCCCCTCTTTTTTGTGAGTGTCGTCAGTTAGGAAGGTCTCATAAACAACCTTTTCTTGTTTCTACAAGTTTTACAACTAGGCCTTTAGAACTAATTCATATGGATCTTTGGGGTCCTTCCCATGTTGCTTCTAATAGTGGTTACTTATATTATGTGAACATCATTGATGATTATACAAAGTTTTGTTGGTTGTTTCCCTTATATGTCAAATCTGATTTCAAGACAATCTTCTTCAATTTTAAAGCTTATATTGAAAATGCCATTTGTCATAAGATTGCTACCATTAGATATGATGGTGGTGGGGAGTTTATTAATGGAGAATTAGCTACTTTCACTGCTTCTCATGGAATTAGACATGAAATTACCTGTCCACATACCTCTGAACAGAATGGTGTAGCTGAAGCCAAACATAGGCACACTCTTGATATTGGCAGAACATTTCTCATTCAAGCCAATTTACCCGAATCTTTCTCGGGTAGATTCTTTCATCACCGCTAATTTTGTCATCAACGTACTACCCACTAGATCCTTAGGCTTTAAAACACCATTTGAAATGCCCTTTCACAAAAAGCCTGATTACAATTTTGTAAAAAGTTTTGGCTGCTCCTGTTTTCCCTGGCTCAGGCCATATGCTGCAAACAAACTGTCACCTAGAAATGTTACATGCATCTTTCTTGGTTATAATATAAACCAAAAGGGATATAGGTGTTTGGAACCTGTTAGCGGCAGAGTTTATGTATCAAGGCATGTTGTTTTCAATGAAACCTTATTTCCTTATCTATCATTGGTATCTCAACCAAATCCTTCTTACACTATTCTCACTCATGAAGATTTCACTTCTAAATCTTCTCATTCTATCATTGAGTCCACTTCCACTGCTCCTTCACTTCCTCCCTCAGTTGTCAGTCCTTCAATTTCAGAGTCCCTTCAGGTTCCTACCATTACACCAGTTTCTGTCACTCAGACCAATTTACCTATTGTCACTAATGCTCATTCAATGCAAACTAGAGGTAAATCTGGTATTTATGTCCCTAAAGTGTATTTGGGTACCACTCATCCTCTCTCTGTTGCACTTCTTGCAAAGGCTCTTCCTATCACTCCCACTTGCTTCTCATCTGCAAACAAGATTCCAGAGTGGAGGGTTTCTATGTTTGATGAACACAAAGCTCTGCAAGACACTGGTACATGGACTAAAATGCCTCTCCCTCCAGGTCATCATGCCATTGGATGTAAATGGGTCTATAGGATTAAACATAAAGTTGATGGCTCTATAGATAAGTTTAAATCTAGGCTTGTAGAAAAAGGTTTTCATCAATAACCTGGTTTGGATTACAATGAAACCTTTTCTCCTGTTGCCAAGCCAACTACTATCAGACTCATCATTTCTTTGGCAGTTCACTATAATTGGAAAATTACTCAATTAGATGTGAGTAATGCCTTCTTACATGGAGATTTACAAGAAGAGGTGTACATGACTCACCTCCGGCTTTGTGGATCCCGCTCATCCCGATTATGTCTCGCAAGCCGCACAAGTCTTTATATGGCCTCAAACAAGCTCCCAGAGCTTGGTATGCAAAGCTGTACCCTGTACTGGTTTCTCTTGGCTTTCTTGCTTCTGCTGCTGATACTTCTCTATTTGTGCAAGTTCAAGGAAAGTTCATCACTATTGTTCTAGTGTATGTTGATGATATATTGTTAACTGGTAATTCGCTACTCACTTGCTCACTTTTACTCACCACTCTTACTAAGTAATTTCCAGTTAAGAACTTGGGAGACCTTTACTTCTTTTTGGGGATTGAAGTAAAGAGGAATGCAACTGGGTTGTTTATGTGTCAGACTAAGTATGCTATGGATTTGCTAGCTAAGTTTAACATGGTTGGTGCCAAGTCCTGCTCTTCCCCTTCCTCTTTGTCTCAAAAGCTAAGTTGCTCTGATGGTGATATGATATTCTGGACAATCCCACTGAGTACAGATCCTTAGTTGGTGCCTTACAATACTTAACCTGGACTAGACCTGTATTGGCTTATTCTGTAAATCAGGTCTGTCAGTTCATGCATAAACCCACTTCTACCCATTTTGTAGCTGCCAAAAAGGAGGAATAATTGTAAATTGAGATTTTGAGAGGAGATATCATTATGCTGCTTGTTGTTGATGCCATTGAAATACCACCACCACTTTGTAGTTGCAGATCTATTTTCTTTTTTTAGGAGCTTCTATCCTTGTCTACACAAAGAGACAATGGGAGGCACAGTTTAGGATTCACCTATACCACTACTTATAAGTGTTGGAGGATCTTCGGTCAAATTTAGGGTTCCCATATAACAAATTATTTCAACTTTATCAACGGCCGTTACAATATGTATGACTAACCGGAATTACGGAATACACATACTCACGGACGGATGTGATATGCACTTGATTTTTGACTAGCTTAAGCTTATCTAGGTAGAATACATAATTCTTGTTCCTGACCTGTTCTTCTAATCATCTTCTGTATACGTGTACTTGATTCATGACCACCTCGGTGGCTTACATACTCCATATATTCCAACAACTTCTGCTATATTTGTGTTAAATGGTGAACTTCTTTGTTTAGCTATTGGTCGATCAGATATTGATACCCCAGCTTTAATTTTTGGAGCATTACAACAAGTTAATAAGAGGATTTTGTATAATACTATGGATTTGTCACTCTCATTCGCTGATGAGAAATGCCAAATAGGTTTATGATGAGTTCAGTGTTTCACACATGTTCATTTCTTTGGAATTCAATAAAGGACTAGTAATTATTTTACTTCATCTTCTTCATTTCTAATTTCTTGTAATGTTGGTTGTGCAGTTGAAAATAGAGCAATACTTAATCCAAGTTAGTAAATATACAATCGATTTAATGTAAAAGAAAAAAAAAAATCAAAATCAAGAACAAACTTTTACTTGATTTTGTTCATTTAAACAAAAATAATACAGATTACATGAGAACTAAGCAACGCCAGCTTTACTCTTTTCTACTTTTCTTTTAGATATAAAATTTAAGCTTAATTACATCTCAGGTCCTCCTTCTGAACTGTTTGATTTGATTCAGATCTTTTTAGCTAGTGAAGATTAAAAATATATTCTTACTAGTCTGTCCAAAATTCGCTTCAGAAGGAACACTCAATACCAAATGATGCAAATGAGAATAAAGGTCTCTGTAACTCTGAAAACGAGAAGAGATGACTTAAGATAATAGAAATCTAACAGAAAATTAAAGATTCTTGAGAGGAAATATCATAATGCCAAGAAGCAGATGTTTCGTTGTTGATTGACGCTATTAAACAACCATCTTCCATGACGTTGTTGTAGCTGCTGCGATGTGTTGGATTTGCCACGAACGGAGAAGGAAGAAGATGTTGCTGTAATTTGCTTTTCCGGATCTAGTTAGGGTTTGCTTTCTTTATCAAATGGGTGATGGAGGCACAAATACTACTTCTATTTATAAAGGGTTATTACACATCCGCACTTTAAGTTTAGGGTTCACTTGTTATCGATGATTTCAAATCTTTTCATTTCATCTGACGGCTATATCACATGTAATGTAAAATACCAGGGCTGAACTCGTGCTATATCGGCACGGGCATATAGACTTCGCGGTATTGTCGCCCTGTAGTCCTGGACTCATTTCTGGCCCGAAATTTTGGCTTTAAGAGCAGAAAAACTTACGGTTACGCACTTGATTTAAGTTGCCCAATGCATATATAAGTAATATTTGCACAATGATGCTGCATATATAAAGCAGCTAACATATTGGAACCCAAGCAAACCTATTGCTTTGCTGCACCAATCCCACAAGAATTTATGCTTCAACTTTTTCCCAATCAATAGTACAATGTACATGCACAGCTTAAACTTGAACGAATGAGGCATGAGTTTTTCCAATCAATGCAAGTGCACCCTACTTGGAAAAACTCCTTCCCTGTTTCCTTTTACTTTTTTTTTTTTTCCTTCCGGATAGATCATTGTATGATATAAATCTTCATATTCTGATATATATGAGTTTGTTATTAGCTAGGGGGTCTAATATATTTATGAAGCTAATGGTAAAAACGAATCATGCCATCTCTACCAATTGACCAAACAAAAACTGTGGTCATGGGCATGCCGCAACTTTGAGCCCGAACTAATTGCCGCAATAGTATACTATGCTCAATTGTCAGTTTCCACAGAGATTATTATCAGGCTTATTTTTCTATATGCATCTTGTATATGGAATTGAGCAAATATTTAATCAAAATGAATGTACTCGGAAGAAGAGATCCTAGCTGAAATGCTATGGTCTGATCTTGCAATTATATATGCACATTAAGGGAATCTCTGGACCTTGTAAAACAATTTTATTATCCTGTTTTCACTGCAAGTTGAAAGGACTGGGTGACTTTTCTCCATCTATAATATAAAGCAAAACGATTTGTTTGGTGTAACCAAATATTTTCGTTGGTACCTGAAAGGATGAAATTCGCCTTCCACGCTTAGATTTTTCGCTGAATTTTCTGTAAATAATTAAAACTCAAAGGGCAAAACAGACTTATACGCCAACAAAATTACGTGATTGCCCCTCCGTGTTTTCATTTTCCCTTTGATTTATGTTGTAAATTTCATAAAAGAAGGGGGCAAATCCATAATACAAACTCTTCTCCTCTCTTATCCATTGTTTCCCTTCAGGAACAACAAGTTTTTTCCTTCGATGTTTTCTATCTCTTCGTTATGGCACCAGCACCACACCACCGGCATCACCACAATCAGCACCACGAACCCAGACATCGCCATCCCTGCCAGCAGTAACACCACCATCATCACCATCGCAATCTCCATCAGCACCACCGCCTTCTCTTCTCCGTCGAAATCTCTTCTCATTGATTCCTTTTCTCCATCGAAATCACTGTTTTATTCATCTTCATCGATGTAGATAGATTTGGAACGTTTTGTACTCAATTTCGTATTTAGGGTATTTGATTTTGATTTGATTGAATATTCAATCATCATATATCCTGCAATCCTAAATTCGAAATTGGGTGAAATAATTGAATTACTTCCACATCGATTCTTTACAAAGAAACATCAACCCCTCCCTTCATGTAATTGATTGTGACGGAATTAGGGTTTGTGGGGTTTTGATGAGATCCCAAATTATTTTTTTCTACTACTATTGTGGATGGATTCATTGAGTTCTCACCCACGAAGAAGTCCGAGGCTTACTGATCTAGCTCCAGTTCTTAGGCTTGAGATTATGAATGGTGTTTACTAAAGTTTAAGAAGGTGTTTTGTGGGGAGTAAGTTGATCTTTAATGGTTTAATTCCATACGAAATTTGCTTTCTTTGGTGGTTTTTAGAAACATATCATGGGTTCATTCTTATGAAGGGATAAACTGGAGGATGTCATAAGTGCCGATGCAATTCAGACGATGACTTTGGAATGTGAAGTCTTAAGCCTCTAAGAACCATCTCAATGAATAATATGTGTAAGTCTTCTATTCTTCGCAAGGTACTTTGATTACGCTGCCCCATGACGATAACGAGATAGAGGGCATATTTATCAATGTCAATGAAGTGATTACCACTAACTAAGCGTTTTTTAACAACCATGTTCACTGTCATCCATCGTGTGCCTAAAATAGTCATTGTAATCTTAGAAGCACCAGATGGGTACTTCATGCCCAGACCCTATAATTGTATGATAGTTGGATCTACCGGAAGTTCAAAATATTTTTCATGCTTATACTCATGGACATCAATCTTCCGAGTTCGGGCATCAGGATTTAGACTATATCAGTTTATGTTAATTGCAGTATTGAATGGGCACTTGGATTTGGCAGGATTATTCTATTCGGACCTGCATTGGTTTAATTTATGGCTTTGGAGGGAATAGATTGTGTGTTATAGGAATTTCACAGTTTTACACCATACGAAGTGATAAGTCGTCGGTATATCTATGTTACTTGATCACACTGAATTGAATTGTCACGAATACATTTAGGCACATATAGTTGCATTTCCATTTCCTTTGTAAAACAGTGAAAAACAATACATGAATTCATATCTTTACGATTGTATCTTTTTCAACATTTTGTAGTCTGTGTTATATCATCATAGGGTTTTTGGAGAATGGTCCATATTGCGGTACTTTAATGTTATTTGTGATACAAATTGGTCTAGGGTTCAACGCGAAGATAAGAAATTGAATGATGGATACATTTATACGTTCAAAAGCAAACCAAATTCTGTGCCATCATGTTGGTGTATATCAACCCGTCATACCGACGAAAGCATTTAGTCATAGCACCAGCACCCTTTCCACCCCGTGCCATTATGGCACGGGCAATCCACTAGTCTCTTCTAAAAATAAAAAGCCTAGATTTCGAAAATCTTGCCAAATTGCAGATGGATCGGGAAGTTCAGACTAATGTTTTTTGCAGTTAATAATATATATCTCGAAAAATTAAAATCAATAACAAACTTTTTACTTAATTTTCTTCGTTTAAACCAAAACAATACAGATTACAGAGAAACTTATCAACAACATCTTTTCTCTTTTCTACTTCGCTTTTAGATCTAAAGATCCAAACACTAAGGTAACAGATCCAAACACTTAGCCAACAGATGATGTCAATCAAAATAAAAGTCTCTGAAAGACAAGAAAAGAAGATACTTTAACATTAGACAAACTACAGTCTAACATAAAATTAAAGATTTTTGAGAGGAAAAGTCATAATGCCAAAAAGATGTTTCGTTGTTGATTGACGTTATTGAACGACCATCTTCCATGATGTTGCTGGTGCGAGGTGCTTGGTTTGACATGATAGATGAGGAAGGAAGAGCTGCTGCTATTTGCTTTTCGCTCTGGTTAGGGTTTGCATTTTTTTCAAAGGGATGAAGGAGGCACACATACTACTCTGCTTATATAGAGTTACAAATGTGCCCTTATAGTTTAGGGTTCATACGTTATCGTTGATTTCAAATCTTTTTACTTCATCTAACGGCTCATCCATGGATTCTTAGCCTTCACTCGTGACATGTCGTAACGGGCTTGGACTCATTTCTAACACGAAACGTTTGTGCAGTTTTAGCTTGAATTTGTTTTAAACTGTCAAAGCAACTTTCGAACTCCTCCAAATATTCCTTAGGTCAAGTACTATGGTGCATCATTTTTCGTACCTATATTATGCCAAGCCGAACACGAGAATAACTATCCACATTGGTAAGAAGATACCAACCTTACAAATTACAATTAACGCATGACAAGGTGATTAAGACGATGCAAGAGAAAGAATATCGTTTTTTGGTATTGTTGCTTCGGGGTATGAGGTTGAATTTTTTTTTGTTTTTATTTTTTTGGTTTTCTTTTGAGAAAAAAACATATGAGGGTTTTCGTATTGGAGATTTGTTGATTTAGTCGCAATTGAGATGGCCCACACAAGTTTAGAATGATGCATAATGATATCATGTGTCTTGCTTTTTAGTTCCACCTTCTACTAATTGGAGAATTGTGTATTTTGCTCCGGTTAGAATAATAACAAGTTTGTGATTGTAATTATTTTTTTCCATCTTTCGTTAAGCCAAGCACTATGGTTGGGATTTTGGCTTGGCTATAGCTCGATTATATCGAAAGACAACTATGGGGCATCGCTTAGCTCAAATGTGTTAAATTCGCTTGAGTTGGCTAGTGAGTGGAACCCATTACACATTTGTTTCTCATTACACTCGAGCCAAGTCCGCCCTGCGAAACATCAGTTTCCGTAAAGTAATTCTTTAGGGCGGAATCTCAAGCTAAGAAATAAAGGAGATCTATAGTAGAATGTTTTTTGTTTGGATATCTTTTGGCAATAATTTAGCGATAGCCAAGGAAAACGGCTGACCATAGTGCTTGGCCTTATATGTAATGTGTGTAACCTTTAAACCCGAGTGCATTTTCTCATTTTTCTACTGATGTTGCTTTGAATATGAATTGAGGTAATGCCCAAAATTGTCGGAACTTTAAAAATGTTGTCATGTCATGATGATCATGCGGCATTATGCATTTCAACTTTGAGCCGGATATTGCACTTATGAATTGAGCAAATACTTGATCAAAATGAATGTGTATACACATAATCAGAAATTGGCCACGAGTAAAGAAGGAGACACGTGTATGCCATAAGATAGAAGAGCATCAAGATAATGATGCCACGTTGCAACATCCAAGGGGCATGCATCATCATCATCTGCCATGTGATCACCATTTTGCAGATCCAACGGTTGGCAAAACAAGGAGTACTTGATGATAAGATCGTTGTGAAGTGCCATAGAAGACCTATAGAGTTACTTTTTATCATCCCAAGGAAGATCCAAATCGGACGAATGGGAGGAAGCCTAGCTGACACCTACATCAACAGTTGTCTGAGGCGTGCAGACTGCCCCAACCACCCGCCTTAAATCTATAGACATAGAGCACGTGTCGAACATCCTATAGGTAAGGAGAAGGTGTACCATCGTCGCAACACATTACCGTTGAAAGGCATCGGGTAAGACAAAGACATCATCGGGAGTGGTGCGCTAACCAAGACGATAAGGAACAACTGTCTCAAGGAAGTAGGCCTCATACAAGAGGCCTATAAATACCCAACTCCACTAATAGAGAGGGGGTCGACCAAATTTAGAGAGAGAGAGAGAACTATAGTTCAGGAGAGAGAGAAATTGTAAGAGCAAGTATGAGTTTTATCTACCTTCTTCCTAGCATCGTTCATTACTCAGAATCATTCGACTATCTATTGTAACCTCATCAAGAATATAAAGCACAGTTTGGCTAACTTCTCCTATGTAAGTGGTGATTCAGATTTGTCCTCACAAGAAATAAATCTAGGGATGTAATCGTTTGTCATAAGTGATGGTTGTGATTGGGCTTAGAAATGCATTCTAACGGATAAAATTTATTTCTTAGCAGATAGAAGAGGAGGCGTAGTTTGGATGCATTAGGAGAAAACTTATGGTACTTATAAGGGGAAGGGATGGAGATCTTCCCCTTGGATTTAGGGTTCACTTATCATTAAGTCTATTATATGATCCAACAATTCTTTGCTTATTCCTTGACCGACCGTATTTGTTGACCTAATTTTTTTTTTTTTTTCTTTTGACAAACACCTAAAGTTGTGTTGATAGATAGGCGGCTATAATGACATTGAAATGTTAAAGTGGTAAATCAAGCGGCGGACGGATTGGCAAATCATGCAGTAGATGGAAGCCAAACAGGAAACTATTCAACCAAAATCTGGGACCAGGCAATCCCATCTTTTATCAGCCACATTTTATTTCAGGACTATGTGGGTACCACATACCCACGACAAGTTGTAATCTAAGCTTTATTTAATAAATATATGCTTCAAAAAAATAAAATAAATGTTAAAGTGGTTTTTTACCATCATATCTGGAGCCGGTACTAGAAGGCCAGACCAGAGTTTGCATATGTTTAAGGTCTGATAGATCCATAATTGCATACTAGAAGGTAAAATAAAAAATGTTTGACTTGTCTAGACTCCCAGATCAATTGGTCGTAAACTATCCGCCATGTGAGCAATTGAAAATAATCCTCGGAGACGAGGACTAGTAACACATGCCGAGAAGGTAAATGATAAAAACTTATAATGGATTTTCTTAACCTGGCTAAATTGGGGCCTATGTCACTTAATTGGGGCCTATAAATTACTTCAACCAACCTATAGAGAAGGATATGGGATGTCTAAAAGATAGTAAAATACTAAATTAACCCTTAAAAAAAAATAATTATCCTAACACAAATTCCGATACAAAATCATACTCACTTTATTAAAAAATACAAAAATCACTAATCAAAACTCATTTTCAATTTCCATCAAAACTAAATCCTAATCAATCCAAAACAACAATTGAAATCTAATTTCATTTTTGGTTTTGAAAAAAAAAATCAAAAACAAACAATTCAAGTGATTGAGTTAAATCCCTTTAATCCATTCCTTCTAAGAGGTACTCTGCAATGATTTACCTCAAAATATTTGAAATTCACTTATCAAATTTTCTGAAAATCCACCCAGAATCGGTTTATGTGTACACTATACGAGAACGGATTTTTATGGAAATCGGTTTTTATTATGTACCTACTGTTTATGGGTAAAAATCGTTTTTGCCGATTTCGGTAAATTCGGTAGGTGAGTGAGAAACTGGTTCAAACCCTAAACAAATGTGCTTGCACGTGAGCACTTTATAGATTCGAGAGATCAATTTGTACAAGTCCTACTAAATCAAGAAATGGTCGTTCCAGACTTGCTTCGGTCACAAAGTGGAGGAGAAGGGTTGATTTGGGGAGGGAAGCAAAGAAAGGTGTTGAGGAGAGTAGTATCTCGACTTGTATTAGAAGGTGAAAGCTTAGGAATCTTGCAAGAGATGAAAGCTTTTTTTTTGGGAGAGCTTGCAAAGTTGCCTTTCTGAGAGTGTAGTATTTTTTCTCCTGACCGAGACTTGTCGTCTGGTGGAAATAGGTAAGACCTATTTATACAAGTCGAGATTGAAACGTACCCTGGCCTCATAAAGGAAGAGAGTAAAGGGTGAAATAATGGGAGGAGGTGGTAACCGCATGGTTTAATGGGTGAAAACGTTTTTCACCATTATTTCCTCTTTTATTTGACCGCTTTATTCCTTTTCACGCTTTCTTAATGTGAGCGTCGTGTACTGCCGCATGTTGTGACCGCCAAACCAAAACCCTAAAGAAGCATCCCCGGTTTGTGTTGATGTCTCGAGTGTTGGTTGCATCTTGAGTGCAAGTGGCGCCGCTAGTGGCGCGTGTGGCATGTGCCAATGGCATGTGCGGAATGCCTTGGTGGTAGGTTGCACGGTTTGCAAGTTAGGCTACCAGCGTGTGTGTTCGGCATGTGCCAACGGCATGTGCGGAATTCCTTGGTGGTAGGTTGCACGGTTTGCAAGTTAGGCTACCAGCGTGTGTGTTTGGCATGTGCCAATGGCACGTGCGGCCATATTGACCTAGTTGCAAGTCTTGCAAGCCTAGGGCACTATATTTGGCGTGGGCCAAAGGCATAGCGGCTTGGAAATATGGCTTGCGACACGTGTTGGCATGTGCCAATGGCACGTGCGGCCATGTTGACCTAGTTGCAAGTCAAGCAAGCCTAGGGCGCTATATTTGGCATGGGCCAAAGGCATAGCGGCTTGGAAATATGGCTTGCAACACGTGTTGGCATGTGCCAATGGCACGTGCGGCCATGTTGACCTAGTTGCAAGTCCTGCAAACCTAGGGCGCTATATTTGGCGTGGGCCAAAGGCATAGCATCTTGGAAATATGGCTTGCAACACATGTTGGCATGTGCAAATGGCACGTGCGGCCATGTTGACCTAGTTGCAAGTCTTGCAAGCCTAGGGCGCTATATTTGGCGTGGGCCAAAGGCATTGCGGCTTGGAAATATGGCTTGCGACACGTGTTGGCATGTGCCAATGGCACGTGCGGCCATGTTGACCTAGTTGCAAGTCTTGCAAACCTAGGGCGCTATATTTGGCATGGGCCAAAGGCATAGGTGCTTGGAAATATGGCTTGCAACACGTGTTGGCATGTGCCAATGGCACGTGCGGCCAAGTTGACCTAGTTGCAAGTCTTGCAAACCTAGGGCGCTATATTTGGCGTGGGCCAAAGGCATAGCGGTTTGGAAACATGGCTTGCGATACGTGTTGGCATGTGCCAATGGCACGTGCGGCCATGTTGACCTAGTTGCAAGTTTTGCAAGCCTAGGGCGCTATATTTGGCGTGGGCCAAAGGCATAGAGGCTTGGAAATATGGCTTGCGACACGTGTTGGCATGTGCCAATGGCACGTGCGGCCATGTTGACCTAGTTGCAAGTTTTGCAAGCCTAGGGCGCTATATTTGGCGTGGGCCAAAGGCATAGCGTCTTGGAAATATGGCTTGCAACACGTGTTGGCATGTGCCAATGGCACGTGCGGCCATGTTGACCTAGTTGCAAGTCTTGCAAACCTAGGGCGCTATATTTGGCGTGGGCCAAAGGCATAGCGGTTTGGAAACATGGCTTGCGATACGTGTTGGCATGTGCCAATGGCACGTGCGGCCATGTTGACCTAGTTGCAAGTTTTGCAAGCCTAGGGCGCTATATTTGGCGTGGGCCAAAGGCATAGCGGCTTGGAGATATGGCTTGCGACACGTGTTGGCATGTGCCAATGGCACGTGCGGCCATGTTGACCTAGTTGCAAGTTTTGCAAGCCTAGGGCGCTATATTTGGCGTGGGCCAAAGGCATAGCGGCTAGGAAATTTGGCATTGTTGCCATGGTGTGCAGTATGCGGCTTGGTTTGGCATTGTTGCCATGGTGCGCAGTATGCGTCTTGGTTTGGCATTCTTTGCCATGGTGTGCGATATGCGGCTTGGTTTTAGCATTCTTGCCATGGTGCGCGGGTGCGGCTTGGTTTGGCATTGTTGCCATGGTGCGCGAGTATGCGGCTTGGTTTTGGCATTGCTGCCATGGTGCGCGAGGTGCGGCTTGGTTGGCATTATTGCCATGGTGCGCGATATGCGGCTTGGTTTTAGCATTTGTGCCATGGTGCGCGATATGCGGCTTGGTTTGGCATTGCTGCCATGGTGCGCGAGGTGCGGCTTGGTTTGGCATTGTTGCCATGGTCGCATATGCGGCTTGGTTTGGCATTCTTGCCATGGTGCACTGGTGGTGTGCGGCTTGGTTCGGCATTCTTTGCCATGGTGCTTGTGATATGCGTCTTGGTTTGGCATTTCTGCCATGGTGCGCGATATGCGGCTTGGTTTGGCATTGCTTTTGCCATGGTGCGCAGATATGCGACTTGGTTTTGGAATTAGGGTTACGTGTTTGAAAACCCTAATTTGGTATTTTGAAAAAATACCCCTATTAATTATTTACACTGAGTTAAATGCTCTTAGTTAATGTGTTGCGGTTAACACTAGGTCATGGGGTTTTACGATTTTACCCCTTGTTTAAAAACCACCATCAACATTAAGTCCCCCGCTAGCTCGGAGCAGGGGCTTTGTTGCGAGGTAAGCATAAGATGGTGACAAACTATTTACAGCAAAACGTAAAGAAAATTGAAGGAGGCTTGTCTGACCTTTTATAAATAGGATTTGGAATCCTTGCTTGTCTGACCTTTTATAAATAGGATTTGGAATCCTTTCCTCTGTTAGTTTTGCACAAATCGGGAGGTTGGCGCAATTGGTGGGGCCGGTGCAGCTTGGGCGACGTTGGGAAGTTGGCGTGAATTTGGGAAACTGAGTGTGCTAGCTGGTGGGCCCGGCGCAAAGTGTAGAAACCGTGCGTGCTTGCAGGCGTGACTTGGGCGACATTGGGAAGTCGCAATTGGTGGGGCCGGTGCAGCTTGGAAACCGTGCTTGCAGGCGTGACTTGGGTGACATTGGGAAGTCGCACCCTTTGTGGGCCCGCTTCTTACACGCGTGATTTTGGCAAAAGGGAAATCCTTCCCTATTTCAAAGTCTGCACACCTATATATATATAAAGCCCCTTTCTCCCCATCTTGCGCTTTATTCTTTCCTCTTTTCATACTAGCGGCAAAGAGAAAACGGCTTCCAGGTATGTCTTCCAGTACTTTTCTCTTCTCTTTTTTTTTTCTTTTCACATAGGTGTAAACCTTAAGAGTAGGCGCTTCCACAATCCTTGCATATGATTTCTTGGCGTGCCTCTTGTAGAAAATATTGTATGTATGCAACCAAGGGAAGTACTGCATATATCGTTTGAACCCGTAGGAAATATTGCATATATGAATTTTCGGTCCTGAAAGAAATATTTGAACCCGTAGAGGATGCTCCGTATATAATTTTGAACCCGAAGAACGATACTGTAGGCGTATTTGAGCCCGTACGAAACACTGCATGTGTATTTCGAACCCATATAGAACTTTGTATGAATCCCGAAGAAGAATACTGTGTATACGCTTCATATGACTTCGAACCCGCAGGAAATATTGTATATATGATTTTTGCTTCTTGAAAGAAGTACCACGCGCAGTTTTGAACCAATAGAAAAATGCTCCATATATATTTTTGAACCCGAAGAAGGATACAGACGCTCTTATACCCGTATAGAATGCCGCGTATATAGTCTCGAACCAAGAAAATCTTTGCGTATATAGTCTTGAACTCGAATAAAATACGTCCTCCTTCCCCTTTCTCTTTTTTTTTTTTTTGTTGTTGGGTACGATTATGTGTCAAGGAGATAACTTCACCTTTCTCCGTTTGTTTTGTGCAGATATCTTATTACCAAATTGTTATGAAGGAATTCGATAAGATGTTACAGAACAAATTTCACTTAAATCGAAGGATGCTCATAATTCCAAGCCGAACATAGATGATGAATTCTTCACTAGAGCCCTCGCCCCGCTCGGAAGAATCACCCGGGTTTCGTGCCGATTTTGCTAACCGGTGGTGAGGGATGACAGGAAGACACGTTCGGTTCGCCCGAGAGCACCATTCGGTTCCGTCTTCATAAAGGGGTATATTCCTCTTCCAACATTGACTTGAGGATGTGTCAAAGTCCATTGCGTTCTTTTGACAGATGGGTTGAGTTCATGGTGAGCAAGGAGCGTATAAATACCAACTTGACTCGGCGCGGGTCATTGATGCTATCAAGACTTGATAAATCTCCAGTTAGGAAGGACATCCCAGGCTTGGTTGCTTTCATCTCCGGATGGTGTTCGGACACCCATACAATCATATGTAGATGGGGTGAGATAACTTTCTCCTTGGAGAGTGTGGCTCTCTTCTTTGAATCTTCCAGAATCGGGAATCTTAGAATTCAATTATCCGAAAGTGAGGTGAAGATGCGGGATGACCTGCCGCTAAGTTGGGGGATTTTGCTCGGAAAGACTCCATTGCGAAGTCGAAGGATTCTGCTGGAAAGAGGATGAAAGGTGCCCTTACGGTTGGTGGATATCTCAATGGTTTCCTGGACGAGTTGGAGCCTGAATGAGGAAGCGTTGATCTTCATGTCGCGGCATTTTTGGTTCTCTGGTTGTCCGAGACATTTTTGATGACGATTCTGTCAAGAAAGGAATAAGACCGGAGTTGTTAGAGATTCTTTGTGAAGTTGGCAAAGGGTGAAGTTCTTCCCATTGGCAAGTTGTTCCTTGGTTCCTTGTATGTGCATATGGATCACCTAGTTGCGAACATGCAAGTTTCGAATGGTTTCATGAAAGTGGATTCATATGTGCACGTTGCTTTTTTGCAAGTCTGGCTATGGGAGCACTTCGAAGTATGCTCCGAAACCGCGCCTTCGCTTCCCGTGAGTTGGGGGGCTCTCGAATTCTTCGATGGGTGAACAGGCGTCCAAGAGTTGGCGTGAGCTTGGTTAGTTTTCTTGATAAGTTACATGAAATTAATTTTCGTCCATGGGGGCCGGTCCATAAGTCAGTGACTCAAATTGACACTTTTGCTTCTGCTCCGCTCACGTCTTTGTCTTCTAATGACGATTTGAGTGTTGGTGAAAACCTGTTCATTTAGAGCTGCTCGCCCGGTTATATACCGTCTTTCTTCGTGGGGTCTTTCCAGATAGCTGCTTATAATATTGACCGTCTTGCTCGTCACATGGGTTTCGATCAAGGGGCGCCTCTTGTTTACCGTAGGTGATCCCTAAGGATTCATTGCGTGTCGCCCTTGACGCCTTGATGCCCTTGAGATTTGGGTATCCGTCTTCCCTTCTTTCAAATGGGAAGAGTAACTTGACGACCTTCGGCTATAATGAGTTTTGGTGCGATGAGTTTATTATGATCCGAGATTTTGTGAATAACGTGGCGGAAAACGTTCGTTGCAAACCTTCCCCAGTAGTTTTGAAGAAGTATCCAATGTTGAGAGATCCCAAGCGAAAGTTTCCTAGCAATTCGGAAAGTCCCCAGGCCAAAGAACGGTGAACGAAGAATCATGCTGGCGGGTTCCAGACGGTTTCACAAGATCCTCCCACGGCTCTTGTGTCTTTCAGTTCTTCCAATAACCGAGGTATGTGTCGCCTCTTCATTGGTTTGTCTCAAAACACGTGAATTTCGGTGAGAACATGTGTCTTGTTTCCTTCGGGGCCTCGGTAGTGTTAATGCTTTCGCAGCCCTTGCACGTTGCCGAGAGACGGCAGTTTCTTCAAGGAATTCACGTGACCGAGCCTACTCATAGCGGTGATGAGTCGGAGAAAGAAGAAAGTTCAACAAGTGAGAGTGATTCCTCCGGCAAAGACCGGTTCTTCTTCGGGAAGTGGTTCGGTGAGTTTCGCGCTTCTTTTCTTTCTTCTTCTTCTGTTTCTTCTTTTGAAAAATGTCTAACTCAAGTTTGTAGGAGGAATCCGGTTCGGAGGACGATTCTGGGGTGGATTCACATGAAAACTTTCCTTTGGTGACCACCGCCGGTGACTTGGAGATGGGAGTTAGCCAATTGCGGGCACAAACATGGTTCAAACGGTGGATGATTCTCTGATGGTTGTTGCCGTAGACATGGAAGAAGACCCTTTGAGAGTCGTGAGGCCACTTGCAGGCGCCATTTTGATCCCCGTACTTGGTTCCTTATCCGAGGTCATGTCTTTGGTTGGCGGCTTTAAGCGTCTTGCTAAGAATGAGGCGTTGTACACCAGAATCTGGGAGAAGCACGGACATATGGCTACAACCAAGAAAGTCACTAGCCGATTTGCACTGGTTAAGCGTGTGGAAGAGGCTTTATCTTCCATCGAGGATATGCGTGAGGTGACCGGTCACACCGTTTCAATACGTTGTTGCCGACTGGGAGCACCATCGCGACGTGTGCGTGAAAAAGGAGTTCAACACTTCGTGGTTTGTCAAAGGCCTTCTTGAGATCCAAAAGTTGAAAGATGCGACAATCGAAAGCCTTTCCGCCGAGGAGATTTCCCGACAGGAGATGGAACTCAAAAGCTTTCCAAGATGTTGACTATGAAGAGAGCGGCTCTTGAAGACGCAAAGTTGACTTTCTCCAAGAAGAGCAGACTTTTGTTGGACGATTTTCCTTGAACGTTTCTCTGTTAAACTTTCATTTAGGTTCTTTTTTTTTTTTTGAAAGACATATTGGATGTCCTGTTTTAAAACTTGATCTTTGATAGACAAACTGGTAGCTTTTTAGGGTATTGGATTATTTAAGGATGAATGGTTTTGATAATATGACTCGATTATGTTTTGGGAAAAGAATATTGCTTTTATGAAAGTGCGTGCTAGCAATAGGCACAATACTCGATGAGTATAATGGTTTTACTAAGAACCTAAAAGCAGATCGTATATCTTGCGCAGTCTGAATTTACTCACTTCATAGGTTTTGTGAATACGCCCCTCTCCGTGTAAAAGGCGGCTTTGCTGGTAGCATCGCCATCAAGTCCCCAATCGCTGATAGCATCTTCGGCGAGTCCCCGCTTTTCTCGTGTTTTTTACAATCAAACCGGTGGAAATGCGGTAGTTGCGTCGGATTGAGTCGCCTTCCCTACCATCTTGACATCCGGGGTCGAAGAACGAGATCGACAATCGACATTGTAGCCGATAAATCAATCCTCCCGCTTGTGGTCGCCAATTGTTTATGGGTAAAAATCGTTTCGCCTATTTCGGTAAATTCGGTAGGTGAGTGAAAACTGGTTCAAACCCTAAACAAATGTGCTTGCCGCACGTGAGCACTTTATAGATTCGAGAGATCAATCTGCATAAAGTCCGGCCTAAACCAAGAAATGGTCGTTCCCAGGACTTGCTTCGGTCACAAAGTGGAGGAGAAGGGTTGATTTGGGGAGGGAAGCATAGAAAGGTGTTGAGGAGAGTAGTATCTCGACTTGTATCAGAAGGTGAAAGCTTAGGAAGCTTGCAAGAGATGAAAGCTTTTTTTTTGGGAGAGCTTGCAAAGTTGCCTTTCTGAGAGTGTAGTATTTTTCTCCCCACCGAGACTTGTCGTGCGGTGGAAATAGGTAAGACCTATTTATACAAGTCGAGATTGAAACGCGTCTCTGGCCTCATGAAGGAAGAGAGTAAAGGGTGAAATAATGGGAGGAGGTGGTAACCGCATGGTTTAATGGGTGAAAACGTTTTTACCATTATTTCCTCTTTTATTTGACCGCTTTATTCCTTTTCACGCTTTCTTAATGTGAGCGTAGTGTACGCTGCATCTTTGTGACCGCCAAACCAAAACCTAAAGAAGCATCCCCCAGTTTGTGTTGATGTCTCGAGTGTTGGTTGCATCTTGAGTGAAAGTGGCGCTGCTAGTGGCGCGTGTGGCATGTGCCAATGGCATGTGCGGAATGCCTTGGTGGTAGGTTGCACGGTTTGCAAGTTAGGCTACCAGCGTGTGTGTTGGGCATGTGCCAACGGCATGTGCGGAATGCCTTGGTGGTAGGTTGCACGGTTTGCAAGTTAGGCTACCAGCGTGTGTGTTTGGCATGTGCTAATGGCACGTGCGGCCATGTTGACCTAATTGCAAGTCTTGCAAGCCTAGGGCGCTATATTTGGCGTGGGCCAAAGGCATAGCGGCTTGGAAATATGGCTTGCGACACGTATTGGCATGTGCCAATGGCACGTGCGGCCATGTTGACCTAGTTGCAAGTCTTGCAAACCTAGGGCGCTATATTTGGCGTGGGCCAAAGGCATAGCGGTTTGGAAACATGGCTTGCGATGCGTGTTGGCATGTGCCAATGGCACGTGCGGCCATGTTGACCTAGTTGCAAGGTTTGCAAGCCTAGGGCGCTATATTTGGCGTGGGCCAAAGGCATAGCGGCTTGGAGATATGGCTTGCGACACGTGTTGGCATGTGCCAATGGCACGTGCGGCCATGTTGACCTAGTTGCAAGTTTTGCAAGCCTAGGGCGCTATATTTGGCGTGGGCCAAAGGCATAGCGGCTTGGAAATATGGCTTGCGACACGTTTTGGCATGTGCCAATGGCACGTGCGGCCATGTTGACCTAGTTGCAAGTCTTGCAAATTTAGGGCGCTATATTTGGCGTGGGCCAAAGGCATAGCGGTTTGGAAACATGGCTAGCGATACGTGTTGGCATGTGCCAATGGCACGTGCGGCCATGTTGACCTAGTTGCAAGTTTTGCAAGCCTAGAGCGCTATATTTGGCGTGGGCCAAAGGCATAGCGGCTTGGAGATATGGCTTGCGACACGTGTTGGCATGTGCCAATGGCACGTGCGGCCATGTTGACCTAGTTGCAAGTTTTGCAAGCCTAAGGCGCTATATTTGGCGTGGGCCAAAGGCATAGCGGCTCGGAAATTTTGCATTGTTGCCATGGTGGGCAGTATGCGGCTTGGTTTGGCATTGTTGCCATGGTGCGCGAGTATGCGGCTTGGTTTGGCATTGCTGCCATGGTGCGAGATATGCGGCTTAGTTTGGCATTCTTTGCCATGGTGCGCGAAGTGCGGCTTGGTTTGGCATTGTTGCCATGGTGCGCAATATGCGGCTTGGTTTGGCATTGCTTTGCCATCTTTTTGCAGTGCGGCTCGGTTCGGCATTGTTGCCATGGTGCGCGATATGCGGCTTGGTTTGGCATTCTTTGCCATGGTGCGCATGATGCGCGGCTTGGTTTGGCATTCTTTGCCATGGTGCGCGAGGTGCGGCTTGGTTTGGCATTTTGCCATGGTGCTGATGATATGCGGCTTGGTTTTAGCATTGCTTCTTTGCCATGGTGCGCGAGGTGCGGCTTGGTTCGGCATTCTTTGCCATGGTGCGCGATATGCGGCTTGGTTTGGCATTGTTGCCATGGTGTGCGATATGCGGCTTGGTTTGGCATTGTTGCCATGGTGCGCAAAGATGCGTCTTGGTTTGGCATTCTTTGCCATGGTGTGCGATATGCGGCTTGGTTTGGCATTCTTTGCCATGGTGCGCCGGGTGCGGCTTGGTTTGGCATTGTTGCCATGGTGCGCAGTATGCGGCTTGGTTTGGCATTGCTGCCATGGTGCGCAGGGTGCGGCTTGGTTCGGCATTATTGCCATGGTGCGCAGTATGCGGCTTGGTTTGGCATTTGTGCCATGGTGCGCAGTATGCGGCTTGGTTTGGCATTGCTGCCATGGTGCGCAGGGTGCGGCTTGGTTTGGCATTGTTGCCATGGTGCGCAGTATGCGGCTTGGTTTGGCATTGCTTTGCCATGGTGCACGGGTGCGGCTTGGTTCGGCATTGCTTGCCATGGTGCGATGATGATGCGGCTTGGTTTGGCATTGCTGCCATGGTCGCAGATATGCGGCTTGGTTTGGCATTGCTTTGCCATGGTGCGCAGATGCGGCTTGGTTTTGGAATTAGGGTTCGTATTTGAAAACCTAATTTGGTATTTTGAAAAATACCCCTATTAATTATTTACACCCGAGTTAAATGCTCTTAGTTAATGTGTTGCGGGTAACACTAGGTCATGGGGTTTTACGATTTTACCCCTTGTTTAAAAACCACCATCAACACCTACATAACCCGATTATGGGGTTTTACGATTTTACGAACATCAACAGTAATCGGTTTAAGTTATGCACGAATCAACCGTTATCGGGTTCAAGTTCGGATTAGTAGACAAATCAAGAATCGTCTTATGTTAGACCATATGTAATCCGATTATTGAGTTAAAAATTGTTTGTTTTTCTGTAACTTTTTCTTCCCAAAATCAGATTATATTGTCATACATAATGACCGATTCTGAAATAATCCCAGTCAAGGGATGGTTGGGTAGCACGGGGGTGGCCAAGTGTCGCACGCTTCCCTCATTGTTGATCCTACTCCGTGGATCTATTTATTCTTTGATTTCTGACTGAGTATTTCGTGCAATGGCTTTAACTTTGGTACTTGGAGATTCGTGCTACTCTGCTGCGAGTGAACACAAATCTGTCATGCCATACCGATATTAAGGGTTCTGCCGGGAACATAGAACAGGAAAGCACTCAGTGAATCTTATATTAATAAGTAATATGGGCAAGGCTCCGAAATTTACAGAGTGTTTGGGATTGTTGCTACATCCGCCAGTCTGGATAAATTTCATGTAAATATATTAAACGACTCAATAAATATGCCAGTGGAGAGATTAACACTCTTGGCTCTGTTTCCTTGCAGAGTGATGTCACACCAGATGCAAGGTTTTACCATTTTAACCCTAAGTTAAAAACCACCATCAACAACAACATATACCCATGATTGAAAATGTGACGGACCGGAAAATTACGCCTTTGGCGTGTTTCCCCGCAGGCCGTAACTCCCCCGATGCGCCATGATGAAGCTACGATCCGGACCTCAAAGCTAGGCAAATGCACGTTCAATTGCCCTTGTAAGCATGCTCGTGGAGCATGATGCATCTAACTTAGCTTTCACACCATTCCAACTTACCCTTGTTCCGCAAAGGGTTTATTAACAAAAGCAAAAACTTGCTTAATACGGCAAAAACAGCCTTTTGAGGCTCTAAACGATGGAATTTGGCTAAATTGTGGTGACCATGTGGATCTCAACATGTCTTGATCTTTGGGCCGTTTCCCATCAAAATGGACTCCTCTTGAGCTAAATTACGACATTCGGGTTTTCGCCTCCGGATAGGTTATAGCTTGCTCTTTGTAGCTTGATAGGAAGTATGAGCATCCACTTGCTGGCATGCAACTAAGCCTCATCAAATATGGCCACAATCATCTCTTGCGTCAAGCTGCCGAGCCAGATGATATGAGAGGCCAAAGTGCCACAATCATCTCTAAATTAGATGATATGAGCGACAACGTCTTTGGACCGGCAATCTTTGCAACTCATTGCGGCTGCCTACGTACCCTTCCCTACTCTAAAGGTATCAAGCACTGGACCGTAGTTCATCCCGAAGGGACAAGCAACTTATTCCAACTCGTTTGCTAGGCCGTGGCCAAGCAATAATGGAAATGGCCTAGTCCGTATAGGCCGTTCCGTCGGAATGCATCCAAGTGATGCATGTTTGGTCCGCAATATGGCATAACGATTCCTAAGCATCAAATGCCCTCTTCGCGAGGCTACGCAACTATAAATGAGCCTTAGGCATCATTTATACTCTTCCTAACTAGGCTATGAAGCTTACTTGGTACATAGTCCGCATATGCACCTTCAACCAACTACCCCTCCCTATATATGTCTTAATGGAATTTCTACAAGTATGGAAAGGGGACCAAAAATATTTCATCAACTCCCCGTTTACTATTCATGGCCATTGCCATGTATTTTCCCGATATCCGGCCATGTTGGACGTGCTCTTCCAACCCGATGTCCGGCCATGTTGGCCGTCCACTTCCAAGGTCATCTACCCAACTGACCTAATGCATCATTTGATGCAAGATTGGCTCTTGGCCAATGTAGCTTCCAACCAATGCCATATTGGCCTTAGCCAATATGCATATGCGATGTGCCTTACTTGGCACCATATATGGCCCAGGGCCAAATGCATCTCACCATGCAAAGGAAGCTTTGGATGAAGCTTCATCACAAGCAAATGGAACATCTTTTAGCATGCGACATGCTAAAAACACGGGGTGTTACATTATCACACCCTTCAAAGAATTTCGTCCCCGAAATTCAAAACCAAAGCTATTGTGGACAATCTTTTCGAGTTGGATTTCCTGAGCAAAAGTCCCATACCAGAAGCTCAGAAATCACGGGTTTCTTCAAGTTGTCATGAACAACAATTTAGACCTTCTGAGCACATGTCCCATACCACCTGCCCCGGAATCCAAAAGTGCCCACAACAAAACCAAGAATCGTAATTGGCCGATGCCAAGAGGATATCTCGACAAGGTATCCTAGATAGCATCCCATTCTACCACCCAGGAATCCCTAAGGTTCACAAGTTGAAAGATGTCATCGAAATGACAAGGCAAAACTCAATGCAACACTGTGAGGACCAATCTCTAATGCCAGTGCAGTTGGATGCAAGCCACCGTCCCTGACGGATTTACCGGGTTGCCACTAGTAAGTGGGATGCTAGCCGGGCCTGACAACGCATACCCTTGGCCAGTGCCAACGTGTGGGGATGATCAGTCCCATTGTCTACCCACCGTCCCAGACGGTCTTCCGGATGCTCGTAAGCGGGGTGCCACAGAGGCCTGGCAAACTCACAGTACTTATACAAGCTCAACTCGATTTGCAAAGTAACTGGCTCAGCAGTTACAAACTCTTTCCTGCGCAGAAGTTGGCCTACTCTCCAACTTTAAGTTTCCATCAAGGAAAATACTCGCCAATGAGTCCACTCCGCACAAGTCCCTAGAGTTTTCTCGGAACTTGCTCTGATACCATCTGTGACGGATAGGAAAATTACGCCTTTGGCGTGTTGCCCTGCAGCCGTAACTCCGTCCGATGCGCCATGATGAAGCTACGATCCGGGCCTCAAAGCTAGGCAAATGCACGTTCAATTGCCCTTGTAAGCATGCTCGTGGAGCATGATGCGTCTAACTTAGCTTTCACACCATTCCAACTTACCCTTGTTCCGCAAAGGGTTTATTAACAAAAGCAAAAACTTGCTTAATACGGCAAAAACAGCCTTTTGAGGCTCTAAACGATGGAATTTGGCTAAATTGTGGTGACCATGTGGATCTCAACATGTCTTGATCTTTGGGCCGTTTCCCATCAAAATGGACTCCTCTTGAGCTAAATTACGACATTCGGGTTTTTCGCCTCCAGATAGGTTATAGCTTGCTCTTTGTAGCTTGATAGGAAGTATGAGCATCCACTTGCTGGCATGCAACTAAGCCTCATCAAATATGGCCACAATCATCTCTTGCGTCGAGTCATAGGAGCCGAGATGATATGAGAGGCCAAAGTGCCACAATCATCTCTAAATTAGATGATATGAGCGACAACGTCTTGGACCGGCAATCTTTGCAACTCATTGCGGCTGCCTACGTACCCTTCCCTACTCTAAAGGTATCAAGCACAGACCGTAGTTCATCCCGAAGGGACAAGCAACTTATTCCAACTCGTTTGCTAGGCCGTGGCCAAGCAATAATGGAAATGGCCTAGTCCGTATAGGCCGTTCGTTCGGAATGCATCCAAGTGATGCATGTTTGGTCCATGATATGGCATAACGATTCCTAAGCATCAAATGCCCTCTTCGCGAGGCTACGCAACTATAAATGAGCCTTAGGCATCATTTATACTCTTCCGACTAGGCTATGAAGCTTACTTGGTACATAGTCCGCATATGCACCTTCAACCAACTACCCCTCCTATATATGTCTTAATGGAATTTCTACAAGTATGGAAAGGGGACCAAAATATTTCATCAACTCCCGTTTACTATTCATGGCCATTGCCATGTATTTTCCCGATATCCGGCCATGTTGGCCGTGCTCTTCCAACCCGATGTCCGGCCATGTTGGCCGTCCACTTCCAAGGTCATCTACCCAACTGACCTAATGCATCATTTGATGCAAGATTGGCTCTTGGCCAATGTAGCTTCCAACTAATGCCATATTGGCGTTAGCCAATATGCATATGCGATGTGCCTTACTTGACACCATATATGGCCTGTGGCCAAATGCATCTCACCATGCAAAGGAAGCTTTGGATGAAGCTTCATCACAAGCAAATGGAACATCTTTTAGCATGCGACATGCTAAAAACACGGGGTGTTCTGAAAAATCACGCGCTTGAAGAAAAACTCGCATAGCAATTTTCCACCATAAGTAATTTGAGCCATTGAAGACTGGTGGTATGTTAATAGAGATAGCACCTATGTCCTTAAAGTTAGATCGCTACAAACACAGACTGATAAGGTCTATAAACGTGTTTTCCTGCTCTGATACCAATTGAAAATGCGGGGGGTCTAACAACCTCACCCAATATTTCGATTAGCAATCTGTATGGACTAACTCGAATATACTTTTAAGAGAATCAACTAGACAGTCAAACTCAATCATAATAAAAAGTATATCAAGGAGTTAATATCTCTATCTCTCGATTTGATCTTTACTCAAGCAAATAGAAATCATGAGTCTTTATCAAATACAAGAGAGATATAAACTTGGATGGTACCAAAGACCAATATCCAAGGAACAATCAATTTCCAATCAACAACCAAAGGTTGGATTTCACAATTGATCGATACAACGCACAACCTGTGATATTTTAATTATATAACAAAATATAATACGGAATAGAAATAACACATACACCAGAAGTTTTGTTAACGAGGAAACCGCAAATGCAGAAAAACCCGGGACTTAGTTCAGATTGAACACCTCACTGTATTAAGCCACTACAGACACTAGCCTACTACAGACTAAATTCAGATTGGATTGTAGTTGAACCCTAATCAATATCACACTGATCGGTAAAGTTGCGCTCCTTACGTCTCTGATCCCAGCAGGATACTACGCACATGATTCCCTTAGCTGATCTCACCCAAAACCAAGAGTTGCTACGACCCAAAGTCGAAGACTTTGATAAACAAATCTGTATCACACAGAAAAGTCTACGATAATAGATAAATCTATCTCCCACAGATAAACCTACGAGTTTTGCTTCGTCTTTTTATAAAATCAAGGTGAACATGAACCAATCAATAACCCGGACTTATATTCTCGAAGAATAGCCTAGAATTATTGATCACCTCACAATAATCTAAATCGTATGGTAGTTAAACTAGATATTGCGGAATCACAAATGATGAGACGAAGATGTTTGTGATTTCTTTTTATCTTGCCCTATCGAAGATATAATCTCAAGTCAATTATTCCATTGAACTCGTACGATATAAAATGGCAAGATCAGATCACTCAACTACAAGAGAAGTAGTTTCGTCTTCCTTCACAATCCCAATGAAGTCTTTAAGTCGTTAACCGACAGGTCTCGAGAAGAAACCTACGGTTAAAGGGGAATCGACTCTAGCAAACCAACTAGTATCACACAGCAGGTGTGGGGATTAGTTTTCCCAGTTGCTAGACGTCCCCTTTATATAGTTTTGAAATCATGGTTTGCAATCTAAGTTACCTTGGTAACAAAGCATTCAAAATTCACCGTTACTGCACACATATGAAGGAATTTGGTTTCCGGTACATGGATTTATACACTAATATGCGAACACACTATATATGCTTAAATCCATAGGTGGTTACTGTTGATGGTGGTTTTTAAACAATAGGTAAAATCGTAAAACCCCATGACCTAGTGTTACCCGCAACACATTAACTAAGAGCATTTAACTTAGGTGTAAATAATTAATAGGGGTATTTTTTCAAAATACCAAATTAGGGTTTTCAACACGAACCCTAATTCCAAAACCAAGCCGCATCTTTAGCACCATGGCAGCAATGCCAAACCAAGCCGCATCTCGCACACCATGGCGGCAATGCCAAACCAAGCGCATCTTTGCGCACCATGGCAAAGAATGCCGAACCAAGCCGCACCACTGTGCACCATGGCAACAATGCCAAACCAAGCGCATCTTTGCGCACCATGGCAACAATGCCAAACCAAGCCGCACCTGCACCATGGCAAAGCAATGCCAAACCAAGCCGCATCTTTGCGCACCATGGCACAAATGCCAAACCAAGCGCATCTCACGCACCATGGCAATAATGCCGAACCAAGCCGCACCACTGCGCACCATGGCAGCAATGCCAAACCAAGCCGCATCTTCTGCGCACCATGGCAACAATGCCAAACCAAGCCGCACCGGCGCACCATGGCAACAATGCCAAACCAAGCCGCATATCTTGCACACCATGGCGTGCAATGCCAAACCAAGACGCATACTGCGCACCATGGCAACAATGCCAAACCAAGCCGCATACTGCACACCATGGCAACAATGCCAAACCAAGCCGCATACTACGCACCATGGCAGCAATGCCGAACCAAGCCGCACCCTGCGCACCATGGCAGCAATGCCAAACCAAGCCGCATACTGCGCACCATGGCAAAAATGCCAAACCAAGCCGCACCCTGCGCACCATGGCAGCAATGCCAAACCAAGCCGCATACTGCGCACCATGGCAGCAATGCCAAACCAAGCCGCATCTCGCGCACCATGGCAACAATGCCGAACCAAGCCGCACCTGCCTAGCACCATGGCAGCAATGCCAAACCAAGCCGCATCTTTGCACCATGGCAACAATGCCAAACCAAGCCGCACCTGCGCACCATGGAAGCAATGCCAAACCAAGCCGCATCTCTGCAGCACCATGGCAGCAATGCCAAACCAAGCCGCATCTTGCGCACCATGGCAACAATGCCAAACCAAGCCGCATATCTTTTGCCCACCATGGCAACAATGCCAAATTTCCGAGCCGCTATGCCTTTGGCCCACGCCAAATATAGCGCCCTAGGCTTGCAAAAACTTGCAACTAGGTCAACATGACCGCACGTGCCATTGGCACATGCCAACACGTGTCGCAAGCCATATCTCCAAGCCGCTATGCCTTTGGCCCACGCCAAATATAGCGCTCTAGGCTTGCAAAACTTGCAACTAGGTCAACATGGACGCACGTGCCATTGGCACATGCCAACACGTATCGCTAGCACGTGCCATTTTCAAAATACCAGATTAGGGTTTTCGACACGGAACCCTAATTTCAAAACCAAGCCGCACACTGCGCACCATGGCAACAATGCCAAACCAAGCCGCACAATGCGCACCATGGCAACAATGCCAAACCAAGCCGCCTGGCTGCGCACCATGGCAACAATGCCAAACCAAGCCGCTGCTTGGCGCACCATGGCAACAATGCCAAACCAAGCTGCACATCTGCGCACCATGGCAACAATGCCAAGCCAAGCCGCACACTTCGCACCATGGCAACAATGCCAAGCCAAGCCGCACATCTGCGCACCATGGCAACAATGCCAAACCAAGCCGCACACTCGCGCACCATGGCAACAACGCCAAACAAAGCCGCACACTACGCACCATGGCAACAACGCCAAACCAAGCCGCACACTGCACACCATGGCAACAATGTCAAGCCAAGCCGCACACTGCGCACCATGGCAACAATGCTAAACCAAGCCGCACACTGCGCACCATGGCATCAATGCCAAACCAAGCCGCACACTGTGCACCATGGCAACAATGCCAAACAAGCCGCACATCATGCGCACCATGGCAACAATGCCAAACCAAGCCGCACATCGCGCACCATGGCAACAATGCCAAACCAAGCCGCACACTGCGCACCATGGCAACAACGCCAAAACCAAGCCGCACACTGCGCACCATGGCGGCGGCGACACCAAACCAAACTACATATCGCACACACATTGGCAACCATGCCAAACTAAGCCTAGGCCATTGGCACATGCCAAATATAGCGCCCTAGGCTTGCAAAACATGCAACTAGGTCAACATGGCCGTACATGCCATTGGCACATGCCAACACGTACCACAAGCCATATTTCCAAGCCGCTATGCCGTTGGCGCATGCCAAATATAGCGCCCTAGGCTTGCAAAATGTGCAACTAGGTCAACATGGCGTACGTGCTATTGGCACATGCCAACACGTACCACAAGCCATATTTCCAAGCCGCTATGCCATTGGCGCATGCCAAATATAGCGCCCCTAGGCTTGCAAAACGTGCAACTAGGTCAACATGGCCGTACGTGCCATTGGCACATGCCAACACGTACCACAAGCCATATTTCCAAGCCGCTATGCCATTGGCGCATGCCAAATATAGCGCCCTAGGCTTGCAAAACGTGCAACTAGGTCAACATGGACGTACGTGCCATTGGCACATGCCAACACGTACCAAAAGCCATATTTCCAAGCCGCTATGCCATTGGCGCATGCCAAATATAGCGCCCTAGGCTTGCAAAACGTGCAACTAGGTCAACATGGTCGTACGTGCCATTGGCACATGCCAACACGTACCACAAGCCATATTTCCAAGCCGCTATGCCATTGGCGCATGCCAAATATAGCGCCCTAGGCTTACAAACCATGCAACCTAGGCTAAGTCGGCCACACATGCCATTGGCACATGCTTACATGCTCGCTGGTAGCTTTTCCTACCAAGGCCACGGCCCTAACGGCCACGCATGCCATTGGCACATGCCAACATGCTCGCAGGTAGGTTTTCTTACCAAGGCCACGGCCCTAACGGCCACGCATGTCATTGGCACATGCCAAACACACACGCTGGTAGCTTAACTTGCAAACCTTGCAACCTACCACCAAGGCATCCCGCACATGCCATTGACACATGTCACACACGCCACTAGCAGCTCTGGCACTACCACTTACACTCAACGTGCAATCTGCCACCAAGGCATTCCGCACATGCCATTGGCACATGCCACGCACGCCACTAGCAGCTCTGGTATTGCCACTTACGCTCGAAGTACAACCCGCAACAAGGGCATTCCGCACATGCCAATGGCACATGCCACATGCGCCACTAGCACTCAAAGTGCAACCAACACTCGAGATATCAACACAAACTGGGGGATGCTTTCCAGGGTTTTGGTTTGGCGGTCACTGACTTACGGCGTACACTACGCTCACATTAAGAAAGCGTGAAAAGGAATAAAGCGGTCAAATAAAAGAGGAAATAATGGTGAAAACGTTTTCACCCATTAACACCATACTGATTACCACCTCCTCCCATTATTTCACCGTTTACTCTCTTCCTTCATGAGGCCAGTGCGTTTCAATCTCGACTTGTATAAATAGGTCTTACCTATTTCCACCGGACAACAAGTCTCGGTCGGGAGAAAATACTACACTCTCGGAAAGGCAACTTTGCAAGCTCTCCCAAAAGCTTCCACCTCTTGCAAGCTTCCGAAGCTTTCACTTTCGATACAAAGTCGAGACGCTACTCTCCCAGTGTTCTGGTCTCAACACCTTTCTTTGCTTCCCTCCCCAAATCAACCCTTCTCCTCCACTTTGTGACCGAAGCAAGTATGGAACGGCCATTTCTTGGTTTAGACCGGACTTGTACAGATTGATCTCTCGAATCTATAAAGTGCTCACGTGCAGCTCATTTGTTTAGGGTTTGAACCGGTTTCTCACTCACCTACCGAATTTACGTGAAATCGCGAAAACGATTTTTACCCATAAACAATTGGCGACCACAGCGGGAGGATTGATCTATCGGCTACAATGTCAGACTGTCGATCTCGTTCTTCGACCAAGACGTCAAGATGGTAGGGGAAGACCACTCGATCTGACTCAACCGCCAGGCGACCCGGTTACCATTTGTAAAGATTACACGAGAAAACTGGGGACTCGCCGAAGATGTTACCAGCGATTGGGGACTTGCTGGCAATGCTACCAGCAAAACCGCCTTTTAGGAGAGGGGCGTGTTCGCAAAACCTATGAAGTGAGTAAATTCAGAACTGGGCAAGATATACGATCTATTTTTAGGTTCTTAGTAAAACCGTCAGATTACTGAGTCTCGTGCCTATTGCTAGCATACACTTTCGTAAAAGCAATATTCCTTTCCCAAAACATAATCAGAGTCATATTATCAAAACCATTCATCCCAGAAATAATCCAATACCCTAAAAAGCTACCAGTTATCTATCAAAGGTCAAGCTTTGAACCAGACATCCAATATGTCTTTCAAAAAAAAAAAAAAACCTAAATGAAAGTTTAACAGAGAAACGTTCAAGGAAAATCATCCAGCAGAAGTCTGCTTTTCTTGGAGAAAATCAACTTTGCATCTTCAAGAGCCGCTCTCTTCATAGTCAACATCTTGGAAAGCTTTTCGAGTTCCACCTCCTGTCGTGCAATCTCCTCGGCGGAAAGGCTTTCGATTTTTGCATCTTTCAACTTTTGGATCTCAGCAAGGCCTTGACGAACCACGAAGTGTTGAACTCCTTTGCCACGCACACGTCGCGATGGTGCTCCCGGTTAGCAATAACGTCTTGAAACTTGATGTGACCAGTCACCTCGCGCATATCCTCGATGGAAGATAAAGCCTCCTCCACGCGCTTAACTAGCGCAAATCGACTAGTGACCTTCTTGGTTACGGACATATGTCCATACTTCTCCCAGTTACGGTAAACAACGCCTCATACTTAGCCGAAGACGGCCAGAAGCTGCCAACCAACACATGACCTGGATAAGGAACCAAGTACGGGGGATCAAAAGTGGCGCCTGCAACGGGCCGCACGACTCGCAAAGGGTCTTCTTATATGTCTACGGCAACAACCATCCGAGAATCATCCACCATTTGAACCACATCTGTTCCCGGCAGTTGGCTAGCTCCCATCTCCAAGTCACCAACGGTGGTCACCAAAGTCAAGTTTTCGTGCGGCTCTACCCCAGAATCATCCTCCGAACCGGATTCCTCCTGCGAACTTGAGTTAGACATTTTCCAAAAGAGGAAACAGAAGAAGAAAGAAAAGAAGCGCGAAACTCACCGAACCACTTCCCAAAAAGGAGAAGGTCTTTGCGAGGAATCACTCTCACTTGTTGAACCTTCTTCTCTCTCTGACTCATCATCGCTATGAGAAGGCTCAATGCTGCTGGAATTCTTTGAAGAAATTGCCGTCTCTTGGCAACGTGCAAGGGCAGCGAAAGCATTAACACTACCGAAGCCCTAAAGGAAACAAGACACATGTTTTCAGCCAAAATTCACGTGTTTTGAGACAAACCAATGAAGAGGCGACACATACCTGGTTATTGGAAGAACTGAAAGACACAAGAGCCGCGGGAGGATCTTTTGAAACCGTCCGAACCCGCCAAAGACGATTCTTCGTTCTCCGTTCCTTGGCACAGGGACTATCCGAATTGCTAGGCAACTTTCGCTTGGGATCTCTCAACATTGGATACTTCTTCAAAACTGCTGGGGAAGGTTTACAACGAACGTTCTCCACCACGTTATTCACAAAATCTCGGATCATAATAAACTCATCGCACCAAAACTCATTATAGCCGAAGGTCGTCGAAGTTACTCTTCCCATTTGAAAGAAGGGAAGGCGGATACCTGGCTCAAGGGCACTGGCGTCAAGGGCGACACGCAATGAATCCTTAGAGATCACCGGCTGGTAAACAAGAGGCACCCCTTGATCGAAACCCATGTGACGAGCAGCACGGTCAATATTGTAAGCAGCTATCTGGAAAGACCCCATGAAGAAGGACGGCATATAAACAGACATGCAGCTTTGAATAAACAAGTTTTCACCAACGCTCAAATCGCCATCAGAAGACAAAGACATGATCGGAGCAGAAGCAAAGGTGTCAATTTGAGTCACTGACCTATGGACCGGTTCCCATGGGCGAAAATTGATTTCATGCGACTTATCGAGAAGACTAACCAAGCTCATGCCAACTCTTGGACGCCTATTCACCCATCGAAGAATTCGGGAGCCTCCCCAACACACGGGAAGCGAAGGCAACGGTTTCGGAGCATACTTCTCAAAGTGCTCCCATAGCCAGACTTGCAGAAAAGCAACGTGCACATATGAATCCACTTTCATGAAACCATTCGAAACTTGCATGTTCGCAACTAGGTGATCCAGATGCACATACAGGGAACCAAGGAACAGCTTGCCAATGGGAAGAACTTCACCCTTTGCCAACTTCACAGCAATCGCTAACAACTCTGGTCTTATTCCCTTCTTGCCAGAACCGTCATCAAAAATGTCTCTAGACAACCAGAGAGCCAAAAATGCTTTGCGACATGAAGATCATTGCTTTTCTATTCAGGCTCCAACTCGTCCGGAAACCATTGAGATATCCACCAACCGTAAGGGCACCTTTCATCCTCTTTCCGGGCAGAGTCCTTCGACTTCGCAATGGAGTCTTTCCGAGCGAAATCCCCCAACTTAGCGGTAAGGTCATACCGCATCTTCACCTCACTTTCAGATAATTGGATTTTAAGATTCCCAGTTACCGGAAGATTCACCAAGAGATCCACACTCTCCAAGGAGAAAGTTATCTCACCCCATCTACATATGATTGTATGGGTGTCCGAACACCATCTGGAGATGAAAGAAACCAAGCACGGGATATCCTTCCTAATCTGGAAATTTCTTGAAGCCCCGACGGCATGAATGACTGCGCTCGAGTCAAGTTGGTATTTATGTGCTCCTTGCTCACCATGAACTCAACCCATCTATCAAAAGAACGCAATGGGCTTTGACACATCCTGAAATCAATGTTGGAAGAAGAATATACCCCTTTATGAAGACAGAACCGTATGGTGCTCTCTGGGCGAACCGAACATGTCTTCTTTTCATCCTCACCACCGGTTAACAAAATTGGCACGAAACCTGGGTGATTCTTCCGAGCAGGGGCGAGGGCTCTAGCGAAGAATTCATCATCTGTGTTCGGTTTGGAATTATGAGCATCCTTCGACGAAGTGAAATTTGGTTCAGGTAACATCTTATCGAATTTTTTCATAACAATTTGGTAATAAGGTATCTGCGCAAAACAAACGGAGAAAGACGAAGTTATCTCCCTGACACATAATCGCACTCAAAAAAAAAAAAAGAGAGGAGGGCGTATTCTCTTCGGGTTCAAGACTATATACACAGTATTTTATTCGGGTTCAAGACTATATACGCAGTATTTTCTTCGGGTTAGAGACTATATACGCGGCATTTTATACGGGTTCAAGTGTGTCTACAGTATCCTTCTTCGGGTTCAAAATTATATATGGAGCATTTTTCTATTGGTTCAAAACTGCACGCGTGGTATTTCTTTCAAGAAGCGAAAAATCATATATACAATATTTCCTGCGGGTTCGAAGTCATATGAAGCGTATACGCAGTATTCTTCTTCGGGATTCATACAGTGTTCTCTACGGGTTCAAAATACACACGCAGTATTTCATACGGGCTCAAATACGCCTACAGTATCGTTCTTCGGGTTCAGAATTATATACGGAGCATTCTCTACGGGTTCAAAATACACACACAAGTATTTTCTTCAGGGTTCAAATATTTCTTTCAGGACCGAAAATTCATATATGCAATATTTCCTACGGGTTCGAACAATATATGCAGTATTTCCCTTGGTTGCATACATACAATATTTTCTACGAGAGGCACGCCAAGAAATCATATGCAAGGATTGTGAAAGCGCCTACTCTTAAGGTTTACACCTATGTGAAAAGGAAAAAAAAAAGAAAAGTACTGGAAGACATACCTGGAAGCCGGTTTCTCTTGCCGCTAGTATGAAAAGATGAAAGAACAAAGTGCAAGATGAGAGAAAGGGATTTTATATATATGGGCGTAAAGTTTCTGAAAATAGGGAAGGACTTCCCTTTACCAAAAATCGTGTGTGTAAGGAACGGGCCCACAAGGGTGCCCGACTTCCCAACGACGCCCAAAGCTGCACCGGCCCCACCAATCACGTCGACTTCCCAATGCCGCCCAAGTCACGCCTGCAAGCACGCACAACTCCACATTACGCCGGTCCCGCCAGCTAGCACGCCCAGTTTCCCAACTCGCGTCAACTTCTCAATGCCGTCCAGCTTCCTGTCTCTCAATGATGCTGACTTCCCAATTGCGCCCACTTCCCAATTTGCTCAAAACTACCAGAGGCAAGGATTCCAAATCCTATTTATAAAAGGTCAGACAAGCCTCCTTCAATTCTCTTTACAGTTTGTTGTTGATAGTTTGTCACCATCTTATGCTTACCTCGCAACAAAGCCCCTGTTCCGAGCTAAGCAAGGGACTTAATGTTGATGGTGGTTTTTAAACAAGGGGTAAAATCGTAAAACCCCATGACCTAGTGTTACCCGCAACACATTAACTAAGAGCATTTAACTTCGGTATAAATAATTAATAGGGGTATTTTTTTCAAAATACAGTTAGGTTTTCGACATGGAACCCTAATTTCAAAACCAAGCCGCACACTGCGCACCATGGCAACAATGCCAAACCAAGCCGCACACTGCGCACCATGGCAACAATGCCAAACCAAGTCGCACACTGCGCACCATGGCAACAATGCCAAACCAAGCCGCACACATGCGCACCATGGCAACAATGCCAAGCCAAGCCGCACACTGCGCACCATGGCAACAATGCCAAGCCAAGCCGGACATCTGCGCACCATGGCAACAATGCCAAACCAAGCCGCACACTGCGCACCATGGCAACAATGCCAAACCAAGCCGCACACTGCGCACCATGGCAACAACGCCAACCCAAGCCGCACACTGCGCACCATGGCAACAATGCCAAGCCAATCCGCACACTGCGCACCATGGCAACAATGCCAAACCAAGCCGCACACTGCGCACCATGGCAACAATGCCAAACCAAGCCGCACACTAAGCACCATGGCAACAATGCCAAACCAAGCCGCACACTGCGCACCATGGCAACAACGCCAAAACCAAACCGCATACTGCGCACCATGGCAGCGACGCCAAAACCAAACTACATATCGCACTCATTGGCAACCATGCTAAACTAAGCCGCTAGGCCATTGGCACATGCCAAATATAGCGCCCTAGGCTTGCAAAACGTGCAACTAGGTCAACATGGCCGTACGTGCCATTGGCACATGCCAACACGTACCACAAGCCATATTTCCAAGCCGCTATGCCGTTGGCGCATGCCAAATATAGCGCCCTAGGCTTGCAAAATGTGCAACTAGGTCAACATGGCCGTACGTGCCATTGGCACATGCCAACACGTACCACAAGCCATATTTCCAAGCCGCTATGCCGTTGGCGCATGCCAAATATAGCGCCCCTAGGCTTGCAAAATGTGCAACTAGGTCAACATGGCCGTACGTGCCATTGGCACATGCCAACACGTACCACAAGCCATATTTCCAAGCCGCTATGCCATTGGCGCATGCCAAATATAGCGCCCTAGGCTTGCAAAACGTGCAACTAGGTCAACATGGCCGTACGTGCCATTGGCACATGCCAACACGTACCACAAGCCATATGTCCAAGCCGCTATGCCGTTGGCGCATGCCAAATATAGCGCCCTAGGCTTGCAAAATGTGCAACTAGGTCAACATGGCCGTACGTGCCATTGGCACATGCCAACACGTACCACAAGCCATATTTCCAAGCCGTTATGCCATTGGCGCATGCCAAATATAGCGCCCTAGGCTTGCAAAACGTGAAACTAGGTCAACATGGCCGTACGTGCCATTGGCACATGCCAACACATACCACATGCCATATTTCCAAGTCGCTATGCCATTGGCGCACCAAATATAGCGCCCTAGGCTTGCAAAATGTGCAACTAAGTCAACATGGCCGTACGTGCCATTGGCACATGCCAACACGTACCACAAGCCATATTTCCAAGCCGCTATGCCATTGGCGCATGCCAAATATAGCGCCCTAGGCTTGCAAAACGTGCAACTAGGTCAACATGGCCGTACGTGCCATTGGCACATGCCAACACGTACCACAAGCCATATTTCCAAGCCGCTATGCCATTGGCGCATGCCAAATATAGCGCCCTAGGCTTACAAACCATGCAACCTAGGCTAAGTCGGCCACCCATGCCATTGGCACATGCCAACATGCTCACTGGTAGCTTTTCCTACCAAGGCCACGGCCCTAACGGCCACGCATGCCATTGGCGGATGCCAACATGCTCGCAGGTAGCTTTTCTTACCAAGGCCACGGCCCTAACGGCCACGCATGTCATTGGCACATGCCAAACACAACGCTGGTAGCTTAACTTGCAAACCGTGCAACCTACCACCAAGGCATCCCGCACATGCCATTGACACATGTCACACACGCCACTAGCGACTCCGGCATTACCACTTACACTCAACGTGCAATCGCCACCAAGGCATTCCGCACATGCCATTGGCACATGCCACGCACGCCACTAGCAGCTCTGGTATTGCCACTTACGCTCGAAGTACAACCCGCAACAAGGGCATTCCGCACATGCCAATGGCACATGCCACACGCGCCACTAGCGAGCGCCACTTGCACTCAAAGTGCAACCAACACTCGAGATATCAACACAAACGGGGATGCTTTCCGGGGTTTTGGTTTGGCGGTCACGGCTTGCGGCGTACACTACGCTCACATTAAGAAAGCGTGAATAGGAATAAAGCGGTCAAATAAAGGAGGAAATAATGGTGAAAACGTTTTCACCCATTAACACCATACGGTTACCACCTCCTCCCATTATTTCACCCTTTACTCTCTTCCTTCATGAGGCCGAGTACGTTTCAATCTCGACTTGTATAAATAGGTCTTACCTATTTCCACCGAGACAACAAGTCTCGGTCAGGAGAAAAATACTACACTCTCAGAAAGGCAACTTTGCAAGCTCTCCCAAAAGCTTCCACCTCTTGCAAGCTTCCGGCTTTCACTTTCTGATACAAGTCGAGACGCTACTCTCCCCCACTGTTCGGTCTCAACACCTTTCTTTGCTTCCCTCCCCAAATCAACCCTTCTCCTTCACTTTGTGAATGAAGCAAGTGCGGAACGGCCATTTCTTGGTTTAGGCCGGACTTGTACAGATTGATCTCTCGAATCTATAAAGTGCTCACGAGCAGCACATTTGTTTAGGGTTTGAACCAGTTTCTCACTCACCTACTGAATTTACAGAAATCGGCAGAAACGATTTTTACCCATAAACAGTTACGTAATCTCAACTCTACATTTCAACTTTTGAAACATTCTTCTATAATGTTATAATAGTCGTTAGACATAAAGAATCGACTATCGTCATCAAAGATATTTTCAAGATTGAAACGTCATCATGACTTTCTTCATGGATACAGATGAAAGGTGGTTAAAGCGAAATCTTACCAACACATATTTCGAGAAAAAGATAGGCGAGTAAACTTGGCTCGAAATAGAAAATGTGTATGTATGAAACTATCATACTTATATGACTATTGTCTCAAAAGTAGGAGATAGATAGACTTTTGAATGCTAGATATTTTATAAGTTAAGAAAGGGCATACATGCTAATATTTTACTTCTTAGGAAATGTCTATAAAAGGGGGTTTGCTCTCAACTGACAGATTCAATGGTTATTTTGTGGAAAAATGTGTTCTACTTTTTGGAGCAAGTCTCTATACCTTACTTTATATGTACCCTGTATATATATCTTACTGTGTACACTTTGATAGACGTTAATGTGACGCTTGTTTTCAGTCAATCATACAGTTACGACCCAAATTCAGTATGCGTCCAGATTTGTAGTCGTTACAGTCTTTTCCGGAGATTATAGGTCTTCTTACATTGTAGAGCTTTGATTGTGTAAGCTCATATCATATCATTATTTAATTACTTCCGTAATTCATAGGCATGATAAATTTTATCATATTCATCAATACAATGTCAAGACACTTCAGCTTAGTAAGTTAGAAGTTCGTGAAGAGAGGAGCTAATGATGCAGCTCACAATCTCGCCTCGTATGCTTTAGAGCATAATGTTCAACAAGTTTGGACATCTTCTCAAATCCCAGCTTGTATTTCTTCTTGTATCTCTGCAGAGCTAGTGAATCACTAGTTCCCCTGGCTTCTTCTGTGTTTTTTGTTGTTTTTTCTCTACAATGTATGTGTTATCGGATCTTAACGAATTTATTCACCGATTAATTCGTTTACTTATTCGTGAATTAAGTGATGGTATATTAACAAAATCATAATCTAAAGTTAATGGTCTTTTAATTATAATAAAAGAAATTAGTTAAGTATGGGTGGAAAATAGAGTAGGCAAGTGTTTAATGTTGAGAGTAGGTAAACAGGATCTGCCGCATTTGGGCCCGTATTTAAGTGGTAGGTAACTGGGATCGGCTGCATTGAGCCCGTATTTAGTGTTCACTGAAACTCTCTCTCTCTATTTTAGACACCTTGTTCTCTCTCCAAATCACTTTCATCATGTGTGCTCTGGGAAAAAAGGTCAGAAAGAGCCAAATTGCTCTTTTTCGAATCAGCATTATTCTGGTCCCGGGCGCTACCGTCCAAATGGAAAATTAAATTACATGCATTTCTTAAAAATCATTCTTATGCCTTATATGAGATTTATGTATGTTTCAGGGACCTATAAATTGACGAGGAGCGAAAGACCTAATCAACTACCAATAATTTCTTTGTTGATCGATGAAGTTTTAAGTTAACAACGCACACAAGTAAAATTTTAGATGTTATTTGTGCTGTGAAATGTTGTTCCGTGCCTTTTGAAATGATGATCTTTTACAAATATTAGTTGCTTATATTAGACATATCAGTGGTTTATGGTCGAATAGATGGTGTATTAGCTTTTCATCTTCTTGTAATTTTCTTTTGTGAAACAAGGATGCAGTTTAATTTGCCTTTACTCTGTTATTTTGGAATACTATTCCGTATTCTTCGTATGATTATGAGAAATCAAATTACCACTGCTACCCATAACTCTTAAGGTTTGACCATCTTAAAATTGTACTCCAAAAGACAAAGGACAAGGTATTCAATCAATTTCTCCTTTTAATTTTTCCTTCCAACTCTTCTTATAGTTATTTTAATCCATGGATGCTGTCAATATACTTTGGTAAAGAAGTAGGTTCGGTAAAAATATCCATAATTTGATTTGACTCATTATTGTTTTGAATTTTCTTCCTTGATTTTTACTCTTTTCTAACGGTGACATCCCCTTCTTTTATGAGAAACTAATTTGGACACATGGCGGATTATTACTGGTGAGACACAAGGAGACACCGAAGTAGGTCACAGACGATCCGAAGCCGAAAGAAAGTCCAGGATGCAGCAAGATATTCCGACTACCCAAAATGAAATAACTCATAGTGACACTAGTCAATCATTTAGAGCCTTACTGTAGAGGTGCCTTTGGAACCACACCATGAATCATATATGGTTTGCCAGGAATTATCCGGGTCTTGAACCTTAAAAAAATCTGGCGAGATTGGGGTATACCCTAATTGGGGTATACCCAATAAGACAAAATAGGGTCATTTTGAAGTAAAAGAGGTTACCCCTTAACCAAATATTTTCAAAATGGCAAAAATGCCCTCGTTTAATTAACACTAAAAACTGATTAGGCTAATTAATTGAGTTTAGATAAAAATTTTGAAAATGAAAATTTAGTAGATTAAACCTTTAATCCGTCTTGTGAGTTCGATTAAGATCAAAAAAATTGGTTTTCAAAAATGTCAAAGGTCGGCAAGGTAAAGGTTTGAAGAAGGTGCCGGCTATATATGGCCGGCATGGTCTTTGTTTGAATAAAATGCCGACCAATTTTAGCCGGCAAGGTATTTAAATGAAGAACATGCCGACTTTTTTTTTTTTTTAACACAGAAGATGGCTATTGAAAAATATTAGTCGGCAAGGTCTACAAAAAACCCCGCCTACCGGGTGAAAAATACCACGGCGGTTGAAAAACCCCAGGCAGATAAGCTCGGCAAGGTATTTAAATGAAAAACATGCCGACTTTATTTTTTTGACACACAGGAGAGGGCTATTGAAAAATATCAGTCGGCAAGGTCTACAAAAAAAAACCCGCCGGATGTTGAGAAAAATACCCCGCCGGCGGTTGAAAAACCCCGCCGGCGGATAAGTCGGCAAGGTCTTCAAAAATACCTGCCTTATTTTTGAAAAAAATTTACAATCGTCGCCATGGATGTTATGAAAAGTCGGCAAGATATGCATGTTACGACCTTGCCGGCCAAAAACACAAAATCAAAATTTTCGATTTCCAACCTAACATAACAATCAATCACACAACACAATGATGGGTTTGAGTTTAAACATCATTTGTAGTCTCCTTTTTTCGCTGGTAGAGTCAACAATTTTTTGGAAAATCAAAGTTGAAATTTTTTATATGGCTTTGGTTGATGGAAGACGAAGATGGAGAAGAAGAAGAGAAGATTAGGAGTTGTTTAGTTTTTTTAATTTTAGGGTTAATGAAATTAAGAAATGAGTTTATTTTTAAGATTTAATTAGTTCAAGGGTATTAAAGTAAAATCACCCTTTTTAATAATGACACACCATGTCCCCTTGAAATTGGGTATACCCCAATTAGTTTGGGTATACCCCAATCTCGCCAGGTAAAAAAAGAGGGAAACAAAATATTTATTGCTCGGGACCGATCCTTTCTTGATGACTCAATTTGCTACTACTTCTGTGAAAATGCCCGGCAGTTAGGATTTCTAGCTGCAATATTACCTGTTGAGCAACTTGTTTGAGTAGTCCATCAAGCTTAGGAGTTGTAGAAGCATGAAATCCTGGTCCAGAGACAGTAGTGCCGATGTTCAAATATGCAACAGCTCTTGATGCTAGCATTTCCCTGTTCTCTTCAACCCATTCAGTTGAACCTATCTGCAACAAGAACAATATTATTTCCCATGCATGTATGTTAAAAGTGGAAGAAACATTTGTTGAAATCAAAGTTGGAGAGTGACGGACCAAGCCATACTCCTCAGCATCCCAATTGCACAACATAATTATGAGTTTATGGTTCTGTAAACTAAGTGTTCTTGGTAGATCATTTAGTACTAACACCTTTATGCCGAAGTTCATGAAGAAATTGCTTTGATTATTCATCAAACACTTACGTTCACATTTATTTGAGATTGTTTTTGTTTTACTTTGCTTTTAATTCAAAAGTTTTTAAATTTTTTCCGTATTTTCTGCCTTTAATTTGATGCTCCGCTATGGTTCTTCTATGTTTCCTTTACATGGCTGCCTCACTCAGAAATGTTGGAGCTGTTGAGTTAAAAAGTGACGAAAAATTGTAAATTGATCACAAATTGATTATTTGTAGAATTAAGAAAAATTACGATACTTAGGTTGGGAATCCACCGAATATTGAACGACAAACGAAGTTCTCGCGTAATTAATCAATCGACATGGCAGCAATGCAACTTAGCTTGTGATCGTGTAGAAATCTCAAAATGAACAACACTGCATTTGACACCATTCGGAAACTAGCCCTTTCACAAAGATGTCCTGTCTAAATACAGATTCTGTTTGGGGTAACACTTTACTAAGGTAAGGTGTCCTGTCTCACTCACTCGAATTTTGTTCTTCGAAAATGATTGATCAACCGTGATTTTTGTACCGCGATGAGCACCGTGTGAGAGGGGGTGGGGCCACTCATGTAAAAAATTTTAGAAGACAGTGTATTTGGTTTTCACAACTGTGAAGAATATTATTTCATTTAATGATATATATAGTTACAATTACAGTAGGGTTTACAATGAAGTAGGAGAACAAAGACTAAGTAATCAAGATAAGTTACAGCTAACAACGTATACTACAAATTTGGAAGACCAAGACTTATTGTT
This sequence comes from Papaver armeniacum, assembly GCA_023531295.1. Lineage (NCBI taxonomy): Eukaryota > Viridiplantae > Streptophyta > Magnoliopsida > Ranunculales > Papaveraceae > Papaver > Papaver armeniacum. The sequence continues at coordinate 431,531 of JAJJWW010010115.1, read as the reverse complement.
GCAGTGCTACAAAACAGGAAGACTAGAAGATATTTGTTACAGTGCTGGTGTTGTGAATGTAGTGGCACGAATATATGACACATATATCGTTAATATCATGCCCCGCACCTATCCCAATGCAGAGAGGGTGACATTTAGGCCGTCAGATCCCTCTCGATACATATCACGGGACTGAGTCACGGTGTGTGTATCATTGTTCTTTGTTCTTTACCAAAGGTTAGTCACGAGAGTGAGAGAAATAATTGTGTCATAAATGTGAGATTAATAATTATCTAGATAGCTAGTCAATTTAAGTATCTTTATAGTTTATGAGAAATAGAATTGATTGACAGCCTGCATATTTATTAAATTTTTGTTCATATTTATTAAATTCCCAGCGCATCAATCAGTAACGAGAGATGGTCCCTTAACATTTACATGTCAACAGATAGTAGGTCCAGTAATTAAATCGTTAACCATTCCGATTGCCTATATAAAGAAGTGTCAAACAAGCCAACAAGCCACAACTCATAACACGCAGCAGGGCGTACAAACAGATACACTACCACCACAGCATGATTCCTCCCTGCTCCCAATCCCCATCATCAGCACCGGCTTCCAATTCGAAGCCGGGTGACATACTCAGCTTAACACCACCAGCGCCGGCCCAATCAACCACGGCGCTGGTGATATGTGTGGTGGTCATAGCACTGTTGTGTTTAACCCTGGTATCAACAATCATTATTGTGGTAATTCGAAGGAGGCCACCAAGTCGATCACCTGGCTCCACATCGGCACAAGCCTCGTCTGAAGGTTCGACTTCATCAACTTCAGGATCGTTATCATCGACAGAGGCGTGGATTGAGATGTCGCCTCCCGGCCCACGTTAGAGTCACTAGACCATCAAAGTTCAGTACTGATAAAAATAAACTCTCGAATTTTCATTATTTCCATCTTAGTAATTGCATGGAACAATAAAAATAAACTCTCGAGTTCTCAATATTTCCATTTTAGTAATTGCATGGAACAATAAATCAAACGTTTTGGTCAAATAAGTTGTTCCGAACGTAAAATTCAATTCTTCTTCTATTTTTTATCTTAGTTCTTATTAATAATGAAACAACTAGAGTGTTAAAAAAATGAAGTATAATGTTGCTACAAAAACATCAATTAAACAACTTAAGATGGCACAAAGCAAAAAGGAGAACTGTTCTGTCTACGTACCTTTCATGGCAGCAAATGATCCTGACTTGCCATCGTCGTCATCATCAATTATGAATCCAGAACTGTTCTGTCTACGTACCTTTTTCCATGGCGCTATAACCCACTTTTGATGTCATGCCAATGAGTACGTGCTTGAATGATACTCTACTTCCCTATAAAGACAACCAAGAATTTGGCAAAAGGAAACAATACATATATATGTTCCAAATTTCTTTTTTGGTCAGTAGAAAGTACATTGAACACTAAGAATAATCATACCTGGGAATCTGTAAATTGTCCATCTTCAAATACTTGGAGAACCAAACAATAACGATGACCATAATTTTCTTTGAACAACTCTACCTACTGCATTGTCATAAGAATTATTTTTTTAATAAAAGAATTGATTTCTGTTATGAAATTTCAAGAAGGAATAAGTGGCAGAATTCACAAACGAAATCACCAAGGGAAAAAGATAGAAACAATAGTAGAAGAGTTACCATTAAAAGAATGGGAAAAGGTAAAGATTACGTTTGCAGCAGATGAAATTCCAGAAGAAAACCTAACAAGAACAGATCCGTTGGTAATTACTGTCCCAGCTACGCGAGAAGAAAGTACGGACACAAACAATATATCTGATGTTTGGGCAATTGATAAAACGTTGATAGATACAGGAAGCGGAGTGGATATCTTATTTTATCAAACGTTTAAAATGATGGGATACAAAGATACGGAAATGACAAGATTAACTTATACGGTACATGGATTTAATAACGCGATAACGAAGCCAAAAGGAGAAATTTTCATGCGAATATTGTTAGGGGAAGTAGAAACACAATTAACATTGTGCGTGATTGATATTGAATCCCCTTACAACATATTACTAGATGACCGCTGCCACGGTGGGAAGGCCGACCGAAGAAAAAATGAAACACTCCTGCAATTGGACTGTAAAAGAAAATTTATGGCTAAAGTGAAAATATCATTTTTCTTGAAACGGAGAGAGTACATCGTTTTATTAGTTGCAAAAGAAAGTTAGTTGATGCATAAAACCAAAATATGGTTACATAAAGTATTATGTATCCTTTTGTGGTAGTTTGCACAATGGATCTCCATTTTATTTTCAAAATTGTGCCTAAAATGATAAATATTTTTCCAAATTTTTCGTAAAAACTCTAAATTTAATATTGTTGTTTATACTCATTGCGTAGATTTTTTTAAAACCTTTCCAACGAGATAAAATTTGTAAAATTCCAAGGCACGAATTTTTAGATATGTTATATTATTGGACGTGTATATGTAAACTACACAGCTGCGCCGTCAACACACATCCACGGTTAGCATACAAGAACAAGTATTCCGGGGTCAGCAGCTGAGTCTGTATAAAGTCCGAGTCCTTAGTTTACTTCCGTTGTATTCAACCTAAATTATCTGAGTCTTCCTGTATTATCTCTGAATTAGAATAACAAATATGTATATCGAGTATTATAAATTGAATGAGAAAACAAAGAGTCTACATAGTTGTGTAAACTTAACAGTATATCTAGATTCTTAGTTTTAAGATGGTATCCTTGTAGATCCTAGGAACCCTAATTTTATCTCTTCCGCTTCATCTCTGATATCCAATTTTTATCTAGATTCTCTATTATCATCAATCCTTGTTTTCTCATCATGGCTGACACAGATCAATCCACGCTTCCTTCCCCAAATAATCACTCTGAATCATCCAACAACTCTAGGATTCTTGACCCTTATGTCATACATCCTTCTGATAACCCTGCCACAGTTCTCTTTTCTCTTTTACTGCAAGGAGACAATTATGGTGCCTGGGTTAGAGGAATCACCAAAGCTTTGAATGCTAAGGGAAAACTAGGGTTTGTCGATGGATCTTTACCACCACCGAAGGATGATCTCACACATCGCTGCTGGAAGCGCTGCGATGACTTGGTGGGAAGTTGGCTTCGAATTCCGTTCATCCGGACATTCGTGCAAGTTGCTTATATACGACCTCTTCCCATGCGATATGGAAAGACTTGCAGGTAAGGTTCTGTATCTCAAACGCTCCAATTCTGTTTCGTTTGAAGTCTGCCATAGCATCAATTAAGCAAGAGTCAATGTCGGTGTCTCTTTACTACACCAAAAATTAAAATTTTATGGGACCAATATGATTCACTTGTGGCCTCTATGAGGCACAGTATATGTGGCGCTTGGGAAACACATGATGGAACGTCTCGAGAGAGATAGAGCAATGGAATTCTTGCAGGGCTTGCATGACAGGTTCTCCAATCTGCGAAGCCAGATCCTCACAATGGAACCCTTTCCAACGGTTTGCGCATCTTCAATCTTGTGCAACGGAGGAAGAAGCGGCTGACATATTACTGACCTCTCCACCGCGATCGGGACTCTGCTGCCCTTAACACTTCTCGACATCTTCCATCATCATCTCGTACTCCAACTAGCCACAACAAGCATCCCCGACCTCACTGTGACTATTGCAACATACATGGACATGTTAGAGAAAAGTGCTACCGTCTCCATGGATTTCCGGCTCCAAACAATACATCGCAATTGTTTGCTGTCCTTTCTGACCATACCGAGTGATGCTCGGGCTATTCAACCCGGCGATTCCGAGTCTATCTGCGACCGGTATGCACGCCTCTCTGACCCTAATCGGTCCTCCACGAGCTGCATACTGGAACCTCGTGCAAATTTCGCTGGTACAATTCTTACTACATCCTTTATTACTCCATGGTTTATCGATAGTGGTGCTACGCACCACATCTGCAATTCTTTGCAATTCTTCACTTCGTATTCCCCTGTCAAGTCGTTGATTCAAATGCAATTACCAGACGGCTCTTTTTGTGTGGTTAAGCATATTGGCGAAGTCGTTTTCTCGCCCACTCTTAAACTAATCGAATGTACATCACATTCCTAATTTCAAATTTAATCTCATTTCAAGTAAGTCGGTTAACTCGTCAATCAAATTGTATTGCTTATTTTTTTGATAATATTTGTTTCTTTCGGGACCGTGTCACGAATCAAGTGATTGGTCGGGGCTAATTTTTCACTCCGGCTTGTATCACCTCCAAGTCCATCCGCAAATGCCGAGACGCACGAGTCTTATGTAATAAAGTGTCTTTAGATGTTTGGCATTGCCGACTAGGACATCCTAGTTTAGATCGTTTCAAATTCCTATGTCGTACTTTTGATTACATTAATTCCAGTTCTTCTACGTTTTGTGATGTTTGTCCTCTTGCAAAACAGAGTCGATTATCATTCAATAAAAATAAAATTTCCTCTACACGTTGTTTTGAATTAATACATTATGATATCTGGGGTCCATTCTCAACTTCCTCTACCACAGGTGCTCGTTATTTTTTAACGATAGTTGATGATTTTTCTCGGTGCACCTGGATTTATCTTATGCATGCAAAGAGTGAAACTTTTAAGTTCCTAAAATTTTTTGCTTCTTTTGTTGCAACACAGTACTCACAAACCATTTTTTGTGTTTCCACAAATAATTTTGTTCCCCATTTGCCAATCTTTGCAATGCGAGTGCAATCGATAATGGGACTGAATTCTTATCTCGTGACATACAAGCTTGGTTTGCTGACAGAGGTATTCACCATCAACGTAGTTGTGTTTCTACTCCTCAGCAAAATGGAGTGGTAGAGCGTAAGCATCGTCATTTACGTAACGTAGCTAGAGCTTTGAGTTTCCAAGCACATCTGCCCATTACTTATTGGGGCGAATATATTTTAACTGCAGCTTACTTGATTAATAAGATGCCCACTCCTGTTCTTTCCCATAAAACACCCCATGAAATTCTATTGGGAAAATCACCTAATTATCGTCATTTGCGAGTATTTGGTTGTTTATGTTTTGCTCGCAATGCAAATATATCTTCCAAGTTTGATCCTAGGGCAATTCCTGGCGTATTTCTTGGTTATCCATTTAACCACAAAGGCTATCTTATTTTAAACCTTGAAACTAAAACTACTTTCGTTTCAAGAGATGTTGTTTTTCATGAGCATTGTTTTCCATTTAAAGATGCTAATATCCCTAGCAAAGATTTCTTATTTTCTCCTCCACAGGAAGAAGTATATTATGATGACAATGCAGCTTTATCCCTGCTTTACAACCTCTCATCCCTGTGTTAAATTCTTCTCCACAGACTGTACCTATTTCTGACAACATTTTGCTTTCAGGTGACTCTTCACTTTCACCTTCCACTACCGATCCGTCATCCTCAGCATTCTCTCCTGCTGCTGTTAATATGCCAATGACGTCTGCGAGATGACTCTTCAACTTCTATTGCGGACGGGTATCACCAAAGGAAATCTACTTTGATGACAATCGCCACCGACTTGGCAATATCATCGGCGTTTCCGATGACCGACTTGTCGGGAGGTCTTCTCGGCAAAGTCATCCTTCGCCTCACCTGAAGGATTATATTTGCACCGTAAGACAAAGTAAGTCCAATTCTCCTTATCCTCTCACAAACTACATTTCTTTCGATAATTTTACTCCACAACATCGTGCGTTTCTTTCTTCCGTTATAACTACTGATGAACCTCGCAATTTTACGGAAGCTATTAAAATACCGGAATGGCGTGATGCTATCGTCAACGAACATTCCGCTTTACAAGCCAATGATACATTCACTCCTACTAATCTACCTCCTGGAAAAACAGCCATTGGTTGTAAGTGGGTGTTTAAAATAAAATATAGACCGGATGGCACGATCGAGCGTCGTAAGGCACGACTTGTTGCCAAAGGCTATACTCAACGGAAGGAATTGATTATCATGATACATTTGCTCCGTTGCGAAGCTAGTATCTGTCCGTGTTCTCCTATCTGTTGCTGCAATTAATAACTGGCCTCTACATCAATTAGATGTTAACAATGCCTTTTTACAAGGCGATCTCAATGAAGAAATCTACATGAAAATTCCTCCAGGGTTTCAGAAAAAGGGTGAAACTCGTGTTTACAAGCTTAACAAATCCTTATACGGCCTAAAGCAAGCTTCTCGACAATGGTTTGCAAAATTTTCATCTACTTTACTTAATGAGGATTTGTTCAATCTCGTCTTTGATTATTCTCTTTTTGTTTATCACTCTGGTACTCTATCAATTTATGTTTTAGTCTATGTTGATGACATTGTTATTACAGGTAATAGTGAGTCTGCTATTCAGGATCTAAAATGTAAACTTGAATCCAAGTTTTCTCTCAAGAATCTTGGTCGCTTACAGTATTTCTTGGGTATTGAAGTTTCTCGGTCTCCGGAGGTATTTTTCTATGTCAACGTAAATATATTCTTGACATTGTCCGTGATTCTCGGACTTCTAGGTGCTAAGGTTGCTCCTTCTCCTATGGAACAACATCTTAAGCTTCTTCCAACTTCGGGTAATCCTCTTCCCGATTCTAGCATTTATCGGCAGCTTAATTGGTCGACTCCTTTATCTTCGAGTAACACGACTGACATTACCTATTCGGTCAATTATTTAAGTCAATTTATGCAACAACCATGTTACGTCACTTGGATCTTTGCGCACCGTGTAGTTCGTTATCTCAAAGGAACCGTTAGTCATGGCATTTTCCTTTCTCGCAACTAGCTCTCTATCTCTTGTTTGGTTATCTTGATTACGATTGGGCAGGTTGTCACTACTCGACGTTCCACTACAAGTTATTTCACAATGCTAGGAAATAGTCCTATCTCTTGGAAGTCTAAGAAACAACCCACAATCTCTTTATCTTCTCAACAACGAGAATATCGTGCTCTCGCCAAATTAACTTCGAACTTCGGTGGTTACATTATTTATTCTTGATCTTCGTGTCGCTATTCCAAAGCCTATTCGAGTTTATTGCGATAACCGGATGCTATTCACATCTCGGAAAATCCAGTTTTCACGAAAGAACCAAACATATCGAAATCGATTGTTATTTCGTCCGTGAAAAGCTTTTATCTGGTCTAATAAAACCCACTCACATTCCTTCAGCAGAACAACTAGACGATCTCTTCACCAAACCACTAGGAGTGGATCATTTTCGACGTCTTACAAGCAAGTTGGGCGTTCAACCTCATTCGTCAACCGCTCCAACTTGAGGGGGTATTGGACGTGTATATGTACACTACACAAATTCTTGCGAGTCAACACACATCCACGGTTAGCATACAAGAACAAGTATTCCGGGGTCAAAGACAGTCTCGTATAAAGTCCGAGTCCTTAGTTTACTTCTGTTGTATTCAACCTAAATTATCCGAGTCTTCTGTATTATCTACGAATTAGAATAACAAATCTGTATATCGAGTATTATAAATTGAATGAGAAAACAAAGAGTCTACACAGTTGTGTAAACTTAATAGTATATCTAGATTCTTAGTTTTAAGATATATTAAAGTTTGGTTGTCAATTATACCCCTAAAGAAATAGGATACATGAGGAATTATAATAAAATTTGGCTCTTATATCTAGTTGCCCTTCTTTTTTGGTTTATTTACGAAAATGTCTAATATCTTACTGCCCTTCCTCTTTAGTTTATTTACGAAAATGTCTAATACCTTAGTGCCCTTCCTCTTGGGTTTATCAACGAAAATATCTAAATGAAAAAAAAAAATTGATTTAGAGGGGCAATGTCGTCCTTTCATCGTTGAACCAAATCCAATCTTTTGTGTCTAATTGGAAAATAATGTCACGCTTCACATTGACACAAAGTCACAATATATAAAGTCCTCCCTCGCTTCGCTCGGTCGGCCTAATTAGGAAGACCGTGGATCCATGGGATAAAAGCAGTACCATCTACATTACATCAGTGCATAAGATTTCCAATTCCGAGTGGCATAGGAGAAATTAGAGGAGATACACCATGTGCGAAGCATTGTAATCTAATGAATATTAGAAATTATGAAGGAGGAGCATTAACGAAGGAAGGTGAACAGATAATGCAAGTTAAAGAGCCAACAGCAATGGGAGAACCAAAAGCAAACTTCATCGCCTTAGCACCAACAAAGGAAATAAATTTCATAATAAGGTGAACTTTAGTAGAAAAAGGACTCGAATAGACACTATACTCTAGCACTTATGATTCTACTCTGAAGGCCCTGGAGTCTCTGATTTCGATAATGATTAGAGGTTGAAAAATTAACTTCCCACTTTGTCATCTCTCTTTATCTCCTCTCAGTCTGTCTGCTCCCTTTAAATTAGGAGCTGATGTACTGTTACTACGGTTTGAGGGAAGTTGTGACCAGGAAATCTAAGCACTGGTTGGGTATAAACAAGAAAATAAAGCAAACTCCAACAACGAAGAGAAAACCCTACTGGAGTAAAGACTGGTTTGGATGAAAAGACTCTTGTGCTAACTTGGGCTGCCGGTTTTGGCAATAGAGTTCATTTGAACTTCGCCTACGCTGTGCGCAATTGGAGTTCAGTTTTTTTGTAATTTTCGCGTTTTACTACCTCTGGTAGTAGTTTTTTTTGTAATTTACTACCTCTGGTAGTAGTTGTACGTTCTCCCTCTTTTAATAAAGCTTTCTCTTCTGATCAAAAAAAAAAAAAAAAACCCTACTGGAGAACATTAGTACATGTAGCTTTTCGTTGGGTGTGTGTTTTTCATTTATTTTTGTTTCTCTTCATGTATATGTTCCTCTTGCTGCCAGGGTTCCTTCTACGTTTTTATTTGTATTTGACCTTTCATCAGCAAAAACAAATAAATGTCTAACACGTCGACACGATCACAATGTAGCGATTCGTATCGATTCTTTTGTAGGTTTAGAAGTTACAAGCTCTTTGAACACCACAGAAAACAGTGGGTACGAAGGTGTTGACTTTTGTTATGATTCCCATGTCAGATTTTATTTGCTCAACCTAGGTTTTTACTTTTTAGTAATATTATGTATGAGAAATGAGAACATTATTGGAATCCAGCATAATTTTCTTTATGTTCTGTTTTGTCTTTTTGTTTGGACTATGTGTTTTAATGGCGCCATAACTCTTAATGTTCTTTATAACGCTAGTATGATTCAAGATCCAAAATGTGTTTTCTGTTGTGATTTTTTGGAGAAAAATGACCATATATTTATACAATGCAAGTTAGTTTTTTCTATTTGGTCTTACTTTCTTGATAGTTTTGGGATAAATCGGGAGTTAACTAAAAATGTTTGATCAAATTTATGGGAATGGGTGATAAGAGCTGGAAAAAAGCTAAATGCAGGAAAAAGAAGATTTGGAGTATTTTTCCTTTCGCAATCTTGTGGTGTGTTTGGAATGAAAGAAATGCGAGAGTCTAGAATCATGTTACTAAGGACTTGAACCAACTGATAGCAGATATCAAATGTTTGATGTTTAATGAAGAACGATTTATTCGATGGTTTTGACTTGTTTACTTTGTTTGAAGTTTAAGTGAAATACAGTGATGCATTCATCCTTGTAACATTTTTTTTACCTTGGTGTCACTACTTTGGTGAAACCAAGTTCTTCTTTATAAAATTTTCCCTTTGTAAGTCAGAAAAAGAAAATATGATAATTGTTAGGGAGAAAACCGTATTTACTAGAGGGAAAGCTGACTTATGTCAACCTTGCTTGACTTTGGGTGGATTTAAAAATAAGCAATCCCCGGAATTTTAGATTTGGTTTGGACGTTTCGTATATACTAACGCTATAAACCCTAATCATATCAAATACGTCTAGACTCTAAATTTTATTATTTTTGATCCCAAGATATGAAATGTTGAAACCTAGAGGAAGAAAATGATCTTATTTACGATGAATCCACAACATGCAACGAAAAGCTTATTTATGATCTTGCAACTTTTAGTTTTTATTTATGTTCCTGCAAATCAGAAACTTTTTTTTTTTTTTTTGCTATTTTGAGTCTATTTGGTCCGGATGTTATGTTTGTCTTTTTTTGCCTCTTCTTCTCGCTTGTGTTGCCAACATATAATTTTACCGATTAGAAAATGCATTACTGGCTCGTGTTGACTGGAGCGGAAATGCTTTGGTCTTTTCTGTTCTTGCTTCTCATTTTCTCCTCTCCCTCTAAATTTTTTTTCCGTGTATATAAATTTTATTGCAGGATCTGGCATATTTTATGATACTGCGTAGTCGGCATCTATTAGTGACCGCATACTCATACCTTAATGGTGAAATCTTAATGGTTATTGTTGGAGTGTTTTAAATCAAAGGAAACGTCGCCCTGGCTTTGACACGATATGAGTTAGTTGCAGTTCTATATGTTGTAAGTGCCTTAAAATGCACACCTTGCTATATTTTCCATTGTTGAGTCATCTGTAAAAAAAAAAAAAAATTATCTCTCCTAGATTTGGTTTCCATTGTTGAGTCTGAGCTTCTGCACGTAAGCTTTGAACAGTGTGATTTCGGGTGTCTAACCGAAGTTATTTAAGGTAGGCTGAGGTCATACGAGAAATCAAAATTAAAATATCCACCGGAAAGCAACTTTTTTAAATCCACCCAGTGTTGACTCAAAGTCAACTTGACTAAACTAAGCCCAGCTTTCCCTATAGTAGAAGTGGCTTTTCCCCTATTAATTATCGAAAATATCTGGCAAACCACTGCGTTTGAGGTATCTATTCCTACATGAATCTCGACACATCACAGAAGGTATTCCTCGGTCCATATTTGAGTGAGAAGTCTCCTCGGGAGTTCAACAAAGATTATAATCTGTTTAATGTGGGATTAATGAATCAATTGACTTGCTTTGAGGTTTGCATTCCACAAAGCTAGATTCGCAGTTTCTCGGTTGGTCAAGACGCTTGGTGACTGTGTGGAGCTTAGTAAGATGCGATTGGTGTCCGGGCAAGGGCCAGTTTTCTTGATTGATTTTTGGATGCAAGATCTTCTGAAAGAAATGCAAGAAAATGAGTCTGGTGCAAATAAAGTGCCACCACATTTGAGCAATATCGAAATCGGCGGGCATCTGTTTGATTTTCTTTTTGCAGCTCAAGATGCATCAACTTCATCATTACTATGGGCAGTGGTAGTTTGTTTTTGGGATTCATATTTCTATAGTACTATTTGAAAGTGCATGGAGCTTCAAAAGTACGAGTCTACTCTTGCTCTTGTAATTTGTTCTTTTTGGTGGTTGACTCCCATGTCGGTTTCCATTTTTTGTTTCGGTTGTTTTTATTGGGTTAAGGTAACCCCTTAAGTACTTTCTTTCAATGAATTCTCCTTTTGACAGATAAAAAAAATAAAATAAATGTGGACTCGAAAATGGCATACACGATCCATCGGCACTTGTTAATGGGATTGCCCGGGTGAAACATTACACTTGGGTCGTGAATCTACTGGTCTACCCAATAATTCGATTTTATATTTTCTTTTGGGATGGTAGTCTAGGGATGAGCATGGACCGGTATGGACCGGTTTTTCACCTCATCCGCATCCAATCCACATTACGGATTTCAAATTTGGCATCGCATCCAATCCAACATCCAACGTATTTGCATCCAATGGATACACAGATGAACGGATTGGGTGCGGATAATCCAATGGATATGTGTTAGTTAAAATTTGTAATGAAAGAATAAGGTTTATATAGATGACTTCTTATAAAACCTACACATTTTATATATGTATATAAATATAGAAATGCCATGGACAACACTCCAAGGAAACACCTAAAAATTCTAAGACTATCCATATATTATCTAGAAACTATATAAACGCCCTTAACCTAACGGGTATGGATGTCCAACGGATTTTCAAGGTTGTATCCGGGTCCAATCCGTAATCCATTGGATTTCAAAAATTCCATCCGCATCCAACCCATTAGCGAACGGTCCGAGCATCCATCCGCACACATATGGTTGGTCCCGATTAAATCCGCGGATTACGGTTAAAATGCTCACCCATAGATGGTACAATGGTACAGTTTATACTAGAAATCTAAGAAATATACCCCAATTATTGCCCAGGACAAACATGTTGTCTGTCTAGGATTGTAGAACAGGTACATCCTACACCAGATCTATGTGGAACCTCTACTTGTAGTGTCCCAAAGGGAAGGCCACTTTTATACGAAGTTTAGGATATGGGTGTAAAATTGGGATAGGCCAGGCAACCAGGCCCGTTTACTACTGCATGCCATGCCAGACAGGCCTCATAATTGGCTACCCAAAAAGCTCGTCAGGCCGGGCAAGCCAGGCAGAAATACTTATTTTCAGGCCCAAAACTTGTCTAAAGCCCCTTCTATAAGAAAGTTGTCTTTGGGCATACGAAATTCTTTCTAAGCATACATTTTGTCTAGGTTCGGCTTAAAAGTTATCAGCCGAACCATGAATTATCAGCCGAACCTAGGCAAAAAAATATGTTATCAGCCGAACCTTGAGTATGTCCAATAATTTTTTGGTATGCCCAAAAACATGTTTCTTCTATAAACAGGTCAGGCCAAACCAAGCAGGCCAAACAGGCTTCGGGTTTTTTGAATTTTCAAAATTTTGTAACCGAACTTCAATTATAATTTGAAGATTGAATGAACTATCAATCAATTCTTCTTAATATAAAGGGGAATGATTTTGCTGACATGGCAGAACCACACCACCTCTGATATTTTCTCCAATAAAAATGAGACATGTGGAAGCTACGAAAGGATTGGTTGCTTTTCTGAAAGGACACGGATCTCTGCTAAAAGACACTATTGGTTATGTTTGTTCTGATTAACGAAAAGACGCTACTATTGGTCATCGTGTACAGAAAGATTGCCAAAAGATATCCTTTTGGTCAATTTGTATAAAAAGATTGTACTTCATAGATACCCAAAGTTACAGTTCCAATATCAAAGCAATAATCGAGATACAATTTTCTTCCTTTACGAGTTATTAGAATCATTATTAGATACACTGAAAGAGACACTAGATTGAGTGGTCTGATAAGGCCGCCAATGGATACAATAAATTCATTCTCAAGAATTATAACGCCTCATCATTAGTACAAAACAAAGTTAGGATAAGTTTGCCTTTGTTAGTGGTGGTTAGGAATTTGTCCAGATAAGGATAAATCAAGGGTTGCGGTGCTCCGTGCCACACCCTACAACTCGCATGTGTGGCGTTAATTCCAATATTATGAATGAAAAATGAATATTCAAGTTAAGATATGGATTTTCAAAAATTATAACTGGGAGGTTCGAACTCATGACCTATTGTGTTATAAGAGTGGCCTCTAACCAGTGTTCCATCTTGGTTGGAATTAATAGAAAAGATAAATCAACGGTGGTGGTTTGTTCAACTTAAACATCATAATTGTTTTATTAATTAGTGTTTCACTAATTGCACATAATAAAATCTATTCATTATAAAGTGTTCTTTAGTTAGTGTTTCACTAATTGCTCATAATAAATAACTAATCATTTTTAATTATAAATGTTTTCTTAATTAATTATAATATTTATTTCTATTAATAAATAATTTTGATAAATAATATCAAAACACATTTTTGGCGACAATGAGTAGTAGAAGAGGTGGAGGCCGAAAGATTAGTGGTGGTTAAGGGTTGAGCCAAGCACAATTATACTTATTTTTGTTGTATTATCGTAAAATGGGATACAAAGTCCATTTTTCACATGTATCCAACTTGCCAGGAATTTTTTCTCCCTCTTTCCTCAATATCCTGGCTCCGCTCCTGGTTTGTGGTGGAAGAAGCAATGACGGTGAGTGCTGGTGAGTAGTGATGGACATTATTTATGTTGTCGTCAACATCGATAACATCGTAGTGTGGAAGATGTGGTTGGTTGTTTTTAACACTTTTGATAAATGAAGGTACCATATATTTCAGGGATGATATCATACAAGATAATATTTTCATGATCGTAGTTGGATCACCCAAATGGTACCCATGTTATCTTTGGTAGTATATCGTATAAATCATGATTTTTTAATGTTAAAATAAAATTGATTGCAATACAAAAACGAATATATACACGGAAAAAAAATAATCAAACTAATCAATTGATGACATTTTATTCAATCTAAACCTCATACATGGCATTTGTGATTGAAAATTAGAATTGCGTCCAACAACCTACATGGGGTAGGTGGCAGTGGTGGAGTCAAAAATTGACATTGAGGAGGCCTACTGTTTTTTTTTTAAAGAAACATGTAAACTTTGGTGGACTAAACCATAAATATATATGGACAAAGTACTATTTATAAAATAAACTAAAAAATTTATGTAGTTATTAAAAATTTAAGGGTTAGAGCTGGGTTAGTCAACCCTTGGCTCCTCCGCTAGGTGGTGGTGGATAAAAAAATGGATTCATATGGTTTTATGGTGGTGGCGGGTATTGGTGAACAAAAACATATTATGCTAATTTCGTAATGCCAGAAAATATGTAACGTTATATTATAAAGTATAAAACGTGGTTGATCATTCTAATGTTAAAATAAACTCGATAAAACACATGTTCATTTTAAAAAATTGGTGCAATCAATTTCCATGTTATGTAATAACTAAACGAACGACACGAATCAAGATCAGAACATATGAAATTATTTATTATCGATTTGTCTATGTAAAGAGTGGTCGTGGATTTGTCCTTGGCAAAGATAAATTTACTGCACCAAATTTGTTCAACTTAACCACTTTTAAATATTTTATTAATTAGTGTCTCATTGATTGTTCACAATGATTAATTATATTTCTATTATAAATGTCCCTTTAATAATGTAACATAAATACATAATTTTATTAATAAATAGTTTTACTAAAAACTATATTAATTCTAATGGTGGTGGTGGAAGTAGGGTTAGTATAAACGGTGGCGGGTGTTTGTGAATGGTAGAGGTGGTAACATTACTATTGGTGGAAGAAATAGTGGCGGTGGATGGTTTTTATGGTGGTGGTAATAGTAGTGGATAATATTAGTTTTTGCTTTTTATTGAGTTTTATTGACCGAGTAAAAAAAAAATCTTCACAAAACATGCAACATTATATTGTGAAAGATGTAATTGGTTGTTTTTAACACGATTGATAAGGACAAAAATCAAATATTTCGAGGATGATACCGGAATATATAAGACAATATGATCATGACTGTTGGATCACCGAAGCGGTATCCGTATTATATAAACGCAATTGGTGTACCGTGTAAGAGAACATTATCACTCTCTCAAGTACTATTACATTCTTTTTTCCGAAAGACCATCAATTTCGAGTTGTTTCACGACAACTACATACAAAGACAACAACTTTCACTCAATTCCCGATATAAAACCTTATTGACCAGAAAGCGTATTTGCATCCTAAAATATTTATTTGAAAATTATGTTTGTTCATCAAAATCATCATTAAAAACTCTAAATCATAAATCTAAATTTCACCTCCGATGTTTATAGAATATTTTTTATATTTTACATTCTCAAATCATGCGACCTCTTGGTTACAAATCAACAATATCAAATTACGGATCAATATGTATAGGTTTCATTCACTGGGTTAGAAGGTATAGTAGATACTGGATGGGTAGATCACACAAAGCGGAAACATGACCGAGAATACTTCAATAATTTGGTCAAGAAATAAGGTCAAAAACTTAAGATGAACTTTTTATAGGACTAATTAGATTGCCTTCGATAGGAGCCGACTAAAATACGGATTAATAATAATTTCCACGTAAGACAATTGCAAAACATAGTTTGGCTAACTCTGCCTATGTAAAGAGTGGTCAAGATTTGTCCTTCCTCAATTGATATGTTATGTGAAAAGAAGGTGATATCTAAGATTGAGGTACAATTCAAATCTATTAGATTCATACCATTTACAACTGGACTCCTTGAAAAAAATTGACGTGTTGTTATTATTATTACAGGTAAGGGATACATTGATCACACTTGCGCAAATAGCTCACTTCGAAAATGATTGGTGTTGCATGTACTGTCTAGAATGCAACGAGGAATTTGAGGAAACAAGGCACCAGAAGCAGTGTCTGGAGTATTTTGGATATAGTAGCTTAGACCCGATGTAATACTTATATTCTTTATTTTTTTTTTAGTTTTTCCAAAATCTATTTATTTAAGAAAAATGAATATTGCAAATACATAACATCAACAAAAATTAGACAGATTGCGTTTGACAATAATGGCTACTGATGGTCCGGAAACGGCAAAAAAAAAGGAATTGTTGTAGAAGAATTGTTGGGATATACAACGGATTACTTGATACGAATGAAAGAGGTATAACTATTTCGATTCTGAAATCACATAAAGTTCACTGTAGAAGATGACATCAAGTTTAAAGTTAGTAACAAACATAATATGGCTAACTAAAATTTTAAAACAAACAGAATATATAAACTTAGAAAGCCGTGGGACTTGAAGAGGCCAATTTTAAAAACTACAATATCAGAAAGCAACGATCCAAAATACCATAATTTTTTTTTTTTATAAATATTCAACGTAGAAGATATCAACTTTTGGTAAAGGATCTATTGACAACCTATTAATTTGAAATAGGATCAAGGTTCTTTATGAGGTAATGTGTCACCAGATTGTATTCCAAGTGAAGGTAGGAACATATAGAAGTGACAAAATGTCCAAGACTTTTGAAGTTACCAAAGCCTTCGTTAAGACGAACTACTGGGCACAATACTTTGTTGAAGATTTAATGGCAGAGGTTCGCATATATACAATCCCTTCGAAAAGGTAATGGGTACACATTTTAAACATTGTCATCTAATGGGTGTTGAAAAATTACAGAAAAATCATGTAACATTGGAGAGTTTATATCATCCGTTCGATGAAAAAAAAAATATTCTCTGCCTATTTGGAGGATCGACAACATGACCATGATAGATGAGTCAGCTGGAGCAAAATTTGAGCATGGGAAGACTTTTATGGACAGTATTGATTAGTTGATTTTTACTGAGATGAGCGCTGCTGACGACATATTTCCAAAAAAATTTTAAACTTCCATGTTCATGTAGAGCATTATCTCATTATAAGCGATGAACCTAAATAAAAAAGTGTCTGGAAGTTAAAATTATATTTCTTTCATTTGAGCAAATCTCCGGCGATGAAATATTAAAGGAAAAAAATAAGAGAAAAAATAGAGGAAAATCCCAACATCTTTTATGACAAACTCATATTAAATCATAAGGAGTTAATAAGTATTCGGGACACAAATTATACGATATATTAAAAATGAACCAACATCATGGCCCGTGCCGTTACGGCACGGGTTAAGGGCTAGTTAGCATATACAAAATACATAAAAGGGAGTCTTTTTGTTTAAGTTTCCATTCACTTTAGTTGTGTCAGAGGACTCGGAAAGGTTTTTAGGCTGTTAGCACAAATCAAATAATACCAAAGTACGTAAGAGATTGAAGACGAACCTGCTGCTCTATAGTTGTAGAATAGAAAGGAAGAGAGCTTGACAAGTTTGTAAAGGTGATATTTGCTACTACTTTTCGGTAATACAAACAATGTCTGTTAAGGTTTTGTTTCCCCCAATAAACAACTACATCTCATGTTCTTCTTATGATTTTGGTTATGGTACTAATCGATGGGAAGAAATTTTGATCAACTTCTGTTTTCTGCTAATTTACTTTGAATGAACAGAAAGGAAGAGATCTTGACATGTTTATAAAGGTAAAAATTGCTACTACTCTTCAGTAACACGCACAACTACGTCTCATGTTCTTTCTACAATTTTGGTTATGGTACTGAAGAAACTTTGATCAACTTCTTTTTTCTCTTAATTTACTTTAAATATTACTCCCTCCGTCCCACATATATAGGCGGAGAGAGACAATTCTCTTAGATTAAGAAAATTGCATGGGATTCATAATTTTATATATTTTTTCTTGTTTTGCCCTTCGTCTTATCTCCAACACAATTACCTATGTATAATAAATATGGGTATATATGGAAAACTTCATCTTGGAAAACAAAGTCCGCCTATTTAGTGGGACAAAGAAAAACCAAAATTCCGCCTATATATGTGGGACGGAGGGAGTATATTTTTTTGCTGGATTTTGGTTACTTTGATTTGTGTCTACAGATTCCTTGCAGTTGTAAATGCACCCATGGGATCAAATGAAAAAGTGTCTGAACATGAACTGTATTGTAATCATAAGTCAAAAAATTGAAGAACGTGCAACTCTAAAATGTTTGACTTTGTAACAACAAACAGAACCTAAGCCTGCCATTCCATTCATTTCACTAACTACGGGTTCTGAACTTTACATTGACAAATGACCCATCATTTAATTAGGCCGACTTTGTATGGTGAAGCGAGGGAGGACTCTATATATGGTGACTTTGTGTCAATGTGAAGCGTGACATTTTTTCACAATTTAACAAAAAAAATTGGATTTGGTGTCCCTTGAAATTTTGGTCCGGACTGGTCGAATTTACAGAATTATCCCTATTTTAATAAAAATCAAGGTAGAGCTCACGTGATCGAATCTCAACCACCTCCGAAATTTGAGTTTTTTTTTTTCTTTTTTCCTTCTGCTTCCTTCTTCATACTTTCAAAAAGTTTCCCTTGCAGAAGTAAAAACAACTCTCTTCGATTTTTTCCCCCGAAACCTATCCGTTAAATCTCCATTCCTTCTTCACCATCGAAGTTCTTCGTTCTAATAAAATTTATCGGTTTCGAATTTTGGGTTCAGGGTTTTGGTTTGACTGAATATAGATTGAATCATCAGCCAACCCTAAATTCGGAATTGGGTGAATTATCAGCAACTCTGAATTCTAATTGGGTGAATCCATTGAATTGCTTCCACGTTGATTACTTTACACAGAATCATCAACCATTATCTCAGAGATCCCAATTTTTTTTTTCTAACTGGAGATTGCATAACTTCGGATTTGGGCAAAAATATTCTGATCGAATAACAATTTGAGGTAAAGATTAATGGGTCGCATATGATAATTTGGTATAATTTTACATTTTTACATTACACCTCATTTGAATTTGAGGCTCACTCGCTGTTAAACCCTATTAATTTGGTATAAGTTCCAACTATTATTGATGGTTCGTTTTCTTAATGAATCCTCCAGTTCAGGTTAATGTTTTTTTTGTACACAGGTTCAATTCCAAGTAAAATAGCTTATATTTGCAGGTTCTTATAAATCTCTGTACGAGGTAAATTCTGATCATATGCAGGTAGTGGGGATCTTTATTCTCTGGTGTAGTTCATGCAACTATATTTGTTACTTTTAGTGTACAAGTAAGTTGTTTTTCCTATGTCCATGTCAATTTCAATTGTTGCCACTTCACTTCCAATATTTTTTGGTTCAAAATTTTTAAACTATCAATAGTGTTCGCTTTAAAAAGAAATTTAAAAGCGTCAATTACATAGCCTTATTGTGTGTCCTTGATTTGTGTGAAACTGGCACATAGGATACTTAAAAAAATTCTAATGCTTAAACACTTTTGTCCATACTTTGCACCACATCTCTTTTAACCTTTCGTTTCGCTCATGAGCGTATTTCCTTAAACATTGGGTGTTTGGGACTTGAATTTTCGGAAGTTGTCTTATAAAACTTTGTTACATTTTTTTTGTCGGCATATGATTGCAGTCTTTAACTCTTAGTCTTGAATTAAGTTTTATTCCAATGCTACCTATCAACAGGTGATCTGCTTTTATCAGTCGTGGCTTTTCTCCAGTTGACTCAGATAATCTGACTGAGTCGGATCCGTTGACTCACCGATTCCTGTTCGACTCAGTTGACTGAGTTAACTCGTAGATCATTAACCCTGGACTTTGACCTTTGACTGGACTTAGACGTGGACTGTTAGTTGACATGTGACTTCCAGTTTGACCGTTAGGGACGTTAGTCGACTCAGATGGACCAGGCATTTGGTTAATGGGCCTGTTTAGAGAACTTGGGCTTAGGAATAATTATCGTATATAGTTAAATTGGACCTCTTATGGTGTGAATTAGCCTTTGGTTTATTCTACAAAGTTGTAGATATTCATAAGACTTAGCTTTGGATTATATAATTAATCTAATTGGATTAGTAAACTCTTAGTTATGTTAAAGATAGAGAATAAGATACCATAATTGGCTTAGAACCATTAGATAGAATTGTATGATTCTTGTGTGAGCCTTTTGGTTAAACTCTTAGAGTGCTTGTATGCTTAACTGTTAGGCTAATAACAATGATCGATTCAAAGGATGAACCAGTGGATCTTGGATCTCGAGGTAGGCGTGGCTTGTCATCAAAAAGGTGTGGGAATGCATTTGACTCTTTTGTAATCATTATTATTGTTTTATAAAAGTTTATGCTTAATAAACTCATGCATTGTCTGTTCTTGCATTTCATGCTTAATTTAAATTGCATTACGATAATTCTGTTGATTCTGCAAATCTTTCCATAATTTGGAAAGTACTTGTACTGTTTGTTTGAATTTTTATGGGAAATAAGGATTTCCACATGTGGTGTATAGGATATCGGTGCGGCTACGATGTGGTCGGGCCACATACTTAAAGTATGTGGCCCCTCTTTAAATTCTGGCACGTACTATAAAGTTGTAAAAAAATTGAAAAACAGTTTTATTACCTAACTGTTTTTCTTTTTTCTTTGTTTAACTTCCTACTTTTTCTCAAAAAGTATAATGGTTACGGGGATTTAGAGGGGGCAGGCTTTTTAGTTGAATAGGTGTCAGAAAATAAAGAGGGGCCACATACAAAATGGATGTGGCCCGACCACATCGTAGCCAAAGCGATAGGATATGCTGCTTCGCATTTATATCTAGTGCTTTTATGGTAATCGGAGTGGAAGTGGGTTTCAATATTACTAATCGGAGTGGAAGTGGGCTTCAATATTATACATTGTTTGAAGAAGGAATTTGTCCATATACTTGTTTGTTTATTTCAAAGTGACTTGGTCATTGTTTAATGCTGTTGTAATGTTTCCAAATCTTGCATATGATTACTTAGAAGTTTAATGTTAATTATTCCCACTTTCAGTTCCAAAGGACGACGATCGAGTAGTGCGGCAAAGAAAAGCTTCAAGTGTTGAGTTCGCTAGATGATTAACTTTCGCTAGCTATGTTTATTATGTTGCATATTCTTTGTAAACCAAATCACTATTGTATATGTATTATTTGAGAGGAGATTTTATATATATATATATATGTATATTTCAGAGCGGGGCTAGTTTTGGGTTAAGTTGTAGTAGATTTTTCCCATTTGAATGCTTAAGTATTTGATTTAGATTCGTTAGTGCCTCTTTATTTAGTTAAATTCTTGGTTTAGTCAGCTGCTAGCTTAGGGGGGCGCTACAAAAACCTTTAAAAGAATTTAAACGGATACCAGTGGGGCTCTTTCGGCAGGTACCAGGCCATGCTATTATATTTTAGGGAAAACTCTAGCCCGCTCATTTAAACTAACCAGACCAAACTAGGCGTCTCGTGACGGGTTGCAACAGGATTTTGGCTCATTTGGGTACATGCAGCAAGCTCAGGCAGGTATAGGCATGTCGAGTATTTTTGGGTACTATTTACACCCTAGTTTAGGACATTTGGATAATTTTGCAAGAGAAAATGCCATAATTGACGATAATATATTGAATTTTTGGAATTGGATTTAAGGTGAAAAGATCTTTTAAACATAATTGAAATTGAAGTGTAAATATTATACTGGTATCTATTAATGGATTTAAGGTAAAGAATTTAAATTTAATTACAAATATTATAGCGTTATAGTATCTAATAGAAATTTAATTAAAAATATTATAATATTAATTGCTCATTAGATTTTGTTGTCTCAAGCATATACTTATAATATTAATTGCAAATATTTTTATCCATTGGAAATATTTTAGTATTAATTCCAAATATTTTTATTCATTGTAGATATTATAATATTAACATTTCTTTTAAATATTATAGTATTAATTGCAAATATTATAATATTAATGGCCGGAAGTCTATATAATCTTTTAATCAATCTTTTTCATTACCCTTCTTCAAAAAAGAAAAGTACTCATTGATGATGTTGAACTTTATTGGCTTAACATGCTGGCTATTCATAATGATAATCATTAATGAAAAA
Source organism: Papaver armeniacum (assembly GCA_023531295.1). NCBI lineage: Eukaryota > Viridiplantae > Streptophyta > Magnoliopsida > Ranunculales > Papaveraceae > Papaver > Papaver armeniacum. The sequence continues at coordinate 409,333 of JAJJWW010010115.1, read as the reverse complement.
TTAGTTGAAGGAAGAACGATCCTAGATGTGGTGAACAAAGCAATAATAAAAACTATTAAGGTGAAGTGTTATTTGTACATGCATTAATGTGTATATAGATTATCTTATGTTTATGGATGTACCTATTTTTATTTTGCAGATGGAAAATAACGAGATCATCGATTGTTATGATATTTACAAACAACCTAGTCTTAATCATCCTTTGCTTCATAATCACAAAATACAGGTTCAATATATATACATATTTTCGGAGTAATATCTATAAATGCTTTTATATGAAACTCTTACAAAATTATTCTATTTTTATTGTTATGAAACAAATGGAAACCAAATTCACCCAGACTAAACGAAATCAAATAATTTGATGACGCTTAACCTTCAACAAACTTGCGTAAATATGGATCATGTCCCAAGGAACTATCCCTATACGGAGAAAGGGAAAAAATTACAATCCAAAATTTTTGCGTAAACATGATCATCCAAATTTATCACCTTACAAAAATCTTAATGCATCACGATCAAATGGCATTGGAAGCGGCCATGAGGTATACATAATCACATACCATATATTGTTATTATTAGTTTACTTTACTTTACTCTTTGTACAAATAATAATCGAAACGTTTTTTTGTATATGCATAAATACATTGTACAGTATGCGGTAATCGAGGTGATTGGAAATTTTCTTGGTGCGCAAGCAAAAATAAATATTTGGAAACCAGTTATGGAAACACCTGCTGAAATAAGTGTATCCCAAATCAAGTTACAGTAGGTGAGGATGATGTAAAAAATACAATTGAAGCCGGATGGATAGTAAGTTATATGCCATATATTATATACAACCAAATCTATCTCTTATTTGGCACCATTGAGTTTTATCTTTTTTGATTAGGTGAACCGACACATATATGGGGACGACCAACCGAGATTCTTTTTATACTGGGCGGTAAGTATTATTACCCTTTTCGTTATACGAAATGTCCTAGTGACAAGGATATCTTGCAAGTTCATATATTATTGTTTGATATCTTTTTCTTGAAAAGATCAAACCAATTGACTTCTTTTCTTCTAGAGCTTACGGATACGACAACACGGGTTGCTACGACCTCCTATGTGATGGTTTTGTGCACGTACGTATTACTCCTTGGTGGTAGTTTCACCGAGGTATCCACTTTTAATGGCGTCCAAAAAGATGCAACCTTCAGTATTCACAAGGTAAGAAGATACAAATGATCAAATTTTATACTCATTGCCAACTTTGATCTAAATATAATGTTGAATAATTTGGCAGGACCAAATTGGTGGACAATGGTGGGTCCAAGTATAAGGTAATTCGGTCGGATATTATCCAAGTTCCCTCTTCACAACATTATCTGCGACATCAACAAAAATACATTTTGGTGGGGAAATCACGAATAACAAAAGTAAAGGACGACATACTTCGACACAAATGGGTAGCGGTCATTTTCCTTCAGAAGGCAGATTGAAAATATCGAGTTATTTTAATAGGGTCCGAGTAGTTAATGAACACAACGTGAGCAAGGATCCCGAAAATGTGGGTACAAGAATTACAAATCCAGATCCCTCTGACTTGGCAATTGACAACAACCACCATGATACAAATGGATACGGTTTTTACTATGGAGGTCCTGGTTATAATGATAAATGTCAATGATAACGTAGGTTTTAAAAGAGGTTTCGCATTTCAAAAATTTGATACATGTAATATGGATGATGGTTTAATAAATTATATTTAGGTGGTCTATAACCACTATTATTCGTAGGCTTCTATATTTCGATTTTTAATTTGTTTTCTTTTTTTTTTAATTAAGTTTGGCTTTATACCATATTATTTTATTGAATCTATTTTGTTAGGATTTTGTTATCCAAATATTAAGTTAGAGTTTGTTCTTTTATCTTTGTTGTCCTCATTAAGAATCCCGATAAAAAATTGTTTTACCAAAGTTACTCCAAATATTAACCTATATATGGGTAAAATAATATATATAATTCTAGTGGAGCATCTTTCACAATCCCTGAAGAGATATTTCACTAATAGACCGAGGGATAAGTAATTCAACTCATTCACATACAGATCATGCATGTTTGGAATCCATATTATGCAAGTAGATATTGCTTTTCCTAATTCGAATTGAAAGGTTGTTTCAGTCACAGGGAAGGTGTTCATACATAATTAATGGTGGATACATGTGATTTCTTCTCTAACTCCTCTACGTATTTCAATGTTTTCATTCATCATTATTGTCTCCATCATTAATTCTGCTCCTAATTAGTAATCAATTTCCAAATAACCTGGAAAACTTTTTCTCTAGTTAAAGTATGAAAAGTGTTGGTATAAATTTTATATTGATTTCCTAACAACCAGAAAATCATAAGAAGTTCTGTTTCTTCGCTATCTTATGCTAATTCAAATTATATGTAGAAGGAAGAAATACAACATCCCCATGCTCTAATTTTCAGATTGCCAAGAACTTCTTAGAGTACATGGAAACCATTATATAGATTAGTCAAACAATTAATACGTCAATACTCATTGGAAAAAGGTCCTCATTAACAATTTTTTAATGAGGATCAAATCATAAACTGCTAAAATACAGACAAAAACCACTGAAAATGAGAAAAATGAAACTTACTAATGAGAGAACAAGTCGTAATGGGCAATCAAATTCATTGTCAGGGCCTCTAATTTTATGTTAATATCTGCAAATCTTTTAGCCATATTGAAACGAAATTGCAGGATGAGCCAAAATCACATATACTTCAAGTCTTCAAGCTGTTTTTATTGGTGTAGAAGCAACAGTTTTCGTACGAGAATTCACCCATTATGTTATCAGCATTGCAAGCACCGTCTTCAAGCCTTCCCAGCTAAAATTTGATCTAACTATGTCACTTGCTTTCTTTCAGCATCGCAATTTTAGGAAGAGTAATGTGTAAGGCATTTTGAAGCTACTGCATTCCATGTGTTTAAGCATCTCTACACAAAGTAAAAGTCATGATATAATGTACATTCATAATTAAACAAAAAAAGAATGCAAAGAGCAGCAATCAAAGCAAATAATATCCAATTGCATCCAAAATACTACTCGGATGCAACATTGTACTGATTAGTAGCTTGAAGTCCTGAATCATCTATTATCAACTTTGAAATAACCCTTAAGGTAACAATTCAAGACTTCAGTCAGGAACATTCTTTTTATGTTTGTTTTTAATTAATCCGAGATGCCAAAATAATTAACATTAGTGGACTCTGGCAACAATTTTTTACATGGCCTAGTTGGAAACATAACTCTCTGTTCATATCTCTAGTGTTACACACAATTGACAAGTTGTTACACTCTGCATCAACATGTCTCGTTAAGAGTAATTAAGATAGTCGCCTTAAAAAACAAATCTTGCTAACATGACTCGGAATCTTAAGGTCAGATCACACTAACGAGTCATGTTTCCAATGAGTCTATCCAGCTCATTTTCCGTATTTGCATTCTGTTTATATCTTATAGGGACAACTATTGAGGTCAGTTCACACTAAGATGACTTAGGATTGCATCGAAGGGCTCAGAATTCCGGCACATTCACAACCAACTAATATAAAACACAATCCTGAGATCCTGAAACAAATTGCTCGAACTACATTGAGCTACTATAAGATTAGGATATTGGTGATGTCAAGTGGATCCATTAAGTTCTCTTTTCACCATCCATATCCCCAATTTCCAACTGAGTAGATAAATAAATAGGCAATGACCCTAAAAGTACATCAACTGGGCAACTACTCTTATAACTTAAAATAGGATGGTTTCCTAATTGGGAAAGTCGAATGTTACTTTAGTTTTATGGGTCCACTTTTCTCTTAACTTCTAGCAGAGAAACTGGGTCTGGAGAATTCTGCACTTCCGCGCAAAAGAGCTGGTTCCCTCCGAATTTCCGCACCTCCGCACAAAAGTGCACTAAGATGGTTGACGTGTCACGTGCCGTGGGCGTAGCACTTCCGCACAAAAGTGCAGAATTTTGGAGGCTCGCAGCGATACTGACGTGCAAATCGTTCGTCTGACTTGGGTATAGGGGCGAAAGACTAATCGAACCGTCTAGTAGCTGGTTCCTCCGAAGTTTCCTCGGGATAGCTAGAGCCCACGGGCGAGTTCTATCGGGTAAAGCCAATGATTAGAGGCACCGGGGCGCAACGCCCCGACCTATTCTCAAACTTTAAATATGTAGGACGGCGCGGCTGCTCCATTGACCCGCGCCACGGAATCGAGAGCTCCAAGTGGGCCATTTTTGGTAAGCAGAACTGGCGATGCGGGATGAACCGGAAAGACGATGGCACAATCACTGATACCTTATGATACTTTCTGTTGCATTATCTAATATGCCTGACCGTGAAAAACCAGTTAGCAACAAGTCACACCAACTGACATTTTTAAGAGCATCTAGACTTTATAAGACTTCTGCTAGAGTAATTTGCTCATGTATTGCTACGTTATATCTATTACATAGCTTTTACTGCATCCTTCTAAAGTTATTCAGGATGTTGGATGGGTAGAAGATATAAGAAGAGCAACCAGCAGTATTAAATTGCACCAGATAGTCGCCACTAGAAATATGAACACAGACTTATGTTTCCATATAGGCCCTGTGAAAAATAGTCGCTACTATCCACTAATGTCAGATGCACCAAACCTAATCTTACTACTTTGGATGCACTGCCACGAGTCTTGAAATTCTAAGTAAAAATTTTCATTAGGTTTTTCTTGAAATTCTTCACAAAATTTTTATGATTTCTCCTCTCAAAAGTATGTCACATTTTCATTACTTCTCTTTTCTCAAAATACCTGGGTGTTTAATACTAAAGTTTGCATTTGCGCAGATCTTTTTCAGAGGTTGTTCAGGCAAGACTTGTTAGTTGCTAGTCTATTCAGAAACTTCTTACTCCTGAAATGTGTTCTACAAATTGCTCACCAATTTTACATCCTATGTTGCCTTCAACTCATCGGCATCATATGTGGTCTGTCTCTGAAGAAATTTGGTGGTATATTGTTCATTATTGTTTTTCTGTTTGGGGAACTTTAACCAACCAAGCATAATTATTATAGGGACGCGTGGAAGAACCTAGGAATACAGTGTGTAGGAGATTTGCGTTTTGAACTTGATTAGAAAAACATTGTGCAGAAAAAGGCTCTAATTTTTTTTTCTGTTTGACCTTCAGTAGAGCCCGTTTTCACTGAACAACTGACGGCTTTTGAGGTGTGGCTTGATCATGGATCCGAGAATAAAATATAAGAATTTAATTTATAGAACGTTAATTCATAATCGTTGAACTTCATGATAATCACATAATCAAATATGCAAAGATTAGTGTCTACGGAATACGAATTAAGGTTTATGGAAAATACCTTGCAGCGCTATTCTATCGTACAACGATCATTTGGAGCACCGATAATACCTTGTGGAGATGATAGTTTCTCTCTCTTGGCCTTAAGCATAATGAGTGATAATTTCTTAGACACAATAGTGATGGGTATTGTTTCTCTTTTATAGGTAGAGAAAGGACCAAGTTCCTAGGATTTTAGTATTGGACTTTAGATCTCGATCGTCCATCAAGGAAGAGCATAAATATGATACCAACTCCTTATATAAATCATGAATTAGATATTTAACAATATCCTAAATATAACCAGATTCTCACATGGGCCCAATAAAGATAATTATCATATAAGAAATTATCTTACATTCTCCCACTGGTCCATGTGATAATCGTTGAACTACCTAACTACGTACGAACTTTACAAGAAACTCAAAAAGAAATAATTGGTGAAGAACGATGAAACAAGAAATAAAAAAGTATTTTTTTTTTCCTTTAGAACTTCCACGTATTCCAGATCTGCAACAAAACAATTAAAGAACTAATGAGACTAAGATTTTAGATATTAAATAGGAAAAATCTTGAACACATTGGAATCAACAATATCCTTCAGAATCATGAACGGAAATAACAACTTCATAACCTTACAGCCAATGATTTTATAGTAGACACCGAAACTATAACAACACTGCGTACTACAAAGCAGGTAGACTGATTCGCCCATATAGCGCAAAGAAATCCAGTATCAGATATTAGAACCTTGTTAGAAAGGATAATCTAATCTCCAGGATACTTTTTTACTTTAATATGTGGCTGCATTCAGGCGTTTAGCCAGACATGAATTGGATATAGCAGAGCAGATATTTCTTTCAGCAGCATGACTAAGAAAGAAACTAAAGGGTGATTCATTACAAACTGATAATCCCAGGGCTAATTTTGCTTTTCTAACTAACCGGTCATAAGTACAATGTTAAGTAAAAAATTAGCCCAGCATGGGATAAAATGCAGCGGATATTAAATGTCAATGGACAAACACTTCCAAAGGAACAGTTCCACTAAATAGAATGCTGATAGGGCAGGAAAAACGTTAAAAGCTAAAATTTATAATTACCTCATTCTCAAAAAATGGATACGGAGAAACTTTAGAAGGAGGTGCCAACTTTCTAATTGACCCATCAAATATGTGAGAACACTCAGTCTATGCCAATCCAACACAGATACCAGCTACAAAGCTATCACAGGATACCTATATTAAAGAATAAATGTACCTATAATTGATCGGATTATGTAACAAATGGTATATATACTTTTTGAGAGTGAACAAACATAAGAAAAATTTTATGAGGGAAAATGCTATAACACCTACAAGGTAAATAGTTACATAATCAAATAGCATAGTGCAACAACTAATTGGATTAGTAAACAACTCGAAAATATTTCGGGCATTTCAAGATATACTACAGGTTTTAAATATCTTCAATTATGAGCAATAACTCTAAAAGGGACAAAAGTGCAGCAAAATTAAGATATGTAATACTCTCTCCTTGAACTAGATCCCTACTTTCTAGTCAAAATATGAAATTGCAATTATAAATCTCAGACTCACTCATTTCCCATATGAGGGTCTTCCTTTTCTTCTGTGAAGTTTTTATGTTTCTAACGAATACCTAAACGTACTATAGAACCTACAATAATTGACATAACAAATTACCGCTAAATGCAATCTTTAAAAGAGTTCAAATAATGAAGGAACTCTTTTAAACTGATGATTTATCCTAAGGGAATAATAGAGTAAATGAACAGGGGATGACTATGAAAACTAACCTCAACAGAAGTAAACAAGCATTCTGTCTGGCATCATCAAAAACTACCTGAAAAGCAACAAGAAATAGCATCAAGGAATTAGGAGGTCACCAATGAAAATTCGAAGTCAGAAATCAAGGTAGAGAAGGAGGTCTGAAAAAGGGGGGGTCGGTTAAAGCTGTAGTCGCACAGGGATAGGTATCTATCTCCATTAACATGGCGGCAAATCGAGCACTCATATGAAAGAAGAATAAAAATCGCAATTTAAACCGTATTCAACTATCAAAGGAACATCCAGCAATTTGCCATGCCATGATTAATGGAGAAAGATTTATCCAAAGTGTGAATTTTGTTTTATATGAATCATCACTGCTTCATTTCATTACCATCGTTATTCAGAGTGCATTTACCAAGAAGAGGAAGCATAATTGCATGAATCAAAACAAACAGAAATTAGAGAGAAACTTGATAAGTATGGCTTTCCTTTCCGGATGCGTCCTTGACATGAATAGGTCACCCATGCACGCTGCAACCTCCTGAAACAAAACGTTCCAACAGATTAGGATGGCTGAAATTTTCAGTATTCATTTAAACATGAATAATAGTAATAGAGTAAATGAACAGTTGATGACTACGAAAACTAACCTCGACAGTAGTAAGCAAGCATTCAACTCTCTAGCATCATCAACAACTACCTGAAAAACAACAAGAAAGAGCATCAAGGAAATTAGGAGGTAACTAAGAAAAAATAAAGAAAAGCTCAATGTTAAGCTGAGCTTGTGCCATATACGTGAATTTGGATAGAGAGAAGATGTGGTGGTAGTTGCAGGGTTGTTTGATTTATCAAGAACATAAACATCAGCTCTGATTTTTACAAATCATGCAGATATCAGGAGAGGGGCAACAAACAAACCCTCAAAGAAATACTCCCACTTCTCTCCTTTTTGATAATGGTGGTGTTGGCAATCACCAGCTACTGTTTGAAATCTGACTACCGTCGATATGAACTGCCAAGCAGTAACCAACTCTTTTCCGATGATATGAACAACCTCGCACAGTTGTGCTTGACCGCAAATCGGCTGCCTAAGTACCATTCTCCATAGCTAGAGAGGGCCTGGCAACTCACAGTATTAGGTCAAGCCCAACATATTATCTTTTTTCAAATATGCCCAGTAGAGTGAGACAAGGAAAGAGATCTATCTCCTGCATGGCTGCAGAAACGGATGCCAAAAGACCATCCTGAGTTTACTCGCCAAGACTGATGAAGACAGATTTATCACAAGTCTCAAAACCCTAGTAGGGGTATAGAAAATAGATCAGATGATATGAACTGGAAAGCAGCAAATCATCTCCTCACTAGGTAGTATGAACAGCCAATACTGCAACTACCTCTTGATACTGCCAGGGTTGCAATCATCTCCGAATAGATGGTATGAACTGCCATTTTACCGTTGGCTTCCCAAGCCCACAACGAACGTTCCTCCTTTATCCTGGCTTACGACAGGCTGTGCAGAGAAACTACACAGGCGGAGTTAAATGTCAAACACTCTTCTTCTTCCAAGTCTTTAGTCACAAACAAGTTAGGGTAGGCTGAAAGGAAACACGAGGACATCCCAAGCAGTCACCCATCTTGGTAACAGGATCATGTTTAACAGTATCATGAGGAATCGCAGTACCGTACGGTCCGTACTAACAACTTTACAAGAATCCCCAAACTCCATGCACATTATAACAGGAATGCAAAGTATTAATATAAAATACAGCTCCAAATATTTCACGGCCATGCGCAAAAATGTCCTGAAGTCCAAATTTAAGTTTTTATCTCCACCAGTAATATTGCTAATTACCAATATAGGAAGATCCTAAACAACTAAACTTAGCTAGCAACTACAGATGCAATTCTTCCTGCTCAATGTCTAGATTCTAGAAAAAAAGTACACATAAAATTATATCGTACTAACGAATGCATTTACAGTGTGGCAGTGACATTGCACTAGGCATGTACAGTACAGATATTCCATAGGTAACAATCAGGCTATCATTTGATGATTACACGATAGATCCTGATGACATCATGAGTGTCAAATGAGTAAAAATCACCAAGTAATCAGTTGCGCAACAAAGACAGGGAGACATGTATAAAATGCACTGAAATGTCTGTGAAGTAGAAAAAGCAAAATCAAAAAGAATGCAACCCCTAATTCAAAATAAATTACTGGTGATACGTATTTTATGCCAGTTACAGATTCCCAATGCTTGCTTTTCACATCTAAATAAGGTCCGCTTAAAGTTTATATAGGCTATACCTCAAATTAAATGCCCTACTCAGCCCATATAATCCACAAGTGAATAAAATATTGCCTTAAGAGAAGCAAGGTTTCAAGTCAGATGCCTCCCCGTTGGATGAATAAGAAACAATTAAAACTTAAAAGTAAATTGTGTTCCTGCATTAAAAGTGCAAAGTTCACAAATTCGGCTGGACTCCAGGTTAATGGACTGCTGGAAGACTTAGTAGGAACTGCCCAAAACTCGAGGGAGTACCTTGAAAAAGTTCATTGTATAATAAATCCCTGGTGTTCTAACAGTTCCAAGAGTGGAACCAAGTTCGAGCAAAATATCCATAGAAATCTTTTTACTTACCTCGCTACGATATTTGAAAACACTTCCATAGTTCCAAATGTACATCACACGGAGGAAACAAGCGGCAAAAGCAAGTGGGAGCCACCCACCCGCTTTGATTTTCGTTGAGACTGCATACAGGTAGAGCTATACGGACCCAAATACAAGCGGGAAGCACAGAGCTAGAAACAAATTGGTTTGCCAAGGTGGTGCTTACCATCATGACACCAACCTCTGCAATTCCTGCTAGAATGAAGTCATACTTGTATAAGAAACTTATGTAGCCAAAAAACGAAAGGAGTGCTAAATTGCTAACCAGAATTATGTGACCACATGACTTATGCATGCCACATCAGCTATGTTATTGCTAATTATTCTGTGAGACTCAAGTTAAGTGCTATTTTAGTTGTCACATGTCTGTTTTATTTGCTTGATCGGTAAATTAGGATTTAGACGAGGTTACACGTTGTGCTATTTTACTACCCAACCACTGCACTAGAGTCATCTACCCACCTACGCTGGCGTTGTTGCCTGCCAGGTGATCTGGTCAACTGTAGTGGTAGGTGTAAACTGAGCATTTAAGGCTCATGGGAAATGGCTTTATAGTAGGGTGGTAAAATCAGTCGGGTAATCACCTACATCCTATTTTACTGATACAAAAAAGTTAACTGATGATAGGCTACAGAACGAGTGAACGACATTAGCTGACATGGCAAGAATCCACTGTTAGCTCGTTCGCAGATAATGGGGTCTATATAGCATTTCATTCAAATGGTAGATGTAAAGTTTCATCATTTATGAGAATAATAGTACTTAACACATGATCATCAGAAACCAATTGGTGACAGGGATGTAGATCTGACCCATGAATTTTCTAGAGGTGTGAACTATCTTCACTCTAGGGAAGTATCCCAGAGCCACAGATTGTTTGACACACGAAAATGTTGCAGATATCATGGCTAGACTGGCGATCATTGCCACAAATGTAACTATCACAAGGACTGGCCAGAAAAAAACATTTGTATATGCACAAACATCCAAAAGTTGCATACAGTTAACATAGATGCATCTCTCAACATAGGCTTTCTACGAACAGATTATGATTAGCATAAGCATATTAGAGACACCTATCATGAAGAAAAAACATTACCTAGGACAGAATCATAAAAAAGAAATTCCAGCTGACGATGGGTACGTAATCAAATATCACAATCATTTTTCATCGACCAAAGTTAATCTTAAGGATGGGTAGATGTAAGTTAATGTGAATGGTACAACAAGAAAGCTAAAAGCAGAGCTAAATCTTCATCTAAGCACTAAAAATGGAATCCTACAAGCAAAGCATACTAGGGAGAGTCTACGGCACTGTTGTCCATGCTACAATAGCAGTACTAGGAGGATAATCAATTAAGAAGGGGAAACAGCATAAATGATTTCAGAATCAGGAATTACTCTGGAAATTAGTGCATGAATCCGGAATGACTCTAGAAACAGCATGCGACATTAGTACTAGTAACATTAAAGAAATTACTAGTACTAACCTGATTAAAAGAAGAGAAATTCCCGAAAGTGTGGTACCAGAATCTGGATTCTGGAGAGAAACTGAAAGAAACCCTAGGCAGCCAGCAGTGCAAGAGACAGATTCCCTTAACCTACAAATCGCAAAACACAATACATTATGCGGAAGAATCAGATACATATATTAACAAAATCAACACCCCTATTGCAAGAGACGAGAGACAGATTCCTTTAGCTTACAAATCAAATTACTTTAGTTACATCTAATGTAAAATTAAAAACAGATGAGAGTTTCCACAACAAAACTAACAAGGAAAACGAAAGTCACTTCTTATGGATGCACAGATACAATACATACCATGAAATAATGCACTCATGTAGGGATAAGAAGTGTGGCATCAGCCATTTGATAAGAAAAAAACACAAATTAGAACATCAGGCATTAATCCTGATTCAACTTCCCAAAACCACAGATGCATCTCCACAGACAAACCTTCACAGATGAATCTCCACCGACGAATCTCCCATCTGCGAAACCAATTCATACCAAATTAACTAAAGCAAGAAATCTGTAATTACAATATAAGAAAAAGAAATGAAACACAAAGATTAGGGTTTCCACTACAAAACTAATAAGGAAAACGAAACTCACATCAATACCAAATCAATGAAACAAGATATGTTTCCATATAAATCTTTGTTCAAGTTGTGATTTACCAAATTGCTCCTGAAGAACCAAAGGCTTGGATTTAACGGTGAAGAACTCCAATCATACCTTCAATTACGTTGCTAGTAAGTTTCTCAATTCTTTTTCTTCTAGATCTCGATTTCCTAAAGAGCAGCACGGAAGATGAGAATTAGAATTAGGTTTCTGCTAATTTCATCGAAGATTTAGTGTTCTAGTGTTGTATGTCTCAGATCTTTTGAATAAAATGAGAATGATTTTGAAAGTAGGGTATTTTTTCTTGGACGGGAACCAAATGGAAAGAGGGCGGAGAAGATGGACATGAGAATTGAAATTAGATTTTCTCTCACTTCTTTTATTTATTTAGCAGCAACTCACTGATTGGCCAGGATTCTAAATGTCCAGCTTATTGATCGGGTAATTACGAGTCAACTCGGGTTCTTTAACTGTGAGTTTTCTTTTTTAATTTGTGCCGTACATACGGCAAGGCCTTTTGGTCTTTGGTCGTTATTGCATACGGCAAAATTGAAAGGCCTTGCCGTATCTTCGTGGGTATTCGGTAACATTCGGTTTTTTTAATTCTTTTTAATTTTTTAACAATTTTATTAATAGATAAAGAGTATTACATTAACTACTTGGAAGCCTAACAAGCTAAGTTCCAACATCATATTACTACATTAATTTAACATGTTGCCGTACTAGCCTACCAGCGAGCCTCAATGTGAGGTTAATTGAGTTTTTTTTTTTTAATTTTGCACTTACTCAATGTCGATCCCCATTTTGTGTTCTACCGGTCAAATAACACTTGCTATTTCACTGACTTATAAGACTGAAAAAACTTCCTTGCTCCCACACCCTAAGCAAGGGTTTTCGAAAAGCGTACCTTTGCTTCACTCTTAATGACATTAATTTTCTTAAATGCGGAGTCAACTACTCATAAGATCAAAATCAATTTATGGGAACCTCATTGGGTCAAGTAATATACAAAAAAAAAAAAAAGAGAACGACCATACCACATACAAAACAGAGACATACATAAAACGGAAAATGGGTCATTTGTCCAAATATTTTTAAAACATGGTTCTAATGGACGAGTAAAAATTACTATGGGAGAAATGGACACCAAAAAATATGGGAGAAATGGACACCAAAAAAATAGCAAGAATGAAACTGGATTCATCCTGGTTTAAACTTAAAAAAGAGTGAGGATGAACACTCAAAACCAATTGGCAATGATTGGAGAGGCCCTAAGAGATTATAAACTGCAGGATCTTAGATAACCCAACAATGTGGGACTAATAATAATCTCAACACGCCCCCTCACGTGTAGCCTCGTTGGGTCTAACACGTGGACAATAAGTCGGGTGACGGGAGTAAAGGTGTCGTCAATGACACAAATAGCCTGCTCTGATACCATAAAGCGGAAGCTGGAAATATAAAAACACAATCGCATAACACAAGAATTACGTGGTTCAGCATATAGCTTACATCCACGGGAAGAAGAGAACTCATATATGTATTACATTTGTTGTACTTACAACAGAGACAAAGACAACAATATATATGACTTCTAGGTAATAGTTTTTGCCATATATAAGAGTGTAAACAAGGCAAGAATAATCAACCAGAAGATATGACAGTATACACCCATATACAGTAAAGGTAAGAAGATAATCATCAGCAATCTTCTCATATTCTCTTCTCCACCAACACTCCCCCTCAAGTTGGTGCGAAAATATCGATTGAGCACAACTTGCCCAATATTTCGTGAAATTTTGGAGCTGATAACCCTTTTGTGAAGATATCTGCTAGTTTTTGTTCACTGCGGACAAATGGAGTGCCAATGACTTTGGTATTCAATTTCTCACGAATGAAATGACAATCAACTTCAATATGCTTGGTCCGCTCATGGAATACTCGATTTAAGGCTATATGAATAGCCTCCTGATTATCACAAAATAATTTGGTTTGTTCCGAACAACATAATACTAAATCTTTATAAGGGATCGAAGCCAAATTATCTCACAAGTAGTTGACGCCATTGCCCGATATTCTGCCTCATCGCTTGATCGAGAGATGACATTCTGTTTCTTGCTCTTCCATGTGACTAAGTTGCTTCCAACAAAGGTACAATAACCTGTGGTAGATTTCCTATCTACTGGACACCCGGCATAGTCAGCGTCGGTATAGGCAGTGATGCAACTGGCCGTAACAGAATTGTGTCCATTTTTGCGCATCCAAATACCCCTTCCTGGTGAACCTTTTAGATATTGGATGATCCTGTCGACTGCATTCATATGACTGACTTTAGAAGCATGCATGAATCGGCTAACCAAACTTACTGCATACGAGATATCTGTGCGATGATTTAATATTTTTCTTAGTTTTCGTAGTAGTAATTAAGATTCGTTCTCTCAGACTTGCGAAGATTAAATTTAAAGGTTTAAACAAAAGCGAAAATAATAAACAAAGGCGAGAGTCACTGGGTCTAGGATTCCACCGCATTCATATTAATAGGTTCAATTATTATTCTTCAGCAATTATCGCTCAAAACAACAAGGACTCTTATTTTTGCCAATGTAGATTCTCCAAACATTAGTTATAAATCGTAAGCATGGGCCATCAAACATTTAAGCAAGCATGACCCATCTAATAAAGTGATAACTAATTTTTTCAAATCATAAAACAATTTAAAATCAATGCAAAAGTCAAATAAAGAATTAATTAAAATTACCCACGTATGAAACTCGGCTTCCTCCGTCGACCCAAGCAGAGGGGCTTAGTTCCTCATATCAAAAACACGCTCAAAATATGAATTCATTGCTCAAAGGTGTAATAAAGATGAAAATACAAAGATAATCAATAAAACAGATCAACTGAAACGTTTATAAGCATTGCAGGTTGACTGTTACAAAAGATACGGAAGAAATAAGACTGCCATGAAACGACGGTTTTTCTTTGCCGTAGATAAACTACACTTTTTCGCGACCGACTTTGATCGTCCAATGTTCTTCGACTTTATCTTCTTCCTCCTGTAGCAACTCGTGCAAATAGCGTGATTTCTTCGTACTCGAGCCCTCCGTTGGATCCCCAAACTCGACGACGACCCTCTACAACAACCCAAGACTCTTTATACTCTTCTGCCTTCAAATCTCCACCATAACTCCAAGAAATCTCCATTAACGCATTTTATCCTCGGGAATATTTTCTACTGAAGTTACGTAATTATTTCCTTCTTTACCTTGTTCACGTGTATGTTTAATCTCTACACACTCCAAAGTCGTGTAAAATTGGGATTACAATGAGCAAAACTCGCAAAAAGACACAAAACATTTCAACTAACTAGTGGCCGTAACATTCTCCCCGTGTCACCCAACACCGGATTATCCAACCCAACTTAGTTGATTTGAAGGCCTATACCATCCCTGTTAAGCCCAAACAGATCCACTGAGACCAATTATGGCGATTGAGTCTCCTCCAAAACCTCCAAAAATCCGAACCCTAAATCATATCGGTGAGATGAAATTTTCCCGCCATTTTCAAATTCAAACGAAGAAGAAGATGGGTGTCCCCTTATCCGATCCAGGAGTGCGAATAGCAATTAGGGTGCCCCTTAGTAATTGGGTACCCCTTATCCAAAACTGAGAGTCCGAATAACATGTGTCCTCCGGTACAAAAACCACTTTTCGAGCAACTTTTTCCATAAGAGCTTATTTGACAAAAACACCTACAAACAAGTTTAATAGTGATAAAATGAGGCCCAACTAATGTATTTATGGGTGAAAATGCGTCGCACTTTCGTGCTCATCAAAATCCCCCACACTTACATTTTGCTAGTCCTCGAGCAAAACAGAAAATTGACCCGCTACACAGCTGGTCATATAATAAGAGAGATTTAGACCCGCTACACAGCTGGTCATGACAAATGCCATATAAAACACGACACAATTTTTTTTTTTTTTTTTTTTTTTTTTTTTTTTTTTTATTCTACACAGCTGGTCATAATATATAAGGAAAAAAGAAAAGACCCGCTCCACAGCTGGTCATAACCCACAAAAACATAATAATTTTTTTTTTTTTTTTTTTTTTTTTTTTTTTTTTGACCCGCTCCACAGCTGGTCATAATAAGAAAAAACAAAAGAATAGACCCGCTCAACAGCTGGTCATAAGAAAATGAAAAGAAAAGAATAATTTTTTATTTTTATTTTTTTTTTCAACCCGCTCAACACTTTGGTTCTGAAAAAGTAAAGTAAAAAGTTAACCACTCCCCACACTTAAATATTACATTGTCCTCAATGTAATTGAGTCATCCAACGTAAAATTTAAGATGGGAAATTAAAAATAAAATAAACAAAAGTAAACAACATAAATAAATAATTATACCTACTTGATCAGACAAAAACGGATCCCCATACACTAATAACCTGAAAACTTGGGGATCGACCCAATAAACAATATATACACATGACAGCTTCACAATTATTTTATGAAAAAATGGGGACACTGAAACCGTCAGAAAACAAAATTTACCCCTAAACCAAGTTTTTACTGCACATGGAAGTGCGTAAAGAACAAAGTATGGGGATTCGATTGAGACCGGGTAAATATTAATTGATTCATGCATGATATCAGGAATAAGCAAGTCCTCCGGATATTTAGATGAAAAGTATTCCAATAAAATTTTAGAAGCACACAATTCTAACCCTAAATTAGGCAACTTTTGGAAGTCTAGGGGTCTAGAAACAACCGCTAAGTCGGGTGAATGATCTTGTGAGGTAGATTCATCTATGGAATTAGGCGAATCCTCCACACAATCATCCACGAGGTCATATATATGTTCGATCTGGGACAAAGAGTCACTATCGATTCATCATCGTCGTCATTAAATAATTTTTGGCATTCCAATATTCTCATTATTTGTTCCAAACTAAGTGGTGTGTGTTTATAATACTTCTCATAAATCTCTAACGGAGATTCTTCACGCACCTCATGTGGAGTAACTCCATACCGTTGCCTATGCATATATTCACCAAGCGTCATCTCTGATGAAGTTGCCTCGATGATTTGAATTTCTCGCGCATATATTCCGCTCAAATCATCGTGAGACGACGTCTCCTCAAAAGAAGTCATCATCCCGAAAAGAAATAGAAAAGAAACGCATAAAAAGGAAAAAAATAAAAACTAAAATTAAAATAAAATACTGTACAAAATAAAAATAAACCTAAAAATTAATAATCTAAAAACAAATCCGTGTCGCAACGGCGCCAAAATGATTTATGATTTTTCTTAGTTTTCGTAGTAGTAATTAAGATTCGTTCTCTCGGACTTGCGAAGATTAAATTTAAAGGTTTAAACAAAAGCGAAAATAATAAACAAAGGCGAGAGTCACTGGGTCTAGGATTCCACCGCATTCATATTAATAGGTTCAATTATTATTCTTCAAAGAATTATCGCTCAAAACAACAAGGACTCTTATTTTTGCCAATGTAGATTCTCCAAACATTAGTTATAAATCGTAAGCATGGGCCATCAAACATTTAAGCAAGCATGACCCATCTAATAAAATGATAACTAATTTTTTCAAATCATAAAACAATTTAAAATCAATGCAAAAGTCAAATAAAGAATTAATTAAAATTACCCACGTATGAAACTCGGCTTCCTCCGTCGACCCAGCGTAGGGGCTTAGTTCCTCATATCAAAAACACGCTCAAAATATGAATTCATTGCTCAAAGGTGTAATAAAGATGAAAATACAAAGATAATCAATAAAACAGATCAACTGAAACGTTTATAAGCATTGCAGGTTGACTGTTACAAAAGATACGGAAGAAATAAGACTGCCATGAAACGACAGTTTCTGCTGCTGTAGATAAACTACACTTTTTCGCGACTGACTTTGATCGTCCAATGTTCTTCAGCTTTATCTTCTTCCTCCTGCTGCTGCAACTCTGTGCAGCGTGATTTCTTCGTACCAGAGCCCTCTGTTGGATCCCCAAACTCTCGACGACCCTCTACAACAACCCAGTACCTCTTTTATACTCTTCAGTGCCTTCAAATCTCCACCATAACTCCAAGAAATCTCCATTAACGCATTTTATCCTCGGGAATATTTTCTACTGAAGTTACGTAATTATTTCCTTCTTTACCTTGTTCACGTGTCTCATTTAATCTCTACACACTCCAAAGTCGTGTAAAATTGGGATTACAATGAGCAAAACTCTTGTGACACAAAAACATTTCAACTAACTAGTGGTCGTAACATTCTCCCGTGTCACCCAACACCGGATTATCCAACCCAACTTAGTTGATTTGAAGGCCTATACCATCCCTGTTAAGCCCAAACAGATCCACTGAAACCAATTATGGCGATTGAGTCTCCTCCAAAACCTCCAAAAATCCGAACCCTAAATCATATCGGTGAGATGAAATTTTCCCGCCATTTTCAAATTCAAACGAAGAAGAAGATGGGTGTCCCCTTATCCGATCCAGGAGTGCGAATAGCAATTAGGGTGCCCCTTAGTAATTGGGTACCCCTTATCCAAAACTGAGAGTCCGAATAACATGTGTCCTCCTGGGTACAAAAACCACTTTTCGAGCAACTTTTTCCATAAGAGCTTATTTGACAAAAACACCTACAAACAAGTTTAATAGTGATAAAATGAGGCCCAACTAATGTATTTATGGGTGAAAATGCGTCGCACTTTCGTGCTCATCAGGCGAGTCATCGTCAAATAAATTAACTTCCAAACCAATCTTTGAAACGAACCAGGATTAGAGAGTAACTCTCCATTGTCATCAAGTTTACTGTGACTATCTATAAGAGTATCTCATGGCTTTATTCCCATCTTTTTAGTCTCCTTTAACAAGTCCAATACATATTTTCTTTGGTTAAGAAATATTCTCTTTTTTAAATAAGCATCTTCTATTCCAAGAAAATACTTAAGTACACCCAAGTCTTTAATGGAAAACTTCTTGTGTAAGAATGTCGTCAACATAGACCAAAACAATGATAGTACCTTCCATTATCTTTCTAATGAATAATGATGGATCAAAACAATGATAGTACCTTCCATTATCTTTCTAATGAATAATGATGGATCAGCAGTACTTGTCTTGAACCCGCTAGACTTGAGAACACCACTCGATTTTGAATATCGTGCTCGTGGCGACTGTTTAAGGCCATAAATTTCCTTTTCAGTTTGCAAACATACCCATATCGAGTCTCTTGAGGATGTAATGCATAACTTTAAGATAAGAATGCAATAAGGCACTCATATAATCCGAAAGGCATGACAAGCCACTCATATAACCCTTCACGTGTTTTGGAAGCAGTCTTCCATTCATCCCCTTCTCTAACACGGATTTGATGATACCCACTTCTTAAATCAAGCTTGGAAAATATGATAGAACGAGCCAATAAATCAATCATATCATTAATACGAGGTATAGGGAATCGATAAGGAATAATAATTCTATTCAAACCTCTACAGTCGATGCATATTCTCCAGCCATTGTCTTTTTTGGGTACTAATAATGCAGGACAAGCACAAGGACTATTGCTTGGTCTAATCAACCCTTTGGCTAGCAAATCATTAACCTGTCCTTGTAAGATTTCATGTTCACTTGGACTCAAACGATAATGCGCTTGATTTGGAAGTGATGCTCCAGGAATTAAATCAATACAGTGTTGAATATCTCGTAAAGGAGGTAACGTGACAGGCAATTCATCAGGAAATAAGGTAAGAAATCGTGTTAATAATGGTTGTACCTTGTCTGGAATCTCAATCATGGGGTTAGTTTCCTCATGAGAACTCAAAGTATGAGTTTTCTGCAAAGAGCGAGCAATGGTAGCTACCAAATTGTTAATCTTCCCGGTACAAGTTGACTGAGAGAAAGATGATTGTGAAGGACATAACCTTTTTAACTTTCCTTGATGATGAAAAGTATAGGTGTTATCAAAATAATTATGTACCGCCTGAATATCATATTGCCATGGGCGTCTAAGCAAAAGATGGGAAGCAAACATATCAATAACATCTCATAACACTGAATCTTCATATCCGGGTGTTGATGGTGGTTTTTAGACAAGGGGTAAAATCGTAAAACCCCATGACCTAGTGTTACCCGCAACACATTAACTAAGAGCATTTAACTCAGGTGTAAATAATTAATAGGGGTATTTTTTTAAAATACCAGATTAGGGTTTTCAACACGTAACCCTAATTCCAAACCAAGCCGATATCACACCATGGCAACCATGCCAAACCAAGCCGATATCACGCACCATGGCAACCATGCCAAACCAAGCCGCATATCAAGCGCACCATGGCAACCATGCTAAACCAAGCCGCATCTTCAAGCACCATGGCAACCATGCCAAACCAAGCCGCATACTGCGCACCATGGTTGATATGTTGTGTCTTCCAGTAATTTACCTTATGATTTTTTCTTCAGTATTACAAAACCAGTAAAAACTTCAGGGCTTGATATGTTGTGTCATCCAGTAATTTGGTAAGATAAAAAGACATGATATCATACTGGATGATGAAGTGTAATTTGGTCTTTTCTAGATATTTAGCTGTTTTTTTATTCTTGCAAGTGTTGGACCAGTATTCAGCGATAGTTTAGAGAATAAAAAAACAGCTAAATAATTCATTTTGAAAGTCTGAAACCAACTTTGTTTTGGTACTGAGCCGATTCACTATCAACATGTACAAAAGATGATTCCGTAATCATCATTTTAAGATAGTTCAAAAGATCAACATCCATAATATTTTTATAGCGTAAATTAATGTCTTATAAATTTTTGATTACTACCTGTCTTTTTTAGCTAGGAAGACGGTTTGGCATTGGCATATTGACTAGGGATGATTGCAAATATTTCGTCAGAATATATAACAGATGGCGGTTGGTTTCACTTTGAAGATCATATATGACTGCGCCGATTGTAATTCAATCATAACAACTGAAGTGCTGTGTGGAGGTTGTTCCTGGTGACATCTCTAATTTAAGGGATGCATTTTTGTAGGTCGGTTTTTTGGTGTTATCATGGAAATAATAACGAATGACTTAAAGTTTATGTTTGTTATTATTATTGTTGACACAATTCTTGGAAATGAACTGGTCTGAAATTTTTGTGTACATAAACACTACATAACTGTCATAGCAAAAAGATAAAGACTTAGAGTATAGACTCATAACTTATGTAAAAGGCTTATTTTCTATACGCCGAATGAAATCTTTTACTTTGCGTGCATATGGCAAACAGGCAGGGTTTCGACTTTGAGTCACTCGGCGTACATTGTTAGACTTTTCCTCAACTTCATTCTCCATAGCCTATATTGAACACAAATAAATAAACCTACATTAGTATTTATAACGAAAACAAAAGTAAGAAACAAAGACTGAGAATTTGCAAGAATATATGACGTACCTCTAAGCGTTTTTTGAACGAATCCATGTCGGTACAGGGATCCTCTTCGCATGGTGAGTTGTCTTTCCGGTAATCTGTTCCTAGTACCTTTTGTAAGTCCCAGATGTAAGACTCTTCCGAGGTTTTGTTTTCCTCAAACGACTTCATAGCATCATCGTATGCACTGGTGATGTCTTTTTCAACTAATTTTTGCAGCAGCCAGGTTTTGCGTTCCTCTGGAAGATTGAGATCGACAAGAGACTTTAAAAAATCCAACATTGTAGCATCTTTTAGTGGTGAAGCTGAAAATTCCTCTGGAAGATTGACAAGAGAGTTTATAAACTCGAGTACTGTTGGAGCTTTCATCTGTGACTTGCAAAAATCCAACATAGTGGCTTTGACCTGCGTATATATCAAATTCAATGTTTCAAAAAAAGAAAATAAATAATAATAATAATAATAATCAAATTCAGTGAATTACAAAGCAAACACACAAAAAAATTATCAACGAAGATGTACCTGGGATAATCGTTTTTTGGCTCTGTGAAGTTTAGCGTAACCATCGTAGCAAGCTATTAGGAATTTACGTTCATCATCATCCAGTATACAAGCAATTCTCTGCAAAAAGAAAAAGAAAAAATTGTAGGATCAGTCAGTCGACCCATATAGTTTGGTGTAATCTCAATTCTCATCTCTCATTCATCTATCAAATATCAACTGCTTAAGTTGTAACTTACATTTAGGGTCCTCAATTCGGGACGAAGTTGTTGTGAATAAATATCAGCGTTCACATGTTCTAAGTAATTATGTACAACCTTGAACTTTTTTTTACGATCCCAAGCTTTCCAATTATCCAAAACTCGCTCCAAGAAAACCCTAAAAACAGAAGACAAAACCATCTTAACTGGTTGATGATCATGGAATTATAAAGCAGAAAATTGATTAATTCAAATATGCAAAGAGATTAGTTTATACCTATCAGCAGCCGAGTAGTTGCTGTAGTTGTATGCCCCCGGGTTAAATTTAACGAAGAACATGGTTGCTGCTTCTCTTCTTCTTCTTTTGTTATAAAAACAAGTTGCTGTGACTTGTGTATATTCTGTGAGATGAGAAGAAACCTTTTAATTACAACAGCAATAATATAATAGGGTTGGTTATATATAGGTTTGTAATTGTATTTCAACATGGAAACGTCGAGAAAAGGAAACTCTAACCTTAGTTGCCGGGCTTCTAAATAATGAAGCTCCGGTTATTGCCATAAATGAGAAATCAAATATCGATTTAGAAGCTGCGCGCCTTGAAGCTTTGATTAACTGTCGCTGGTGTTGTCTTTCTTTGAACTCTGTCGCAAACTCCTGCATTTATGATTCTTTGCAAAAATAGAATAGCCCTAAATAATGAAAGCATGGCTATATTTAAGAGAAGCCCTAAATAATAATGAAGCTCAAAGAGCAAAATAATGACCATAAACGAGAAACCCAAATATCGATAGCAACAATCAGCTTCTAAATTTTCACCCGCGTCACTCAGCGAAGAAAAATCCGAAACATTCAACAGAAATTTTCTGTCGCGCTCTCTTACCCAACTGTAGAGGAATTGCCATCCATAGTACTCATTCAAAGTGATAAGCCCTTATCAGATGAAGAGATGGGGCACATAAGAAAATCCATTAAAATGACAATAATACCCTTATTCTTCGCTTCGGTTTTTCAAGGGCTTAAAATCATCATCACTATTCACTCACTGCAAACTTGAATTTCTTTTCTTTTCTTCTTGGCCCCCAAATGGTTATTGCTGAAAATCAAGGGTACCCAAAACCTCAAAACCCCAACTCGAATCAGTGGAATCCAAGGAACCAAGGTAACACAAACCCTAATCAATGGAATAATAATCAGGGTCAGAACTATCTTTCTCCTCCTCCACCACCACCAATGGGAAATACTAATGCGATAATCAGGGGCAGAATCAGAGACAAGTTGCGGTTAATCAAGCCCCGCCTTCTCATGCAGGTGTGCCACAAAATCTTGATTTAATTGGTTTATGTAAAGAGGGTAAGGTTTAAGAAGCTGTAGATTTTATAATTCAAGGTGTTGTTGTTCCATATATGCGTTACTGAATCTGTGTGGGAATCCAAAGCGAGAAAAATTCATGGTTATGTGATCAGGTCTCAGTTCAAGGGTGATCTTTCAAATGGTTAATAAAAGCTGGACTTGTGAAGGATGCTCGTGCAGTGTTTGATAGATTGCCTGAGAAGAGTATGGATTCTTTCCATTTGCTGATGTATGCGTCTTGGAGAAGACAGGTTGCAGTTATATGAGCCTGAGGAGATGAGGAAAGTTGGTATACGGCCTGATCAAGAGACATTTCTTGCTTCTTGTGCTCCGGCTAAAGCACTTGAAGAAGGTTTCATCCATTTTGAATCAATGCAAACTGATTTTGGAACTACACCTGGGATTGAGCATTATTTGGGTCTCATAGATGTTTCAGGAAAGTCAGGGCATGTAAATGAAGCGGAGGAGTTTATTCAGAACCTTGCGTTTGAACCAACGGCACAAATTTTGGAGGCATTGATGAATTATGGTCGAATTCATGGGGATATTGATCTACAAGATCGTGCTGAGGAATTGATGACTCTACTCTACATTAGTTGGAGGAGGAAAAGGGTTTAAATGGGCAGATGAAGGAAGCTGGATATGTGCCACGTTCTTCACGATATTGATCAAGAGGCTAAAGAACAGGCTTTGTGTTGGATATTGGCTCGATTTTAGGAAAGACAAGTGTGATTTCCTAAATCAGTTTTGACTGATTTTTAGAATTATGTTTAAACTTCTATCTAAACAAGAGTTTCCTATCTTGTGTGTTCTATGTGCATTAGCTTCCGTTGAATGTTTAGTTTTCGTTTCTGATGCCGGATCCTGGAATGCCTTGAGGATCAATATGAACCTCTCGGCTCAAGAAACTGGTATCAGAGCTTACGTCCAGGTTCTTGAAATCTAGGGTTTGCTCGTTTGAATTGGGTTAGAAACGGTATGTGAAGATATCAAAGAAGATGTCAAATTTGAAGAAGAACACAAAGACAAGGTGACGTTTTTTGACTGAAATTTGTGGTAGAAGAATCGTAGAAGTTCTGAACACGGTGGTGAAGATTGGTACCGTTTTGAAACTGTGGTGCAAGGTTGTAGCCATTCGGTCAGAAAAACATGTATATTGAATCAGCAGAGGATATTCGAAGAAGACATACTTAGAGATTGAAGTAAAAGCCTAGAAGAAGATGCATCGATAGGCATGTTGTAGAATCTATTTATGTCGGTTGGAAGATCAGAGTTACCTTGGAATTCAGAAAATCATTGTGTAGCCTCATGTGAAGAATCTTGGAGACAAGGTCGTTTGATCTTCCAACCGATATAAATAGATTCTACAACATGCCTATCGATGCATCTTCTTCTAGGCTTTTACTTCAATCTCTAAGTATGTCTACTAATGACAACCAGTAACATTCACAATCGTTCCCCTTGGTACTTCTAGTATATTGTGAAGTATCTCTAAGTATATTGTTCCTCAAGGCATTCCAGGATCCGACATCAGAAACGAAAACTAAACATTCAACGGAAGCTAATGCACATAGAACACATAAGACACAGAGATTTACGTGGTTCGGCAATGGCCTACGTCCACGGGCAGCAGAAATTCTCCAGCACCCGTTCTTCTTCTTCACATTCTCAACTCACCTTCAAATGTCCCCCAACTTTCCCAGCCCCAAAGCCATGAGAGGATCTACATCTTGCTAATGGAGAGATTACTTCTCTTCTTTGTGAGGAGATGTCTACAGCCTAAGGGTTTAGACAAGATTTATGTAGATGATGTAGATTGATATAACCTAAAGGTTATGCCTTCATTTATAGGCTTACAATACTTCGATTAAGAAACCAAGCTTTACTCTAACTTAGGAAACATAAACTAGCTAAGATAGAAACTCTTGTTTAGATAGAAGTCTAAACATAATTCTAAAATCAAAAAAACTGATTTAGGAAATCACACTTGTCTTTCCTAAAATCGAGCCAATATCCAACAATTCTCCACCTTGGCAAGATTTCTAGGACAACTTCAACTTCAATATTCTTTGAATTCTCCACCTTGGCATAAAATCTCGACATTCACCTTCCACGCCTTCGTATTCTACCGCCTTCAATCACCCGAAGATGCTTCAATTCCACTAAAGGACTTCAATACTTCACCCACCCGTAGGTGTCAACCATCCGAAGATGTTTCACTTCCATAAAAGGACTTCAATACTTCACTCACCTGTAGGTGCCAACCATCCGAAGATGTTTCACTTCCATAAAAGGACTTCATTTCTCCAATCATCTAATGATGCTTTCATACTTCAATCATCCTAAGATGTTGCACTGGTACTACTTCCAAAATCCTTGTGTAAGGTTCAAATGTGTCAACTGACACCAACACACCGTATGGTGTTTCAAATCCCTTTTAAGGATGCAATGTGCTTCAACATGTGCTTCACAAATTCAATCCCATAACAGGGCTGCAACCGTGTCTTAGAAAAAACACCAACATACTAATGCACCTAAAGATGCTGCAAACGTAAGTCATTGATTTAGTTCAAGATGGCCAATCCTAAACATCACCAATTCTTGACGTAACTTTGCTGATTTCTCAGCAATTCCAGTTATCTATGAATTCCTGACGCGTCTTCGACTTCATAGATTTTCACATGCACATATTCTTCAAACTTGCAAGATTCCATTCTTTGCACATTTACTTCAACTTGTAGGATATAGTCTTTGAATTCAACTCACCACTTCACTTGTCAAATTTGAGCTCTTCCTCCATCCTACTTCTTCAAATTCCAACACTTCGTCTTTCAATGCAGAGTTCAATATTTCATCACATGCAAATGTACGGTACCCCCATACCTACGAAGTTTTCTTCAAAGATGAAATAATTCATACCTTATAAAGATGCAGTCTTTGTAAGTTCCCAAACGTGTCAACTGACACCAACACACCGTATGGTGTTTCAAATCCCTTTTAAGGATGCAATGTGCTTCAACATGTGCTTCACAAATTCAATCCCATAACAGGGCTGCAACTGTGTCTTAGAAAAAAACACCAACATACTAATGCACCTAAAGATGCTGCAAACGTAAGTCATTAATTTAGTCTTCAAATGTATTAGATTACGCACTATCTAATACTATTACTTCTATATTCAACAATATAGATTTTCATTCTTCAATCCTTTTATCACTGCCACTGCATTGGAAAAAAAATTCTTCAATACTCCACCGTTTAAACAACTTTAAACCCGACAAAGTCGAATGGATCTAATGTTTTTAGATTCTTATTCAAACTTCGGTACACATTGAACAACTTCAAACTTCTCGAGTTGTACCTAAATACTTAAAACGAATGCTTAATATCTTCAACTTCAAACTCCAACTCTTAAAAGTCAGAAAATCATTCTCTAGAGAATGCTGATGATAAAAGCATTCAAACTCGAAATTCCACACCATCACTAGATCTGCGTTCATGTATGAACTTGAAACTTATTTCCTTGTTTTCCAATGCCTTTCCTTATGACAAAAGGCAATTTAATTCACATACCACGTTCTTCAAATAGTTTGCGATTTCTTCGCTTAACTATATACTTCACATGTAGTATCGTACCTTACAGTTGTGAAGTGCCACAATGATACCTGATCCTTGCAACTGAGTTTTCCCCTCAAAAAACGGAACATATCCATATGACCAATCTGTTTTTTTCGCCACGGTCTTGCACTTTTTCAACTTGATGACTTCAAAAGGTAAACACCTTTATTCTCCGCCAAATATCATCAAAACAACAAAGGTAACAAACTACCTAGCTCCTCTTTCAAAAAACAGTAAATCAAAGAGGTGCCTGCAAACATCCGAATGGATGATTCAAAACGTACTATATTTGCGGTGTTCAATGGTAAAAAACTCTGCTCCTACATTGTTGTGTAAACAACAAAAGCTGGCAGAAATCCGATGCTCATAAGCTTACTCTACAAGTAAGCTTCATACTCAACACATTCAAACAAACCCTTCTTCAATCATACGCCCAAGGTGCATATGCCAAAAATTGTGTTGACTTCATCTTCAATTGCTTCTCTTCAAAACAGAACAAGAAACTACATCTCTACCACACACAATATCTCCATATAGGAAATCCAATTACCGCGTCTTTAATCGATCATTAAAGATGCAATATGCTTATAGCCACCAGCTTCAAGCACTTCTCCGTAACTCTTCAACCAGAATTTATCAACCTTCCACTGTTGCCCTCGCAACACCAAGACATTCAAATGATCGATAATTCTCACATGAAACCTACTAATAGATTTCTACAATCCTCGCTATACCATGCAACTGAGGCAAACTTGAGTTTAACTTCTTCTTCAATGTCTTTGACTACGTCAAGGACAACATGATCAAACTAATGACAACCAGTAACATTCACAATCGTTCCCCTTGGTACTTCGAACAATTCTAAGGATCCTTCAAGTTTTGCATCTTTACCTCTTCCAACGTACAAACCATTCAACTTGTACTTCAATCACAAGATTTTGTTTCCTTGCAACTTGGCTTGCAAAGCAAGCACATTCAAACGGAAAACCAACAAGGTATTTCCAAATAGTCCATAAAAATATCAAACAAACAAGGTAAATACCAAACACCTTTATCAAACTAGTTAATAAGGTTATGGAATTACTTACCCGAAGCTATGCAAAGTACATAGGGATAGGGTTTATGCCTCAAGAAGTATACCAACGTCAATTCCTCCCTTCAAGTAGAGCTTCAACTTCAAGTGATCAATCAACAATCAACGAATGTGAAACACTTCAAATATATTCGTCAATGAATAATTGATACTTCAAACGGTGTTTTGGCAAACTCTACAGGTGTTCACGCTGTTGATGTTAGTTTACGCGCTAGAGACCATACTTTGCGTCTTCTTAAAACCATTTACAGGAGGCTCAAACTCGAATGAAGAATTATGCGATGCTCATCGCACTAACGTAGTTTTGAACTAAATGATTTGGTTTTTCTTCGTTTACAACCATATCGTCAGTCTTCTCGAGCGAATAAGTCATTCTCAAATCTTTCCCCAAGATTCTATGGACCGTTTCGCATCATAGAGAGGATTGACAAAGTTGCTTATAAGTTGGACTTACCATCAACAAGTCGTATTCACCCAGTTTTCCATGTTTCGCCTTAAAATTGAAACTAGGCTCTACCGTTTGTTGATGCTAATCTACCTACTACTGTGGATCATTTTGAGTGGGAGCCCAAGCTATTTTAGATCGTAAAATATACAAAAATGGCAACTGTGGCAAAGAACTCGTTGGCTCATCAAATGGAAGGATCATTCTGTGGAGGAGGCTACTGGGAGGATGCTGATGATTTCCTTCTTAGATTTTCGGATTTTGAGGCTTGAGGACAAGCCGTGTTTGTGGAAGGGTGGGATGTTGGGATACCAACACCACAAGAATCGCTTCCTCTATTTTTCTTATTGCGTATTTCCTTAATTAAGTTCTCTGTTAGTTTCCTTAGATGGGTGATTGCCTAATTTAGAGTTATTGCTTGTTATCAGTAGGCTATATATATATACTATTGTCCGGAACTATGAGATTCATTGAATTCAATCTATCTATTAAGTTTTCTTAAATCTTGGTGGCTAATCCCCAAAATCAAAGGATTATTATCATTAGGGTTCTATATTTTGGTGCGTAATCCTATCATTTGGTATCAGAGCCAACCACCACGACCCATGCCCGCTCCACGGAAGGGGTGACCTATAGGCTAGATTAAAGTGTTGGGGCACCTATGTATGGGCATAGTTGTCACCCGCATTGAATACTGATAGGGGAGTGAAGCCGCCACAAGAGAAAGGGCTACCTTCGGCCGATGTCGATAGAGTGGGCCAACGAGGACGTTGGTTCTGAAAGCGTAGTGGGATGTTGGGATCCTAGTCCCACATTGGTTAGATGGGGCTTAATTGGTAGTTTATAAGTCAATGGGTTCCCTCATCTAGTCAATCGATTTTCGAGTTGAGTTCTACCCATGAGCTTATGACGAGTTTAGGATCCACCTCTTCAACTTGATGCAATTCAAACGGTGTTTTGGCAAATCTCTGTGTCTTATGTGTTCTATGTGCATTAGCTTCCGTTGAATGTTTAGTTTTCGTTTCTGATGTCGGATCCTGGAATGCCTTGAGGAACAATATGAACCTCTCGGCACAACACTTTGCTCTATTGCAGTGAGAGGTTGGCAACTGCTTACGGTTTAATTAACACCCCAGCTAGGCAACCTTTTAGGATTATAAAAAATCTTCGAATTTGTGGTGGCTGTCATAATGCAATTAAAATCATGGCAAAGATTTTTGTGAGACAGCTTATTGTTTGAGACAACAAAAGGTTTCATCATTTCGAGAATGGAAAGTGTTCTTCTGAGATTATTGGTGAAGGGTTTCATAATGCTTCAAAGTTGCAGGGACTTCGATTAAGGTACGGACTGAGAAGTTTATGTCCTTTTATTTGACGTTTATTGCTCATTGGGAATCGTAAAGTAGCTTTCATCTATGAACTTTGTATCTGTCGTATTCACTGTTTTTTTAGATTGTATTTTGTGAAGCTCACGAAACATCTTATAGGGTAGGCTTGTTTCGCATGATTACAATTTTCACTACTTTCATTTTATGGATAAATGAACTGAATCTTAGTGAGAAGAAATCGTAATAGAAATTAGTGTAATTAGTTGATTTTGAGATTACGAGATTAAGTCTAGTCTCTATTGAGTGTTAGTTTTGGTCAGAAAAACTTTTCTCATGTCAGTTCAATTTTGAAATATGTTTTTATGCTATGGAATGTATGTTTGTATATGGTCCAATATTAAATTTTTGCTGCTTTTACTTTGAATTTTGAGATCCGTAGAGACAAATGGATACTATAAACAAGGTTCTCATCTAGTCATTTTTAAATACCCTTAGGTTTTGCACTAGGCTTCCCTTTTGTGGCAAACTCATTCCATCTCATTCACAGCTTTAATCCAACCATTTCATTACCCAATAAATATTTTCAAAAGATTTTTCTCTTCCCTCCTTGGGTTTTGCTTACGTCATCTTTATCTCTATCTTCTGAACTTAAGCACTGTTTAGAGTACAACTCAGAGAGGGGTTTTTGTAATAAAATCAATAGGAAATTAATCAATTTGATCTTTGTTGGGGTCTGAAGAAAATCTGAACTTTTTAATGGGGTTTAATTGATAGGTGAGAAAAACATTATATAATGTATGTAAATGGACATATGGTTATTGTTGAGGTTTCTTGAATCTTATATAAAGTAAAATCAAACTTCTAATCAATCAGATTGAATAGAAAAGAGAGAAAGAAAAAGAAAATTTGTTGTTTGGAAGGAGGTTGTAACAATTGATTCCTACTGAATCTTTTTACTTTCTTCTCTTGTTTTATGAATTTTCTAAGGAACCCCACTTGTGTTGTCAAAAACAGATTATACAAAAATGTCTTTCTTACAAAAGGGGTTTCTCTTTTAGTTTTCTTGATTAATTTGGGAAGATTTTGTATTTCTAGTTTGAGAGAATACTATACGAGTCCTTTTAGATAGACATTGAGCTCTTTCATTGTTTTGGTTTTGATCACGTGTTGAGGAAGAAGAAACTATATCTTTGGTGGTGGTTCATTTTGCGGTTGGCTTTAGCTTATCCTAGACTAATTGGAGGTTTGTTTTTGCACATTTTCCTTGCTTCGATTGTGTGGTTCTAGCATAATTTTTTTCTCATAATGCTCGACTATGTTGCTTCAAACTATCAATTGGAGTTGTCTTTTCTTATTAATTTCGAACTTAGGTTTTGATAAGAACTACAATTAGAGGTTAGAATATATTTTGCTAGTTATTAGCTTGAATTTTCGATCTGTCATGACCATTATAACGAAGTGGATATGTTTATGCTTTTGTGGATAATTTGTTTAAACCTATTTTAGACTACCGATCGTAGTCATAGTATGCTTTATCCAACAAACATTAGAGAAGCTAAGTTGGTCCGATGATTAAGATGCCGGTGGTTTAGCCGCAACTTGTTTTGTTGTGGAATGTGAACTATTTTAGTTGTTTATATCAAGCGTATTTACCCAAACCGCATCGAGGATTATGGAGAGAAACATGTTCAAATCCTTATCTCAAGATTGAAGTCCTATGGTTATTGCCGGGATGTCGAATATGTTCTCAAGTTCTCCGATTCACCATGCCAGAAATCTTAACACCCACAGTACAGTTTACAGCTCTAGGTATCCTTTTTCTGGTCAATCGTTGCTTCAAATATCCCAGTGTAATTACGGGAAGGTGTGGTTTAATGCCCACTGTCGTTTATAAAACTTGTAAATTTGAAGGACCGAGAATGCGCCTATATATGGAATAATCTTTATAACCCGATGTTTCTAATATTTTTGCATTGTGTACTTTTTTTTTCTTTCGATTTTATCGGAAAATGCAATTGTGGCAGTTATGTCGATTTTTAAACTTCCTCAAGGTGAGCAATTCTAGTTGATGCACCCGAGATGATTGAAAAGCTCTTTCATCCAAGCAAGATCCCTCTTCGAAAACAAATGGCTTTCTTATGTTGTTCGCTTGTGCTCCGAACGTGCGATTAATTATCTTCTTACCCATGTTGATAGGAGAGTTGCTTCCGTATGGTTGTATTCGAATTGATCCGAAAGGTTTGCGTAACTAATCGTGGAGAGAAGGGGATATATTAAGATTATTATTTCCTTTTTAAATGCACCTTCTAATTCTCGTTATATACGAATGCTGGAACCCTTGTTTCACTTTCATCTCGCACTCTACGGCTATCGTGGCTGCTGCAACACCTACCGCCAACTTCTACAATCTCGAGTGATAACAATGTTAAGCTTATTGTGCTTGATCGATTAAATGAGCTCAAAATTTCTCACAGGAGACTATGGTTGATATGATCATCGATGTGCTCTGGGGCACTTGCAATCCCTAATCTCGAAATTCGTAGGAAGACAATTGATGCCGCTCTTGAACTGGTAACTCCTTGAAACATTGATGAAATTGTCCAAGCACCAAGAAGGAAATTGTGAGGACTCGAGCACCGAGCTTGAGAAGAATGGAGAATGAATGCTTGTTAAAGCTATTCATTCTTGTGCCATAAAATTCCCCGAAGTTGCCAAAGACCGTGGTTCATTTATTGATGAATTTCTTTGGCGAAAGCAATGTTGCCTCAGCTATTGATATGGTTGTTTCGTACGCGAGATTATTAAGACCAACCCTCAACTTAGGGTTGCAATTATAACTAGGATCCTAGACATGCTCTACCGGATACGTGCAGCATGTGTATGTTCGTGTGCCCTCTCGAATCATTGGAGACTACTTTGTCTCTCACTTTCTCGGTTGAGAGCGGGCTTGCTACCATCAAGCAATGTCATGGGGACCTGCCTTCTCGAAGTTTTCTCACAAAGAATGAAGAAAGAGATGGAGCAGATACTTCAAAACCATCCCAAAGAAGTAAATTACATCACCGTATCTTCTAGAGACCCGCAATTCTTGTTGATGCTACTCCGAGTCTTTGCCTTGGAAACTACCATATCTCCTCCTATTTTTCAAGGATCCTTGGCTTCCCCCGGCAATTTCTGTATTTAATTCTTATTCTTACCGGTGACTTTTTCCTTGAGCAATGTGGCTTTGTACACTGACAAAGCTTATATTGAGATTGGAAGAGGTTAAACTATCTAAACGCGAAGTGAACAAAGCATCTTCTCATGGAGTTGGCTACCTCCAGAGGTTAGCAAGCGATTAGGGCCAACATTAAGATCAACTCAAACCGGCTTGCAAGGTTAGGGTTATCCAAGGCGTATAAACCGCAGATCTTAAACTTCCCGATGACTCGACCGCGATGATGACTCCTCCTCTCATCGCAAGTCTTCTTTTCTCATTTTCGTTATTCTTGTCTAAGTTTAGATGTTCACTTCATAATTGTGAAGTTGGCCAGAGCATTATTTGACTTACTTATTACACCGAGACTGAGTATGTAACGTAACTAGTTTGAATTCAATGGTCACCATGCACACATGGAAGTTGTTGGTAATCTGGAACATAGAGCAAGAGCATGTCGTATTCCTCATGCTGCTTATAATTGGATTAGAAGATTGCAGTGAAAAAAAGACTTCTAAAGATTTTCTCATTGTTATTGTCTTGATTTCTCGGTATCTTTGTGCCGCTAATGTCCAATCATCTAGACATTCTCACTTCAACTTGTTTGCTGTTGAATTTATTAGTTTCTCTTATGCTTGGATAATAAGATAATTACTTTCCGTTTCCTTGCTATCGAAGTTATTGACTTCTTGTTGAAGCTAATTTTACTATACATTCAGAAAGTTTCGATTATACTCCTTTTGCCCTTACATAAGAAAACAAATTCTGTTGGGTACAAAGGAACCAACCTTTATCACATGGCTCCTTAAACTTCATCCTTGGAAAAACTTGTTGGATGATCATGCTGCAAGCTTCCAAGGTTTGAGAAGGTTGTGCAAAATGCTCATAGAGACTTATGATTGTATTAAGGACCACATAAGTCGTCTAGAATACAATCATCGCTTCTCAATACCACAACCGGTTCTTAATCCAGACACACTACGGTAAGCCTTTCTTGTTGTTTATTGGAGATGTTTTTCTTTCTTTGTTTCTCGTATAAGAAGATAGATCAGTCCTCATAGAAAGACTCAGGAAAGATATATAGCCCACCAAAATCTATTTCCAACCACCCCATACCTTATCAGCTCTCAACCGCTCAGTATTATTTTTCGTATTTTTGTTAACCACTTAATCGAAAGCTCCACTCTCTCCTGTAATCATGTTATCTCTCTTTAATTTTAACTTCATATATCAAGTAGGGCAAATATTTTGTTGGTTTGTTATTAACTTTTATGTCAAACTGATTAATTTGTAATTATGTATGCTTGCATCTTAAATGGAGTTATTTGACTCTGTTGTTGGTACATTACATTGTTAGAAATTTGTTAAATAGTTATATGCAACCCTAGTTTATCATATCGATCCATTTTGAAAATTACTTTTCTCTGTTGTTGTGTTAAGATTAGAACTACTAATTTGGAAGTCCAATGGGGGATATATATCTAATATCTTCAAGTTTTCAGATTATAATGAGTCGAGATCAAACACTTAAAAATGGGGAAGAATGGATGCACTTCTCTTACCAACAAGAAGAGCTTCTCCTTCTTTGTACCAGTTGAAGTTGAGGCTAACACCCCAAAGGGTTGACAAGGAAGATGTTAGCTAAACTGTGTTTCCCACTAAAAAAAAGGTAATTGATCATCTGTCTTTTTTTCTTCAACCCAAGTCGTTTTCATTTTTGATTTTTATTTAAACAAAAAAGATTAATGGACCATTTGGTGTGAACCAAATCGGTGGACATGCTCCTTCACCACAGGATTGTTAAGAGGTGGGGTTTTTAATCTGCAAGTGGGATCCCAAATTAACATCCAATGACTAAATTTTGATGATTCACAACAGCTTCACCAACTTTGGTCCACATTTAGACTCTCTGATTCTAACGAGTCTCAAAGTCTCGTGATAATAAATGCCGGTCCCACTTCTCTCCAAAGTGGTTCACTTACTATTCCCTTTCTGGGGTGTTGGAGACTGTGTGGTCTTGATGCGATAGGTGATTAAAATTAGCTAGTCCAAAGAGAATAAAAGTAATGTAAGGCATCATCCATGCATGCGTGCGCTAGCTAGGACATCACATCATCACTTGAATTGAAATTAAGACTTTTACAAGTTTTTTCTTTTCGCTGTCAGACATGAATATCCCTTTAACATCCTCTTTTTTTTTTCGTAGGTCTTTTCTTTTCTTAGAATGGCCAGCTACCAATGGAAAATAGTTATTATGGCAGGTACCATAGCCTAGACTTACTGCGATTGCAAAGTTGAGTCATGTTACTTTATATACTGCCTGAACTCTGAACAGTATTATATTTTGTTGTTGTCCTAATAAAAGTCCTTCTTCATACTCTAGTGAGAAGAAATTTGTGATACTGCTATGGTTTTAGACTTTAGTTCCTTGTCTATTTAGAGGAACTCATTGTTTACCAAGTCATTCTTTTTGTGCGGTTGGTTGGCTTGTTAGTGTTTAATCACTTGCAGGCTTGATTAAATTTTTTGCATTGGTTACTATAATTTTTTGCTTTGGACACTAGTGGATTGATTCTGAGTATATTGGGTTAAGTAAATTTTGTAGGTTTGCCATGAGTCATTATTGTTCTCATCTTTTGTGCATACTTTATGAATTCCTTCTTCTATCCTTTGCGGGTGGTGTTCAGTGGTTAACAACATCGATTGATTCAATGAATAGAGACTAGTGTCATAGTGTGTTTATATAATTATATGTATGTTGGATTAGACGAGGATAAGACTAAATGTAACTTGTTACAACAACTGTGCAGGTACCAGAAACAACAATACAAATGGTGGTGTTTGAACCCTCATACGCAGTCGAGCTTGGAGTCCTAATGCTATGACAACTCTAGCAAGGGGAACTAGTCCACCGTGTCAGCAGGGAAGTCTCTTGCACATACAAGCACCACAACTGATTTAGGTTCATTTTCTTTAGGTAATTAAAAAGTTCAGAATTTAAATAAATAAAAACAAGAACAACCTGCATGTAATCCTAGCAGAAGGCCTAAATACCAACTACACTAACCCCTCAACCCACATTAGTGTCAATTACAGGATCCAGTTAATAATGATCACGTCATTCTCTGGATGACAAGAAACGAAACCAACAAAACTAAAAAAAGGTAATTGATCATCTGTCTTTTTTTTGGTCAACCCAAGTCATTTTTCATTTTTGATTTTTTAAACAAAAAAGATTAATGGACCGATCACATCAAATGACTTCTCACATACATCTATTCTAATTGAGTCTCATGATAATAAATGCCAGACCCACTTTGTGGTTCACTTACTATTCCTGATGTGATTTTAATGTGGAGGTCCAATGTTAGTCTAAGGGATCAGTGTTTTCTTCTCTTTATGGGTCCACCAAGTGAATTGATTATTTATTCCTCTAATCTCCTCACCAACTAAAGTAAGTACAACTGCATGCATGTGGTAGCTAGGACATCACATCATCACTTGAACTGAAATTAAGACTTTTTACAAGTCTTTTCTTTTCAGACATGACTTTCCTTTATATACTGCCTGAACTCTGAACAGTATTGAATGCACCTGTTGTCTTGATAAAATTTCTTCTTCATTCTCTGTTAATTCTCAGCTGCTTCTACATCTTCCTCAAAATGATTCATCCCCTTATCTTCTTCTTCTTCTTCTTTTACTTTTTTATCATTTCTTCACCAGCAATCTCTTCTTCAGTTTCAGTCACTTATAGTCCCAAAACTCTAGTTAAATCAGGTGATTCTGTTAACATCCAGTGGAGTGGGATAGAATCACCATCAGAATCAGATTGGCTGGGCATATACTCACCACCGAATTCATCAAACAATAGTTATATTGGTTACGTTTTCTTATCTTCTTGTCAAAAGTGGAAAACTGGGTCTTGTTCGATCGATCTTCCGCTGGTGAATCTCCGATCAAAATACGAGTTTCGGATCTTCAGATGGAGAGATGATGATGAGACTGGTAAAAAAGAAGTTGATCCGGATCATAACCCAGTACCAGGAACGAAGCATATGTTGGCGAAATCAGAAGGAGTACTAGGTTTCGAGACTGGGAAAGGTCCAGAGCAAATTCATTTGGCGTTTACAGACTATGAAGATGAAATGAGGGTTATGTTCATAACTGAAGATGGGAAAGAGAATTATGTCAAGTATGGAACAGATGAAGATGTCATGAATAAGGCTGTGAAGACATTAGTCAGCAGGTATGAGAGGGAAGATATGTGTGATGCTCCTGTTAATCATAGTATTGGATGGAGAGATCCTGGTTTTATTCATGACGGAGTCATCATTTAATGATTATTTGTAAGTTGAATTCTTTCATTCATTTAATAATTTCTAGTTTTTTTCTTCTATGTATTATCCTCCTTCACAAGTGAGTGTTCAGGACATTTGGTTAATTTTGTTTCTACTTAGTTCATTTCTAGATTTGTCTTAGAAATTTCTAGTTTTCTTCTTCTTGTTCTATGTGAGATCCTCCATGGTGAGTGCACACAGCATCATTGTGCAGGACATATTTGATTTGTTTTTTTTTTTTTCATTCTACTAATACTAATTGTTGTATGCCAATCAAGTATTGTTGTTTGCTTAAAATTAACACATGGGGTTTGAGTTTCCTTTGGAAGGTTTTGAGTTCAATTTCGTGCATCGAATTGTTGCAAGTACGTAGATAGGGGAGTC
This sequence comes from Papaver armeniacum, assembly GCA_023531295.1. NCBI lineage: Eukaryota > Viridiplantae > Streptophyta > Magnoliopsida > Ranunculales > Papaveraceae > Papaver > Papaver armeniacum. The sequence continues at coordinate 371,461 of JAJJWW010010115.1, read as the reverse complement.
TTTCTCAAAGTACTCATGGTGGTGTAAGACAACTGGTTGCTAAGGCATAAGCTGTAGTAGAGTTTGAGTTTTTGTTCAGTCGTGCCTGCATTTGCGGTCCTTAACAAACTAATTTCGAAAACATCATTTTGAGGCCTTTCTTGTTATGTTCGATGTCACTTGTGGGTGAAATTGTTTAATAGAGGGTTGGGCATATCACTCTCTATCCAGATTGATTGCCATTCACATCATCTTTTTATTTTCTAATGCACCGATATGTGTTGTTCCTCATAACAGAGTTTGTGTTTTATTGACTGGATCTTTCCATGTTTGTCATGATAGGTTGGAAGTGATGCAGGAGGTTGGAGTGAGACTCATAGCTTCATGTCACGTGCTAGGAACTCGAATGAGACGTATGCAATTTTATTCGGCGACATGGGTACTGCAACCCCATATTCAACCTTCCACACTACACAGGATGAAAGTGTATCAACCATGAAATGGATTCTACGTGACATTGAAGCCCTCGGTGACAAGCCAATTTTTGTTTCTCATATCGGAGACCTGAGCTATGCAAGAGGCTACTCGTGGGTGTGGGACACATTCTTTACTCAAATTGAACCTGTTGCATCAAAGGTACCATACCATGTGTGCATTGGGAACCACGAATATAATTGGCCGTTACAGCCTTGGAAGCCAGACTGGGCTAAGTATATTTATGGAAAGGATGGTGGTGGTGAGTGTGGTGTCCCGTACAGCCTCAAGTTTAACATGCCTGGGAATTCTTCATCACCAACTGGAACTCAAGCCCCTGCAACTCGGAACCTTTTCTACTCGTTTGACAGTGGGGTAGTGCATTTCGTGTATTTGTCAACTGAGACTAATTTTCTTCCAGGGGGTGATCAATATAGCTTCATTAAGCACGACCTCGAGACAATCAATCGAACGAAAACACCGTTTGTTGTTGTCCAAGGCCACAAACCAATGTATACAACTAGTGACAAGTACAGAGATGCCCCCTTGAGAAGCAGAATGCTTGAACACTACGAGCCTCTGTTTGTGCAGAACAATGTGACTCTAGCAATGTGGGGTCATGTCCATAAGTATGAAAGGTTCTGCCCGCTGAAGAATTTCACCTGTGGGGAGGAAGATGAAGCTTTACCAGTGCACATTGTGATTGGGATGGGGGGACATGACTGGCAAACTTTATGGAAACCAAGGTCTCATCACCCAAAGACGTACCCAATCTTCCCACAACCTGAAAGATCTATGTTCCGTACGGGCGAATTTGGGTATACAAGATTGTTTGCTAGTAAGGAAAAATTAACCCTTACCTTTATTGGGAACCATGACGGAGAGCCACATGATATGGTGGAAATATTAGCTTCAGGAAAGATTTGGAGGAGAGCTGAGGATGCTTCATGGCAGGAAGAGTAGTGGAAACTAGTTATCTGTCATGGTTTATGAATTTCTTATTGCTTTTGAGAATTAGATATGTGTTACTGCGGTTTGGCATTTGTAAACTTTATTTTATTTTTATGCCAAGAGAAAATTTATTGAAAAACTAAGATTTGGTTACAATGTAAATTTTAAGCTCAATTTATTATAAATTTAACATCCAACAGTCATTTCAACATTTTAAGCTCAACTTCAATGCCTTGTAGTCTTCATCTGTCTCGATCCCCTCCGTTTCAGACATGAACTTTATAAGCTGTAATATATAGAATCAAAACAGTTTAACAAAAACATAACTAACATAAACTTATTATACTATGTATAAAGGGAAAAAAACGGTTTAGTCCAAAACCTCTTTCAAATATACTAGTTAGTCCTGACCCATTCAACTAGGTACAAATTAGTCCATTTTCATTGAAAGTACACATATAACCTTCCCGATTTACAATTTAGTCCAAATATTTACGGTTTAATTAAAAGCCGACTCACAATGATGTCAAGAATTTTAAATAATATAAAAAGAATTAAAAACAATTTATCTTTCAAACCGTTTGTCCAAAATTCACAAACTTTATATATTCGGAAAGCTCTTTCCGAGAGCTACAAAAAGAGTACCCATATGACTATATAATTTTCATTTTTAAAAATCTTAGTTTACATTGGCGTACAAACATGTACATGTCTACAAAAATCCAAAAATCAAAAGACAAAACAAGGTGCACCAAGTTTGTACACCAACATAGCAAAAGTAGATTGGTAAATTGAATCTCATACGATAACAAGTAAGCAAGGTGATCCATTCCCAAGGGTTTACCGAACGCTCCTCTCATACCAGTTTGAAGCCTGTCAGCTCCAGCATATGAAAGTATCTTGTTGATACGCAAGACATGGAAATGATGTATTTATACTGTGCATCTATACATACAATTACGAAGAGGAAAAAGTGGTCAGCACAGAGATCAACCTATTGTTTCATAATTTTTTTTACTGACAAGGAATCTAATAAAAAAACAAAATAATTATATAGTGGGAGCTAGATATTGGTGACTCGTAAGCTAAAATACCACAAAATATTCCAGTTCGTACAAGCTACAGCTCAGAAAAAATGATTATACTAACTTACAAGTATGAGCTTAAATCTATTCATCTGTCTGCGGAGATTATTTTAATAAAACTGTTCGAAAATGGAACTGATGCTGCAACAAACATCCTAGAATGTACATTATCATTTTTTCCAAATGAGCTCTTACATCTTAGCCCACTGAACCAGTTATAATATTTCTCTCCCCTTCATAACAAATAAAGTAATCATATTAGTCCCCAAAACAAACAAATTCAAATAAACTCAAACCTATTTTAACAATTTCACAATACAAAGGCACCTTCATAATACTAGTTGCGAGCTCTTGCAGAACTAGGCCCTCATTTGTTTTGCTATTTAGAGTTTATTAAAGTGATAGGTATACTTATTTTTGTTTTGGTCAAAGGAAAATAAAATAGGCTTGTTTCTAGGATGAGAATGGCAGTGAAACCCACCATCTCTGTTCCTACAAAAGGCTTGTTTCTAGGATGAAATGGTAGTGAAATCCACATGCACTCATCTTGTTACAGGTGCACCAATATGTACACTTGTATTAGAGGTGCACCATTTCATACACTTTTATTACGGGTTAGTTTATTAAGTAAAACTCTCCTTCTCTCCCTCACAACCCTTTGCTTGCTGACAACATATTTTCAGTAGAAGTGGATACTAAAATCACAAATATTCATATACAGTGCTAAGAAAAAGAAAAATCTAACCTCTAGAAATTCGCTACCAGCAAGAGACATTGCACGATGAAAGACCTTTGTTATTCATAGTCCAGATTTTTCCTTCCAAAATTCAAATTGATCGATTAGGATCGACCAAATGTAATTAAGCCTTCCAACTCTTGCAGAAAGACCTGTGTTATTCACATATCTTGGAGGAAGACCCGTATCACAAGTAGAAGAGAACGACAAAACTATTATGTACACATGTAATTTATATCACATGTGTACAACAATGTACACTTATATTGTAAGAGTACTAATATGTACACATATAGCATCAATAGTATGTCAATATGACCAAAAAATCTTAAAACATTCAGTTACAGGTCACTGGAAGGACAATAGGGAAATTATTCAATATGTGTACAACTATGTACACATATCCGATCAACATGTGTACACCTATGTGCACATTAAAATCGATAGGTGTACAATTATGTACACATTGACAAACAACATATATACAACCAGGTCACTGCAAGGACATTGGAGCAATTATTTAATAGGTGTACAACTATGTACACATCAACGATCAACATGTGTACACCTATGTGCACATTAAAATCAATAGGTGTACAATTATGTACACATTAAAAAACAACATGTGTACAACTATGTACACATGTGTATCCAAAACATGTACATCCAAATCATTGTATCTACAAGCTAAAAAGACTGGATAAGATAAATCCATGGGGTCCAACATATCCTTCATCTTCTAGGAGGATGATAATGGATATCTAGATATTTGAAGTACAATAAAAAATCCTCAAATCCACTGCATTCTGATTCCAAGAAAACTAGAAATATAGTGCCAAAAAGTATTCAAGGATCACCGATTCTAAAATAAATTAGGTATCCAAGTTCAGATTATTTATGGTACAAGCATCGATAGGTTCACCATGCATATCAACAGTATGTAATTAATAAAGTTACTAAATATACATCTGACATTTTACTACAAAAAAGAAAATTTTAAAAAAAAAAAATCGAGTCAGGGAGCCAATATATGGTTCTCCACATTAACGATCAAATAGGTGTACAACCATATACACATTAAGAATCGGCCGGCATGTGTACAATCATGTACACATTAAGAATCAACATATACACACAACTATTGTAATGCAAAGTTGCAAACCGATATGTAGATAGAGAAAAATGATGTGTGGTTGATTATGACATGAAACATAAATCATGATGTATAAGTATGATCTCTCTTGTTGTAGAACTGCCATAAGCACCGATCTTAGTCTAGAAATTAGATCCCCAACTGAAAATTTCATTTTGATTTTATTTATGAATTGCCCACTAAAATTTAGTCAATGTCATTAATAAGATTCTCTCTTTTGAGGGGTTTTCCTATTTCTACAAAAAAATAAAAATAAATACATTTAACAATAAAGAATTAATAATCATCTTAGCCTAAATTATAACTACATTTAGACACCCATACAATGAAATGATCACTAAAAAAACAGAAGAAGAAAATAATACCTTAGCGCGCTAGCCTGCATCACCGAACCAGGTCATGGTCGACGACTTAACTTTGCTTTCTTCAAGAGTTAAGGTTGCCATCACATCCTCGTTAAATGTGGACGCCTGGTTCATATATACATGAATGTAATAGTAGTCGTGGGTGACCTATTAGCATGATCTTTCCCAATCCCTTTTCTAGCCATAGCCCTCAATCTCAGTTCCTTCCCACGACATAACTTCACAATTATATCCTTAAAAATAAATTAAAACCCCCAAATTACAAACACACATAAACCAGATTAATTAGTACAAAACGAAGACCCTAGAAAAACAATGTAACAATTTGACATGCATACATTCATGCATCTAACAATGGACCTGCATAGCTCAAACTCAACTAAATCAAATAGACTACGAACCAACAAAGTAATATTATCTTACCGAACTAAGATGCAAAAATGTAAACTTGGATTACGTACAGGTGCACCAATATGTACACTTGCATTGCGTACAGGTGCACCAATATATACACCACTGCTCGGACAGATCATAGTTGGTCCATCTTTGTCGAATATGTACAACATTGCGTACAGGTGCACCAATATATACACCAATATCATTACGTACCTTAATTTCAGCTAGAACCATTGCTTCCGTGCAACTGAAAATTTTAAACAAAAATCACAAAAGTCAAAAAATTGAAACGCACATGAGGACTCCAAAGATAAGAGATTAATTGGGTTCTATCTCTAGTCATCGTCACCTATACTACTTATATACTAGATTCTCGTCGAAGTCTTCCTTCTCCGCAGATTGCTTCTCATCAATCCATTCAAGGGCCTCCTTTACTCTATAAAAATTCAAGATATTTAACTAACTACATTGATTTAACACACACAACATTTTCTTCACCTTAATAACAAAAGAATAAACATTCCAACATCAGTCAGTAAGTTAATAGCTACAAAATAATGATCAAATGTTGTAAAAATTTAAGCAAAAATCCCCCGAAAATAAATTGATATGAATCCCATCAGTATACCTTCATGGAGTTGCTGTCGGAGTAAGTCGCATATGCTTCTCTTCTTATGTATGTGAAGACACACAACATCCAGGGATCTTTGTTGTCCGCCATGGATAGATCAGATAATCCACTGAGTATAAAAATTGTTGGTGACCAAATTGATCAAAGGAAGAGGAATTTGAAAGTGAAGCTTCAGTTATAAAATCGTTACCAAAATTCAATAAGTAAAAGAGAATAAAATTTCAGCTAGATAATTTTCTAAGAAATTGAATAATTTTCCAAATTCAATATCACCACCACCATCAGTTCGCCATCCCATTAGTAAACTCTAAATTCAGATTCTCTTGATTACCTTTTCTTACTCGAATTTTCACCACCACCATCAGTTCCATGAACCCTAGAATAATCCTAACTCCTCATTCTCTCTGACTTTTTCTTTCTTTCCTCTTTCTCTAATTTAATTTCATTCAATTCTCAAATCATCAAACTCAGTCTTTAATTCCTTCTTTATCATCACTAAATCAAATCTTCAATCAATTTCCAAATCCCTAATTGTTCAATTAAATCCTTGTTCTTCCATCTATGTATCTTCTCGATTCCTAATTCATCTATCAGCAACAACACCACGATCTAATTCTTCATCACAACTCTAAGAAATCAAATCATCACCCACTCCATCTAAATTTCAAATCAAGAAACCCTAACTCTGATCTTGTTTCACCTTTTCTCCGGAAACCCTAACCCAAGCAAATCAACAGAACTAACAACACCTTCCTCTATGCATCTAATGCACTATTTGTTTTCATAGTTATCATGAACATGTTGCAGTTCCTGCATCAGAGAAAAGAATGGAGAATGAAAGAGAATGGAAAGAAGAAAAGAAGAGTTTCTCTCTATCACTCTCTCTCTCTCAATCTCTCCGGAAATCTGTACATACAATGAAATGAATTCAAAACAGTGAAGGGTAATTTTGGTAGAGAAAACATTCGGGAGTTTTTGAATCGGTGAGAGTTTGGATTAACTCGTTTAAATTTGGACTAAACTGTTTAAGACGGGTGAATTTTGGACTAGAGAGTACTGGGCTGGAAGGGACAGGACTAGAGCGTCCAAAGCCCACTAACTTTGGGACTAAACGTCAATTTCTACATGTATAAATACTGTAAGATCGAGTAAGAGAGCGAGAGCTTACTTTCAGGATAACAAATCCCAATAACATCGGCAAGCTTTTCACGGCTAATAGTTTTTTCCATATGTGCTGAGTACTTCCACAAACATTCCAAATCCGTATATCTAAGATACAAGCAACAGTAAGGGGATATTGGTGATATTTTCTTGTATGCGGGTGATATGTATTTCTCACATCTCGGTAGCATATCTCTAGCACCGTCACATGAATAGACATCGTCGCACGTAGCAATCCCAGCCATTACCATGATCAGCATGATCAAACAAAAATAAACCTTGTAAATGGACATCCTCTCTTTTTTTTCTTACTCTCAACTGCTCCTACTACTACTACCTTAGATTGTTTTAAGATCCCTCAAGTCACGGCTCTACTTCCATACATATATATATATATACTGAGAGTGTTGGATATATTGAAATTAAATTCACAGCAATGATATTTTGAAATCTATAAGATTTTTTTATCATAAATACTGGATAAAAAATCTTTGCTGTAATTATGGTCAATGTACTGTGTCATATTGTCTTTCCTTTCTAATTACCTAGACAGTAAATGAATTGTTAGTGAATTTTTTCGGGGCTCATGGTTTGACCAAACATTTGTACACCCGGCGTACTTAATCTTCCCACAACCTGAAAGATCTTTGTTCCATACACCACTGTTTGTTACAGACAAAAAAATTTAACCCTTACACTTTATATGAAACCATGATGAAGAGCCACATGATACGGTGGAATACCACCCAACTGAATTGAGTAATTAGCCACAACTTGTTATCTTGTGGAATAACTATTTAAGTTGTTTATATCAAGCGTATTTTCCCAAACTGCACCGCTAAGTATGGAGAGAACCATGTTCAGTCTTGCGGGGATGTCCAATATGTTCTTAAGTTCCCTGATTCAGCCAGATGCCGTAGATCTTAACACCCACAGCCAGTTTACAGCTAGGTATCCTTTTCTGTCGTCGTTGCTTCAAACATCCTAGTGTAATTACGGGAAGGTATGGTTTAATGCCCAATGTCAGTTTATAAAACTTGGTAAATTTGAAGGACTGAGAAAGATAGAACTACTAGGTTTAGTTTAACTTTAGAACTAACAGAAGAAGATGAGAAAGGTTTTAAGAGAAGAACAAGACTTTAACAGAACTTTGTTTTTGTTATTAACTTGACACAACGTTACAAGAAGATTGTCAACTTATATACATGAATAATCTTGAACTCTAAGTTAACCTATTTCCTTAACAGAGTATAACTTCCTAACATACAAGAGTACCAAAGATAGGAAACTCTTAAAAAGAGAAACCACCGTGTACAATGTTGGGTCACATTGTACACCGACTATGTTGTGTTAACACCTTCCCGCAAGCGTAACGGGTTATCTTGAACCGTAAAAGAGAAAACCGATCTTTAGAAAGTGGTTTTGTGAAGATATCCGCAATTTGATCCTTAGAAGATATAAAATGAACATCAAGAAGTTTAGAAGCAACTTGATCTCGAACAAAATGATAGTCAATCTCAATATGCTTTGTCCTTGCATGAAATATGGGATTGACAGTGAGATATGTAGCACCAAGATTGTCACACAATAGAACAGGAGGAGATTGAGTAGATACATGAAGTTCTGAAAGAAGTGATTGAATCCACATAATCTCAGCAGTAGCAATTGCAAGACCCCTGTATTCGGCCTCAGTACTAGAACGAGATACCGTTTTCTGCTTACGAGCACTCCAAGAAATAATATTACCACCCAAATAAATACACTAACCACTAGTAGAACGACGATCATCAAGAGAGCCAGCCCAATCGTAGTCAAGATAATGCATTAATGATAATTTTAGAGAAGGAGATGGCGAAGAAGTATACCAAAAGTTGAGTATCTTTAAGATACCGTAGTATACGTTTTACTGCACTTGATGAAAAATAGTAGGTGCATGCATAAACCGACATACCTTATTGACAGCATAAGCCAAATCCGGACGAGTAAATGTCAAATATTGCAACGCCCCAACAATACTACGATACTCAATAGCATCAGTTAATAAGGTACTACGATCTGAAGAGATGTCACCAGAAGTACTAAGTGGTGTTTGAATAGGTTTAACACCGTCCATTTTTGCCGGAATAAGAAGATCATGAGCATACCTTTGTTGAGAAAGAAATAATCCATACGAAGTACGAATTGCTTCAATTCCAAGAAAATAAGACAAGGAGCCAAGATCCTTAATAGCAAATTCTTGTTGCAGACGGTCAAGAGTGGATTTTATACCAACAGAGTTGGAACCTGTAACAATAATATCGTCCACATACACCAACAGATAAATAGTGCCATACGAACCATTGTAGATAAATAAAGATGAGTCGCATTTGGAAGTAATAAACCCAATTTGTAATAAAAAAGTGCTAAGTCGATGATACCATGAACGAGGAGCTTGTTTAAGACCATAGAGAGATCGATGTAACTTGCAAACATGCGTAGGAAATCTAGAATCAACATAACCTGGTGGCTGTTTCATGTGTACCTCTTCTTGAAGTTCTCCATGCAAGAAAGCATTTTACACCGCTTGCTACTTGATGAATCGTGTTCCTTACACTTCTATTAATAATTCATCCCCATATGCTACTCTTTTGGTTGTCCGCCAGATTACACTTTTCTTCGTGTTTTTGGTTGTTTATGTTATCCTTACCTACGTCCGTATAGGTCTAATAAAATGGAGCCTCTTTCCTCTCCATGTGCGTTTATTGGTTATAGTCCATCTCAAAAGGGCTATAAGTGTCTTCATATTCCTACGGGTCGTATTTATGTAAGTCATCATGTTGTGTTCGATGAGACTACCTTTCCCTTTGCCTTACCTTCACCGGCATCGGCTCCTTCTCATGTAAATTCTAGTTCATCCCTACGAGTTGCATCACCACCTGTCTTGTCTTCTCAGTTCTTTCCAGTTAGTGCAACTCCCATTGGTTCACATAATGAACTGCAGTCTGCACATATGAATCGGGCTTTTGTTACAACGTGTCGGGCCCGCACTGCTTCCACATATCAGTCGGTTCCTGCTGCCACGTCGCACTGCTACCATTTCGCACTGTTACCGCGTCTACAACGACATCTGCTACAACGACACCCGCTACCACGTCTACACTCGCTCCAACATCTCGGGGTCGCACTCTTTATAACATCTCGCCTACGCCTCGCTACCGTGTCTCGCTCACGTCGTCCGCACTCTCTCCCATCGTGACAGCCGCCGGTCCTACTCTTCGCCGCATCCAATGATAACTAGATCCAAGGATAGCATTTTTAAACCCAACTCAAAAAATGCTCTGGTGTGTGATTCTCTTCGCGAACCCACTTGTATTTCGGAAGCACATAAGGATCCAGATTGGGGCGTCTCCTCAGACGATGAGATAAATGCATTGCTTTGTTTGGTCGTTAGTACCATATCATCCTTCTATGAATGTTATTGGATGTAAAATGGTGTTAGGTCCTCCAAAATTCATGTCTACCGAATCTTCAACTGTTTCTTCGACCACCGGTGTTTTAATGTCTTCTACTACCTCTTCACAGTCTTCATTTATGGCCTCCGTTCAATTCTCTCAACCTCATCATATCATCACTGTTAAATTAGATGAAAACAACTATTCTCTATGGAGAGCTCAGTTTTTGCCGTATCTTCAAGGTTACGATCTCGATGGTTATGTTAATGGTATGAAACTCTGCCCAGCACCTCCTGTTGATAATGCAGCCCCTACTGCGGCTTTTCTTTCATGGACAAAACAGGATAAAATTCTAGTAAGTTGGTTGTTCTCCTCTCTTACGCCTTCTGTTTTTCGGCATGTTCATCGTCTTACAACTTCCAAAGCTATCTGGGACTCTCTTGAAGCTAAATATGCTTCCAAATCTGATGCACAAATTCATCATCTTCACTGTGAGCTCCGTGCTCTTAAAAAAGGGTCAAAAACCATGCGAGAATATATCAATTATGCTCTGATACCAAGATAGAACTACTAGGTTTAGTTTAACTTTAGAACTAACAAAAGATGAGAAAGGTTTTAAGAGAAGAACAAGACTTTAACAGAACTTTGTTTTTGTTATTAACTTGACACAACGTTACAAGAAGATTGTCAACATATATACATGAATAATCTTGAACTCTAAGTTAACCTATTCAGGGCCGTCTCTGAAGTTTCGATGGCCTCGTGCGAAAAAGATCGGAACGCCTTTTTATCCAAATTTTTTTTTTCACACATAAATAAAATCTACTTAATAGCATTGAAGCGAAGTAATTTATGCCACACAAGTTAAGATGAACGTATGGTAAAAAGTATTAGGAAGCTGGGAACCTTCCATCAAAAATGAAAACAAACACATAACTACTTGGGACTAAACTACATTGATTGTCTTCTAGGGTTTTCGTTAGATTTAAGAGAAGTTAAATTATCCAAAATGGGCTGTTTTTATATTTTTAGTTCAATTCCAACCAAAGAAGATAGTGAATCAGTTGGGCAAAATACTGAACACTGCATAAAAATACGCCTTCACAAATGGTACGCCTTGTGCGGGAGCACAGCTTGATCCCCTTCAGAACCGGCCCTGAACCTATTTCCTTAACAGAGTATAACTTCCTAACATACAAGAGTACCAAAGATAGGAAACTCTTAAAAAGAGAAACCACCGTGTACAATGTTGGGTCACATTGTACACCGACTATGTTGTGTTAACAGAGAATGCATCTATATGTGCAATAGTCTTTATGGTCTGATGTTTCTAATATATCTGCATTATATACTTCTTTCTTTCAAATTTTTTCAGAAGAAAAGGAATTTTGGCAGTTATGTCGATTTATAAACTTCCTCAAGGTCAACTCAAAATTAATTTTGTGTTTGAAATTTGTAATGCGAAATTTCAAATTACTTGCAGCTTATCATTACTTGCACCTAGACATGATCATCACAGACACAGACAAACCTTACTTATAATACGAGATTTGAGTCTTCGCCAAGAGTCATTATTGTTCTCATCTTTTGTGCATACCAAGTGAATGCGGCATTAAAAGTTACTTCTTTTCTTTATGAATTCCTTCTTCTATCCTTTGTGGGTGGTGTTCAGTGGTTAACAAAATTGATTGATCCAATGAAATAGAGACTAGTGTGTTTATATAATCATATGTATGTTGGATTAGATAAGGATAATACTAAATGTAACTTGTTACAACAACGGTGCAGGTATAGAGACAACAGTACATACGGTGGTGTTCGGACCCTCATACGCAGGCAGTCGAGCTTGGAATCCTTTACTATGACAATTCTAGCAAGGGGAACTAGTCCACCCTGTCAGCAGGGAAGTCTTTTGCACATTGCCTTAGGTCCTCTCTGCTCATTGCCTCGTTGCCAATTGGTTTTGAGTTGGATGCCCGCATTCTAACTTGTTGCTTTGCAAACATGAATCCAATCCAATTTTAGTGTTGGAATACAATTTTTTGTTTTTTACTAGGTCCTGAAGTGTTCACTTGTAACCCTGACGGTACTAGTGTCAGTTACCGAGATATACATTTTATCTCGAATTAGATCGAATTTCTTCAAGCTGCAAACTTTGAATTTTTGACCTACATACCTCCCTCATTGATCCAGACAACCACAGAGATTACGGGTATGAATCTGATCCTGCTTCACTTCCCAATAACCTAGCGGAAACTGTTGGTGAAACTAATGGTTCCCTGAAATCACTAGTTTTGATTTTAATATAGGAACTAGATAGTAACCCGTGCTCCGCACCGGATACATGTTATTTTCACTGGATGTTCATTACAATATTGGTCTATTTTTATTAAAATTGTGGATACATGCCACAAAATACATATATTCGTATATATTATTTACATTTTGACGACCATTTTCCCCTTTGATTTCAAGTTCCTATCTTCTGTCAGTGCATTCTTTTTCAGATTCCTTGATAGCTTCTATGAACTGAACATTTTGGAAGCCGTCTTAACATGTTTAATGCTCCAAGATTTACTCTACCGAAAGAATCTGTTATTAACTGCACCTGATCTACAACCATCATCAATGAAGGCTGTTAGTTCCAAGACTTCACTCTTTAGGTATGCGCCTTTCTCCCATTTCCAAGTCAATGACTTTATTTTCATATTCTCCGGTAGCTATACTGTTTCTCGATCACATATTTTGTTTTGCAGTAAGACATAACCTTTCCTGGAGTTCCTGCTGTAGTGTGGTGAAGTAATCTTGTAAATCTATAATTGTTTTAGCTGTCTCAATACGCTGTAAAAGCTAAATTATTACCCAACTCCACGATGATTTTTTAGAACCTCTTCATCTTCCCGAGTGTAAGACGCGCTCATTATCCAAATCAGTTCTGTCATATACGATTTCAAGCTGTTCAAGTGGCACAAATCAGCGGAAAATCTCAAAAACAAACAAAAAAAAGTATGATATCAAATTACATCTAAAGAATTATCTCTCTGGGAGAAACGAAGTTTTGGGTGATTACTTTTCTGTTTGTTTAATTCTATAAGCTAGTGTCAAAGATAAGGCTAATACAAACAATGAATGTCAAACAAACAACAAAGTTGAGAGAAATATTAGGTATTTCATATACCTGACCAAACAACATTTAACTGATCGGATGAAGTAGAAATCCGAGCAACAAATAGGCTACTTAAAAATCCGGACTTAACATAAAGAAAGTTTTTGCATCTGCACTATTATTGAGAACTCATTTTCTTGAAGCTAAAAGAAAAATCTAAATGATAAATGTTAGACAGATCATATATTAATGGAAACTTACCCCTGACCGAGCGAAGCCTGATTTGTATGCCATGCTGGTGCAGCTAAATTTGTGTTTAATTGAAGTGGAGCTAATAGACACGTACCCACTTCTATTCTCCAACATAATCACCATTGATACTGCAATAATTGGTTTCTCGTCATCTTCCGGAGGTAGTATGGGAACCACATCCCAAGTTCTCGAGTTTCAGCCACCTCTTATATTTAATTCTCAAAACACCTAAAACAACAATGTTTTACAAACATTTTCTTACGATATTATATTAATAACATGGAAATTACCTGTCCAGTGATTTTAACACGCATGGGAATCAAATATACTTTATTTTATGCATCCTCCTTCACCTGAAACACAATCTTTCTTGAACTTATTTGCAACAGCTAGCTCTCTGTATGTGAAAGTATGAGCAGCAACATTTGGAGTTAAACCATCAACATGAAGTAGTTTAACTTTCCTTCTTAGCAACAACATCCCCTTGAGGTTCCGGTCCCCATCAATTATACCAAGTATGAAATATATCATTTTTCTAGCATCACATGACTACACACCACTAATCATTCATGCCTAACCATACTCATCTAACGGAAGCTTCTTAAAATATACATAGCCATAAGCACATATATTTAAATTTTCACCTGCGTGATTGCAAAATAAATGCATTACACTCACCCTAAATCCCCATTTAAATTTTCAGATCTCTCATGTAGTATTGAATTCCAACAACACTTGGAAATTAAGAGAATGAAATTAAAATAAACTTTAACACAGAGTTGTTTGATTTTACCATAATTACTAATTTGGAATCTGGAATCTTTTGCGCATTGGGTGAATTCCTCATGCAAATCCTGAGAGAAATTTCGCATTTTTCAGTTAGACAATTTATGGAACAAATTGAAAGCCGAAACAACTAATAATCCAAAAACCAAACACCTGGAGGTATTGAAATTTCTGAAGAGATTGTAGTCTTGTAGAGCAATATTTGTTTGTTCTAAAAGACGCCCAACATAATAATTACAGTATGCATTGTAATCACCCAGCTTCATGTATTGATTGAAACTACAAAGAAATTCTATCTGTTTCTGAAATCACCCAACTTCATGCATTTGAATGAAGAACAATTTCTCTAAATTATACAAAGCCAAACCAAGCAAAAGGAAAATTAAACTTGATCTTTCATCTCCTAATAAAACACTCTAATCTAATAAAAGTGACCAATTTAGTTGCCGTCATTAACAACTCTTCAGTCATGAGTAGAAAACTTAAACATTAATTTTTCTTAAGCATTTCCACAAACACATAAGGCTCTAAATTGAAATGTTAATCTAGTTTCCTAAAACTCGTAACTGATGAAAGCACAAACATGGAATTTGACAAACTTACATTGGAAATAATTTGTTGAGTTCCGCAGAAGATATCCAGGAATTTGTAGAACCCCTATCATCACTTTATAACATAAAAAGTCCCTTAACTCAGCCATAACCTTAAAAAATAAAAACCCAAGATTTTAATCAAAAAGCACCAACTTTCATAAACGAAATTCAAATCATAAAATCAAAGATTGGGTTTTATTAGTCAAATCCATATACAAAGAGAGATAGAGAATCACCTGGGGGACTTTGAATATACCGAGGCGATCCTGATGAGTTTAAAATCTCTAAGACATTTTTTTTTTTGCGTACTGAGAACAAAAATAAGATGCAAAATTAGATCAAAAAGAAAAGTGAATGAGAAAAAATGGAACGATGAAATTTAAGTTCTTTTGGTTAGCGTTTTGGTCGATAGAACAGGAAAGGAAGGAAGTGGGAAGTGGGAAGTTGGATAGTTGGATAACTTGGGTTGGTTGTAGTGGTCGAAGAAGTGGAATTAGTTTTGGGTCAGTTTTAGTGGAAGTTAGAGAAAGTGTGGGAATAGTTAATGATGAAAATATGCCGCAGAAATATGGATTGTGTGGGGCTAGAATGAATGAGAGGGTTGTATTTTGTAATACTCTCGTGAGAATTGTCCATGTCAGATTTTTGTGGGGTCAAAATGAATGAGGATTCAGATTTAGGATTCACTTATCATCTTGTTTGATATATATTAATTTCTGTATTTACAAAAAAAAATATTTTGTCTCGGCTTAAAATGAATAGAAGAAATGTAAGTTAGTAGTTAAACGCCACATCAACAAAAATGTAAACCGTGAGATTTATCTAATCCAGTGGTCTACGAGATTTGTCAAGAAAGTTTGTCAAATCCCTTAGTTACATGATCCCGATTCTTGTTTTAATCTTATGTTACTTAGAACTGACAGAGTTGTTGGTTTACCAAAACCGGAAACGGGACAGTAATATATTTGGATCTGGAAAGTTTCCATATTGTAATACAATTACTGGCCTTACAACAACCCCATATAAATTCAGAGAACCCAATCACAGAGTAAAGTAAACGAACAATTGAGAGAACCCACCGATCGGTTGAGAAAGCCTTCATAACAAAAGCGAAGAGAAACGGCGACCATGTTCCCTAAATTTGACCAGAAATCCAGTAAATACTCTGATGCTCATAGGTACGTACGATAAAAAAAAAGTATTATTAGTGCCCCTTTGTAATACCATGATCATCATCAATTCAATTAACCCAATGAATGGAATTTTGTTTTCAGGGATGTGATGGAACAAGTTTTGGATGATTGGAAGGTTCGGGACGAGGAAGAAAAGTTTAAGGTGCTACATGATTACTTATGCGACGTGAACACCAATACCTACGGCCTCTATGAATCCACGGAAGATTATTGTACCGAGCTGAGGATCCTGAAAGTAAGTACAGCTAGATTTTTGATTTTTGATAGGCAAAACTTATATATGGCTGACTAATCCTATAATTTTTTGCAGAGAATTGGTCGTATCCTCGATGCTGATGAGCATGAATATCTACTAGCTTCTCACAGTGCTGATATTGGACTTTACCGAGCCGAGAAAAAGTTATTCAAGGTTAGATATATATATATATATGCATGCATGGATATTCTTGATCGGTTTCATTTCTTTTAGTACCGAAACTTAATTTGCTTGAATTGTGCAGGTGAAAGCTACAATGTTGGATTTTTTAAAGTCACAGATGAAAGCTGCTACAATGTTGGATTTTGTAAAGTCTCTTGCCGCTCTTCCTGAGGAATATTCAAAATTGAAAGATGCTACAATGCTGGATTGTTTAGAGTCTCTTGTCGATCTTGATCTTTCAGAGGCACGTAAGAACTTTCTGCTGCAAAAAGTTGTCGGAGGTGACATCACCAGTGCATATGATGAAGCTAGGAAGTCCTCCGAGGAACACGAAGAATCCGAAAAGTGTTACATCGACCTATTACAAGAACTGGGAGTAGAGTACCTAGAAGAGAATTCGACAGATGACGAGTATACGTGTGCTGATATGGATTCATTCAAAAAACGCTTAGAGGTATGTAATACATTCTCGATCACATGCACCTGTTCTCTTACATTATTCTCGTTTCCGGTACAAATACTAATACAGGTTCATTTACTGTGTTCGACACAATAGGTTATGGAGGATGAGGTTGAGGAGAAGTTGGAAAATGTACAACGGGTGAATGAAAGTCGAAACCTTGATTGTGTGAGATATGGACGCGAAGTAAAATTTTTCATTCAGCATTTAGATAAATGTGTTAATCAGCGTGTATGTCAAGCTGAAAAATGAAGATTGGGTTTAAGAGTCTAGACTATGTCATTATGTTTTTGCTACTACTATTAATTAACACACTGGTTGGAAAATGTTAGTGATCTGAAAACTTTTAGAATCTGTAACGATTAAACTATGTATAACAAAGTTTTTTTTTCGATTGGATATGTAAAACAAAGTAGAATCAGGAGTTATCCAAGCATCATATTGTTTTCTGTTTTTATTATTGACAACAACGTTGTTCCCTCCAGGGCACAGCGCCACGGTTTTCCTGGCTCCCAACTCTTCGATTTCCCTGACAAATGTTGACCTCGTATCATCTGAATCAACAAAGTCAGCATCCATCTCCAGAATGCATTAAAACAGCCAGGTAAATCTCGCCCAAGTGGTAAAAAATTATTTGCCCATTGGTTAAGGGCCACACGCTCAGCCGGTTAGAGCGTGTGGCCCTTAACCATAAGGCGAGGTAACAGGTTCAATCCTCCCTGTTTCTTGCGTTTTTTGTTTTTACTCTAATCATGGCAAAGTTGAAGAGATTGACATAGTAAATTTTTGGAATGTTGACAGAAAAAAATTGTTCTTAAATGGCCTACTAGGGTCGGGCCAACATGCCGTTGTATCACAGAAGACAAATTAGAAAAAAAAATTGTAACAGTCCAAAAAAAAATGTCAATTTACTGATGGAGAAATAAGAAATTAGAGCAATGCAGAAACATGTAACTGACCGGCTCTTCTTGAGTATTGCAGAAACACAATGTACCTTGTATTTGACAAGAGACCTGGGATTTTACCTAGAAGTGTGACTGAAAAGTGAAAAAATTCCAAAAGTGTGACCAAATTTGAAATCCTTCCAAAAGTGTGACCATGACCGGTCAACGGACAAGTATGCCCGGTCTTTTTTATAAATACCAAATTTTGTTGTGTACATATCGGGCACTGATACCCCACCATGAATAGTCTCCAATGTGTGCTAGGCATAATCATATGTTGGATAAATGTGGACATCCATGTTCCGATGTCTACACATCGGACATATTCACCTGATGTGTACACATCAGGCCATATATATATGTGGACATCAACTATAAATATGTGGACATCCTTACGCGATGTGTAGACATCGGGCTATAAAAGGGTACTTTGGGTATTAGGTAAAATCAGTCACACTTTTAGGCATTTCCTCCTCTCTTCTTTGGCCCGATAGAGAGACTTTACCATGCAAGTTTCAATTTGAACAAAGTTGGTTGGCTGATAGCCCATGTATGACCATGAGGTGGGCATCCAAACCATCACTCACTGGCGATATACACTGCAATCCTAATCTGATGTATAGAAGATCCTTGGAACCCCTTGGTCCAATGTGGGACTATTTTATGTTGGAAAACTGGGTTGCAATAGAAGATGAAAGAACACAGGAAGAGATTGTTGTACTCAAAAGCTTTCAAGGCTCATACGATTTCTTTTAGACAATTATTTCTACTCCCAATAAATTGGCGATTACAACAGGTATGTGAAATAATGCCTTCAGGATACAATGAAAGCCCTACAACGGAAATTGAATTCAAGGTTTGTACCCCTTGATCCAATCAAGAACACATGTAAACAGGATTTCTGATGATGCTTTAGAAAAGAGAGAAAATAGAGAAGGGTTTTTCGTTAGATGATTTGAACGAGTTTTGGGAGATGCTATTTATAGAGGCTTTGACATCTTTTCATCAACATGTTTCTCTTCACGAAACGATGAGTCTCTTCATCATCAGACATCAATGGCGTCTGTTGGATTTGAAAATTCTGGATATGTCTGAAACTGTCGAAACAGTTACGTACCACCAAAAAATTCTTCCAACATTTTAATCCTTAAACTTACTTTGAAACCCGCAGTATAAGGGTTGTTTATATCCGGTCTTTGTTACTGATGAGTTTTTTACTTGTCACTAAAGGGAATAGCTAAGACGTACATATGACCTCGTTATTTTTCGGTGTTCAGATTTTCGGTCGATCAATACCTACTGAGACCGTCAAGATCTTTTCGGTGTTCAGTCTTCCATCTTTTGGGTCATTGGTTTCTTGCGACTTAGCCCCACTTTCTTTAGGTGTGTGTTGTCTGTCCCTATCACCTCCCATGGCCATCCCATGCCTGATAACTAAGGTGATGTAAATGTTTTCGGATGAAAACATGTGTGCTGTGAAAAGTAAGGACATATGATATGGACTCAAAATTATATATCTCCCTACTTTTCCCAATTGCAGGAAGAATCCAGTATATGTTGTACTTCAAAGTTGAAGCCATTGTAAATGAACGGAAGAAACTCCAGTTTCAGTAAAGCATTATTAAGATCACCATGTGACCAAAAATTGACATTTAGTGTAAGTCAGAAGCTAGAAACATAAAACTTCATTGAAACAAGACGAGAATAGGATTTCCTAATTAACACTAGACAGTGTAAAAGATTTCTTAGCTATATTTAAGTATTTGGCTTAACGATTACAAATGCATGCATCCATGCTAGCTACAGTGGGGCGTCACATTCCATTAGAGGGGCGTCACCTAATAGGACAAAAACGGGTCACCCGTAAGTAATTTTAAAAATCTCTTATCTCAAATAATTGTGTAATGACTAAACAATCCTTGATTGACTTTAGTTTAATTAATTAAACCTAGCTACGTCCTAAATTACGCCTGGAAAATCAACTAAACCTAGGCGTAAAATTGGAATTACGCCTGGAAATCAACTGAACCTAGGCGTAAAATTGGAATTACGCTTGGAAAACAACTAAACCTAGGCGTAAAATTGGAATTACGCCTGGAAATCAACTAAACCTAGGCGTAAAATTGGAATTACGCCTGTAAATCAACTAAACCTAGGCGTAAATTGTAATTACACCTGGAAATTAACTAAGCCTAGACGTAAACGACATGCAAATCAAAGTTTACGCTTGAATTGAACTAAACCTAGGCGTAAGTTCTTCAAAAACTAAATTATGATTGAAAAATCTAGTACCGTACCCAGGCGTAACACTAGCAGAAAGTAAATAAAATCCTAATTTTACTTCGATTTCATTCGATTTAAAAACAAAAACGGGTACAAAAAGATGGGTTTGTTTGATTATTACCTTACCTTACATACACCATGGGTTGTTGTTGAGAAGTTTGAAAACATGATTCTTCAATTGATTGAATCGGTGGAATGAGTTGAGGATGAAGTTGAGGTTGATTGAGTTGTTGATTACCATCACTAGGATCAGTTTGCTTCTTCCTCATCTATTTTTAGTAGTTTTAATTGAAGGGTAATTTTGACAAATTACTATGGAATCAAAATATCCCTTTTTTAGTCACCAAATATCCAAGTGAAGCCCCTCTAATGGAGTGTGACGCCCCAATAATAGCCTTCTATTTATAGGTTCGCATAAAGCAAAAGATAAAGCTAGTATGTAAATTCGGACAGACTGCCTTGAGTCTTACAATTTGGCATTCGACATGGGTCTCTTCAAATGGCTAATTCCTGTGACATCTATTACTTCGTTTCTCCATCCACACAGTATCACAATCACTAGTAGAAAAATGGGCTTAGGCGACAGTTAAAAACTGTCACCTAAATAGTTAGGTGACAGTTTTGAAAAAATATTGCACTGTCACCTAAGCCCCTGTTACAAAAGGTCTTTAAAAAACTGTTACATAATCATGGGCATAAGGTATCTGTTTACTTATAAACCTGTCATTGTTGAAAACTTACGACAACATTTTCTAAAGGAAACTGTCATGAGAAACTCAATTTCCAATACTAAGGTGACAGTTTTTTAATAAACCTGACGCAGTTGACAATGTACAACGACACTTTTTAAAGAAAACTGTTATCGTAAAACCTCTTCCATGACACAGTTTCTAAAAAACCGTCGTAGTACAACCTCATCAGTAACATATTTTACACATAACTGTGATTATATTATTAGATTTGCAGTGAGGAAACGCTAAAATTATTCATGATACTTTAAATTGAAAGATAGCTAAAAAACCAATTGTATTTCTTAAATACCTTCTTATTTCCAACATTCAAGGTTCAACACAATAATACAACACAAGATTGAAATTAATTAGATAAATAAATTATATCATTCTTTTTCATTGTAGTAGAAAACATTTCCTGAACTGAGATGCTCTATTTCCTGAACTCAGATGCTCTAAACTAGATTCCACTACCTCAAATTTCTTGAACTTAATGCTCTAAAGTAGCATCCCCTTCCTTTTTGATTGGAGGTCTTGTTCTCAACAATATTAGAAGAATTTGTGCCGTCGTAGCCATCACAGTAAACTTGTCTGAAGCAAAGCACTCACACCTGCAAAGTATATCACGTTTCCAAATATTAAAAGATTGCAAAGACCAAACATCCTTCATCGTAGGCCACATCAATTTTGTGAACTCGTAGTCATAGAAATGAGAAGAAAAAGACTATATGATGAATAATGCATCCCATGGATTCAACTATTCAAAATGCAACAGAGAAAAGTGAAATATCACATTGATTTGAAACTCTGTTTAGATGTCTTTGTATTATTGCAGTCATTTACTCCTATATCTAAAGAACATTTAGATTATATCGAAAAGAAACTAAGGCTTACTTGTACCAGATAATACAATACTGGATGAAGAACCTCTTCCGGAGGGTTGATGTAGTTGCGGACATAAAAAAGATTTCCTGAAGATCACAATTACCTGTAATATAGAAACGATCACATTACCCATATAATAAGATAAACACAATTTAAAAGAAAATATACACCTGAACATTAAAAAGTGATCAGGAATGAAACGAGCATCATTTTCTCGTCCCAGGAAATTTTGTGTTTTCTTAGAATGGAAGGAAAAAGATTTGATGATAAATAATGCATCACAATTCAACTATTCAAGATACAGCTGAGAAAGATACAATATAAACACGAAAAAAATATTTATTACGGCAGCATCCTCGTGGTAAATTAAACCTAGTATGAACCTATAAGAATAATTAACCATGGATCAATGAAAATGAATAAAGAGACATAGTATATATGCTTACTTCGAGCACTGTTTAGTACTCAAGATTTTGCTTCTTTCTAGTAATATCTTTCACTTCACCATTAGCAAGTGGATGAGCACTTGGGGAATCAGTATTTCAAAAGAAATAAGCAGTATAGTTCAAATTTTCACCTAGTTAAACTAATGATAAAGAACTATATAGCAGTTTAAATACAAGTGTGACTATACTTTTATTCCCTTGGTAATAGCAATAACGTGCCATCTAACGTAAAAGTTATACTTGGTGGGGAAAAAAATCTAACCTTGTAGCTAAGCCCAACCATGTAGTCTCCTTTGTCCTGTTGCAATCAGGATAGCTTCTTCTTTGCACCTGTGTTAAGCTTGTCTCCCCTTTAGTAGATCCCACATTTATCTTTCGCTGCATGTCTTCCATATACTGGGGCCACAAAGTCACTCTTTCTATCAGATAGACTTTAAATGTTATTTAGCAATGGACCAACAAGTAAGAATAGTCTTCCCATCTGCACTCATGTGATCACTTACTTCATTCAGTTATAACCACGGCTAACAAATCTTGGAATCAGGCGCACAATGCTAGAATGTCAACCACATTTCAAGTCAGATAGAAAATATAGATAGATTTAAGGTCAACCTACATGATGAAAGACACTGACCTATTATAACAAATAAATGAAATTACAAATCGTTTGGCCAATGGGTCACCTCTTGGATGAGAAATAAAAGATAAAAACACCAGTCAAGCTCCATAGGAAGCACACTAAATAAATGATACTTAAGAAAACTCACTAACCTCAAAGTCTGATCCTGACTAATCTCAGGATTCAAAGCGAACTTAACACACATGGATCTGATTCATCTGAAAACCTTGGGACAAAATATCTTTTCACTAAAACAGATAAAAACCATGTTCTCTGCCATAAAAGATATCAGACATAAAAAAACGAATAAAGCCACCGAGGAAGAACCTTTATAATCTAAACTACTTGGCATCAGTTGCTCACATGATTATCTCATAACGCCCTTGTGGATGTCTATACTTCGATTCGGTCCAAGATGCCTAGAGAAATGTTCATAAAATATAAATTAATAAAATTACACTAAGGGGGAAAAAGCCGTAAATCCAAGTTTAAATCAGTTTGAATGCCTAAATGTGCTGAAATAAAAGTAGACCAGCAGGAACTTGCATTTATATCTCATATATCTCGCCGGATAGACTTGAATCTAGATGTGGTTGCGGTTCTTAATAGTAGAAGGACCCTGCAAGTAAATAAAAAATATTCAAATTACCAATTCAATGTGATATGATAGGTTAAAAGTAACAGCACTTAAATTGTAAAGAAATGAACAGGGAAAGAACTAGATGAAAATATCACTTACATATCGAAATTCTACCCACTTCCACCTCCGCAGCATTTTATTCTGATAGGTAGTAATCAAACAATATTTCTCTATCTTCCTCCCCCCAGTTTGTTACATTTATATCAAGGGTCATATCTTAGATAGCCCTCTACATGAAATACAACCAAAGAGAGTATTTGAGAAAATAATTGATGTAACTGAATCATTAAAATGCAAGTTACACAAACAGGAGAATAACTAGTGTTCTTTTCGGCAAAAAAAAAAAAAAAAAAAAAAAAAAAAAAAAACTCTATTTAGAATCAAAATAAAGATCACAGATCTCCACTTGAAATTCAATTGTGTACACCGAATTAACAAATAGGGAATCAAAATAAGAAGATCGAAATCCTAAAGTATCAGAAATGATCTCCTATCCAAAATTAGGGGTTCATACAAAAGTGAAAAAAACTGAAACAATAAGATAAACCCGAATCATAAACTGGAAATTTCACTAATAAAAAACCGAAAACTGACATACCTTGTAAGAAATCACATACTTAATGATCGCGACCACCATCAAGAACCCAATCAAGTAACTCGATACCTTGATTTTTCCCCCGGAGAAGAAATCGAGAGATTCATGTGATTTTCTAATGGAGTTAAGGAATAGACTGATTTCCTGTACACATGAAGAAAAAGGAAAAAATTCAGAGTAAGCGAGATAGACAATAGATTGAAGTAAGAGATAAAATCCTAGATTGCAGTACAAGATTAGATCCCAGATTATGATAAGAGAAAAAAATACCATGACAACAGAGAGAGATGATGAGATTTGCTGGTACAAAGATAAGAATTACCGAAAGAGATTAGGATCTTTGGAAGAAAATAGATCGAGATCGGTGATGGTACAGAGAAAGGGATTGTGGTTAAGCTTCTTATTTTGGGGTTTCCAACCAAGGGAGAGTCCCACTAAAAAAACTGACCACCACTAGTTTTTTTTGTTTTTTGATAAGTTAAACTAACAACATCGTGCGCCTGAAAAAACTCTAGGGTACATTATACGAACGGTAGCAGTTTTGAACAGAAGTGTCACTATAAATGGAAGTGGCGGTAATTTAAAGAACCGTTGTATATAAGTTTGCGCTTTGATGACAGTTTCCCTATATACAAGTTATAATAGCTTTAAAATAGTGACAGTTCTTAACTGTTATTATACATCTGCGTATAGTAACATTTTTTTACGAAAACTGACATTGTGTAATAGTTCAGTAACAGTTTGAAAACTGTCACAATTGTTCACCCCTATTGGTGTGAGTTTTAGTAAGAAAATGTTACCTATATCTCGTAGCATTTTGTTTTGTGACAGTTCATGAGTGAACTGTCATAGTTTTGAATATTGAACTGTCACCAAAGCCCATATTTGTACTAGTGAATAACTTTTAGAAAGTATACAAAATTTCGTGAAAAAAAAAATAAGGCACCGATTTGAAGTCGATGAAAATTATTATCCCTTTTTTCTTTTTCGGCACCACCACCATGTTTGCTATCCACTCCGGGTATTTTGCTGGTCGAATTATTCCTGCTTCTAGCATCTTTTGTAACTCCGCTTCTATTTACGGATTGTATGTGGTTGCTATTTTCCTTATTCTTTGCTTGAACTAGTGCGCACGTCCTTCCGGATGTCTAACCTGTGACATGCGATATCAGGATCCATACTTGGCATTTCATCCATGTCCCATGCGAAGACATCATTGTATTTTCGCAGAAGGTTTATTGTTTGCTCTTCTTCTTCTGTATCCATCCATGTCCCTATCCTTATCATCTTGGGCTCCTCTTCAGTTCCTATGTTTACTCATTAGGTTGGCTCTGCTGCAACAAAGTTTGCCTTAGGTTCGCTTAACGGGGATGGTTCTTTTATTTCTCTTGCTGGTGCACCTTCCTCGTATGGGACTTCGCTCGGTATGCCTCTTCCTTCTTTTGCTCATATCATGTACACCCTACCTTCATCATCTTTTATTTCTTGACTGCTTCTCCTTTCTCCAGTCATCTTTTCTCTTTTTAGCTCTGCCTTCAGAATTCTTCACATCTAGCTGATTGCAGGCACTGGATCTTTCTGAGTCTTCTACAATATCTCCTATTCCGCTCGGCATTGGGAAATGTAGACATCGGTGCAAGGTTGATGCCACTCCTTTTATGTCATGTAGCCATGGTCTTCCCAATATCATATTATACGGTGATTCCACATCCACCACGCATAGTGTTACCTTCACCTCTATTTATCCTAGTGGCATACTTATAATTACCTCCCCTTTTGGTTTTGTTATAGCTTATGTATGTTGTATGTAGTTGGTAGTAAATCCGTGTCGTTGTAACACATCTCCTTGAACATGTGATAAAAGAAGATGTCGGTTGAGCTCCCGGTATCTATCAAAGTTTTTTCGATCTTCCATTCCTCTGAGTCTTTCGCACCTTCGTTCTTTATCATTCTTCACGCAGTACAATTATTACCAATGGATCTGTCGCCCCAGCTTCTATGTGGTATGTCATCTGCTTCAAACATGATCTTCTGTTTTTGCCATTCATGCAAGGGTGATATCTTTTCGACCGTCGAGATCTTCCTTCCTTCGTAATCACGCTTGTGGATTTGTCATGTGAGTCATGCACTGAAATCCATAATATCTATCCCTGATTTTGTTATCATATTGCACTGTAGACGTTTGCTCCCTTTTTTCTGCTCCGATATTCTTTACTATTCCTGTGGATCTACTCGCTCCGTGTATTGAATGCATGCTTGCTCGCTCTTCTTCTCGCATCAACTGGTTCTTCTTTCTTTTATGTGCAGACAACCTCAACTTGAAATCTATGGGTAACTTCTCCAACTATGTCTATGGAAATATTTTTCAGATCTGCAAACTTTGTTCTTCAAAATGGAATTTATAGTCTCAAAGATTATTCTATAAAACTTCTTTCCCAACTGAAAACTGAGGTTTTAATGGGTGATCCCACATGTTTTATTTTCGCAAAAACGATTAAAATCTTTCAAAAACAAGAACAATAAAAAACTCCTCTTAAAAGAAATTTTTGAAAAAGAAACTCAACTTAAACTTTTCACAAACAAGTGTGATCCCATCCCGAGTCAGATTCTAGCGCTAAAATGTAGTAGTAGAAAATCATCTTTGCTACACCCCTTAAACAATCTATATAGTAAATTATGAAACCATTGTGAAGAACACTTAAAGAGATTTTATTAAGTTTAGAAATTAATACAAAGAAGATAAAACCCTAACTTGGGAAGAAAATAACTTCCTCTCTCCTTCCATCTCAACTCTCAAAAAGACCTTCTTCCCACCACAAGGGTGGCTTGTCCTATATATAGGGATTTTACATAGTGGAGGACAGCTAACAAAGCCCCTATTTTCGGATCTTACGCGCGACATCTTCGCACCCATTATCTTGTCTTCTCGCACGTGTTCCTCAACTTCGTACAAGTTCCACATTTTACCCGTGACTTTGTGACGTCACTGATTCCGTCATTCAGGGTATACTATGTGCGAATTCCATTCCCTCCTTTCTAATTAAGTTGCTTCGCGTGATTTATCGGCTGTGCGGTATTTAACCCCTACATCAAAAAGATGTAGTATTTTTGAAGTATTTTCTACTACTATGAATACCCTTATGTGATGAAGTAGAATAACAGGCCTTGGCCTATTTTGATGCCCGAGATCCGACTTGGATTAAGTTAACCAAGAAGAGAGTTTTACGCCCGAGAATATCTTTGTTTCAACGTTTTAAGTATTATATTTCTTAGGATTTAGATAAGTATTATCTTTTTCTGTTTAGGTTTATCTTCTATTTTCTTAGCTAGCAAGTTTAGGATTCTATTTAAGATCTTGTTTAATATTTTAGTCGGCAATTTTTTATGAATATGAAGAAAAGTTTAAAGCTCTTTGAGTTTTCCATGTTCAGTTCATGTTTAATCCTATAACCCTGCATCACTTTGTCAATGGATGTAGTATTTAAGGGATGTAGTATTTTCTATATTTTCATGGGTATCACTTAGTAGGAACCGCTCACATGGGTCAATGGATGAAATGCCAGGTATGGATCCTGATATCGCATGTCACAAAATAGAAGGACATCAGGAAGGACGTGCGACCGTTCAAGCGAGGA
Organism: Papaver armeniacum; assembly: GCA_023531295.1. Taxonomy (NCBI): domain Eukaryota; kingdom Viridiplantae; phylum Streptophyta; class Magnoliopsida; order Ranunculales; family Papaveraceae; genus Papaver; species Papaver armeniacum. The sequence continues at coordinate 343,513 of JAJJWW010010115.1, read as the reverse complement.
ATAAGGAAAATAGCAACCACATACCATTCACAAATAGAAGCGGAGTTACAAAAGATGCTATACGCAGGAATAATTCGACCAGCAAAATACCCGCAGTGGATAGCAAACATGGTGGTGGTGCCGAAAAAGAACAAAGGGATAATAATCTGCATCGACTTCAACGACTTGAACAAGGAATTTCCAAAAGACAGCTATCCATTACCATATATACCACAGATAGTAGAGTCTGCCTCGGGATATAAAAGATTGTCACTTATGGAAGGGTATAAAGGCTACAATCAAATTCCATTAGCACAAGTAGATCATGAACACACGGCTTTCTTCGCACCTAGAGGATTATACTACTACACTAAAATGCCTTTTGGATTGAAGAATGCAGGTTCTACGTATCATAGAATGGTGGAAAAGGTATTCGCGGAGTGGATTCATAAAACTTTATAGGTGTATGTTGATGACATGCTTGTAAAGAGTAAGGAGATCGAAAATCATGTAACTCATTTGGAATAAATATTTGTGCGAATGCGGGAGTGAAAAATGAAAATAAACCCTGCGAATTGTATCTTCGGAGTGAAATCAGGGAAATTCCTAGGATATATTATATCGAAAAAAGGAATACAAGTAGATCCAGAGAAAGTGCAAGCACTTCGCGACATGCCAACAACAGCGACATTAAAAGATATGCAAAAATTGAATGGACTTTTAGCCTCGTTGGGACGGTTTATATTGCGCTCTTCAGATAAATGCAAGCAATTCTTTAGAATTCTAAAGAGTGGCGCCAAATTCGAGTGGATAGCTGAATGTGAAAAGGCGTTACAAAGCATAAAGAACTACTTAATGAACGTGTCTATTTTTCAGAAAGCTGAACCAGGAGAGGAGATATTATTATACTTGGCTTCGACACCGCATGCATTAAGTGTTGTACTACTTCGCTTAGATGGAGGAATTGAGAAACTGATTTATTACATAAGTAAAATATACAATGCAGCAGAAAAGAATTATGCGAAGATTGAGAGACTCATCCTCGCACTGGTATATGCAACTCAAAAGCTTCGCACGTATTTTCAAGCCAACAAAGTCAGAGTCCTTACAAAGGTACCAATTGAATCTGTGACGAAGAATTCAAAACGTTCTGGGAGAATAAAAAGATGGAACGTACAGGTGTGAGAGTTCGAAATCAATATGAGATACAATCATCACCAAGATCACAAGTTATTGCAGACTTTCTAGCAGAGTTCCCCTTAGAGGAAGATGAGAGTGTAGAAGACATGATGGAGATAGACGAAGAAAAAGGGAACCCACAACATCTGTTAAGAGAACGAAATTCAAAAAGGTGGGAGATACTAGTTGATGGATCCGTAAACGGAGCAGGAAATGGAATAGGGATAGTAATTATATCACCATCTCGGCAAGAATGGCATATTCATTCAGGCTGGAGTTCGTGTCAACAAATAACGAAACGGAGTACGAAGGAGTAATACATGCGTTGCCATTGGCAGTAGAAATGGAGTTGGATGATGTCAGAATAACTAGTGACTCACAACTAGTGATCAACCAGATATTGGGGATACACAACATGAATGAACCTTCATTACAGAAATACAAGCTGCTTGCGAAGGAGTTATCAGCAAAAATAAAAACATGGAGTGGAGACACATATGCCGGAAAGACAACAGATTCGCAGGCGCTCTGGCATTTCTCGCGTCAATGCTGGTGGATCCAACCGCACGATACATAAAGATTACAACACTTTGCCTACCATCAATCAAAAAGGAATGAGAAGAATATGTAATGATAATAGAAAGCGGGGAAGAAGAAAATAATGATAAAATAGCAGATTGGAGATTGCAACTTCATTAATACTTGGAGAGGGGAAAAGTACCAAGGAACACATTGGAAGCACACAAGATATAGATCCGTGCGAAAATTTACGAATTGAGGGATAGTGTACTCTATCGAAGATCATTCCTTGGGCCTTCGTTCCGATGATTGACGCGAAAAGAAGGAATGGAAATACTAAAGGCAATACATTATGGAGACGCAGGGAACCATAGAGGAGGAAGGTCACTGGCGTACAAAACAAAGATACAAGGGTATTATTGGCCTTACATGCATGAAGACGCGAAAGAAGTATCTAGATGGTGTGAAGAATGTTAAAGGCATGGAAACAGAATACATGCATCAGGTGCGAACTTAAGATCATGAACCAGTGTTGGAACATTCGCAAGATGAGGTTAGATATCGTAGGACCATTCATACCAGGGTCAGGCCAAAGAAGATATTTGATTGTCGCAACAAACTATTTCACAAAATGGTCAGAGGCAAAGGCGGTTCAACATATACGCGATAAGGACATCTTCACCTTCATATTTGAGAATATCATCTGCAGATTTGGGATCCCTGTACAATTGGTGTCTAATAATGGAAAGCAGTTCAAGGGAGAGAACATAGAAATGTTATTAAATGCCTTCAAAATCCAGATCGGAAAATCAACTCCATTGTAACCACAAAGTAATGGACATGCTGAGGCAACTAACAAGACGCTTGCGAATATGCTGAAGAAGAAGTTGGAAGGGCATAATAAAGGATGATGCGAGCAGATCCACAATGTCTTATGGGCATACAACACGAAGAGAAGCAACAGGAATGTCACCATTATGTTTGATGTATGGAGTAGAAGCTGTATTACCAACCGAAGTCATCATACCAACGACAAAGAAAGAAGCGTGGGCGAAGAACCTAAACACAAGCCTGATACTAGCAAAATTGGATGAATTGGAGGAAACTAGAGAGGCTGTTTTGCAACATATGGAGAACTATCACAAAAGATTGGCAAGGGAGTACAACAAGTGTGTCAAACCGAGGGAATTCAAACCAGGTGAGCTAGTATTAAGAGAAGTACCATCTTATCAAAAAGGAGGAAATGGAAAGATGGAGAAGAAGTGGGATGGACCGTATATAATCAAGCGAATTGTGGGAAATTAATGGAGCGTATGATTTGATGGACAAGGATGGAAAAGATGTTGGGTGAAGAATCATTTCCTCAGACCTGCCATACAACTTCGAACTTAAAGAAAGTGGCACAAAATCATTGCTGCTTGAAGCAACAACATCTGTACCAAAGAATGAGTTGCCGGAGTTATTGTCAGTAAAAGACTCTCCGGTTAAATATGTCTTTGAACCCCATATGTATGCATTTTGTATTAGTTTGTAGTTTGTAGGAGTTGTTTAATATTTCCTGTATTCTACCAAGGCGCCTAGTTCTTTTTATCTTCTTCAGCTGCTCATCATTGTCTAATAGTTCTCATGGTATAATGCAAACTTTGGAGAGCGATTATTAACCTATAATAATGGCTTGATAAGTGAGTTTAATTGCAACTTTCATTTCAGTCAAATTTAATTGCAACTTTCATTTTTTGAGACTTGCGTAAGAAATTTAAACAGTTAAATACAAAATAAAATAATATCGCCGGTGTTTTGAGCCTAAAATTATTTTTGGCACGGGCTTGATGTTACTTGTGCCTCGTCTCATGGGCCATTTAGTGTTCCCATATAAGGATTTAGGGTTTAGTAAGATTGACACCTTACTTATAAAAAACAGATCAAGCAGTCCCAGCAGTTTACGGCGGTGCATCGCTATAGTTATCCTCCTGCCTTCCTCCATTAACCACCACCACTACAATTATCTTCAGCACCACCAGCATCACCAATGGGTTATAAAGGTAATTTGGGTTTTGTGTTTCATATACCATGGAAGAGAAAATTGCCTGATTTGGGGATATTTGGTTTGAGCGAATTCGGAAATTGGGTTTTCATAATTTGGGATACTCGATGGGTTGGATGGGGTCTTCATTTCATCTGAGGGGAAAGTAACGCTAAGATCACTTGAGTAAGTATCAAATTACTACTAAAATCTGCCAGTTTTTAAGTTCAATTCTTAATGACTAATTTCAATTGATTTCTTCTAATGTAGAGATTTGGCTTGGAAATTCGTGGTAGCCGACTACTCATCAGAGGGAAGTAATCTCTGCCGCTACCTCTTGCAAACGAAAGAAGAGAGCGGCTCAGAAAGAGAGCAGTATAAGAGAGCAGCTTTTATGTCATCAAAAGCATCATTTGTAAGTGTAAAAAGTTACACTCTCAAATTGGTAGTGTTAGTGTTGTATAATTTGGTTCAAAAATCTGAAATTTAGCTTTAATGCTTGATTTCATTGTTGTACCCTTTGTTAAGGTTATTAGGGAACATTGTCTTCTTTTTTGTAATATCATGCTTCAAAATTAAGGTTATGTAGATTCTTCAGTGAACCCAAGATTAATGAGGAGAGAGGTTTATGTGCAATATGTGTATGTGATGAAATCTGACTATGTTTGTGATGTTGCCTTAGATAAGAAGATAACTTACTAGAGTTTAAAATGGGTTATATTTGTGACTCCTAGTTTGATGAAAACACTGATACAATACCTTTCAAGTTTAACTATTAGAATGTCTTAGTTTCTTAGTTTGAATATGTATGTATAATGTGTATATTTTGTATGGCTGGTACTTCATTTTCATGCTCCTATTTTCAACATTTCAGTTTGGGATGTTATTTGTTTGTTCTCAACTTGTTTGAGTAAACACAAATAATCAAATTTTTGTGGTGGTAGGTTTAGTATTTGGTATCTTTCAAGACTTTTCATATTTCAACCATTTGTTTAAGGTCTTACATTTTTTGCCAGATCATCGAATTTGAAGTTCCATATATTTGTTTCAACTAGTATGACTTTAAGCCATGTTTATTAGACCATGTAAATATGATACTTTTGGTGAATGCTGAGCAGATAAAATAGTTCAACTGAAATAAAGAGTGCATGAATATTCTTGAAGAATCGTCTCTAAACATTGGCACGAAATCACTACTAGTTTAATCTTGCTTCGTCTAATTTGTTTTGTTCACAACTTTCCTGCAGGATAGGGCAATACAAATGTACAAATTATCAAGAACAACCATGAAATTCTGAGTAGATGCTATATCTAGACAATCCACTTATCTGTACTGTGAAGATGTTGCTAAGTGGATGATCTCCTTTGCCAGATCTGTGGGAAACAGGGTGTATATCATATGAATATGGAAGCAGGCGTCCCGAGAGAATGTCCACGTTGGTGGTCAAGTCTACTCATGTTATCAGTTTCGCAGGTGCGACTTGCCGATCAACACTGACTGGTTCGAGGATCACGGAACTGATGCCACAAAAAACAACATCTGTAGACAGACTGGATTGCTGATGAAGAACTTTGTTACTGGCTGTGTATTTTTTTGTTTGCATTTTATTTTTTTGAATCCTTATCAATTGTTTGATAAGTTACTTACTGTACATGCATATATGTAAGATGACCAGTAAATACTTGGAATCTCAATTGCACTGAGCTTTTTGTTGGGTGTGGAGGGCACATATCATATTTATCTATCTAGCTTTTTGGAGGCTCAAGAATTGTCAGCTGTTGGTGCCGGTCTCAAATATCTTGGTATAAGACTGGTGATGCACTACTGTATCTGAAGAATTGTTCAAATTTGTGTGCCAATTTTGTTCTTTTGATAAAAAAACTTTACTGTTTATACAATACAACTTCATATTTTTGTGGGAGCTATTTAAGTAGATTCACTAGGATTTTAGATCGCGAAACTGAAGAAATCAACTCCATGGTATGTTAGGAGATGCAAGAAAAGTGTAGAATTAGCTTGTCGGATGCTAGAGGTATTACCAATGCGGGCTGAGTCCCGTGCTTCCTCTCATGGGCCATTTAATAGTGTTCCATAAGGTGTAGGGTTTTCAGTAGAGTTCTTTCTTCTTTCACTTTCAGTATGAGAGTGCCCTTGCTTTCAAAAACTAGCACCAATTAGTTACGGCGGCGTATATCTTACGATCTTCTTACCTTCTTCAATCTTCTTCATCGAAGATCACCATGTTAGGGTACCGACCCCAACTCGTCATAAGCCCATGGGTAGAACTCATCTCGAAAACCGGTTGAATAGATGAGGGAACTCATTGACTTATAAACTACCGGGCATGGATCGTGGTGGTTGGCTCTGATACCAAATGTTAGGGTACCGACCCCAACTCGTCATAAGCCCATGGGTAGAACTCATCTCGAAAACCAGTTGACTAGATGAGGGAACTCGTTGACTTGTAAACTACCAATTAAGCCTCATCTAACCAATATGGGACTAGGATCCCAACATCCCACCACGCTTCCAGACCCAACGTCCTCGTTGGCCCACTCTATCGACACTGACCCGAAGGTAGCCCTTTCTCTTATGGCGGCTTCACTCCCCTATCAGTATTCAATGCGGGTGACAACTACGCCCATACATAGGTGCCCCAACACTTTAATCTAGCCTATAGGTCACCCCTTCCGTGGAGCGGGCATGGATCGTGGTGGTTGGCTCTGATACCAAATGTTAGGGTACCGACCCCAACTCGTCATAAGCCCATGGGTAGAACTCATCTCGAAAACCGGTTGACTAGATGAGGGAACTCATTGACTTATTAACTACCAATTAAGCCTCATCTAACCAATGTGGGACTAGGATCCCAACACACCACCACCGCCATTAGTATCTTCTACCATCACCTCTTGATGAATGGGGGTTATAAATGGAAAATGGGTTTTGTGTCTCATATACCATGGATGGATGAAGGAAAAATGGTGCAGAATCGGAAATGAGGTTTTCATAAGGCTAGATGATCTTCGGGACAAAGAATGCCACCTGAAGAGTAGGTATCAAAAAATAAATTACTAGAGATCGGTTTCAATTTTAATTTAATTTTCAATGACTAACTTTTGATTAATTAATCTTAATGCAGAGATTTGGCTTGAAGAGTTAATTCATCTTGCTTAGAGTTAGTGCTAGCCGTGGACAGAAGACAGCTCTTCGTGTATCTGGGTAAATCTGAGGGTGACTGGGTAAATCTGAGGGTGGATTTTGATTATGTACTACGTTGTCTACACCAATTACTTCTATATGTGATTTAGTCACCCTTAAGACAGCTGATATGATCAATATTTTGGTTAAAGACACTACCAATGAATACATTCTTTGAGCTTTGAGTTTCGAGTATTTGCTTTCTTTTGTTGACATCTAGGTTCAGAAACTAACATGAAAACCTGTCATTTAGGTTGTCCTTAGTGTGACATTAGTTGAGTTTTAATAAGTACTTTCAAGAGTGGAGGAATGTTTCGACTAAAGTCTTGAATTGTTACATTAAGGGTTATTTCAAAGATGATAATTTTGTGTTTGCGATGTGGTTTTATATAGTAATAGGTGATTGATATAGTAATACGAATTGTTTCATCCCAAATGTACTCTATTCAGGAGGGCTGTATCAATCAATGTTGCATCCAAGTTGTGTAGTATTTAGGGTGAACTAGATTTCAGCAAGCTCGCAGCTGCTCAGCCGAACTCGATACATTCATGGTTAGCTGTGGGTTGCTAAAACATCATGAGTCTAACTCGACAACACCAGCTTGGCTCATTTGCGTACATTGCTCCAACTTAGTTTAACGATTTTTTTTTCTCTCTAACTTGCCATTTCGATCAATGTTCATTTTGTAATAAAAAGATTCCAGCTTGGCATTACCAAATATTACGGGGTTTTACTCAAAAAGAGTCATGAAAATTAATAACTCATGATAATTATATAGAATTGAGCAAAGTTTTGTGGAGTTATGCAAAGTTGTCTAATGTGTTGCAGACATTTGTAGAGTCTTGAAGAGTTGTAATAAAATTTTAAATGGAAATATGCATGTGTTTATGGGTGAAAATCGTTTCCGCCAATTTTGGTAAATTCGGTAGGTGAGTGAGAAACTTGGTTTAAACCCTAAACAAATGTGTTGCACGTGAGCACTTTATAGATTCGAGAGATCAATCTGTACAAGTCCGGCCTAAACCAAGAAATGGCCGTTCCGGACTTGCTTCGGTTACAAAGTGGAGGAGAAGGGTTGATTTGGGGAGGAAGCAAAGAAAGGTGTTGAGACCGGAATACCCGGGAGAGTAGTGTCTCGACTTGTATCGAAAGTGAAAGCTTAGGAAGCTTGCAAGAGATGAAAGCTTTTTGGAGAGCTTGCAAAGTTGCCTTTTCTCGAGAGTGTTGTATTTTCTCTCCGACCGAGACTTGTTTTTAGGTGGAAATAGGTAAGACCTATTTATACAAGTCAAGATTGAAACGTACCCTGGCCTCATGAAGGAAGAGAGTAAAGGGTGAAATAATGGGAGGAGGTGGTAACCGCATGGTGTTTATGGGTGAAAACGTTTTCACCATTATTTCCTCATTTATTTGAGCGCTTTATTCCTTTTCACGCTTTCTTAATGTGAGCGTAGTGTACGCCGCAAGTCGTGACCGCCAAACCAAAACCCCCGGAAAGCATCCCCATTTTGTGTTGATATCTCGAGTGTTGGTTGCACCTTGAGTGCAAGTGGCGCTGCTAGTGGCGCGTGTGGCATGTGCGGAATGCCTTTGTTGCGGGTTGCATCTTGAGTGGGAGTGGCAATGCCAGAGATGCTAGTGGCGTGTGTGGCATGTGCCAATGGCATGTGCGCAATGCCTTGGTGGTAGGTTGTATGTTGAGTGTAAGTGGCAATGCCTGCTAGTGACGTGTGTGGCAAGTGCCAATGGCGTGTTCGGCTATTAGGGCTGTGGCCTGGTAAGAAAAAGCTACCAGCGAGCGTGTTGGCATGTGCCAATGGCATGCGTGGCCAATTTGGGTCGCACCTTGGTATAAAAAGCTATCAGCGAGCGTGTTGGCATGTGCCAATGGAATGCGTGGCCAATTTAGGCCGCGCCCTGGTAGGAAAATCTACCAGCGAGCGTGTTGGCATGTGCCAACGGCATGCGTGGCCAATTTGGGTCGCGCCTTGGTAGAAAAAGCTACCAGCGAGCATGTTAGCATGTGCCAACGGCATGCGTGGCTAATTTGTGCCGCGCCCTGGTAGAAAAAGCTACTAGCGAGCGTGTTGGCATGTGCCAATGGCATGCGTGGCCAATTTGGGTCGCGCCTTGGTAGAAAAAGCTACCTGTGAGCGTGTTGGCATGTGCCAATGGCATGCGTGGCTAATTTGGGTCGCGCCTGGTAGAAAAACCTACCAACCAGCGTGTTGGCATGTGCCAATGGCATGCGTGGCCAATTTGGGCCGCGCCACAGTAGAAAAGCTACCAAATGAAGCGTGTTGGCATGTGCCAATGGCATGCGTGGCAATTTGGGTCGCCCCTTGGTAGAAAAAGCTACCAAATGAGCGTGTTGGCATGTGCCAATGGAATGCGTGGCCAATGTGGGCCGCGCCACAGTAGAAAAAGATACCAGCGGTGCGTGTTGGCATGTGCCAATGGCATGCGTGCCAATTTGGGCCGCGCCCGGTAGAAAAAGCTACCAGCGAGCGTGTTAGCATGTGCAAATGTCATGCGTGGCTAATTTGGGTCGCGCCTTGGTAGAAAAAGCTACCAGCGAGCGTGTTGGCATGTGCCAATGGCATGCGTGGCCAATTTGGGTCGCGCCTTGGTAGAAAAAGCTACCAGCGAGCGTGTTGGCATGTGCCAATGGCATGCGTGGCCAATTTGGCCTAGGTTACATGGTTTGCAAGCCTAGGTGTGGGCGCTACTTTGGCATGACGCGGATGTAAGGGTGTTTGGCTTGGCGTGGCGTGATTAGTGTAGCTAGGGACAAGGCAGAGTGCATTTGGCATGGCACGGCTAGCTCGGGCTAAGTGTGGCTGGCATGATTTGCCATTGGCACGGAGGTGCGGTTAGCATGGTTGGCATGCTTTGGCGCATCTTGTGTGGCTGGCATGATTTGCCATTGGCACAGAGGTGCGGCTAGCTTGGGCTAGGTGTGGCTGGCATGATTTGACATCGGCACGGAGGTGCGTCTAGCATGGTTGGCATGCTTTGGCGCGTTTGGTGTGGCTGGCATGATTTGCCATTGGCACAGAGGTGCGGCTAGCTTGGGCTAGGTGTGGCTGGCATGATTTGCCATCGGCACGAGAGGTGCGGCTAGCATGGTTGGCATGCTTTGGCGCATTTGGTGTGATTAGCGTAGCTAGGGCCAAGGCAGAGTGCATTTGGCATGGCACGGCTAGCTCGGGCTAAGTGTGGTCGGCATGATTTGCCATTGGCACGGAGGTGGGCTAGCATGGTTGGCATGCTTTGGCGCATTTGGTGTGATTAGCGTAGCTAGGGCCAAGGCAGAGTGCATTTGGCATGGCGCGGCTAGCTTGGGCTAGGTATGGTCGGCATGATTTGCCATTGGCACGGAGGGGAATTAGGGATTCGTTCGTTGTAACCCTAATTTGAAAAAATACCCCCTATTAATTACTGACTACATGCATTAAATGTCCTAATAAATGTGTCACTGGTGACATTAGGTTATTTGGGGTTTTACGACTTTACCCTTCGTTTAAAAACCACCATCAACATTAAGTCCCCGCTAGCTCGGAACGGGAGCTTTGTTGCGAGGTAAGCATAAGATGCCGACAAACTATCAACAACAAACTTGTAAAGAGAATTGAGGGGCTCGTCGACCTTTTTATAAATAGGATTTGGAATCCTTGCCTCTGGCAGTTTTGCGCAAATCGGGAGGCTGGCACAATTGGGAAGTTACGTCGTGAGAGACAGGAAGTCGGGCGGCATTGAGAAGTTGTTGCGAGTTGGGAAACTGAGCGTGCTAGCTGGTGGGACCCGGCGCAAGGTGGGGAAGCTGAACGTGCTTGCTGGCGTGGCTTGGGCGGTCATTGGGAAGTTTGCGTGAGTTGGGAAATTGGGCGTGCTAGCTGGTGGGACCCGCGCAAGGTGGGGAAGTTGCGCGTGCTTGCTGGCGCGACTTGGGCGGTCCTTGGGAAGTTGGCGCAATTGGTGGGACCGGTGCAACTTGATAGGGCCGGTGAAAACAAAGAGGGAGTAAGTGTTTCTTACTGAGATAGCAAAGTTTCCTTATTTTGCCTTCCTTCACGCCGCAGCCTTCAATCGGGGGCATCATCCATGCCAAAAATCTGGAAGTGTTACGCCCATCATTACTTCCTTTCCTTCTTTAAGTTTCCGTATTCATAACCAACTGTTTATGGGTGAAAATCGTTTCTGCCGATTTCGGTAAATTCGGTAGGTGAGTGAGAAACTGGTTCAAACCCTAAACAAATGTGCTGCACGTGAGCACTTTATAGATTCGAGAGATCAATCTGTACAAGTCCGGCCTAAACCAAGAAATGGTCGTTCCGAGACTTGCTTCGGTCACAAAGTGGAGGAGAAGGGTTGATTTGGGGAGATAAGCAAAGAAAGGTGTTGAGGAGAGTAGTATCTCGACTTGTATCGAAAGTGAAAGCTTAGGAAGCTTGCAAGAGATGGAAGCTTTTTGGGAGAGCTTGCAAAGTTGCCTTTCCGAGAGTGTAAGTGTAGTATATTTCTCCCGACCGAGACTTGTTGTCTGGTGGAAATAGGTAAGACCTATTTATACAAGTCGAGTTTGAAACGTACCCTCGGCCTCATGAAGGAAGAGAGTAAAGGGTGAAATAATGGGAGGAGGTGGTAACCGCATGGTTTAATGGGTGAAAACGTTTTCACCATTATTTCCTCTTTATTTGACCGCTTTATTCCTTTTCAAGCTTTCTTAAAGTGAGCGTAGTCTACGCCGCATGTCAGGACCGCCAAACCAAAACCCTAAAGAAGCATCCCCGCTTTGTGTTGATGTCTCGAGTGTTGGTTGCATCTTGAGTGCAAGTGGCGCCGCTAGTGGCGCGTGTGGCATGTGCCAATGGCATGTGCGGAATGCCTTGGTGGTAGTTTGCACAATTGCAAGTTAGGCTACCAGGCGTGTGTACTTGGCATGTGCCTATGGCATGTGCGAAATGCCTTGGTGGTAGGTTGCACGGTTTGCAAGTTAGGATACCGAACAAGTGTGTGTTTGCCATGTGCCAATGGCATGCGTGGCCATTAGGGCCGTGACCTTGATAGGGAAACTATCTAGCGAGGATGTTGGCATGTGCCAATGGCATGCATGGCCGTTAGGGCCGTGACCTTGATAAGGAAACTAGCTAGCGAGCATGTTGGCATGTGCCAATGGCATGCGTGGCCGTTAGGGCCGTGACCTTGATAGGGAAACTAGCTAGCGAGCATGTTGGCATGTGCCAATGGCATGCGTGGCCGTTAGGGCCGCGACCTTGATAGGGAAACTAGCTAGCGAGCATGTTGGCATGTGCCAATGGCATGCGTGGCCGTTAGGGCCATGATTTTGCTAGGGAAATTGGCTAGCGAGCATGTTGGCATGTGCCAATGGCATGCATGGCCGTTAGGGCCGTGATTTCGCTAGGGAAACTGGCTAGCGAGATGTTGGCATGTGCCAATGGCATGCATGGCCGTTAGGGCCGTGATTTCGCTAGGGAAACTAGCTAGCGAGCATGTTGGCATGTGCCAATGGCATGCATGGCCGTTGACCTAGTTGCAAGTCTTGCAAACCTAGGGCGCTATGTTTGGCGTGGGCCAAAGTCATAGCGACTTGGAAATATGGCTTGCGACACGTTTTGGCATGTGCCAATGGCACGTGCAGCCATGTTGACCTAGTTGCAAGTCTTGCAAACCTAGGGCGCTATGTTGGGCGTGGGCCAAAGTCATAGCGACTTGGAAATATGGCTTGCGACACGTTTTGGCATGTGCCAATGGCACGTGCAGCCATGTTGACCTAGTTGCAAGTCTTGCAAACCTAGGGCGCTATGTTGGGCGTGGGCCAAAGTTATAGCGACTTGGAAATATGGCTTGCGACACGTTTTGGCATGTGCCAATAGCACGTGCAGCCATATTGACCTAGTTGCAAGTCTTGCAAACCTAGGGCGCTATGTTGGGCGTGGGCCAAAGTCATAGCAACTTGGAATTTGGCGTTGTTGCCATGGTGCGCAGGGTGCGGCTTGGTTTGGCATGGTTGCCATGGTGCGCAGAGTGCGGCTTGGCTTGGCATGGTTGCCATGGTGCACAGTATGCGGCTTGTTTTGGCATGGTTGCCATGGTGCGCGAGTGCGGCTTGGTTTGGCATGGGTTCCATGGTGCGCGAGTGCGGCTTGGCTTGCATGGTTGCCATGGTGCGCGGATGCGGCTTGGTTTGGCATTGTTGCCATGGTGCGCGAGTGCGGCTTGGTTTGGCATGGTTGCCATGGTGCGCGAGTGCGGCTTGGCTTGGCATGGTTGCCATGGTGCGCAGTATGCGGCTTGGTTTGGCATTGTTGCCATGGTGCGCAGAGTGCGGCTTGGTTTGGCATGGTTGCCATGGTGCGCAGTATGCGGCTTGGTTTGGCATTGTTGCCATGGTGCGATATGCGCCTTGGCTTGGCTTTGTTGCCATGGTGCGCGTGATATGCGACTTGGTTTGGCATTGTTGCCATGGTGCGCGATATGCGGCTTGGTTTGGCATCGTTGCCATGGTGCGCAGTATGCGGCTTGGTTTGGCATCGTTGCCATGGTGCGCAGTATGCGGCTTGGTTTTGGAATTAGGGTTCTGTGTTGAAAACCCTAATCCGGTATTTTGAAAAAAATACCCCTATTAATTATTTACGCCTGAGTTAAATGCTCTTATTCAATGTGTTGCGGGTAACACTAGGTCATGGGGTTTTACAATTTTACCCCTTGTCTAAAAACCACCATCAACATTAAGTCCCCGCTAGCTCGGAACAGGGGCTTTGTTGCGAGGTAAGCATAAGATGGTGACAAACTGGTTAACAACAACCCGTAAAGAAAATTGAAAGAGGCTTGTCGACCTTTTATAAATAGGATTTGGAATCCTTGCCTCTCGGTAGTTTTGCACAAATCGGGGGGGCTGGCACAATTGGTGGGCCCGGTGCAGCTTGGGCGACGTTGGGAAGTTAGCGTGAGTTGGGAAACTGAGTGTGCTAGCTGGTGGGACCGGAGCGAAGTGTAGAAGCCGTTCGTGCTTGCAGGCGTGACTTGGGCGGCATTGGGAGGTCGGCGCAATTGGTGGGGCCGGTCCAATCTTGGAAACCATGCTTGCGGGCGTGACTTGGGCGGCATTGGGAAGTCGCAATTGGCGGGGCCGGTCCAATCTTGGAAACCATGCTTGCAGGCGTGACTTGGGCGACATTGGGAAGTCGCAATCGGTGGGGCCGGTCCAATCTTGGAAACCATGCTTGCGGGCGTGATTTTGGTAAAAGGAAATCCTTCCCTATTTCAAAGTCTTTCACGCCTATATATATATATATATATATATAAAGCCCCTTTTTTCCCATTCTGCGCTTTATTCTTTCTTCTTTTCATACTAGCGGCAAAGAGAGACCCAGGCTTCGTGTATGTCTTCGAGTACTCTTCTTTCTCTATTTTTTTTATAGGTATAAACCTTAAAAGTAAGCGCTTCCACAATCTTTGCATATGATTCCTTGGCGTGCCTCTGAAGAAAATACTGCGTGTGTATTTTCGAACCCGTAGTGAACCCCCGTATGGATCCCGAAGAAGAATACCGTGTATATGCTTCATATGACTTCGAACCCGCAGGAAATATTGTATATATGATTTTGCTTTTTGAAGCAAGTATCACGCGCGTAGTTTTGGACCAATAGAAAAATGCTCCATATATATTTTTGAACCCGAGGAAGGATACTGTAGACACACTTGTACCCGTATAGAATGCCGCGTATATAGTTTCGAACTCAAGAAAAATACTGCGTATATAGTCTTGAACCCGAATAAAATACTCGTGTATATAGTCTCGAAACCGAATTTGTTGGGTACGATTATGTGTCGTGAGATAACTTCGTCTTTCTCCATTTGTTTTGTGCCGATATCTTATTACCAAATTGTTGTGAAGGAATTCGACAAGATGTTACCTGAACCACATTTCACTTCGTCGAAGGATGCTCATAATTCCAAACCGAACACAGATGATGAATTCTTCACTAGAGCCCTCGCCCCTGCTATGCCTTTGGCCCACGCCATATTTCCGAGCCGCTATGCCTTTGGCCCACGCCATATTTCCGAGCCCTCGCCCCTGCTATGCCTTTGGCCCACGCCAAGGATGCTCGAAGGATGCCAAAGCGTGTCGCAAGCCATATTTCCGAGCCGCTATGCCTTTGGCCCACGCCAAACATAGCGCCCTAGGTTTGCAAGACTTGCAACTAGGTCAACATGGCCGCACGTGCCATTGACACATGCCAACGCGTGTCGCAAGCCATATTTCCAAGCCGCTATGCCGTTGGCCCACGCCCAACATAGCGCCCTAGGTTTGCAAGACTTGCAACTAGGTCAACATGGCCGCACGTGCCATTGGCACATGCCAACGCGTGTCCCAAGCCATATTTCCAAGCCGCTATGCCTTTGGCCCACGCCCAACATAGCGCCCTAGGTTTGCAAGACTTGCAACTAGGTCAACATGGCCGCACATGCCATTGACACATGCCAACGCGTGTCGCAAGCCATATTTCCAAGCCGCTATGCCTTTGGCCCACGCCCAACATAGCGCCCTAGGTTTGCAAGACTTGCAACTAGGTCAACATGGCCGCACGTGCCATTGACACATGCCAACGCGTGTCGCAAGCCATATTTCCAAGCCGCTATGCCTTTGGCCCACGCCCAACATAGCGCCCTAGGTTTGCAAGACTTGCAACTAGGTCAACATGGCCGCACGTGCCATTGGCACATGCCAACATGTGTCGCAAGCCATATTTCCGAGCCGCTATGCCTTTGGCCCACGCTAAACATAGCGCCCTAGGTTTGCAAGACTTGCAACTAGGTCAACATGGCCGCACGTGCCATTGGCACATGCCAACACGTGCCGCAAGCCATATTTTCAAGCCGCTATGCCTTGGGCCCACGCCAAACATAGCGCCCTAGGTTTGCAAGACTTGCAACTAGGTCAACTTGGCCGCACGCGCCATTGGCACATGCCAACACGTGCCGCAAGCCATATTTCCGAGCCGCTATGCCTTTGGCCCACGCCAAACATAGCGCCCTAGGTTTGCAAGACTTGCAACTAGGTCAACATGGCCGCACGCGCCATTGGCACATGCCAACACGTGTCGCAAGCTATATTTCTAAGCCGCCATGCCTTTGGCCCACGCCAAACATAGCTCCCTAGGTTTGCAAGAATCGCAACTAGGTCAACATGGCCGCACGCGCCATTGGCACATGCCAACACGTGCCGCAAGCCATATTTCTAAGCCGCTATGCCTTTGGCCCACGCCAAACATAGCTCCCTAGGTTTGCAAGGCTTGCAACTAGGTCAACATGGCCGCACGCGCCATTGGCACATGCCAAACACACACGCTGGTAGCCTAACTTGCGAACCGTGCAACCTACCACCAAGGCATTCCGCACATGCCATTGGCACATGCCAAACACACACGCTGGTAGCCTAACTTGCGAACCGTGCAACCTACCACCAAGGCATTCCGCACATGCCATTGGCACATGCCAAACACACACGCTGGTAGCCTAACTTGCGAACCGTGCAACCTACCACCAAGGCATTCCGCACATGCCATTGGCACATGCCAAACACACACGCTGGTAACCTAACTTGCAAACCGTGCAACCTACCACCAAGGCATTCCGCACATGCCATTGGCACATGCCACACGCGCCACTAGCAGCGCCACTTGCACTCAAGATGCAACCAACACTCGAGACATCGACACAAACTGGGGATGCTTCTTTAGGGTTTTGGTTTGGCGGTCACATCATGCAGCGTACACTACGCTCACATTAAGAAAGCGTGAAAAGGAATAAAGCGGTCAAATAAAAGAGGAAATAATGGTGAAAAACATTTTCACCCATTAAACCATGCGGTTACCACCTCCTCCCATTATTTCACCCTTTACTCTCTTCCTTCATGAGGCCAGGGTACGTTCAATCTCGACTTGTATAAATAGGTCTTACCTATTTCACCGCACAACAAGTCTCGGTCGGAGAAATACACTACACTTACACTCTCGTAAAGGCAACTTTGCAAGCTCTCCCAAAAGCTTCTATCTCTTGCAAGCTTCCTAAGCTTTCACTTTCTGATACAAGTCGAGATACTACTCTCCTCAACACCTTTCTTCGCTTCCCTCCCCAAATCAACCCTTCTCCTCCACTTTGTGACCGAAGCAAGTCTGGAACGGCCATTTCTTGGTTTAGGCCGGACTTGTACCAGATCGATCTCTCGAATCTACAAAGTGCTCACGTGCAAGACATTTGTTTAGGGTTTGAATCAATTTCTCACTCACCCACCGAAATTACCGAAATCAAGCAGAAACGATTTTCACCCATAAACAAAGAACATGCGAACTAAGTTGTCCAGAACCTTCAAAACCATGAAATCTCCATGTTGATTGAACATAGAAATACTAGAGCAGTATACAATGTAAGACTAGGCTAAAATTAAGGTGTTGACTGGAGATTTTTGTACCTCGTAAGTGTTCTCAAAGCGATAAAGATCAAGAGCCGTAGCTGAAACACTATTAGTTGGGTGATAGACAACATGACCATGGTGCTTGATTAAACAAGACTTCCTGATGCAACTTCACACATTCATGGTCATCCACCGAATCTCACAACAATTTGAGTTAAGATGGTTTAGGTAATAACAAAAATTTGATTCTTAACAAGAGAATACACACAGATTGCATGATAAATTGAAGAGAACAAACAACAACAACAAAACTAGAATTCACAGAACTTCTCATATTTTTTATCTAATTATTGGGAAAATTAGTACACATACATAATAAACTTAAGTGATGAAGAAATTGTTGAGTAGAAATGATTTAACTACGAGACCTCTTTTACTGCATTCAGATTACTATTTCATGAAAAAAGAATTTTTTTTTGGCAATAAAAGATTTTCTCCACCACATACAGTTCTATTAATTTATTGGGTTAATTGATTGGCATACATAAAATTAAACTATGGAGATCTGAAGAAACAAACAGAATACAAATGATAAAACTAGCAGCAGTTTTTCTTCTAGTGAGGTGAAACCGAATCTTCAATTAGCCCACAAATGATGGAGATTAGAGATGAAAGTTGAAGGTAAAACTAAAAAAAAGGAATACATGAACATCGTGAAGCAACGATAATAACCAAAAGAAATAGGTGCATGAAAGAAGATAACCGGAGAAAAGTAGGGAAAATTAAGATTTAGAGAGTAGATATCATTATGCTAATAGCCGTTTCTTTTTGTTGATGCCATTGAATTACCACCACTTGGTTCTGCCACTGCCATGAGTAGTTGCAGATCTGTTTTATTTTAAGGTTTCTCCTCTACAGATGGGAGGCGCAGTTTTGGGTTATATATATATATACAACCACTTATCAGGGTTAGAGAATCTGCCGTCAAATCTAGGGCTCACTTATAACAGAGTTTTAAGCTTAATCGGACGGCCATTAGACGACTATGATATGGAGTAGTTTGATAACGGAGAACTTTAAGATATTGATTGATCTGACCAACTTTTTGCAGTTGACTAAATTAGTCAAACCATCCAAACAGTCAAGAGAATTATGACAGGACTGCCTCTTGGCACAATTGAATAACAACAATGCCTTTTTGGCAAATTAGAATTTAACTCCTTTGGTGTCGAGGAGGAGGGAAGACTACTACCGAAGGAATTTCAATCTGATGCTCATGCAGAACTGAAACACCATAGGGGTTATCAAACTGCACCACCGTACACCACAAAACTATACTGTGAATTGTCATTTACTGATGAAGTTGTAAAAAGCACATATGTGGATAGCGTTCCCATTAAATATGAATTCTTTGAGTGCAGTTTTATTTTATTTACGAGCTCCATTTTTCTTTCCTTTTTATTTTATTTGATTTCGATGCCATTTGATGCAACTTTGCACATTCATGGTAATACACTGACTCTCGCAACAAATTGAAACTAGTCAATATGGATTAGGCAATCTTAATGATGGATTTACTGAAATATAGCGATTTTAGTATTCTAGTCAAATTCTAATATTTGGTATGTCCAAAAATTTTTGTAACTAGCACCATTTCAATCAATTTTTGATTTGGCACCTAACGATCCAAAAGATTCTAGATTGGCATCTCTGCCTCATCGAGACAGGTATTGCTAACCAAGAAATTTTAGCATCTCTTACCTCTTTTCCGGCCATATTTATCATCGGCAACCCCAGATGCAACATCTTGAGCAACATCTGGATGCGACCAAATTAACTATCATCAAAAGATGATGATTGTTAATGGAGTTACAAGAAGAGATCAAGGTACTTAAAAAGACTAACCTTGAAAGAGTCTAGAGTGTAAAGAAGAATTGAATAAAGTGCATTTTAATGTAGACAATTAACTGAACCATAATTCTTCTGGTGTCCCTATAAATTCTGCACTTGTGCTCATTCTGGATATTCCACTGAAATGCAAAAGGCAATATCTACCTAACCTTCCTAGTCAGAATTCTGGTTATTTTTAATTCGACCATATCCAACGGTAAGCCTTCTGCAAAAACCCAGTTTAAACCAAAACTATCCAAGAAAGCAATTTATATATTATTCATGAAGAAAACAAAAATGACCAAGGACGAAATTCCAAATTAGCAATCCGAATGCCCAAATTGTGCAAACTGTAACTGACAGAGCTTTTTGACTGCATAATGCGAATAGCTAAGCTTGTTGGTGATGCTAGCTATTGAACTATCATTAGCTTCTGCCATGATCGACAATTTTTTTTTTTTTTATCTTCAAGACTTCAATAGTATTATCCAAACCTACTTCTAATCATAACAAGGGCATGATTAGTAGTATAGCGTTCTAGTTAATGGCTATTAGTAGGCCAAAGTAAGACTATCCTCAAACCCAAGGTATCCCACCCACCGGAATCTATGAACACCTTCGGAGACTTTATGATGTATCTCAATAAGATAATCAAGTTTATGCCTAAGCAATCTACATATTACTTCGCATTCCTTAAGTTGAGATGATGTTTTATGCTAGTCGTAAATTTTGCACAGTCTACATAGTATTTCAAGCATATCACGCTTGAAGTTTTGAAACACTGACTGACAATCTTGATGAGGCGTACTGGGATCATAATCAAAGGTAGTTCGATAAGCACAAACTAGGCCAGAACAAGTCATGGAAAATGTGGCTGATTTACCTGGTGGAACTGGAAACTCCTCATCAAATTCGCACTCCTCTAACGCCTGAAATCTATAGGTGGAAATAAACTGGATTTATACTGATATTAGAGTAGAGACATACGAACTGGATCAATACTCCTGGTGAAACTTTGCACATTCATGGCAAAGCAAGGTCATTCACTGACTCTCACAACAAATTGAGATTATAAGTTAATCTCAAAAACTTGAAAACCCAATACAATACGTCCAGATTAGATCATGAATCGGATACTTTCATCATTGAAAAAAACAAACAAACTTGAATTGACTAAACTTCTCATAATTTTTATTTATTTATTGGGAAATTGGTTCACATACACAATGAACTAGAAATGATTAAACTAGCAGATCACTTCTAGTACTTCTGAGATAGTCATGATGGTAATCTTAAATATTATAAACCCAAATATATTAAGTGGTACTAAAACACACACAACAACCATGAATGACTTAGAAGAAAACTAAAAAGAGTATTAGACCGTTCCAACCGACATAAATTATCAATTTGAGAAGAGAAATCATTATGCTAAAAACGGATGATTTTGTTGTAGCTGATAGATCTATTGTTGTCTTTCTTTAGGGTTATGTTTGCTTTCTTTGGTTCTTAGCAGATAGAAGAGGGAGGCGCAATTTGGAGAAAACTTATACTACTTATAAGGGAAAGGGATGGAGATCTACCCCTTTGATTTAGGGTTCGCTTACATTTCAAGTCTATTATATGATCCAACAGCTGCTGCTTATTCCTTGACTGACCGTATTGGGTGACCTAAATTTGTTTGACTTGTCTAGACCCCGAGGTCAATTGGTAAACTATCTGCCATGTGAGAAATTGAAAATAATCATCCGAGAAGGTAAATGATAAAAACAAATAATGGATTTTCTTAACTAATCCAAATATAACGATTTTAGTACTCCAGTCAAATTCCAACATTTGGTATGTCCAAATGCCAATCTGGAATCTTTTTATTGCATAATGAACATTTGTTGATATGGTCCTAGTTAGAGAACGTTAAACTGCCATGGAGCAATGTACCCAAGCGAGCCGACTGCTGTTGTCTAGTTGACTCATGATGTTTTAGCGAATTTGCCGTCCCAAAATCTGGAACCTTATATTCAAATATAGAGTCCAATAAGATGTTTTTTCCAGTTATGTCTCGGTGCACGATCGGAGGTGACCACAAACCATGAGCCACACCTTTGATTATATTCGACCTAAAATTTTACTATACATTCTTCAGTGCCTATTTCAGAATAATGAAGGCATTTTATATCCGAAAATATCACACCTTTATGGCGTTTTTATCATTTAAGTTGTTATCACTGAGTTTCAAGGACATTAGTCCTCGCCTGGGTTATTCATTTGAAACTCGAATCGAAGGAGAGGTTCGAAAACATAGCGACGAATGAACAAAATTTGAAACTCTAATGTTACTGGGTTCAACCAGCTGAAGTATATATCCTTGGGTTTTAGATACAAAACTATTTGCCATGAATGTTTAATTTCTCAACAACACAGTTTTAAGGTGTTGGTGTCGCCAGTGTTCCGATTTGGTGGTACCATTTAATTGTATCTAGGGCATCTGGAGACAACATTCTCATCACCCATTGGCGGTGGAGAGTTGTCTTATGAGCATCTATAAAATCACAATGAGATGAAAAAAAAGGCCAAGTCCGACTAAAATTTCCACACATAGCTGGTGTAAAAAGATGTTTCCGGCAAGCAATACCGGAGGAAAATTCTGGTGGTGCTGTATTGAATATTATATGTGCATCTATTTTCGGCATCAAACTCAATGCCAGTTCATTTTCAATAGAAATTGGATTTGATAGCTAGGTATGCTTTAACTGCATCCAGATTACATTTCACGACCAAAAAAACAAAGAAGAAGAACCGGAAATAACAGAACATGATAATTTTACAAAAAACTAAACTATGGAGATGAAGAAACAAACGAAATGCAAATGATTAAACTAGCAACATATGTAATTGCCAGAGATAATTGCATAAAGAGATAAAATTGAAGATTAAGAAAAAAGCACAACTGAGAAGAAAAATGGGAAATTGAGATTTTGAGAGGAAATATCATTATGCTACTTCTGCCATGATTTTGTAGTTGCCGATCTGTTTTTTTTTACGTTAGCTAGTGATAATTCTTAGTCTTGGGTCCAAGTTTAGTAAGTTTTCTAAGCAATTAACTTGTATGTGTACAGGAAAATTGAAGCCGTGTTGGTTATATTTGGTTCTCATGCCATGCTTATAGTTGGTTTGATAGATCTTATCGGACAAAATGAAATTATCCAAATAATGAATTAAACTAGATTTGTGGCTTAAGAGACAGTGATGCGCATTTGCATTTGGGTTGCAGTACGTAGGAGGCTGTGTTTATAATGACTAGACTAGAGACATATAGACTGAAACAAGACTAGACTCCTGATGCACATTCATGGTCATCCAACCGACTCTCACAACAAACAAATTGAGACTAGTTAAAGATGGATTAAAAAATTTGAAAACCAAAAAGAATACATCCGGATCACATAGAAAATGAAAGGAAAACAAACAAACAAAAAAAATGGAATCGACAGAACTTCTCATAATTTTTATTTATTTACTGAGGAAATTGGTCACATACATAACAAACTTATGGAGATGAAGAAACCCGTGGGAGTAAAAATGAAGAAACTAGCAGATTATTGATCCTAAATCTTCTAAACTCAAATATATCTAGCACGGAAACACCTGGAACTTTAACTAAGAACGATACCAATATCACTTGTTTTCTAAATTATAATTTTGAGAGGAGATATCATAATGCTCGACTGTTGTTGGTGATGATGCTTTGCTTCCGCCTCCGATTGTTTCTCCCATGGTTTTGTTGCAGCTGATAGATCTATAATTTAGGCTTGGGATTTGCGGATAGAAGAGGGAGGCACAGTTGGGATCCCATTAGGTAAAAATCTTATGCTACTTATAAGGGATGAGAGATGGAGAACCGAACCTTTGATTTTAGGGTTCACTTGTAATCAATTCTATAAAGCGATCTAACGGCTATAACGTATTCTTTGACTGATCGTATTTGGTGACCTACATTTCTTTTAATAAGCGGCTATGATATCTGTGTGATTGATACATGTCGAGAACCTTCTGGGGTTGGATGTTTTTAAGTGCCTCCTAGGTAAATAAAGTAACCAAAAGATAAAGGTGGATATCCCTTTGATTTAGGGTTCATTTATAATCCTCTCATAGAAAAATCTATAAGAAGGAATGCAGGTCTGAAACTATTTGTTCAGGAACCTTCAAAACCACGAAATCTCCATGTAGTGCTGCTTGTTGTTGTTGGTGATGCTGATTCTATTGAACTACCTTCGCTTTTTGAGAGGAGATATCATAATACGTACGCATCCAACGGGTTATGTATTACCACAAGTATGCGTGTGCACGCCGGCATTGAAAGTGTTTTTTTTTTTTTTTTGCAGTTTGTAAATGCTAATTGAGGTAGCCTTCGGTATTAATCATTATAAATCAATCTAGAAATGCATGTTATAGATCTAACCTAGCAATACATGATGAGCACAATACTCCAACATAAGTCTTTATAATTCAATTATATCTAGCAGGACATAATACAACATCCCTCAGCTCTATGTTTCAGATTCCAAAAAACATCTTAGAGTACATGGAGAATATTACATACTCAGACTGTCTTCAAAACAAAATTTCACCGGTTCCTGCTCCTTTTTCCGTCCACATAACTTCCACCGGAAACCAATTTGGTATTTGTATTTTAAAGCTAGGGCTCGAAACTTGTAAAGACCGTCCATTTTCCAAAGACTAATCCAATGGTCAAAAGAGTTAAAGACTAATCCAATGGTCACAAACTAACCCTAAACTTAACTTCTAAGCCTTATAAAAGGAATAGTTGTCCCCCCGCCAGCCGCCTCATTGCTATTCACTCCTCCCAGATCTGTGTAGAAGAGAAATAGAGATTCAAAACCCTAAAATTCAAATCATCATATCCGATTCTTCAAAAGACAACTCCCAGTTACAGGCCGGCAAAGGCTTGTTACGCTTTGAGGATGATCAGATTAGCTTACTGCAGGCTGCCATCTCAAATCCAATTGATAATTATTTTTCTGGAATTGCATCAATTTTGAGTTCTGGTGTTTGTTAGAGTGACAGGTTTCGGCAAATTAGAGGTGGTGGTAGGAGCAATTGATTAATATCACCGTAAAACAAGCTAATGACTGGAATAGTGGCAATCTGGTAAAGGAAACAATTGTTATGGAGGATCATTCAGTATTGCTGCTACAACAAGGTGAGATTGTCTGGAGCAGAGATGATGGGCTTGCTGCAATTCTAGATATATGACTGCATCAGAACTTCTAGTTGAAAAGGAGGCTGTTCTGTTGCTAATCCATTTTGTTTACATGTGTGTTGTGTTTCCTCTTCGGTTTCTTGTATTTGTACCATCTTTGATTTAAATTAGTGCTTAATTGTGTACTACTAATTAATAATCATAGCTTAAAATGGGATCAGGATGCAAATTCATTAATAACTGCAATGCAATGTGATGAGAGCGGCAACAGCTGCTAACATGGAAGGTGGTCAGCTTATAGTATTGTGATGGCAGGTCCAGAGTTGCAATGGCGGAAATGAAAAATAGAAATATATTGATTTGTCATAGATGCAGTCAGTTGTAGTGTAAATTAGAAAGTCTAGTCTTCTGCCCAATCATTTTTGTCCCAACTTTTAAATTTTATATCCATTTTGCAGTAATTGTTGGGAATTGGCAGTCCCAAATTGTAACTCTTGACAATCCGCATAGATACTATCATGGTCCAATTAATCTGTTGTCTTATGCTGAATCTGTTGGAATTAAAACCCAACACACAGTTTTCTGTTTTGTTTTGAATAAGTCCATTCACTTGGTCATTAGCCGTTCTTAGAGCTTAAGAGTTTTACTAGTAGTCGAATTCTGTTTGTACTGGTCATCTACTGGCTAGTTTTGTTAGTTTTGAAAACACCTATATAAGGTGAGTATCCAGTTCATTCTAATTGTACTGAGCATTAAGAATTGAGTGATCAATAAACTCACTTTCTATTCAATTTTTCTTGTGTTATTTGTTTGTATGATTGTTAGTATATTGCAGGTACTATTATTCTACAAAAGCAACAAAGGGATTTGGCATACTTTGTTGCCATATAAAAAAAATTCCATCCGTAAATATTTTTGTCTTGTTATGACATTATTTTGTATCGGAAGCAACATCGACATGTTTTTTCACCTTATACCACCATTGTTTTACTTTGGTATCGGGCTTGTATTGGGCCTGATGGGTTCAGTTTTAGATACTGACCCAGTTAGGAGATAAAAGACCTAGGGTTCGTATTATGGATTCATATATAAACCTCCTTAACTGATCGTCTCTGCCTCTTTCACTTCTAAGTCCTACCACAAAGCTTGCAGTCTCATTACACTTAGATCTATAATTAGTCTTCTTCACTCCAAAGTTCATCTCCTGGTTAAAATTCTTATCGATATTGTCCTCAAAATGATCAGTGAAATTAGGGTTTATGAATGGGAATCCTCACGTCAACAAACAATCATCTTGTTTTAATGTCATAATAACTTTTCCTCTCATAACTAACAGCAATTTTATTAATGTGTTGTAGGGGAATAGATTTTTGAAAGAGATAGATCAGTAAGTACGGGAAGCCACCATTGAGAACCCAGTGAACAAGGAAGGAAGGTCTGAACCTAGTGGAAGAAGGAATGATTCTTATGTATCTGTTATTTAAATTCATATTTTATTTTAATTTTTCTTTCATTGTTATATTTGATTGGCTTTACTAATTGAGGGAAAATAGTTCATATTCAACTCCAAGGTTTGGTCTTTTCTTCTCTAAATTGTTCATTTTTTTTATGATGAATTAACTTAATGAACATGATTATTGGAAAAATAGTTCGTTTAAGGCCTATATATATATAGAAACCCATTTCTCAATCCAACTTCTTAAATCAATCACTGACTTCAGGATATACTACAACCATTTTAGAGTGATCTAATTTCTTAGGGCTGTGTCAACTATAATCACTCTTAGGACTTCAGGATATGCTACAACCATCTAGCGGTCACATTCCTGGCATGCTATACGAAGCTATCACGAAATATGAATATGATCACTTTTGGAGCAGCATTTAGTAAACATTCTTTTCAGCTGTCATTAACCTGTTGAAAACAGCATAACATATTAGTAAACATTAAATTTACAAGAATCTATCGAGTGGAGAAATCACACTTTTGAGAGGAATAAGATGGAAATGCAAACGAAAAATAACGAAAATGTGACATACTTTTGAGAGGAGAAATCATAAAGCCGTATTTCATTTCATACGCCTAGTTTTCAAAATAAATGTTACACAGAATTTCAAGAGAAACCTAATGAAAATGTGACATACTAATAGTGGACCGTGGCGACAATTTTTCACATGACCTAGTTGGAAACATAAATGCTATCGCAGTACTGCTAGTTGCTCTTCATATATCTTCTACCCATCCAACATCCTTGCTAACTTTCAGTATAAGTAATTACAAGTTGTTCATTTAGGATAGGTTCACAGCAGGCTAAGCACAGAATCCAGCAACGTAATGTAAATTAAGTGAAGCAAACATGAAGCTGAACAATACATGACAAGCACATTACTCTAACCAAGCAATACATGACGAGCACATTACTCTAACAGAAGTCTTATAAAGTTGTGAAACAGGAAAAATGAAAAGAACTGACTATTCAATCTGTGGATAGTACTTCAAAAAATAAATAGTAGGATTCCATTTCACCAATCTCACTATTCAATCTTAAGAACAGACTGAATCAAGAAAAATTCACAATTCAATTCATTCCACTGTGTAAAATCTGAATTAAAACTATAGCTAATATCAAGTCACTCAGACTTCTAGCTTATATTTCCCTCATGCCTGAATTGGGGGGAATTATAAACCTTTCCTTTTATACCTATAAAAGATACCTTAAATCGGACATTCCTTTGCACTTGATATTAGTTTGGTGGAGCCTTCCTGAATACAGTACATTTGGGTTGCAACAATTTGAAGTGTTTTCTAGCTGAAAATTCTAAATCATCCATTAATCGAAAACTACATCGTAAATGTTCGCAGATACACAAAAATATCAACTCTTAACAATCCAATACTTAAATCAGACATTCCTTTGCACTTGATATTAGTTTTGGAAAGTCCTTATTCAAACTCTGGCTGATCTCACACTAAGGACAACATTTTTTGTTCTCTAAACGAAAATTTCAAAAACAAAACAAAAAACCCCAAAGCACAAATAACTTAATCATTTGGTTATTTTTGACATTCTCATAGTAGTGATGATCAAATTATAAAAAACTAACACGACTAATTTGAGAGTGTAACTTTTGATACTCACACATGCATTTATTGACATAAAAGCTGCTCTCAGTAGCTTCTGTTGTTATAGTTTGCCCAAATTCTACTCCAAAATTTGTCCGGACCCAGTTCCATCTACAAACAAACATAGTAGCTTCAGATATTAGTTCAGAATCATGAAGCTTTAATGTTGCACAAAAACATAATAGCTGCACAAAAGAGATCATGAAGCTTCTAACCATTCAATAGTGCCCTCTGGAAGCTAAGCTCAGGGCTCTGCATATATGTAGAGATTGTTCTTATACAACCAGGAATTCACTTTCTGAGATGCCGCGGTAGAGATTACTCCCTTTTCATGAGTAGTCGGCTTCCTAGAATTTCCACGCCAAATCTTTACATTACAAGAGAGAAGAAATCAATTAAAATTGGTCATTAAGAATTAGATCTGAAAACTATCTGATTTTAGTAGAACTTTGATACTTACTCTACGGATCCGCTCATACTAATGTCACGAGAAACCGATACAATCCAGGAAGATATGTTATGAAAACCCAATTTCCGAATCCGCTTATACCAAATACCCAAATTCTCCCACTCTCTCCATGGTATATGAAACACAAAACCCATACTCAATTTGTAACCCATCGATTTAATGGTGATGGTGGCGCTACTGTAGATAATAACGATGGTGGTGTTGGTGTTGATAAGGAAGAAGAAGACGGTTAATGGAGGAGGCTTATAGATGCGCGGCCGTAAACTGCTTGGTCTGGTTTTTATAGGTAAACTGTTGTTGTATTACTAAACCCTAACACCGTATATGGGAACACTAAATGGCCCATGAGACGAGACAAGGCACGGCATCAGCACTACATGTGGTCTTTGAATAGAATGAACCATAGAAATTGTGTGCGTCTTCCTCCTTGGATCTGACACCTGAACCTTCTGGGTTTTCAACATCAAATTCAATACACATCCAGTAACAAAGTTCGTCATCAACAATTCAATCTGTCTATAAACCTCTGCCAAGGTCAAGGTATCAGTAATGTTTGTTTTCGTAGTGGTCTCCACAAGTCCAACCTGCAGAATTGAAAACATGAGTAGACTTGACCTCCATAGTTAGATGAAGGGAAATAAATGAAGTATGCACATATTACTCTAGATTTGGTAGATGGCCAGTTGATAAACACAACTTTTAAATAACCACGTATAAAATAATGGGGTATACTTCCACCATTATTTCTATGATCAAAGCAACTGTGACGGTGTGTAATGACCCTATCTGAAACCATTGTGAGCAGCCAATTTCGAAGAATCTGTAGTCAGGGCACATTCCAATTGCCGTTTCTCATCTGGTGTTGACATATCACGTTAGTCCTTACTTCCGGATGCAAAGTGGGCCGATTCTGTGGGCCTCTTGTAGTGTTACATCGTTACCCTTGATAAGGATAAGGGGCACACTTTAGGGTTTGCTTATAAACTGGTAGCTGAACCAACAGAAGCTCTCTAGTTTATTCATACACCTTCGCCGTCTTTCGTCTGATCTCTCTGGTTTTGGATCTCTATCCAGACAAAAGCTCTTTCATTTCGGTTTGTTCTGATTACGAAATGGATTATTGGGAACAACCTCCTCATATCTACCTAGAACCGATCAGCACTATGATTTTTCCTCTCACAAATAAATTGGATGCCGGTGGTAAGGGATCGTGAACTTAGGTATTTGCTTTTTTCATGTATCATTGTTATTAGATGTTCTTGTTCTGCATGATTCATCGCAGGGGAATTGCAGGCTAGGGAAAGTGAAATCGTCTATCAATGTAACCAATTTTATTTATTTTGTAAAATTCCATATGTAAATCATGAATGTTATTGAACAATTTGAATCTACAATTTTTGGGTATCTGTTGTTAATTTCACATCCTATTCCTTATTTGGAGGAACTTCTCATTTGTAATAACTCACTTTCAAAAATTCTAAATATGTACAGAAGTTGTAGTCAGTCTGAGATTGAATATAAGTTTGCATTTTTGATTTTTAATGTTTTGAGTCTTGCAAGATTCAATTGAAGGTTAATTTAAATATAGCAAGACTTAATGTTTCAAGATAATAATGTCTGTTTGATCTGAATTCTCCATTTTTGGGTATCTCTGTTGGATTAATTTATATCAGTTTTTGGTATTTGGTAATAGTTGGATTTCTATTACATTTACGAGATGTAATCAGTTAATTAAGAAATTTAGATTTCATGCACATAATTGATTTTGGGTTTGTTGTTTAGTTGGTTATGAAGTGGACATCAAGATTAACACTTATATTGGTACTTTCTATAATGCAACAGCTATGGCTATTACAATAGTCGACAAGATACACGGGAGTTAAGATTGCATGGCTATTTGGTTTTAATTTCAGAGACTTTATATTCTTCTTTATGTTTGGATTATGAAACTTGGGAATTCAATGACCCATGAATTCATGATACATAGTTCGAAATTTTCAACTTGATTTCACATTGTTTAGTGGAGTTGATATATATTTTTCCGTGGGAAGTAACAAGCTAGTGATTGCTGGATCCCACAATCCCAGCGATATGGACCGTAAGGTGCCTACAGCTTCTTTATCTAGGTAGTATACTACGACACCCTTGATTTTTCTGTCTGTTAAAATCGTAATGGTAGATTGATAGTTTATCAATGACCTTTATCAGTGACCTACAAATAAGTTGAGCTTGTTTCGTTTGCTTGCCAAATAGGTTGGCCAACTATTCACAAATTAAGGAGGAGTCGACATTAACGTGGCACTAAGAAGTTTGCACCTATTGCATACCACAACTGGGAGTCTGTTAAAAAGGTGAGACCGTTGCTGAGAAAATACCTTCTTCGGTATTACTTTAAGGTTCATTGTCAAGTAAATTAGTCCTTTGATCAGTGCAAAACAAACACGACAAGAGCTCTCTAATGAGCAAGTGTAATCTTGAGCTTCGTTATCCCTGCTTTCGCATAATTGGCATGCCCAGTCCTGCTTACTTGCCTAGTAATATCGAGAGATCCTATACTTGGGTAGTAAATATTGGAGGAGTGGAAGCTGACTTTGATGGTTTACTAATTTCTTCTACAATGTAGAGGATGGATAAGCCAAGGTGTAGAAACTCTGATTAAATAAGCCTAGTGATAATAATGCATGTCAGTTACTACTATCTTCTACATTTTGAGTACGTCTGAATTTATCTCGCTGTCTTTTGTTGTTAAGACTTAGTGTTACTAGAAAACTCATCCCTAATGTGAATTAGACATTTCAGTGTCATACCTCTTAGCCATGAAATACAACCTTGCATGCTTTTGTTTGTCTTTATCTCTTCGGTTTCATTTGTTTGTTCAAATCTTCAACAGTCAAGACTAAGAGGTGTGTCAAGTTAGTTTCATTCTGGGTTTCTTTTTTTCTCCTTTTTTAAAGTTTTTTATTGAAGAGATTTTAGTATCCTGCATGAAAGACATTTACCAGTATATACCACCACATTTGGGCTTAAGCTTCACCATTCACATAGTCTGCTAATGGCAGAAAGTTTCAGTTTGTTCGTCAAAATCAGCAGTGTTGTTCTCTTTACTGTTTTTGAAGGCAATCAACAAATAAGTGGAAAAAAAAAGACACCATGTTTTCTATCATCTCTCATCAATTTCTGTGTACTAGCATTTGAATTTTTGTGTTTATTTTGGATCTAACTAGGGGGATATGCTGTGTAAAGAGTTTTCATTGAGTGGGTGTTGTTTAATTTTTGTAAGTTTCTTGGTGAAATTTGAGTTGGAGAAATCTGGTACTTTGGAAGCAATGGATGTTCACAAAATAGAAACAAGAAAAAGATTTACAAATGCAGCCCCCTCCAGGGTTTGCACCAAGGTTTTGTAATGATGCAAGGAAATGCTCAATCGGAAGAAGCTGCAATTGTCAACAGGGGAAAGATGTGTAAAGGCTGAAAGCTGCAACAAGAATGTCAAGAATGAAGTTCCCGATCCTGAATTTTATGACTTTGACAAGGATAGGACTGAAGAATGTTTACCAGCTGATCGGATCAGGTATGGGCTATACGTGACAATGTTTAGCACCTGACCAACATTTGGGTTTTCATTTTTGCTCTTTTTTTCTTTTTTTCCTTTTTGTTCTGGCCACCTTAAATTTGGTAGTCCTTCTGTAAGATTTTGATCTCCTATGGCAATTCAAGTTGCGAGGAGCAGGATACAACGAGTTCTTAAGACAATGCATCTACTTCATGTCCAAATATTTTAGCCGAGGCAACAACATAGGCTTGTTAGACACCTATTATACTGAAATTATAATAAAATTTGGATTCTTTCAAAATTTGTGTTGGCTTTCATTTTGACCAATATCACAACGGATTCTTTGAGATTGATTCCCTTATATTTTTAGATTTAAGTATTCCATCTGTCTCACTTGTGGTGAAGGGATACTCATATCAGCCTGTTTGTAACTTGAACTTGTCGAGCCTTTCTTTCCAAAGAGGAACTTGAATTTCAAGTCCTCCAGTAAAGGCTACTAACACTTTACCTGCCACTCTGATTCCAAAACTCATTTTATCAACCCAATTCATTCACGGTTTCTTATCATAAATCAGCTAACTATCGGGCAATGATATGTCAAGCATATATGTACATAGGGTTCCCATTAACTTTTGATTCTTGAGAAGAAAATGTGCAATTTAAAATTCTTGTGAAGAAAATGTGCAATTTAACTTTATGAGCTCATTTTTTTTTTTTAATTTCACGCTTCCTGGCGTGATATTTTTATTGTGTGCAACTCTTCATTTGAACAAAAACCTTACTCGCATACTGATACTGATAGCTTTGTGTGCAATAGAATGGGATAATTTCCAATTGGAAGAAGTTTTTTTCTTGTGTATATATGAAGTTCAATCTCAGAGAGTTTGATAGAGGAGCATTGGCTAGTGCATTGACATTCTAGGTTTGCACCAAAGACCGGGTTCCTAGTACAGACAGACATGTTGGTTTTACATGATACCGGACAATTATCAAAATAATACTTTGGTGAACTAGATTTGCGGGTGTCGCTCGGATTTCATCTACTGAAGGGCAAGGCTTAGGATAAAGGTGAGGAGACAAAATTGGCTATTGCCACCAAGAATAGAGACCGTGACAGGCATTTGCATTTTGGGTTTAGTAGGTAGGCTGTGTTTATACTGATTTGGGCAGAAACATACAACCTGAAACAAGACTAGTCCTGATTCAACTTGGCACAATTCATGGTCATCCACTGACTCCCACAATAAATTGAGATCAGTTAAGATGGATTAGGTATTCTAAAGAAATTTCAGTCTTAGAAGACAATACATCCAGATTAGATCATAAATGTGGTACTTTCATAATTGAAAATATAACAAACAAAAATAAACTGCAACTGATCATGTTGATTAGATTTGTATATATGAAGTTCCTAGTACAGACAGACATGTTGGTTTTACATGATACCAGACAATTATCCAAATAATACAGTTGACTGAAGTAGTCAAACAATCCAAACAGTCAATAGCTTAACAAGAATGAGGTTTCGGGTTAAATCAGTGGTAACTATAAGAAATTTCATAACTTACGCCTAGGCCATAGGTTGTAAGGGGTGAGTTGAAATCCGTTGGGGTCGAGGAGGAGTAAAGATTACTACGGCAGGAATTTATTCTTGGAACAAACCGGCCTTTTTTATTCTCACCACTAAGCAACCAGTTTTGCCTGTTATAGGGATATCTCTATGTTCAAAGCAACTGTGACGCTATGCAATATCGCCATATCTAGACCATATTCAGCAATCAATTTTAAAGAATCAGTATCATAACACATTCCGATTGTCTTTTCTTATCTTGTGTTAACATATATCTGTAGTCCTCACTTTTTGATGTATCATTGGAGTCATCTCCAGGAAATAGTACACTTTGGATCTGATGTTTGGATCCTGATCAGACCATCAAAACCAGCTAAAGTAGTCCTTAAATTGGTTTCCCAAACCAACTATCCTAATCAAGTCCTTGACCATCCTACCAACAGAAATTTCCAAATAATTCAACTAGATCAAGAATTCTTGGTTTTGCACTTGTTGCTCAAGGGCAAGACTTAAGAATAAAGACATACCACAAACTGAAAACAAGACTTCCAGATGCAACTTCACGCACTCATGGTCATCCACTGAATCCCACAACAAATTGAGACTAGACTAGCTAAGACGGGTTAGGTAATCACAAAATTTTGAGTCTTAACAAGAGAATACATACAGATTATATCATAAAATTAAAAGAGAACAAACAAAAAATCTGGAATTCACAAAACTTATAATAATTTTTGTTTATTTATTGGGGAAATGGGTACACATACATAAGATGAACAAACTGTGGGAGTAGAAATGATTAAACTAGCAGATCCGTTGTTGTGCTCCTGAGACCGTATATAGACGATTCTGATTTTGATCCTAAATCAGCTCAACAATGTCAAGTGATTGTAAGCGGTGGTAACACCAGAAACCTTCTCCAAGGATAACGGAAACGAGAATCCCATATCCCATACTAGATAAATTATCATTTTGAGAGGAGATATCATAATGCTTGCTGGCTGTTGCTGGTGATGCTCCCGCCGGTTCTGATTGTTTATCTCATGGTTTTGTTGCAGCTGATAGATCTATAATTTAGGGGTGGGGATTTTCTTTATTTGTCTCTTGGTAGATAGAAGAGGGAGGCGCAGTTGGGTACCATTAGGTAAAAACTTATGCTACTTATAAGGGATAAGAGATGGAGATCCACCCCTTTGATTTAGGGTTCTCTTGTAATGAAGTCTATTATATGATCCGACGGTTGTAGCATATTCTTCTTGACTGATCGTAGTTGGTGACCTACATTCCGTCTGATAAGCGGATATGATATGTTTCATTGAAACATGCCAACAACCTTCTAGCGTTGGATGTTTTTAAGTTATCAAGATATTCCCTTAGTTAAGTGTGCCTCCTAGTACATAAAGTAACCAAAAACTGTAAAAACGAGGCACATCCATCTTGCTGAAATTTTATGATTGAGTCCTACTATTTGAAGGGACCTCTTGTGGTTGTGCTTTTAATTAGTAAATGTTCGAGTGTAGATGCAATTTGGCTAATTTTAATTTGTTTTCTAGATGGAATTTGTGGAGGAATCACATGATGACTTAGACATGTAAAAGTGAATGATTTGTAGATACCACAAGGAGATTATCTCTGGAGCCGGTACTAGGCCAGACTCCGGAGTGTACATGGTTTAAGGTCTTATAGGGGGGCATAATTGCATATCTGATTGCGAAACAAAAAAATGTTTGTTTTCCAGACACTCGGATCAGGTAATAAACTATTTGGAAGTGCTTTTTTTCCATAGGGAAGAAGAAGAAGATCGACCTTCTGTTGGGTTCGATCGATTTTTTTTAACGCTGAATGGTGCAGCCAAGCGGAATGATTGGCCGCTTTGACTGGGTTGACTGGTCAAGCACGGATGGTTCAAATGAAAAGTGGAATACAGTTTTGACGGTGTGCAATATCACCATATCTGGACCATTCTCAGCAATCAATTTCGAAGAATATGTACCATGGAACATTCCGATTGTCTTTTCTTATCTGTAGTCCTCATTTGTTGATGTACACTTTGATCCGATGTTTGGATCCTAAGACCATCAAAACCAGCTAAAGTCTCCCTTAAATTGGTTTTCCAAACCAACTAGATTTCCTAATCTAGTCCTTCACCATCCTACCAACAGAAATTTCCAAATAAATGAACTAGATTTAGAATTCTTGGTTTTGCTCGGACTTCATTTCCTCAAGGGGAAGACTTAAGAGTAAAGACATACACAAACTGAAACAAGACTTCCTGATGCAACTTCACGCATTCATGATCATCCACCGAATCTCACAACAAATTGAGACTAGACTAGCTAAGATGGGTTAGGTAATCACAAAAGTTTGAGTCTTAACAAGAGAATACATACAGATTATATCATAAATTAAAAGAAAACAAACCAAAAATCTGGAATTGACAAAACTTGTCATAATTTTTGGTTATTTATTTGGGTAATTGGTATTCACATACATAATAAACTTTTGGAGATGAAGAAATTATGGAGATTGCTAAAGCGGCCAGTTGGTGTTTCCGAGTCCTCATAAATTATCATCTTGAGAGGAAAAATCATAGTGTTGCTTGTTGTTGTTGGCGATGCTGCTGTTGTTTGTTTTTAGGGTTGGGATTTTTAGCCGATATAAGAAGGAGGCGCAGTTTGAATTCGTTAGCTAAAACTTATGTTACTTATATCAGGGATGGGGAAGGAGATCTAACCATTTGATTTAGGGTTCACATATCATCCTCCATTTTATATATGATCCAGTAGCTGCTGCTTATTCATTGACTGATATGGCGTGGAGAACTTTACCAGGTTGATTTTTTTTTTTTTTTGAGGTTTCATGATGTTTACTCATTTAAGTGCTAGATAGGTACTTAAAGTTACCAAAATCCATAAAAACAAGGCTGATCCATCTTGCTGAAATTTTCCACATGTACCGGGGTGTCAATCGACGTCTCCAATAAGTAACCAAATTTCCCAAATAAAAGACGCAAACCATATGACTGTATCACGGACAGTCATTTGCATTGTAGTGAATTTTACATGCGCATCTTACTATGTTGAGATGACTTTGTGCATCAGACTTGTGGACACTTAAATTGACAATAGGAAACAAGACTATGTTGAGATGACTAATGTTTCCTTATTCTTAGTCTTCGGCCAACAATAGATATACTGTAGCAGTATAGTGGTACCTAAGTCGGTGGTGCTTTATTGAATCATTTGCACATCTATTTTCCCCATCAAACTCTGTCACAATTCGTTTTCACTCCGTAACATGCTGAAACTGGATTTACTGCATTCAGATTACATTTCATAAACAAAGAAGAAGAACTTTCAGTGAGGAAACTTCTCCACCACTCGGATAATTTTAGCTAGTAGCTAGGCTATGTGATATGACATAAAACAAACATGTAGAGGAGAGTAAACAAGCAAGATAGGAAGCAACAAAGTTCTGCATACCACTAAGTACTCTTGTATTTGTACCATCTTTGATTTAAATTAGTGCTTAATTGTGTACTACTAATTAATAATCATAGCTTAAAATGGGATCAGGATGCAAATTCATTAATAACTGCAATGCAATGTGATGAGAGCGGCAACAGCTGCTAACATGGAAGGTGGTCAGCGTATAGTATTGTGATGGCAGGTCCAGAGTTGCAATGGCGGAAATGAAAAATAGAAAAATATTGATTTGTCATAGATGCAGTCAGTTGTAGTGTAAATTAGAAAGTCTAGTCTTCTGCCCAATCATTTTTGTCCCAACTTTTAAATTTTATATCCATTTTGCAGTAATTGTTGGGAATTGGCAGTCCCAAATTGTAACTCTTGACAATCCGCATAGATACTATCATGGTCCAATTAATCTGTTGTCTTATGCTGAATCTGTTGGAATTAAAACCCAACACACAGTTTTCTGTTTTGTTTTGAATAAGTCCATTCACTTGGTCATTAGCCGTTCTTAGAGCTTAAGAGTTTTACTAGTAGTCGAATTCTGTTTGTACTGGTCATCTACTGGCTAGTTTTGTTAGTTTTGAAAACACCTATATAAGGTGAGTATCCAGTTCATTCTAATTGTACTGAGCATTAAGAATTGAGTGATCAATAAACTCACTTTCTATTCAATTTTTCTTGTGTTATTTGTTTGTATGATTGTTAGTATATTGCAGGTACTATTATTCCGCTCAAACCAAATACCAAAATCCGACCATTTCTCTTCCTCCATCTCTCTTTCCATGGTATATGAAACACAAAACCCAAATTACATTCATAACCCATTGGTGATAGTGGTACTGAAGATAATAGTGGTGGTGAAGATGATTGGTTAATGGAGGAAGGCAGGAGGAGAATTCTAGCGATGCGCCGCCGTAAACTGGGAGGACTGCTAGGTCTGGTTTTTATAAGTAGGGTGTGAATCTTCCTAAAACCTAACACCTTATGTGGGAACACTAAATGGCCCATGAGTCCAGGCACGGCATCAGCACTACATGGGGGTTCTACGTTATAGGCACAACATATAGCCCGTGCCAATAATCTTAGGCTCAAAACAAAATATTCCTATGCAAATGTTTCGTTCCTTAATATTTAGTAACAACATTCAGGTACATAAATGAGTCAAGTGACCTAGGGACGTCCGCGACACAAGTTGCAATTAAATTTGACATTCACAGAATAATTCTACAAGAATGTGCTTGAAGTTGCTCTTGGTCTAGTTTTTCCTCCAAATTGTTTACAGAAATTTTTATCTTACATATACAAAAGATAGCTTGATCATTACTGGCCAGTTGGTATGTTCGACGTATAGGCTTTCAAGTGCTTGCAAGTGGAATCAAATTTGTACATTATTTACTAGAAAAAGAAAAATGGTGTTTCAATTCATCATTTGCTTATAGCGCAAGAAGGGCATGTTACAGGCTAAAAAAAAAAAAAAAAAAAAATTTAGAGGCAAATTCGTAATGGTAACTAGTCCAATTCCAGAGAGTAATTAGACATGGTTTCTGCCTTGAATTTCAATTGTTTCTTAATGTACCCAACGAAAACATAGGCGACTATAATAGTAGCTTTACAGTTCTTGCAGGCAATATAAACATACCCGGAGGAAATATGATTATGATAGTAAAATGGCAATATAAGCATAGCTTGGCAGGATATAGGAAATATAAACTACCTCCTACAAAGTACAAACTAATACAAAGTGCAGACAGTCCTTGATTAAGTTCAAAGACATACTTGACCAGAGAGTCCTTGATTGATAATAACTCCGGGAACTCATTCTTCAATTTAGACATTGTTGCTTCTAGCAGCAACAATTAGCGCAGCATGTTCTTCAAGAGTGAAGTTATTTGGGTTGTTAAGGTCCGATGAAATGGGTATGCGGACCCTGAGAGTGAAAACATTGTCATATTCCTTCAATAGCTCCTCAACCATGGCCTTGGTCTTTGAACAGAATGGACCAGAGAAATTGGGTGCATCTTTCTCCTTGAATCCGACACCTGATCCTTCTGGGTGTTCAGTACAATACACAGCCAGTAACAAAGTTCATCGTCAACAATCCAATCTGTTTATAAACATCTGCCAAGGTCAATGTTGATCCACAAGTCACACCTGCAGAACCGAAAACATGAGTAGACTTGACCTACATAAAAACCAGAAGCTAAAAAATCTACGTGACAAAAATCCCCTATTTCTTTTTTGCAGGGGTTCTTTTCCCTCTACCTAGATTTTCATTACTTGATTCCCCATTCCAACTAATTTTAGCCGGTAACACATTGATTTTTGATCTTAAACTTTACATGTTAGGGGAAGTATATGGGTAAGAAAGAAATGGATAGTATAATACTGATAAACAGAGATCTGGTTTCTCAAGAAACATTCAAGAAGTCTGCCAATGATATCATCCTACACCTTCCTTGCCAATTACTAATTGTCTAATCCTGTATCCTTCACAAATATTGACACAGCTGTGAAATAGTTCTAGATACGGATAACTCACGTTATGAAGGCCATCCCTTGATCTAAATTATGAAATTAATACCACTTCATGGTTTCTACATCTACAGTATTCTTACACAAGGAAATTCGCCTTCGAACCAACCTCAAGAATCTGGAATTACACTGTCTTGCTGAAACCATTCACTTGCATTTTACAGTAGTGATTCACCCAAGGAGAAACAAAAAAACTTAGTTTCTCGACTCTATAACACTGCATTGATTTTTTAAGTTCAAAAGCAGATGTTCTAAACTGCTCAGGGATGAATAAGATCTCTTTAACTAGTCAATCAGTTGAGATCAGGGATCTCGACTATCCTCCCTCATTCACTCTAATTTTTAATCTGAATATTTCATGCTTCCTTGCACGGCTGGCTGCCCAAACTAAAAAATGTCAAGCTACCCACACTGACCGAGCATCATTGACAGCTTGAGCTACCAAACTCACTGAATGAGTGGTTATCTAGTTAAAGCCTTAAAGGGAGTACACGGCATGGATTGTAAGCAATACTAGATTATCCTTAATTGAGACTCTGCATTTTGTTGTTATCCCAACAGTCAAGTGTATAGTTTTCTTCAGACATCCTAAATCAGATAAATGTGACTGGTTTGATGTGAAGAAGCTATCTTAACAAGAACGACCTCAGATCAAAAGAATATACACATATACAAAGACCAATTAAAATTTGACGTGTTCAAACTATCATTTGACGCAACTGACAAGTTTTTGAATGCCTCCATCATGGAGTGCTCGAAAAGTATAAATAGTACAACATGAACACAAACTATTGGAAGCAGAACTAACCTTGTTAGCTTGTTCTTCTTTAATCTTAGCTAGACGTACTTTCTCCGTTGTAATTTCTACTTTCTTTCGCATGTGTTCCAAAGCTTCAAATTCATGCCCAAACAAACATCAGTCAATAAACAAGGAGAAATCATGAGAAGTCACTTTTTCGTCGCTATCTTCTAATCCAAATATATGTAGCGGGAAGGAAAACATCATGCCTCTGCACTACAAACTAGCTGCATTACATACTCAGTCTCAGTTTAAACAGAGAATTGAACAAAAGTCTGACGAACTTCACAAAAATCAGGCGAACAGCTAAAGTTTAGACAAAAATCAACGAAAAACTGAAAAAACATGACTTACTGATAGCACATTACTCTAACCAAGCAATACATGACGAGCACATTACTCTAACAGAAGTCTTATAAAATGGTGAAACAGGAAAAATGAAAAGAGTTGGTACAAATTTTGTATTGAGTATATAAATTTCTGAACAATGAGGAAATCATAAGAAGTCTATGTTTCTTTGGTATCATTTGAATAATCATTACTTATCAATCAAGAAATGCATGAGTACATCTAACCTAACAATACATGACGAGCACATTACTCTAAGAGAAGTCTTATAAAGTTACTGCCTTCCATGGTTCTAACCTTGTCTGCACAAAATAAAAGTCATCATGATATAATATACGTTCAGGGAACAATTTCAAGAGGATACAAATAATTTTCATCATATGATATAAAGAAGAGTGCAAAGAGCAGCAATCAAAGCAAACAATATCCAATTGCATCCAACATACTGCACAACTCGGATGCAACATTGATTGATACAGCCCTCCTGAATAGCGTACATTTGGGATGCAACAATTCCTACTGATTTCTAGCTGAAAGTTCTCAATCACCTACTACTATATAAAACCACATTGCAAACACAAATTATCAACTTTGAAATAACCCTTGATGTAACAATGAAATCCAAAGACTAAACAAAGAAGATAAGCAGGGTGTAAATGATTTTACACACGAAGGGTTGTCTTCTGTCCACGGCCAGCACTAACTCTAAGCAAGATGAAATTACTCTTCAAGCCAAATCTCTGCATTGAGATGAATTAATCAAAAGTTAGTCATTAAAAATTGAACTAAAATTGAAACTGATCACCAGTAGTTCTCTGATACTTACTCTTCAGGTGGCCTTCTTTGTCCCAAAGATTTTGTTAGACCAAACAAAAAATCCATAGCCATTTCATCTAGCCTTATGAAAACCTCATTTCCGCCTATTGATATCCGAATCAACCATTATTCCTCTTTCCATGGTATATGAGACACAAAAACCATTTTCCATTTATAACCCCAATTCATCGATAGGTGATGGTAGTGCTACTGAAACAGATTAACAGTGGCGGTGGCGGTGATACTGATGGATGAAGGAGGTGAAACTCTGAATCTTCAATAAGCCCTACCATAAACTTAGATGTAACATAAACTAACTGTGGATAGCTGATCCAGTTCTTATGCTTGTAAGGAGGTGAAACTCTGAATCTTTCAATAAGCCCAAATACTGAAAAGAAGAAAATTGAGGAATCCACTATCGAAGAAGCAAAGAGAAACGCTTAATAAAAGAACACTGGATCAAAATTCCATGGCAAAAAGAAGACCCAAATTAACATTGTGAGAGGAGAAATCATTTTTTTTTTCGAAACAGCAAAATTCATTCCAAGAGTGCTGAGAAAGCACAAGAAAACTACAAAGTATAAGAGTTAACAATAGTTGAGCGACGGGATTACATGTTGTCTTTAAATTTTTCCCATCTACACATGAAGTCATCAAAAGTAAAGATTCTAAGTTCTTTATACATGGAAGCCCAGTTGTATAGAGTTGCTTTAATGTTAATGAGCAACTTCTCATAAGTGATTGATTCTGTCCTAAACACCCTATTGTTCCTTTCAGCCCAAAGAACATACCATATCGCAAATGGCAGGCATGATTTTGTTCTTTTTATGGTTTCTTTGATTTCTTTCTTTCATTATGTACACAGACGGCGGAGGAGGCGGCGGCGGCATGATGGTTTTGATGAAGGCTGCACTAACAATAGTATATAAGGGTATTGGAAACCCTAGTACGCCTTATAAACACTATTTAATGGCCCAGGAGACGGGGCACGGGATTCAACCCTGGATGTGTTCAAGTATGTAGCCCGCCTTGGTAAAAAATTTAGACATTTCGACCTTGGGGTGAAAACCAAAATACAAGGTTCGATGGAAAAATG
Organism: Papaver armeniacum; assembly: GCA_023531295.1. Classification (NCBI taxonomy): domain Eukaryota; kingdom Viridiplantae; phylum Streptophyta; class Magnoliopsida; order Ranunculales; family Papaveraceae; genus Papaver; species Papaver armeniacum. The sequence goes on along the minus strand of JAJJWW010010115.1, from coordinate 301,278 downwards.
TCTATGAAGAGAGGAAGTTGGTGTAAAATTGGATGACATTTAATTAACCATGAGTGTTAATTAGGTAATTATAAAATGCCTCTCATAAATTAATTCATACAAATAACAAGTATTAATTCAGTTTGCTGTATACATAAAACCGGTACCAGTTCCAAAGGTGTATAGAACAAAAAATTAAAAATATCAAATAAGCCCCTAAGAATAATGTCTCATTTTTTTTCCCTGCTTCAATTCCTGGATCAGCCTCTCAAGCTCCTGCTTATTATTCTTGTTCGTGTCACGTCCTTGTTCCCCACCTTCCACATTTGTTCTGCCTCCCCCACCTTTCTCTAGTTTTCTTGTGATTCATAATCAATGAATATTCCGTCAATTAAAACGTTGAAATATTCAGTTGTGCCAGCAAACAAATGCACACCAAACAAAAACGATTAAAAGAAATTTACAATTCCTATACAGTAAATAGGAATTTTACTGGAGGATTAATGACCCAGATTGCTTGTGCTCTCTCTGTTGGGTTGAGATCTTGAAGGTTCTTTCTAGAGGTGTAAAACGTGCCGGCCCGGCACAGCCCAGCCCACGAAGTCACGTGCTTAGCGTCTTTGTGTCTTTGTCTTTGGCTTCATCTTGGGAGATTCAGACGTCTTTGTCTTTGTGCTAAATGGCGTGTTGTCTTTGTCTTTGTGCGGAAAAAAATAAACGTGTTGTGCCGTGCTGTGCTGTGCTAGCACACTTATTTTATGTTCTCCAAAATAAATATTTTTGAGATATTTTAGTTAGTACATGTATTATTATAGAAATAAATTAGCATATCGAAGATAAAATGTCAGAAATTGGCTAAAACAATGATTTTTTTTTGTGAAATATGCATCAAATGTGATGTATTGTGTAGTATTTTACGCATGACGTGGCGTGCTTTCTTCGCGTCTTTGTCTTTGAGGCTGGGCACCGTGCTAACACGTGCCGCGTCTTTGTGGCTTTGGCCATGTGCCTATTTTGTGCAGCACAAAGACAAAGACATTAAACAAACGTCTTTGTGCTCGTGTTGGGCAATGGCCACGTCTTTGTGCCGTCTTGTGCTTGAATTTTAACGTCTTTGTCTTTGTGCCATAAACGTGCTGGCCCGTCCCAATTTACACCTCTAGTTCTTTCCTTCTTAGAGGTCCTTTTACAAATTGGATTGGATCTTTCACTTGTGCGCTACTTGGCTCTTAATGATCACCTGCCATATATCCTAGAACATATGAAAACAGTAATAATGTTACAACCAGAAAACCTGTATTATAGCATCAGATGTTACATAGTCCACCTAATATATCTTTTAATTGTTAATCGAGTGCTTTGAAAATTCATTCTAACAAATTCAAGACATTTTTATCTGATTCAATAGATACTCACGTTATGAATCATATTAGATATCAAACACCCTGCAATTGGTGCCTTGGATTCTTACAATTTGGCGATCCTTCTATTCTCCACTTCATTTTCACACTTCTCTTTGAAAGATGTAGAAAGCTGTTGCTTCACTGCAGCTGGAAAACCCTAGAAAAATTTAGAGGTAGAAAATCTCAGTATCATAAAAAATAAATAAGCTAGTAATTATTGTCAATAAACCAAAGATGATTTGCTTACCTAGCAGCTAGTTTGTTTGTCATACATAGCACCATCTGAGATCTGAGAGAGGTAGCCTGCAATTTCATTTAGAAGATTTGAAATCAATTATCTAAATATCTATCTAACCAAAACTGGTTGTGGAATAATCATATTACCTTGCAAGGCTTGTTGGTATTCCCGACAGATAAAGCTGAAATTCCGAAGAAGATTCTGCCATAACGAAGCTGTTTACCAGACTAGGAAGTGATGTAGGTAAATGGTCGAATTCATAAATGTAGAGGAAATACATAAGTGAGAGTAGATATCATTATGCTGGTACATGTCTTCTTTGTTGTTGATTTGATCATGAACATCAAAAGCCATGATCAGCCGTGATGGTGGTGGTGGTGATGTTGAGGCGGCCGTGAAAATGAAAACCAAGGAAAGAGATTGAGAGAATGAAAGAAAGCCCTAATACAGATGTTGTTTATATACTAGGGTAAAATAATTAATGGACAGGGAAGTGAACTAGGGGTAGTTCTTATTACGTTAATGCCACTGGTATTTGCAAATGGGCTTTGGGGTCACACTTGCAGTTCGATAGTAGTAGTCCACCTGCTTGTCCTGCCACACTCTCTGCGGCAACAGCTGCCATGGCGTGAGCTTGAGACTCTCTGAAATGCTTAAAAATATTGACGCAACCACTGGAATTCCTTAGGTTGGCTGGCAGTTCTGATACACTTGGAGAATCAACGTTATCAGTATTGGAGCACTAGCACAGATGCACCAGGAGGATTCAACTTCGAAATGAAATTAGGAGAAGAGAGTATCAATGACGAAGACTTGTTCACTCCTCCTATCCCAGGAATGAATACATTGGGCCGTGGACTTCGAAATGTTGCCAAGCTGCTTCAAGATGGATTACTAACTGCTTGAAGATGGATTACTAACTGAACCTGTTTGTAAGCGGTATGAAAGCTAGGACACAGAAATTAAAAGGCTGATTTTGAAGCACTTGAGGAGAAGGCAATGAATGGAATGGGGAAGACCAGAGATTGGCTCAACGAAAAAGGAAAGTCAACATAAACTATCATTCAATTCTCAATTGATTGCTTCGAAAATTCGTTTTACAAGGTATTAAAACATTTTATGAGTCGTAGTCATGTGAAATCCTGTGCATTATTATGGTTGTTAACCAGTTCATAAAAATAATTAAGCTACTAAAGAAGAAAATCATAACTGAGGGCAAAGTTACTGTTAAACCTTGATGCATTGCAATTGCATCAAGAGAAGCGAGTTGTTCATTGCAACGATTGGTTGCGAGGCAGTTTTTGCCTTCACCTTTAGAGATAAAGCATTTTGTGGTGGTAGTTTTTTGCTTACAAGAAAAAAGCAGGATCAGACTTTTAAGAACTAGTAGTAGATGGCGGCGCCTTGGTAGGATATAGGTAGTATAATCTACAAACATGAAATCAGAACATGTCATTTACACCCACAATAATATTTTATTCTGCTCTAAGCTTCTAAGTCGAGCTCATGAAAGCTTTCTCTTGTGCTTGAGGAATGTTTTACTAAGATTCAAAAAATATCCAGACATGTGAAATGGAATCCTCCATCCACAAATTGTATACGGGGCTACTAAGTTAAACATAGACAGTGCATCTTGTGATGGGTTCGCTTCATGTAAAACCCTGACTACAACTAGGGGAACAAAAGCGATTGTAAAAAGAAACAAGGATATTAAATTTACATCACCAGAGATTGAAGAGTTTTTAAAATCTCTCTTTGAGTCGACACTTTGTATAGGAGCACAACCAGTGACTTTGTTGACATGTATTCTCAAACAAATTTACATTGCAAGAATTGCCTTTAAGCTTTTTCAACTATAACTTAATCTCAAGGAGTTTCATAAGAGAGTTCATCCACTTTGCCATCAGCATCACAAGCACTGTCTTTCAGCTTTTCCAACTAAAAATTGATCTAATTAGATCACTTGCTTTCTCTCAGCATTGCAATTTTTAGGAAGAATCATGTTTTATGCATCTCTCTGCACCAAATAAAAGTCACGATTTCAAGAAGATATAAATGATTTCAGTATGCAAAGGGCGGCAATGGAAGCAAACAAACTTGGTTAGAAATCCAGTTGCATCCTAAATACTACAGAACTCGGATGCAACATTGTAAAGCCCTCTTGAATACGGTACATTTGGGTTGCAACAATTTGAAGTGTTTTCTAGCAGAAAATTCTTAATCATGGAAAGTCAGACAAACTTAGTCAGACACATTCCTTCCCACTTGGTATTAGTTCTGGAAAGTCATTATTCAAACTCTGGATGATTTCACACCAAGGACCTTTTTTTTTTGTTCTCTAAGAAAAAATGTCAACAACAAAAAAAAGAAAAAACTTGTAACCCAAAGCACAAATAACTTAATCATTTGGTAATTTTTGACATTCGCATATTATTCACCAATTATACAACACTAACACTACTAATTTGAGAGTGTAACTTTTAGCACTTACAAATGATGCTTTTGAAGACATAAAAACTGCTCTCTTATACTTCTCCACCAGGAATTCGCTTTCTGAGCTGCTGTCTCCTTTCGTTTGCTAGATGTAGCGGCGGAGATTACTCACCTCTGAGGAGTTGTCGTCTTTAAGAATTAAATTTCAAAACTGGCAGATTTTAGTCATTAAGAATTAAATTTCAAAACTGGCAGATTTTAGTAGTAATTTGATACTTTTTTTTTTTTTTTAGATAAAGAGAAACTTACTGACAAAGAGTTGGAAATAAAGATGCCTCCCACAGTTGAGGACTTTGAGTGTTGCAGCCTATAGCCGCTAAATTTTTAAGATCAGGAAAGTTACTACTTTTGATAGTTTTGCAAAAGACTTTCTCAAAAGATTTGAGACTCAAGATGATTTGGTCTATTTTTTCATTTGTCCTCCAGCTGGTACTTCTAGTTCCACCTTGTAGAGTTGTTGTTATATTCTTGTTGCATCCCATGAGATTGAAGCTTCTGCAGTTGAGAAGGGTGGCCCAATCTACAGCTTCCTTCACAGCTATGCACTCTCCTTCCTCTCTGTCGTGGACTCTGGTACACCTGGTTCTTCTGCCAAGTATTTCTCCAGAGGTACCTAATATGCAAACGCCAATGCCTGTTAGTCCTGTGACAGAGTTCATAATGGTCATGTAAGCAAAAGAGATATGTTGATTGAGTTGTTGGTCTGGAGGTTCCATCAAACTTTCATTTTGTCTACCCAGATAGTTTTGCTTCATCACCATTTCAGAGTTGAGATGATTAATAATTTGGGTAGCAGTGTTTTTAGGACAGGGTTTAGCTCTTTCAAAAACATTATCACATCTCCCTTTCCATATGAACCAACAAATGGTTGCGCAAACACAAGCCCAAGGGCCCCAATGAGTATCAGGATGATTGGAAGAGAACCAGTTACAGCACCAGTCCTCCAGATTATTAAAACCATTACTAGCAGTTTCTAAGCTTAGGGAGCAATGAGACCAGACAGCTTTAGCAAAGTTGCAAGACATCAGAGAATGTTCACCTGTTTCAATGCTATTATTACAGAGAGTGCAGATAGGGTCTATGTAACTCATATACCTAGATAGGTGACCACTAAATGGCAGCATGTTACTCTTCATTTTCCATATAAAAAACTGAATTCTGGGAATGACACCAAGCTTCCAAATTTTCTTAGCAAGCACATCAGTTGGTTGAGAGTCTTTTTTATCTAGGAGGTTATATAGAGATTTACTAGTGAAATTTCCTTGTTTATTATCCAGCCATCTAAGGGTATCATCCTTAGATCGATTAGGGGAGATAGTAAGAATTCTAGCTATGACATCCCATTCAAAAAATTGATTTAGGATCACCATATTCCAACCAGTTTCAGTCATTAGCTCATTCACCATTTTGAACCTAGAATTAACTTCAGGTCTAAGCAGTCTAATAGGTTTGCCTTCTTCATCAGGGATCCAGCTGTCAGTCCAGATATGAACATTGGTACCTTTACCAATTTCCCAGATGGTGAAATCTTTAAGAATCATAAGGCCTTTATAGACACCTTTCCAGGCCCAAGAGGATCCCTCATTACAGGTAGCATGAAAAGGATTAGTTAAAGGGAAGTACCTTCCTTTCATGGTTTTAGAAAAGATAGAATTAGGTTGATGGAAAAGCCTCCAACCATTCTTGGCAATGAGAGAAAGATTCATAAGATCTACTTTTTTTAATCCATTACCACCTTTTTCCTTACTTTTACAAAGACCCCGCCAACCTTTTATATACATGCCTTTCTTAGGGCCTAGCTTGCCCCACCAAAAGTCACGTATGGTATTCTCAATTCTTTTGGTAGTAGTTTTAGGGAGGATAAAAGTAGACATACTATAGACAGGCAAAGATTCCAGAACAGTTTTGGCCATGATACCTCTACCAGGAGGAGACATAGACTCACTCTTCCAACCTTTAAGACGGCTTCCCATGTTAACAGTTAGGCTATCGAAACAAGCAATTTTAGACTTATGCGTAAAGAGAGGGCCTCCTAGATACTTGTCATTTATCCTAATTTTTTTCACATGAAGAATGTTTATGATATCTTTGCCAAGACTATTAGATATGTGAGGAGTGAAAAAGATGCCAGATTTGAAGAAATTTATCATCTGACCAGAAGTACTACCGTAATCCTCTAAAAGTTTCAAGAGGTTTTTACTTTGTGGTATATTAGCTTTCGAAAAAATCAAACAGTCGTCAGCAAAGAGCAGATGACTGATTGAAGGACAATGCTTATTTATCTTAAAGCCAGAAATGAGGCCTTTACTTTCAGCATCAGAGAGCATTCTAGAAAAGGATTCCATGCAAAGAATGAACAAATAAGGGGACAGAGGGTCCCCTTGTCTTAGGCCCCTAGTGGGTTTGAAAGGCTTGCAAGGAACACCATTAATAAGAATGGCAGAGTGACTAGTACTAATGCATTGAAGAATGAGGTTGCACCAACCATCACAAATACCCATTTTCCGTAGGATTGCAATGAGAAAATCCCATTCAACTCTATCGAAAGCCTTAGACATGTCAATTTTCAGACCCATAAACTCAGTTTTACATTTTCTTTTCTTTCTCATAGCATGTATTATCTCATGAGCAACAAGAATGTTGTCTGAGATAAGTCTTTGCTTGACAAAAGCAGATTGATATGGAGATATCAATCTATCAAGTAAAGGTTTTAGTCTGTTGGCCATGACTTTAGAGATAATCTTATAAGTTATGTTGCATAGACTTATAGGTCTATAGTCTCCGGGGCCAGCAGGGTGGAGGATTTTAGGGATTAGGGAAATAAAGGTTTGATTTAGTTGTTTGAGCATATGCCCACTTTGAAAAAAAGCTCTAACAGTGTCTATAATGTCTTTTTTAACAATGCACCAGTTTTTTTGGAAAAAGCAAGCAGGGAAACCATCTGGACCCGGGCTAGAATTAGGAGGCATACCAAACAGAGCATCATGGATCTCTGCCTCAGAGGGAGAGACCATTAGCTTAATATTATCAGACTCACTTATAGAATTAGGAACCAGATTGACAATGTCTTTATTAATAACAGGAGCAGAAGTAGTGAGAAGGGCTTCAAAATGTAAATTTAGACAGTTAGCTATTTGATCCCTACCTTCAACCCAGTTATTGTTGCTATCATATAACCCCACAATTCTATTTCTCCTTTGCCTAATGATAGCATTTCGATGAAAGTAGTGAGTGTTTCTGTCCCCTAAATTTATAAAATTCTCTCTACCTTTTATTTTCCAAAATTCTTCCTCATAATCATTCAATTTCTGAATAGCATTCTTAGTTTCGATGATATTTTTGTCATTTAATCTAATGGAGTGGTCAGCCATTAAAGTGTCAAGCTTATTATTGAGATCAACAAGATTATTCTTAATTTTACCAAAATCATTACGATTCCACAGACTAACTTCCTTCTTAACGATGGCTAATCTATTCACGAGAACAAAGGCACGAGCCAATGATCCTAGTTTCCCAAGAGTTTTTAATAATGTCTCTACATCTTTGTTCATTCTGATAAAGATCAAAAAATTTGAAGGGTTTGAAACCCTCTTGACATGTAATGTCAGTGCTCATCAAGATAGATGAGTGATCAGAGCCTATATGATTTAGATGTCTAACAATAGCATTAGGGAAAAGGGTTAACCAGGATCCATTCGCCATTCCTCTATCTAATCTTTCCTCAATCAGTCGAAACCACATTGTTGGTTGGACCAAGTGTAAGGAAAGCCAATGTAACCTACATCCTTTAGACCAGTTTTGTTGAAAAGAGTATTAAATTTTCTAATATCAGCTTCCTTAGCTTGGTTTCCTCCTCTTTTTTCTTCCTGACTAAGAATGACATTAAGGTCACCTAAGACTAACCAAGGTTTAATCATGGTCTCACTCATTTGAACAACAAACTTCCAAGATTCATCCTTTCTAGCATCTTTATACGGGCTACCATACATACAAGTCAACACCCATTCAGTTTTAGTCTTTTCATCCCAAAACCGCATGTTTTTATCGATTATCATCCTTATAAAGAACAGAGAGTTTAGTGGAGTTATCCCACGCAACAACAAGACCCCCACTAGACCAACGAGTTTTGGCAAACCATGTTATAGAAAAGAGAGTCATGCGAGTTTTTCAACAAAATGATGCATTTGTTTTGTTTCAGAGAGAAAAAGAATATTAGGTTCATGAGAGTTAACAAGTTTTTTTAGCTGTTGTCTAGTATGGGGTTGCCCTAAACCTTGACAGTTCCATGCTATGAGTCTAACAAACTGCCAGAAGTAAGACACTGTTGGATATCCAAAACTTAAAAAATTCAAAGTCCTACCTTCATACCAAAAGTAATTTAAATGTGAAAGGCAAACAAATTCATCTTGATTGTAAATAAGTAAATAGGAGAAGATGATTGGTAGAAAAACCTGGTTAGAGATTGCATCCAAATTTTCCGCAGGCGAAGAACCTCCATCATCAGCCATCTTAAATCCTTGCTCCTTTCCAGTGATTCCAACCTTTGTTCCTTTAACCGCCTTTTGAGACTTAATGGGTTTTTTGCCCTTAATGCACTTAGGTAAGTTTCCCGAAGACCCAGAGTTAAAGCTTAGGTTTTGAATTTCAGGATTATTAGGGATTGAGAGGGACCATAAACTAGGGTTTTGAGAATTCTTAGGATCAGATTTGGGTTTTTTCTGGCTTGAGTAAGGGGAAGAATAATCCTTTCTTTTTCCTATTTCTATTGGTGAGTTGTGATAACCAAATTGGTTGCTTAGGGTTTGAGTAGAGTTTCTTTGCTTTTCATCTCTTTTCCATTTTCTGGATTTAGAAGGAATACCAGAGGATTTGCTCGATGTAGCTTTAGGATAATTTGGATTTGGGCCGAAACCTGGTGGGTATTTGGGCTCATGGTTAATTTGTTTTTCAATAGCAGTGACTGTGTTGACTCGGTTTTGGAAAGGGTTATAGGAGAAATTTTCCAACCTGCTTGCCTGCAACATTATAGTCTTTTTGATCTTTGTTACTTGGTGAAGCTCTGGATTGTGAAACTTGGGATCAGTCACTGGAACTTCCGGAGGAGTGTGCACTGAATTTACACCTTGAGTATGAGGGCTTTGAGAAGTATTGCCTTTGAGTCTTATGTTTGACATCCTTTCTATCTCTGACAGTTGTGGGTCTCGAGCAAGCAAAGCAAATGGGTTTGCATTGAGGCTTGAAACACCAACTTCATTTGGAGATTTAGTTGTTGCAGGAGAAGAGCTTTCAGTGATTTCCAAGTTGTGATTGTTAAAAGCTGGATTAATGAGGTGAGTTGTCCTCAAGGCAAGATTTGCAGCTAATATTTCTCTTCTTTTAGGAGTGCAGCTATTCTTGGAGTGGTCTAGAGTTCTACAGAACTGGCACATCTTGAAAGGTTGTAGAGAGTATGAGAACTCGATCCAGACTTTAACTCCATCAACAATACAATCTGTCCCGAAAGGGAGAATATGATTAACCTCAATATCAACCATGACTTCAACATTTTTTTCATAGTAATCTCTTCCATATGGGTCTTTGAAGAGGACCATCTTCCCTGCTGGTGTTGATATACTTTCTAGAGCACTGAAAGTTATATAATCATTTGGTACTCTCTTCATAGTGATGCTTATGAGAACTCTTTCAAACTCTTCATCTCTTATTTTGTGGACTCCTTCAAAGGGAATTTGAATGATGGATAAAATAGCTTCATGAATCATCCAAGGTTTTGGATAGTTAACAGCAAGTATATCAATGACATGATGGAATTTGAAGTGAAAAAAGTTCTTCTTCTTGTTGAAAGGAGTAACAATCACCTCTTTTTTGAGATTCCAGTACTTTCTTGCGTAGTTTTGTGCTTCCTGGTGATTGATTAGGATATTGGTATGAAGCTTTCCAACAGCACTCCATTTATCGTCTTGAGCTGGCTTTGGTTTTAAGGAATCTCTACTAAGGACCACCACAGGACGTAATGGATCAAGAGCAATTTGATTAGATTTCATTGCTTCTGTTATTTCTTCAACAGTATGAGCTTTAGAGGTAGATGCCATTAGGAAAGAAGTTTGGTACTTGAATCTTGAATCATACAGGTGATAAATTTGAGTATTATTTATGATTTTAATTCTTTGCTTCTGAAGGGAGGAAGTAATGTGTACCCTCCAGCTGGGGTGCATATTTGAATTTTGTGAGTAAGAGATTTTATGGTGGCAGAACCAAAGGACAAAATAGTTCACGTGACTACTGATAATCCAAGTACGAGATTCTTTAGTGTGCTTCTGCATGAAGAGTATGGAAGTGGATCGACTTGCTGCAGAAAGAAACAAGGGAGAGAACAGGTTGGGGGAAAATTGCTTTTGTATGATAAGAACTGGTGTGTGCAGTTAATGCTCCTTGGCTTATAATGCCAGTACTTGAACAGCTTTAGAATGAGGACAATTTTGAAGGTTACTTTGTCTCCTAGACTGAGGTTTTTTGGTGGAGTGCGTTGAGAGCTGGAGGCCATGTGCCTGAGAATGTACGACATAGCAATAGGATAGTGACAAAGGCAAACCCATATCCCAAGGACCAAAGTCAAAGTGAACTGTGTGGACTGTACTGGAGCACGGATAAGGGAGGCCGCCGGGATGGTTCTACCGCCTGAAAACGTTGGGAAATCAATAGACGGATTAGTAGTGTGAGTTAAAACACCCTGTTTTCCATTGCAGTAAAGACTATGAGGAATGAAAATTATGGACTCTAAAGAGATTTTGATCGACTTATGGTTCAAAAACTGAGAATGAATTAAATGCCTATTCCTATTTGGGTCTATATAATCGAGTTTAAAAGAGTTTTTGAAGACATAGATACCGGTTAAGAAGAACAGTTTTTCATACAGAAGAAATTTTAGGAGTAAAAACATGGTAGGAGACCAAAAGCTAAGATATGCATATAACCATAAACCCCTGTATACTGTTCCAATCTTCAAGACATGGGTGCCTGCAGAAGAAATCGACATGCTTGCACGCGCTGATGGAGAGGTTTTCCCTGTGCCATGGCCAACTTTTGTTACTTCAGTGGTTAGGAGGCAGTAGGTTATAGATTTAGATTCAGACACCACTTCAATCATAGAAGCAGAGGAGGAAAACAAAGAAGATAAGAAGGTTAAGGACGGGGCTTCATTGTCAAAGGCAAAGAAGAGAGGTAGAAAGTCTTGAAGCAAACTGTTGTTGCCTTTTCTTTTCCATGGATGGAGGTTTCTGAATATCAAGTGGATGATGGGTTTCGTTTTTGTAAGGTTGGGTTTTTTATGAGTTATGTTTGCATGAGTAATAGTATCTTTTGGGTTTCCATCTGTAATTTCACTCCAGGTATCAACACCGATTGATGGTCTAGGTTCATGAGAATTGATCTGTTTATGACATTGAGTACTTGATTGTTGTTGGTTTGATGAAATATCGTTATGTTCTTGAGTATACTTGATCTTTGTTACTTGAGTTTCCATGGGAGTCTTGAATGTAGTAATTTGATACTTACTATACTGATTTTAGTATTACTTTCCCCTCAGATGAAATGAAGACCCCATCCAGCGATCTGTTGAATACGAACTAGGAGAACCCAATTTCCGAATCTGCACATACCAAATACCCAAAATCTGCACTCTAAAGGAAACACAAAACCCAAATTCCAGTCGTAACCCATTGGTGATACCGAAGACAATAGTGGTGGTGGTGGTGAAGATGGTTGGTTAATGGAGGAAGGCAGAAGGAGATTTATAGCGATGCCCCGCCGTAAACTGGTAGCACTGCTTGATCTGGTTTTTATAAGTAAGGAGGTGTTATTCTTACTAAACCCTAACACCTTAAATATGAACACTAAATGGCCCATGAGATGAGACTAGGCACGGTATCAGGAAGTTGTTTTAACTGTCTAAATTTCTTATGCAAGTGTAACTTTTTTTTATTTAACAGCATTGAGGTACCCAAATGAGTGAGTAACCGACATCCTAGGGACGTCGGCGACGCAAGTTACAACGAAATGTGACTGAAATTAAAGTTCTCCATGCAAGGAGATTGAAGTTGAAGACATATATTAAACTCACTTTATTAACAGCATTGCAGTAAACACAGTTGCAGGATCATTTTATAAGAATGTGCTTGGAGTTGTCCTAGGGACTAGTTATCCCTCCAATTTTGTTTATAGGAATTGCAAATTTTTCATCTTACATGCACAAAAGATAACTTGATCATTACATACCGGTTGCCATGTGTGACGCATATGCTTTCAAGTGCTTGCAAGTGGACATTATTCGCATAAAAAGAAACAAATGGTGTTTCTATAACATTTGCGTATAACACAAGAAGGGGCTTTACAGAAAAAGAAAATTAGACATAATTTTGAAAGGAAAACATATAATGCTAGTTGTTCCAGAGAGCAATTAGACATTGGCTTCCCGTACCGTTTCTGAATTGAATTTCAATTATTCCTTGAGATATGAAGCAGGTGTTTTCTTATTAAGCTCAAAGACATACTTGATTCTTTGATTTAGACATTGTTGCTTCTAGCAGCAACGATTACCGCAGAATGTTCTTCAAAAGTGAAGTTATTTTTTGGGTTGCCAATGTCTGATGAAATGGGCATGCGGACCCTGAGAGTGCAAACATTGTCATATTCCTTCGGTAGATCCTCCTCAACCATGGCCTTGGTCTTTGAACAGAATGAACCAGAGAAATTGGGTGCGTCTTTCTCCTTGAATCCGACACCTGATCTTTCGTGGTGGTCTCAGTCCTGGGATCCTCGCACCAGTTAATGTTGATCCATAAGTCACACCTGCGGAACTGATAACATGAGTTTACTTGACCACCTGCGTGGACATTCTCTTGAGACGCCTGCTTCCATATTCATATGCTATACCTTGTTTCCCACAGATTTGGCCAAGGAGATCATCCACCCTGTTCTACCATATATATATCAAGAACTTAGAAAACTGATCGACAGGCCATCATGACCTCAGGGAACCATATGACCTCATGTAAGCCATCAAACGCATTTCCGCACAAGCCTAGTTACAGAGTATGGGTTGGTTGGGAGAGGCTGAGAAGCCTCATGAGTACCCACTGCATCTTCATTTGTCTCTCCATAAACCTCATCTGTGCTCACGACAGATGAATCTTCTGATCTGGCCAATAACCTTACAAGCTTCTACATGAACATGGGTTCCATAGAGTCTGGCCTGCCAAGTGCATAAGTAATTGTATCAATAAACTCAACAATATGAAGGAAGTTGACCATTCAACATTTCCAGTGTCTCCCTTAATAAACTTAGTAAGTTGAGAAATGAACAGTAATCAAGTTTGTCAAAGACAACAATCCTACAATCAGAATTCGCCAAAAGTATCATATTTACATGGTCTAATCAACACGGCTTAACTTCACACTCGTAGAAAAAATGGTATGAGAACTTCAAAAAATGGTATGATAAAATATGAAAAGTTTTGGAATATACCAAATACTAAACATACCACCAAAAAAATAACTAGATCTTTATCAACAAATGTAAGCAGCACAAGCTCATACTTTATCGATGTATGCATTATTCAAGGCATGCATGCATTATTCGGATCAAAAGAAATTACTAGCAACTGAAAACATGATACTCACCGAGCATTGCAAGAAACAAAAACTATCACCACAAATCCACGTCTAGATTAATCTTCGTATCAACCTTTGATGTTCCTTATATATGTACCTAAACACGCTAAGAAAAGTACGCACAGTGTACAAAGTTAAGTCCAAAGGACCTCACCATTTTCACAAATTGCTCTTCTTTCTCTAGTTGCTATCAGTGGTTTTCCGGCAAGACTCGAGATGGTTTCAGTGAGGATTTTACTTGTTCTGTTTTTCTTTCACTATTTATCCTGTTCAACAGAATCAAAAATCAAAGGTACCATTCTACTAGTTCAGCTGTTCTTTCACTTGGCAGCATATGTTACAAAGTCTAAGTAGCCTATATTTCAGTTATTAATTGATTGTTCAAAAATTCATTCCAAGTAAAATTAAAACATTTTAGGTATCAAATACATTTTAGGTATCAAATACATTCAGATACAATGACACTCACAAAAATTACATGACCTGCAAAATTGATGAAGTAAACAGAAGCAAGCAGCTAACAAATGAAATCAAAGCACCATAGTTTACCGTCTAGAAAAGAATAGGAAAAAAATCATTATCGGCAATTGTAATGAACACGGGAAATGTAGGTTCTAAAAGGATCAACGTATCGAGTACTCTACACAATTGCTAATAATGATTTTTTCCATCATCCACACTCTAAACGATTACAGAACAATTGATCCTCAACATCTCGAGTACTCTAAACAATACAGTACATAATACATTTCCATCCAAACTCACTCTCTCTTAAAACAACAGTTGTAGAAATGAAGCAGGACTAGGTACAAAATAAATCAGAAGACGCCAATCATGCTTGAAAATATACCAAGTAAAGTTGGTAAATTTGTAAAAGATGTTTCAGACATCCAAGGAAGGAATAAATCAGCATTAGTTCTCAAGCCTGGCAACAGGCGAAAGCTCTTAGTCGGCAACTGCGAATGTGCTTGAGAAACAAGCCTTGGATTTAGCATCATTAACAATCAACAAAAAAGGAAAACCTCACAAAAAAAAATAAAATTTTGTCTAAAGAAAGGAATGTAAAGATGGATCAGAGTACTGGCTTGGAAAACCTCTACTGTTGAAAAGGAGATTTAAACAGAACACATTATGATTTTAGTGGATCAGCTGGGGAAAGGATCATAATTTCCATCTTAATAATTCTCCTCACAAAAACAAACCAACCCCAAATGATAAGGGCACAAACTGTTTTAAAGCAAAATAGCAAGGACAGAACTGTTTTAGTTTAACAAAAAAAACACAAACCTCTGGGTACAAACTGTTTTCTCATAGGTACATACTGTAAAAATATATAATCATCTCCGCTTTGCTTGCCTCTGATTAAGGCAAAACACTCATTAGCTACCACATATACAACAGTAACAACACCAAGTGCAATCTCATGTCCAATGTGCATCTTAATCTTATCATCAACCAGATTCAAACAAGTCTATCTACATTTTTTGACAGTCATATGGATGGAATTAGATTATGAAACTCACCACTAGTTATAAAAAGGATGATTCTTCATAGCCTTGATTGTTTTTGCGGTGAAGTCTCAGTAACAATTTGAGGATCCTTCAAATCATGCAATACTTGGCTTTCACACTATTGCTATCCTGATTGTTTCACTGCAATCGGTGTCTGTAGAGAACCCTGTAAAAATTTTAACGGGAGAAAATCTAATTATGAATCGGTTCATAAAAAAAATCTAATGAGCTACTAATTGTTGATAAAACTTAAACAAGAAAATCAGACTTACAGCTCCAACGCTTGGTGATGAAGGAAGATGGATGAAGCGACAAAAAAAGGGGGAACAAAAGGAATGCAGGTATATGCGTCCTTGTAACAAGGGAAATCAGGAGTAACACAAATCAAACCGTAAGTCATGTTAGAGAGGAGAAGTGATTATGCTGTCTTTGTTGTTGGTGGTGATCATGGACATCAAAAGCCATGATGGATCTGTGGTGGTGGTGGCGGCCGCAGAGAAAATGAAGGAAGAAGAGACTTAGAGAAGTTGTAAGAGAAAGAGGTGAGAGTGATAACCCTAGGACATACATTTTATTTTGTTATATAGTAGGGTAAATTGACAGAAGTGAACAACTTTTCTGGGCTTAGGAATAGAACAACAAGTACCAATGTGACGAAAGACTTTTTCATTACCCATATCCGTTCTTTTTGTTCTTAAGCACTTACATGGAGGTAGCCTTAAGATATTGATTTGACCAGCTTTGTACAGTTGACTAAAGTAGTCAAACCATCGAAACAGTCGAAAGAATTATAACAACGCTGCCTCTTGGGCACATTAGAAATTAGTATGTGGTGCAATCATGAGTTCATTTTTATTTTATTTTTGTTATGTCAAACCAAATATCTTCATTCATATGACTTCTTCTGTTGTTGTTGGATTTGCTCTTCTTCTTTTCTTGTGATGTTATCCAAGTATAATCTATTAATATTGCAAATGGGTTCCCGTGGATCTCCTTTGCACTGATTCTAAGGCCAGCAGCTGATGGGATTTGACTGTTGTATGGAGATTTCTTCAATCGAACCCATGAAGAACCAATAGAGGGAGGGATGCACCACTCCATGTTTTTTCTTGAAGTCCTGTCACTCGAGGACCTGATGGAGGTGCAGATAACTCATCATCCTCTAATGGTTTGAGCTCTTCAAATGTGGTAAACGTAACCGGCCAACACTCGAATTGTAGGAATCACTGGAATACCAACACGCATGCATGAGACCAAAGTATTTATGTGTAATGTGTTGGTATGAATCTTGTCTGAACAACTTATATCTTGTTACCTTGTCGATGTTTATATATATATATATATATATTATTATATATCAATGTTTGTTTCAGTGCTTCTATTTGCTGCAATCTTAGTGCATTTAACTGTATATAAATCTTACAAGGAAAATGAAGGAACAACAAGTTACATATAAACATCTAAATAACATGTTATGCAACAAAAAAACCCTGAAATAACATGTTATGCAGAATAAAATAAATGTGCATGACTTGTTATGCAGACGAATGACTTGTTATGCAGATGCAGATGCATGAAGGAACCACAGTTGAATGACTTGCAGCCATCTTTAAAAGAATAAATGCATAACAGATTGTGCATCTTCAAAAAAGAATGCATAAGAGATTATGCATCTTCAAAACATAATGCATAACACGTTATGCATCATCAAAAACTAATGCATAATATATTATGCACTTAAGAATAAAAATGAAAACATTATCAGATAGAAGCAGAAAAACACACAGTGAAAAAAAGAAGTATTTTTTCATAAAACCAATCCAAAAAAGAAAAATAAAGAAAAAGTACTTGTTTATAAAAACTAATACAGAAACTAATTAAAGAAAGTTGAATAAGGTTCAAACATAAAAGTAATAGTCTGAAGAAACAAACAAGATAATTGCTCTTCTTTAACATCCCTTAGGCTGCTTCGGCGGTTTCGGAGGCTTCTTGTAACAGGTAGGATTTGTACATGTTTGCTTGTTATGATGACCAAGTTCAAAACAATTACCACAGCGCATAGCTCTCCTGGGCGGCTTCTCATATCTGCTCAAATGCCTATTGATAGACGCATTTATGTGTCTAATTCCTCAATGTTTCGTATTGTTAGTACTCGTTTTTGTCCTTATTATGGTGTTTTGTGTGTTTGTAGGTATTTTTTGGAAATAAAGATTGTTGGAAAATTCGGCTCGAAAAGTTGCTCAGAACACCCCGGCACTAGTAGAGAATGGGCCATTCCAGACCCACATCCGTGACCCTCAATCACGGTCAACGGGTCGTTGACCAATGAAGACGGTCATTGATATAAAAAATTTCCGGAGCACAACCTAAAGCGTTTAAAACGGTCGTTCTATAAAAAATTTAATCACCGTTGTATCCCCGATTCAACGACTCAACAACGACCGCTAGACTCAGTTGAATCACTGGTGGCGGGAAATCTAACTCGGTTCCCGCACTTTTCCCCCTCGTTATCAACGAGGTTATATATATCTCCTCCACCTCCCCTCTCTCTCCGTCAGTTCATTTACAGAGAAACTCTCTCTGTCCATAACTAGACCACTCTCCCCTCCCACTAACTCTACCATTGAGAACCAATTAACCTAAACATCAGTTTTATCTTTTATATCTCTTAATTAGCAAAATCATCAGGTATATGTACAGTTAGGGTTTTTGATTTAAGTTCTGTATTTCTCATCTTTTTCTTTTACTCGATTTTCTTCATGGGGTTTTAATGTTTATTGTTTTGATTGTTGGTTTCAGGTGAATCTCAAGAGATTTAGGTGTTTTATTAGAAGAATCATCAAGAACAGGTACAATTAGGGTTTTGGATTTAAGTTTTGTATTCTCTTTCTTTTACTGATCGATAATCTTCATGGGGTTTTAATGATTATTGCTTTGTTTATCGATTTCTGGTAAATCTCAAGATCTTTATTTGTTATTAGCAAAATCATCAAGAACAGGTACAGTTAGGGTTTCGGATTCAAGTGTTTTTTAACGATTTTTGTTTTGTTTGTTGATTTCAGGTAAATCTCTAGAGCTTTGGTTGTTTGATTACCAAAATCATCAGGTATATCTGATTTTATTTGATTTGGATGATAGTTGTTTAGTTTATGAGTTTCAATTTAGTCTATGGATCATATATTAGGGTTAGTTCGGTTATGTTGTTGATTTGGCTGGTGGGTTATTTTTTTTATTTTTATTTTTTGCTGCAAAGAATCATGTTTAGGTCTGCAAGTATACTTGGGGTTTTATAAGTATGTGGATTTATGACTGGAATGATTTCTGATTGGGATATTTTTATGTACAAGCATGTGGTTACGTTTTATAATTTTATTTAACTTGATAAGCTATGTATCACGGGTCCGTCATTATGTCTTCACTTATCTACTTTTGTGGTAGTTGATTTTAAAGATCTTTTCGAAGAATACTAGTGTCTCTACTCAAGTGATGAAAATGTCTCAAGCATAGCAAGTATTAGTGATGACGTTCCTCAAACTTCTGAAGTTATTGATGATGAAGATTCCGCCTATGCTAGCCTTATAGCAGAGAGAGATAGAGAAGATGAGGAGGATGGCGCTGTTGAGGGGAAATCTGAGTTAGAGATATATTTAGAGGAGAAACGTGAACCAAGGATTAGCCCTACTGGTGTTCAGTTGGATATCTTAGGTTGGTGGATGATTAATTCTACAAGGTTTAACATGTTATCACGCATGGCAAGAGATATACTAACCATACCAGTCTCTTCTGTTGTCTCTGAATCTTCCTTTAGTAGTGGAGGGCGCATTATTGATCCATTTCGAAGCTCATTAAAGCCTAAGATAGTTGAGGCGTTGATTTTCATGCAAATCTAGTTACGGACGCCGGTTGATCTTGATCCAAACACCTTAAGTACTGATGATGTCGGAGAAGTTGACTTAGGTATATTTCAGTTTTGTTATTTACTTTATTGATTGATTGTTTGTCACTTATTCACTTATTCATGTATTCTTCCAGACTTTTTGGGTTCTCTTGCTAAGTCTAAGTTTATCAACATTGACATAGATGATGAAGAGGATTCTATTGTACTGTAAGTTCTATGATCTATATTTACTTTTCCCGCATTTATATTATATGTCGTAACTCGTAAGCTATAAGGTCAACTGTTGCTTTTATATTCCAACATAGTGTTCTTGCTTTCTGTTTTTTCCTCTATGACTTGAATTAAATTGAACTTTCTGAAAGCTCGACACTCAAATAACGATGATGTTATGTAGAATTTAGTGATTCGCATGTTTGCGGTGTTACAAATTAAGGGTCCTCTAATTTGTATAAAATTTTGTTTCCAGGGACTAATATGCGGGTCTGCTTGTGAAATTAAGTCTTCTTGTGGAAGAAATTAAAACAAGCTACTTAGGAAACAGTTGCCGAGATCCAACTTCTCTTCTTTTGTGTTTCTACTATGTCGGCTTATCGCCAAGAACTACGATCTTTACTTAATCTTTTGTTTTTTTTTTCTTGTTTGTCATTAGATTTTCTGGTTAAGTTATGTGTGTTGGAGTTCCAGATGTATTTGACTTTAAAACAATCAGTTTGACAGGTTAATTTGTAGATTTTTATCTTGTAACCACTTCTCTTTAGTAAAGTTGTATGTCAGTTTCACAAAACTGACAGAATTTTCAGTTTACCGAAACCGGGGGTTTTAAACCGAAACCGATTGGTCCAAAACCGAATGAAACCGAATAGCTTAAATGGTTTCATCGGTTTCCAATGTTTGAAAACCGAGTGCTTCGGTTTCGGTTATTTTTGGCAAACAACCGAACCGAACCATGTACAGCCCTAATTGGAATCCTATCCTTCATCAGAATCTCTCTTCTTCCACAGTCTCATCATTATCATCATTATCGCGTCGTCGTCATCATCATCATCACTGTCATGGATCGCATCCTCCTCATACTGCATATCCATCAGGAGAAAAGCTTGGAGTTCTAGGATTTTTTTGTTTTTTGTTTATTGTTTTTTCTTACCTTTTTTTTTTGTTTTATTTATTATTATTATTATTTTTTTTTTGACTAAATACGCGGTACGCATCCGGACCGTACAATCCGTTGATCCGCAGAGGACAAATCCGCGGGTGATTGGGCCGGTCACGGTTCAATTTTCCAAATCCGCAACTTGACGGTTTGGTTGCGGGTGACCCCAAATCCGCAACCGTCCGTCCGTTGCACACCCTACTTGTACTCTTTTATCTGCAGTTGGTGTTTTTTGTAATTCTCCAAAAATAAAATAAAAAAACCTTGGATCCTCTATACTCGGCCTTGTAAGGTGTTAGTGAGATGGAAACATAGCCCCAAGCTAGCAGCTAATGTTGGGCCGAATGTGTACCGTTTAGATATTGGCCCAGTTTTAAAGTCCTAGGGTTAGTATCGATTCATATATAAACCTCCTTAACTGATGGTCTCTGCGTATTTCACTTCTAAGTTCTACCTTAAAGCTTGCAGGCACTTGGATCTATCTACTCTAGTCATCTTCAGTCCAAAATTCATCTTCTGTTGAAATTCTCTTCCTCTTGTCTTCAAGATTTTATCATAGAAATCAGGGTTATGAATGTGAATCCTCACATCAGCAAGCAATTATCTTTGTTGTCATAATGACTTATCCTCTCATAGATACAAGCATTTCTTTCGATATATCTTTATTTCCAGAAAGATTGTTGTTTCCTTCTGTTAAAGAAGGTAAAGAAATCTATCAACACGGTGAACAAGGAATGCAGGTCTGAAACTATGAACTTGATATACCAAGTGAGATATGGAAGAAGGAACGATTCCTTTATCTGGTATTATTTTGACTTTTTATGATGAAATTCAGATTTTATTTTAATTTTCGTTTCTTGTTGCATTTGATTGCTTTAAGATTTACTAATTGAGGGAAAAACAGTTTATATTCCACTCCAAAGTTTGGATTTTTTTTCTATAAATTGTTCATTTGTATGATGAATTTAACTTCATGAAAAATTAAGATGAAGACCCAGAGCTGAAACACTATTATTAGTAGGGTGAGAGACAACATGACCATGGTGCTGATTAAACAAGAGAAATTTATTCTTTAATTTAGCTATTTCCCAAGAATTAATGTAGTTGTTGCCCACAAATGAATGCAAAATTTGACAAGGCTACCGTAGGGGTTATCAAATGGTAGCGAAGTTATTGATCCACATTTATTTGACCAATCTGGAGTTCTTGGGTTCCGGAGAGGTGCACTCTTGAATCCAAAGAAGGCAGTAGATGGATTTTTCAACCAACCAACCATGTTAATCAAAGGTCGGGCTGCTACTTGCTAGTGCATTCGACCATTTCCAAGCAACTTGTACGTGTAGGGGAAAATTGAAGTCGTGTTTATTAAATGAGATTTGTGGCTTAAGAAAACAAACAAAAAAACTGGAATTGACAAAACTTTTGGAAATAAAATATAATAAACTTACGGAGATGAAAGAACTGTGGGAGTGGAAATGATTAAACTAGCAATCAATTTTTGTGCATATGAGGCCTGGTAAAGACTGTCATGATGGTCATGTCTAAAACGGCCACTAGCTGCTCCCGAGAAGAAAACTGAAAAGAGAATTCCAAGATTTTACCAACTTAAATTATCATTTTGAGAGGAGAACTTATAGTGCTGCTTGTTGTTGGTGATGATTCTCCCATGATTTTGTTGCTGCTGATAGATCTATTCTGAGACGAGATATCATTATGCTAGTAGCGGTTAATTTGGTTTATTCTGAGAGGCATAATTTGGTAATTGCAGATCAGTTTTTGTTTTTTTCGTTTTAGGGTTCCTCTCCTTCTCCACAGAGAAGACGGAGGCGATGTTTCGGCGGGTTCCTCTATACTATAGAAAACTATGCTATACGACTACTTAGGGTTAGAGGATCTGCCCTCAAATTTAGGGTTGCATATACGGTAACTTATAACCATGTGATTAAACTTTGTCACTTGATCGAACGGAGGTAACGTTAAATATGACAGAACGAAGTTTTTGACAGTTGACTGAAGTAGTCAAACCATCTAAATAGTAAAAAAATAATTATAACGTGATATGTCCAAATATTTCTGGGCATAAAAACTCCACAACAAAACTGGTTTTAGTGAATTTTTTTCGCCCAAGAAACAAAATTTTAGATATGCAAGAACTTGTAACCAGCATCGTTCCACTTGTAAGGGATTGACAGGTAACGTAATAGTGTTGCCCACTGTTTCCCAAAGAAAGGTAGAGAAGAGAAAAACAACTTTGAATTTTACTACTATCTAATCCCACATGACATTATGAGCTGGTTGAAGAATGATTTTCGGATAATAAAATTTTTATTTAGTATAAGAGCAAAAAAGAAAAAACCTCTTATACACCTTTTGGCGCATCAAGAACTTCCTTGGTGTCCTGATATCAACATAAATGGTTAAACCGTCCCGGTCAGCTACTTCTTTTGCATACACCAAATAGTAATTCCCACGTGTGAGATCCAACTTGAAACATTTGCAGCATTATCTTACCCGAAATTTTCTTATTGATTTCGGATATACTTTTTGGGATCATGGAGGAAAGGCTTTTACTGTAGGAATTTCAATCTGATGCTCGTTTGTTCAGAGCAGTCATTTGATACGTTTTTCTCTTCTTCTTCTTAACCTAGCCTAAAAATGATGATCGGTAATTGAGTTGAGTCAGTCACCCACCAAATCCATTTTCACATGTTTACCTGATCAGTTAGCAGAAATTAGGATTTGGAAATTCATTGCGAGAACTTATTTTGCATACCAATCAACTTGCATCTAAAATATTTGCATTAAAAATTAAAAATGTTGTAACCAATTTACTTTTGACATGGAAACCTCATTCATCAGGATCAAGAAAAACGAACAGGATTAAATTTTGAATTACAGATAAGTTAAAAAGTTTCCGCATGTTATGATCTTTTCTTCATTTTCTTTGCTGCTCCATGAGTACTGTACTGAGATAGATGGCTTTCGTAAACCTCGCTAGATTTGCACATTCAACTTCTTCAACGTCATCTCGGTTGCTGGTAATATAAATCCATGGATAAATCAATCCTGGAGCGTTGTAGAATCAATAGATCATGATGTTACCTGATCATGTTTAGCTTTTCCGAATCTGGTCATACCAAGATCAATACATATACGTAACCACTATTCTGTTTCTTCCTTTTCTTGGTAATCATTTTAGATTGAGAAAATACTGACCGAATACAGCGATGAAAAACCCAAGATTAGAATTCTGAATGGTTACTTTCTTCTCGTTTCTTGATTTTAGAATGGAATACAGAACAAAGAAGCTCAGCAGCAGCTTATAAAAAAAAAGGCCAAGGTCCAATAATGGCGCCCAGCTGGTGGAGAAAACGACTGAAATCGAATTTTCTTCTTTCAACAATAAACCAAAAACGCATCTGTTTGCGTAAAAGTTTCCAGAGAATAGAATTAAATGGAAATCAGAAAAGATAAAGAAATAACTCAACACGATTGAATCAACTAAAAGAGAAAGATTGTGTTAAAATAATTCTAACAGCCCTGGTTTCTCTAGATTTCCTAGAACAACCTGAGCACTATAGTAGTGCATCGGTTTTTCTAATAGATCACTGTAGGAATCGGCAAAATTCTACTAAAAAACAAAATCAGTTACCAAAACATCTTTTATTATTATAGTTTGGCTACAATAATAAGGTTTTATTTAAATATGTTACAATGAAGCCACAGCCTGGCTATGGATGAATACCGGAACTGAAAATATTCAAAGATAATCTAAACAGATTCACTAGATAATTAAGGCAATGAAACAAGACAATGTAGACTAACTGAAGTGATCGATTAAAAAGATCGATGGCACTAATAGTTCCACCGTACTTATTACAGATACCTTATATCCTGAATTCCAATTACTATCCTAGCTAGGAAACAAGCCTCCTAGTTCTCTCAAGGAAACAAGTGTGTCAATGTGAGGAGTTAGTTGAAGGCATGAACCGTAAGTATCATGATAAGCTTCCAAAGATTTGTTTAGAGTTCAAGTGTTAGGGTCATAACAGTAGATGTACTGCGAACTGATTGAATCTTCATCCCATAGAACTTCATTGTTCTCTGTAATTGTGAGTGGATTGTACCACCATGAGTGTTTGTTTACATGCTATACTAAGCTCCTTACTCCATCTCCAAGCCCAGTTGTAATGCTTTTGTGCAGCATCTGTGTGAGGTCTGGACATAACGGGCATACCTTAAGCTTCCATGGTCTGGTCCTTAGTAAGCAAGATTAGGTATCTTCGCTACTCTCCATATACCATCTTCTTCGTCATCCCAGTCAGGCTGATCAAAATCCAGAACATATATTGATGTAGTGAGACATATGTTTGGAAACAGAGAGAATTACAATGAAAAGTATAAGATAAATTATCAATGTGATATTATGAGCAATCAAATGACCTCTTTAGCTTTCGGGTCAGGAACTTCGGCTGGAATGGAGTCACATCCCTGCATATTTCAGCAGAGATTAGTATAGCCTACTTGACAAAAAAAAAAAAGTGTAGTCTGCAAAATAATCAAACAGCTGACCATTAAATATACAGCATCATACCTCAGGTTTAAAATCCTTAGGATCATCAATAGTCTTTCAGCTGTGAGAATAAGACAAGTAGTAATAAGAGAGTAAAACTACACTAGGCATCAAAACGATGTATGCAACAAAAAAGAGTAATAAGAGATACAATTTATGTTATTAATGAATCAGATATCAGACTTTTTTCGCAGTGAGGTCTTTAATGGTGAGACGAGAAAGTATATCCCAATCTGTGTACATGCTTCCCGATTCTCTTTCTTGATTATCAACCAAACTTCACTATAACTAGCATCAGGACTAAGTACAAATGTAGTAACTCGTCCGTTTCACACTGTAAATCCTTCTCCATTGGATATCCTCCCTTGGTAGGACAATATAACATGGTGAACCACATACATCTGGCACAAACTTTAAACTGCAGAAAAAAGAATTATTAAGAAGAGGTATCATCAAATATTATTAGTATGATTATGGGAAAGTGTGACTACATCCCAGGTACAGAAAAAAACTTCTAGACAAGTTAATGTAAAAGAATGAAGGTTAAGTAACTTTTTGCAGACTAAAACATGGTGTACCGCTGTCTAATGTATACTAGTATATGGTGTTCCCATTCTTGACAAGTTTAGTAATGTTTAACACAGAACAAATATGATAAATATTTCAACAACGAATAGTCAAATCCATGACCAGATAACAAACGTCGAACAGCTTTCAAGCTGCAGGAACGAAAGTGACTGTGAACACCAATATATGCATGTACTTACCATTTCAGCTTTGCATCGAGGGAAGTTTTTCCTACCCATTTTGTGCATGGCTTTCTGGTGGCTTTTGATATTGTGATCGGAAAGTAACTTACGAAGTCACAAGTCAGAATTAACTAGATATGGATGTAAAGATGAAAATTACTAGGTGAACATGACAGAGTTCTTATGTTTTTTACCTGATACTCTTTAGTAGTCCAACATTTCACAAGAACGCTTTTCATTCGTATTGTGGGATGTAAACTGACCTCTTTGCCATTTAGCTTTCTAGTTCCTAAATATCCCACACGCAATAAACAAGTGTTCAAAATCTCATACGAGTAACCATATATGTCATCTTCTTCAGCAATTTAAACATGACTACTTCTAGAAAGAGATAAACATCTAAATTGCAAAATGTAGGATAACCATGTCAAGGTACTAATATCAAAACAAAATAAGAAACCTTGTACTGTATAGATAGATAAACAGCTACTCTTCTTCAAGAACTCAAGAACAAAAAGAGATTAGTTCGTCTTAATATTAAGGTTGTTAAATCGTGCAGAGAGCTCAGGGCCTATATCTATTAGGCATCATGAGCTTCAAGGGGTAGATGCTGGTCTCAAGCTTGGTTGGGGTAGAATCTGGTCTCAAGCATGTAATCTAGTAAGTTTGGGTTCCCTTAATCCCCTTTCCTTTCCAAAATAAAAAACAAATAAAGCACAAATAAAATAACCAGCAACTTACATTTGATGCGCATAAAATCAGGTTTGGGAGCTTCCCCAGGTCTGCGAATGAACTCCATAGTTGGTGCCTTTTGTGAAGGAGCCTTCTTTGCTGCTGCCTTGTTTGCTAATGCCTTCAAAAAATCTTCAACCGTAGCTAAACTTTCTTTCAGTCCCATCATGTCGCTCTTCCATTGCGCTTCTAAATTCTTTACCTGAGCCCTTGCTTCTTTAATTTCCGCCAGAACATCTTTCAGGTTGATTTCCTGTGGGGCTTTTGTGAAGTAGCCCCACAAGGAATCAAGGCGTTCCCAGGCAAAACCAAACACTGCACTAAACAGAACAATCCGCTGCAATTGATTTGATAAGTTAGACCCAAGCTGTGTCGCTTCATCAATAGTACTCGCATACACCTTGATCTCATTCACCCCCTGCACCACTATCCGTTGTGATTCAACTAACATTTCCCATTTTAACTCTGCTGGAGGCACTTGGGAAGCTGCTGGCGGCCCCTGGGTTGGGAGGTCAGAATACCTCCTGATAACCTGCAAAAAGGAGGTGAAATTTCACCCTCTGACTATTCGCCTTTTTAAACAACACAATATAAATTAACAGAATTGTCAATACATGGGATCTAACTATCTGGTCACAAGAACTCCTAATGATTCTCATATAACCAACAAACAACACATAACTAGCTTTCCTATATTTCACCATGACTGCACCGAATACAACACATAACTACCTCCCTCTCATCTAACACAGTTAGTATAAATAAAATCAATTTTATACAACAAATTAGTAATTTATAAAAGAAAAGATTGACATAAGCTGAAAGCCTGTGAAACAAATAATTAAAGAGAGGAGGTGATAAATTAATTACCTGTAAACATTTCCGATCCCGCACATACCAAATTATTATCTAACACCAATTTGTTTCTTCTTCCTTCTCTTCTTCTTCATACTCATTTCCAAGTTTGATGACCAAATTATTATCAACCTAATCAAAGTCGATTTGATCAGGTTATCTGAAACTCGCAGAAGCCGATAGGGATTTTAAAGGAATGTGAATCGATCTCGATGGGATTTGATACCAAGAGACGATCGTTGTAGAATGTGATTTAGGGTTTCCTTTCCTTTCTTAAGTAATGAAAATAAATAAGAAGAAAATGAAATGAGTTTCTTTTATGAACGGGACCATGAAATGAGGTAAATACAGAACGACTAGTGGGCCTGGGTTTCTTAACCTAATTCCTTCGTTGTCGGTTACAACTAGCCGGCAAGGTATTTCTGTGTCGTGTGATTGTCATATCGTATTTCCGAGGGTGAACTAGACAGGTCCGATTTAGGAATTTTTGATGTCGAGGAAAAAAAAACTTGTTTTATGGAACAGGAGGAAAAATCTTAATTCTATTGTGCTTCCTAAATGTAGTTGGATGCTATTGTGTTAGGAGGGATCAATTTTATGATTCTGTTATCTCTCCATGTCTAAACCACTGGAATGTTGGAAGGAGAGATTTTCCAATCGAAGATCATCTGTATTGGTACAGGCTTAATTCTGTTATCCCTCCATGTCTGTCACAATATGTTCCAGGTTTTTCTTTTATCAATGCATGGTTTCATTTACAAAAGAATTTGGTTAACCTTACAAATGCACATGTAATTCAAAAAGTGAACGTTCTCCTACTTACAATCCACCATTACTGGGAACAAGGAAACCTCTCGTATTTCTGTAAATAAAAGGGAAGTTTGAAGTTGATCCAGGGTCAACACCCTACGATAGACATCAATTTTCACGAATACTAAGCCGTTGCAGTGGAATCTTCATAATCACGAGGATAATCAGAGCTGCAATCAAAGCAAATGGAGTAAGTGTTAACAGTTGAATTTACCAGCACTTCTATAACACTGTAAACAGGCACAAACAGAAACGGATCAAGATACGTAGATACAAATGAAAACACAACTTTTCAATGCTTGAGGCCTGGATACTCTATTTGTCTTGTCTATTGTGTGGAAAGTATACCCTATAAATACTAGAATACATTCCATCGGTATGCCAAGAGAATGTTTCAGGAAACCTAAAAGCTACCACAGTATATAACACCAGTTCAAAGTCCATCAAACTGATAAGAACCAAAACATAAATACTTCGTCTGTTACACAACAAAAGTTGGAAGACAGAGAAATAAGTGACCAAGTAATTGAGGAAGAACCAGCTTAACCAAGCATACAATCACCTATTTATTGAAATTATCGTACGCACGAAGAATGGCTTTGCAAAGGTCACTTCATTGTTGATTAGGACGACTTTGCACTGCCAATTGGCTAATAAAACCAGCATAAATTAAACACCGCAAACAAGAAAATAAAATGGTAATAATCTAGATGTATGTCTGTATAAAAATAGTGATTCCTCTGTAAGATAACATCATAGTTAATGAAGGTAAACTTACCGCCCACCAGATTGATACAGCAAAATCTAAGTTTGTCTTTTTAAAAGTGAGGGAGTCTCAAGGGGTCTAAGCAAACTTCCACACTAGCAGGAATTGAGTGGACGTATACTAGTAAACACTCTACAAAGTGACTTAAATAGTATATACCAATATCTGAAATTAAACCTAATCATTAAGCAATATGCATATAGTAAGCCAAATAGTCATGCCCAATACACTTGCCCATCTACTTGTAACCAGACAGCAGTAAAGTTATTTCATAAGCCTGATAGATGCAGATAACTTTCCACATAAATGACTTGCAACGCTGGATTAAAGCAGATAATTCAAAGCTCTATTACGGGATTTAAAAATATAAGCTTAATTATGACAACAAATTGAACCCCAATGTGATTGATAGCAGCCAATTTGGCTTACATAAGACCCTGTTATTCATTTCTCAGCATATGCACCTGTCAAAAGTGCCGAAGCAATTGAATGTGTCAATTGTGACCAGCTTGGGAGTATACATATATCAAATAGAATAAAATTCTCCACTTGTAAACTCTCTGAGATTGATTTGGACAGCCAATAAAAGTTCAGGTTTCGTTCAGATTTATTGACAAGCATAGTTCTACACCAGTCAAAAAGTAACTCAAAATATTTATTCTATAGTGGAAATCCTATGGAGGAATTCTTTTTCTTTTATATTTTAGCAAAACTCATCCACATAATTTTTGTTGGGCATTATGGTGCCCTTTCTAAATCTACTTACTTAATTACAGTTGATGCCAATCCTTGTATTAATATAATACCATTTATTACGGAGATAAATGAACTAAAACAACAAAAACAAAAGACTAGCTGAGAGAATTTAGGGATTACCTCTCCTCCTTAAAGAACACAGTCAGATTGTTTGCATCCATCGTTAGTGGCATTTATGACCTGAATAAGCAAGGAAATCGCACCGCAGGACTGTCACATAGAGACGTTGGAGGGCATGAACAATAAAAGAAAATGTAAAACAAAAACACTTGAACATACTTACAAAATAAGGTTTCTTCCACCTTTTCAGCCAAATCAACAACGAGATGGCTTATAGCATAGTTAGCGAGGGAAAATAGGCTTAGCTCCGGAAGTGATGATATTATTGACACTCATACCAACCTGGAAAGAGAAAAGATTGTGATGCCAGTCCTAATTTCAAATTGCGAAGTTCAAAGCTCTGTCTGGAATATAGTGTCATGGATTCCTGTTTCAAAAGCAACAGGGTAAGAATCAGAAACCCTTGTTCAGTGAAATAAGATGAAACTTGAAAGAACTGAATCAAATGACTAAACCAGAGTGAAACTATCATTTCACAGCTGAATTCTCTAGAGTAAACAAGCAAACTCATGTCTGCAAGACGTAGACCAACACTCCTTCATAGTTGCACAGGCAGCAGTTATCTAGATCTCTTTAATAATAGGACGTTTATGCTTGGCAAACTTTGAAATATCTTCAAAACATTTAGATGGGACATTGTGTCCAGTCCCGAACCAACTCCCAATGACTTCACTGAAATTGCAATTCCAAAGGAGATGGACATTGTGTGCACATCACTGAAATTGCTTAAGTCTACAAAATCCGAGTTGGGGCGCCAATCCTGGACTTGGCTGTGGTTCCTTTGTTAGTAAGTTTGTGGCAAAACACCAGCAAACGAACAAACAGACAAAACTTGACTCCTGATGCTAATCGAAGGCATTAGATAAGTGTTACTAATCAAGTGTTGGATAGACTACTTTGTAATCTAGATTAACTTGGTAAGTGTGAATCAGGTTTTGTAATATGAAGTGTTGGAAATGTCTAGAGTAAACTAGAGAAAGCTAAATCTCGAAAAGTCTGTAATGTGAACAGATGTGAACCTGGTCATATGTTTCCAGAGTTATCTAGTCTACTCGGTTAAGTAAAAGATAAAGATGGTAAGACCAGTCAAAATAGTGTAATGGAGAATTATCTAGAAACTGTCCAGGTCGGTAAATGTAGCCTATAAAAGGCAGTGAATGTATCATTGTAATCTTGAGCAAGAACAATCAATAAAAAGTAGTGAGTTTACAGTTCAAGTCTTGCTTCAACAATTCTACCAAAACCAGGAGCTCTATATGAGCAGTTCTAACTAAGCTCATATATATCCAAAGATCGTCAAACATCTTAAAGTTCAACATCAAGTAATACGTCTCTGGGAATATCCACTTTTATACCAGTGAATGCAGGTTATCTACAACATATTTCTTATAGAATCGCTGTAAACATAGCTAGCATTAAACCAAGTAACTAGGAATGAAGCAAAAATGACTATAAATGGCTAGATATGAGGATCAATTATCTGACTTACCTGTATTTGTTCGTAGAATAGAAGATAGGTGTCATCAAGCAACACGTTGTCCTCACTCGCGTCAGTTACAGACTAATCGTTGCACCTCCACCATTTGCAATCAGAACCGCGCACATCGGTGGTGTTATGGCCCTGAGTAGACTCATTCCCAACATGAATGATCGTTGCAACGAGTAGAACTTAAATTCAGGACCCTGTAAGCACAAGGAAACTAAAGTTAGTGACTAGACAGATTCACCAAAATATTGCTACTGTTAGAACTTAGAAGAGGAAACATTATGAAAAAGTATTTGGCATAGCAACACAGGGGAAGGTTAATTCAAGAAATTGAGAAGAAGCGACTAAATAACCGGGCAGAACTAGCTCTGGTGGAATCTTAACATGCTTATTGATTTTGATAGATGTTCCGCCTTCAAATGTAACCCGCCCAAGATGTAATATCAGTACTTTTGGTAACTGTGCGTCTGTACCTGTAATGGCTAGTTCATCCTACTGGACACAACCTGAAAGAGCCATACTCTTACTTTAAAGAATGTAGGAGCAATCAAATGGAGAACGCCACCTTACTAGGTTCAGGCGCCATCATTTTGAATAACTATTCTACAAGCCAAACCCATAAATTTTCCTTGGTGTTTAAACTAGCATACAGCCATAGGGATACAGGTCATCTACAACATAATATTTATAGGATCACTGTAAACAAACCAGAACAACTGAAACATCAAAATTCCACCCCCATAAATTCTCAAACAGGAACATCAATGTCATTACCTTTAAAAGTGCTGAACATACACATAAAACAAACTGTCTACTATTAACCACAAAACCTTGACAAACTGATCCTAGCAAATACTTTTAATATCCACCCCGGCCATCCCATTAAACACACACAATTACATATGAAGAAAGAAAACATAGCAGGCATATACTCCTAAGACTATCCATTATTAGGATTAGAACTCTCAGCAAAACAACAACAAATTACACAGACAAATATGATAAATATTTCAACAATGAACAGTTAGATCCAAGACCAAATAATAAACCTCGATTAGGTTTCAAGTTGCAGGAATGAGAAGTGACTATAAAGACCAATATATGCGTGTACATACACTACACCAAATTCAAGTTTTTGTAATAGAAAAGAAGTGTTAGGGAAAAATAGAAGCTAATTTCCCTGACTAAGAAAAATGGTTACCCATATGCAGTTATATAATGTGTTAGGATTTTATCTAACTCTTTTTATCCGATAGGAAAATGAATTACGCTAACACTTCATTTGCATTACAATAAATATCCTAACCATTTACATTTTACACTTTATATTTACTTTGTAATGGAGAGATTATGTTATAATCTTTGCTAACTCTTTCAATAACTATTAAGACTGCCAGTAAATTACAGACGTGTGTCTTTTGTTTCAGAATTTTGTAACACTATATTCTGTTGAAGAATTTGTTAGATTTTGGTAACTAAAAAATGATACTTTCAGGTGACCTGGTTCCGGTAACCTGAAACCGGGATCCGTTAGTTTCCGGCAACCTTTCAGGTCAGCTAAAGGTTTCTAATCCATAAATATTGCTGTATCCATCAACAAGTGAAGTCGACAAAAAAAGATTGAATACAAGAAAAATATTATATATATTATGTAATCATATACAAGGAGCACATGGTTTCCATCAAAGAAGAGTACAGAGTTTACATCAAAGAAGCTACGCAGAACATCACAAAATACAGTCTGATCCTCGAAATAAAAACAGTATGCGTGACCCCACCCCTACAAGACTTGCATCTGTGATTTGATTAGGACTCGCAACATCTGGGAATGAATTGTTGTTGGCAGGATGCTCGTTTTGTTGCTGCTTCTCGTAACTTGCAGCACAACCTGTAACAAAAAGCAGAACATCAGTTTAATTTGCACATGAGATATTGAGCAAAACCTCATCAGATAAATTCTAGATGACTAGTCTCATGCTTCTACAACTACAAATGCAACAGAGATACCGACAACCAAATGATTTCCCAGAGGACAAGAGTGAGCAAAAATTTGCAAATAAACCAAATTAAACTATTTTGCATTGCAATAATGGAAATATGCTCCATTAACAGTGTCAGGGTGATCTGAACATAACCATGTTATTTCTTCATAGATAGTACACCTAAAACACAGTGGTATTGAACAGTACCATGAATCATTTAATATCTGCATTGGGGTTACGCTGGCCCTGATACAAAGAAAATAGCATACACACCTAACAGCAATATTAGTTGCATCAATAGCAACGGATATGCCACAACAAATCTCTAAGGATTCATAGCTAAATAATGAACTATCCTGGTTGGTTAGTATAAATGAAACAGAACTTGTAACTGAAAGCTCACATTGGTAATTAGTTCAGTATGTTTTTACAGTAGAATCTCATCCATACGGTCATTCTTTGGTGCATTACTCGTTGGGTTTGTGTTTGCATCCATGACTGTAGTGGATAGATTTGCATATAAAGGTTGCTTTTTTCGATATGTGAGGAATGAGGAATAACCGAACAAACCAGTTCGGTCAAGGCCAGTCCTAAATGAAAACCAAAATTGAAAAACAAATGTGTAGATTACATACCAATAACTTATTCCAGATAATATCATAGTACTCTGGGGCATTCCGCAAATACAAGCATGACAACAAAAAATACACTCGGACAAATTTTCCTGCTAGAGGAGCTATGCAGTCTCATCTACAGGTTCCCCACCAACTTTGGCTTGGACTCACATTTTTTTGGCATACAAAAAACAAACCAACTTAATATCAGTACTTCGTAAACATAACTCGACATCAAAGTACAAAGAATATCCTTGCTTAAATCAAATTGCAAGAGCAAGTAGCTTACCTCGTCTACAAAAAACCTGTCCCCATACTGCTTAGATCAAAGGTAAACTACAAGTTTCATTCAAAAGCCAAGCATACTCACATATTTCTCAACTGCTGAAAGATTCACTTTTCCATCTTTTCCTACTTTACCACGATAAGCAACTCCATAACCACCCTCTCCGAGCACATTATCCTTTGAGAACCAACATGTCGCAACCTCTAACTCACAAACCAATGACCCCAATTAACCAGCGTGAGATATTTAAGGGAAACCAGTTAAAGGTAAAGGTGACGTTATCGGATTAGAAGAAGATGGTTTGTAAACAGTAACAATACCAGAATGTTCCCCTGATTGAGACCCTGCACCGCCACTCTCCGAATGTGTAAATGAACCAGACCAACTACCCTTATCGGCTGTGTATGCTATAATTGCCTGCAAAAATCAAACAATTCCTTTGTTAGTGAAGAAACAAAATATAAAATGAAAAATGAACTTTGAAACAAGCAAGAAAGTATTATATGAAGACCTGCAACCATATGTTTCACTGGAATACACTTGACAAGAGTTCCATAGATTTGCTCTTCTTGGCGTGAAGCATTTTATATGAATTCTGCTCCTTGATTAGGATTTTCAGAAACATCACTAACGCTCTAAAGTGAAGCATCTCTGCTACTGGGTGGCATGGGATTTGTTAATGGATTTGCTCTTCTTGGCGTGTTGGCTGAAGATCACCCAAAGGCAATCTATCTGTAGATCCTTGTCTTTCTCCTCCATCATCATGGCCATCAGCACTTCCAATTTCCACTTCAAGGCTACGGAGACTTTCCCCTAAACAGATAAGAATGACTCCTATATGAAATATACAAAACCAGAACAACAAAGTTAAGTAGAAACTAACTTTTCGATTAACTTACCTACACACAAGGGATTGAGTCAAATTTACCAAATGCAGAATTGGATCCATTTAGAGGAGAATTGTTGGCAAAACGGAGAAACTTAAAGATTACGTAAGCAAGCGCATTTCCATACACTATATTCTTCCAAAATTACACGACGAAACCAACAACAAGAGGATCTAAGCATCAATATACATTTTCGTCTACATATTTTGCTATCTCCGTCCAAATATCCTCTTCAAACCTGTAATTATGAAAATCGAACAATGAGTTAATGAGAAATTGAAACAATCATGACCAAAGAAGTTAAATAGATCCGATATAAGAGGGATAATCAAAGAAGAAAACTAACTCTAAAAACTTACAATTGAAAGTTAAACTGTGATTTGGCAAAATAATCCGGTGAAACTCCAAAACCCCAAAAATTGGATGTATGATGATAAGTTCAATTTGAAATTCCAAAACCCCGAAGATTTTCTCGAAAATGTCAATTCAAAAATCAGATTTCAGCTTCAAAAAATCGGAGAAGAAATTCGAAATAGGTTCAAACAAACAAAACGATCTTCAATCAGTTTTTTAA
Source organism: Papaver armeniacum (assembly GCA_023531295.1). Taxonomy (NCBI): domain Eukaryota; kingdom Viridiplantae; phylum Streptophyta; class Magnoliopsida; order Ranunculales; family Papaveraceae; genus Papaver; species Papaver armeniacum. The sequence goes on along the minus strand of JAJJWW010010115.1, from coordinate 265,750 downwards.
TTGAATCAAACTTCATCCTCCAGTTAAATATTCAATCGAACATCCAGATTCAACAAATTGAAAATACATAAATATTAACCAAAACTGTAACATAAAACTCAAAATTGAGCTAAACCCCTTTACAGAATCCAACTCAAAGCCCGAATCCAGTCTGGGTTTTGAATGAATCTAATCAAAACATAAGAAAATGAAAAAAATCTCGTTCCAGTAAAATCAAAATAAAACTCTGGAATCATCAAACATGGGAAAGAACAACGATTACAAGATCAAAACAAGCATGAAACAATAATGGAGTGAATATATGGATCCGAAGGACTTACCATGGCTGCGAAACTGGAGTTTGTGGAAGCCCTAAGGAAAAAAGATATTCTAGGGTTTGCAGCTCCTTCATGTTTAGAAATTTTAGATCCTAGATTTAGGGTTATTAAAACAAAACGCAGCGGCTACTGATTTCAGTCGAAGCCATGGCCGATCTGTAAGTGGAAGAAGAAGGGAAGATTTGAGAGGAAACGAAGAAAAGGAAAGCTAATTGTTACTTTCATCTTTTACATAAAAATTTTTGGACGGTAGAGATTTGATAAAGGGTGGTCATACGGATTAGGGAAATTTTGGAAGGTAGAGATTTGATTTAAGACTGTCATACGGATCATGGAAAGTGTGTTTTCTTTGTGCTTTTGTGCTTTCTCTTTGTGCTTTCGGTTGGAATTTCGACTAGTCACATAGGTCATGAAGTAATTTCAACTAGTCATACATGTCATGAAGTAGCTTTACTGTATGATACATCATCGAAATGGATAAATCTGAACCTCCGGGAGGGTTCTGACTTCAAAATAAGCATGTTACATCTCCGAAATCGATAAATACGAAGCTCAGTATCGATTCGAACTTCAAATTCAGTATAACGACAAACAAACTATGGACCAAGAAGCTAGGTTCATATTCATGTAGCTCCGCGAGGGTTCAAACTTCAAACTTAGCAGGATACATCATCGAAATCGATAAATATGAAGCTCGGTGTCGACTCGAACTTCAAATGTGGTATAACGGCAAACAAACTATGAACCAAGAAGCTCCAAAAGGGTCCTGACTTCAAACTTAGCATGATACATTATCAAAATCGATAAATATGAAGCTCAGTGTCGATTCGAACTTCAAATGTGGTATAGCGGCATACAAACTATGAACCAAAAAGCTCCACGAGGATTCTGACTTAAAACTTAGCATGATACATCATCAAAATCGATAAATATGAAACTCAGTGTTGATCCGAAATTCAAATATGGTATAATGGCATACAAACTATGAAACACAAAACTCCGGGAGGGTTCTGACTTCAAACTTTGCATGATACATCATCGAAATCGATAAATATGAAGCTCAGTGTCGATTCGAACTTCAATATACGAGAACGAACTATTAAACTACTATAAGTCGACATATTGTATGCATAACCTGGCTCCTAGATGGAAACCTGGTCGTCAGTGGACTACAATAAGTCGGAAACTTGGTAAAAACGATGAATCCATCCATTTACCGGTAAGATTCCATTAGAATATTCCTCAAAACCTTAAACAAACATTATTCTGGCATATTGTATGCATAACCTGGCTCTGAGATCGAAACCTGGTCATGAGCGGACTACAATAAGTCGGAAAATTGGTAAGAACGATGAATCCATCCATTTACAGGTAAGTCGGAAACTTGGTAAGAACGATGAATCCATCCATTGATAAGTAAATTGCAGATCAACGAGGCCGAATTTTTAATTCTAATAGGAAGTTTAAATTGAACGAGATTAATGAAATAGATGTAAGTGCACGATTGACGAGAAGTTTGAAGATATTGGAAGATTTAGTCACATATCAATTGTTAAGGTATGAGATCAACTAAATTCTTGCAGACAATTACGAATAATTTGAAGAAATTGGTAAATTACTAAATTTTGAACGATATCGACAAAATAGATGTCAATTCACTATACACCAATTACGAAATTCTTACAAATTAGTTTAAAACCAAAATATTTTATCTAAATAGCAGATTGCCATGCTATCGGATGACATAGTTGTCTTCAATTAGGCAAGTGCATACTAAACAAGAAAATGCGCATCTAATCGGCAATAAACCATTTGGTATAGTTATAGATAATTTGCATTACTGAAACATGTTACCGTTCCATATAAATTGCACACACAATTTCACACATTTATATAATTTGCACAACAAAGAAAACATTGATGAAAGATGCAAATAAGTGAACCTGGCGTGAATCGAACACGCATTTTCTGCATCGAAGTCAGACGTGCTACCATTGCACCACAGATTCGTTAGTATTCAAACACGTATAGTTTAAAGAATTATATGATCATCTTCCGAATTTGTCAACTGCAAACGCATTTAATCACTTGGACAGACAACCAAGAACAAAAAAGTCAATCGAACACGCAGTTCCATGAAACCCCTACGAAAAAGTGATTTGCAGTTTAGTCACTCATGGCACATAGTGAGTCAGAAGAGAAATTGGAAGATTGTGAGAGAGAAAACTGAAACATAACATTCATCATCAAGTTTTAGAATTGTTATCCTTTGGACAGTATTTTCTAGATCATATGCATCTTTAACTCCGTGGCTTACAAATTATCACGTATCACATTATCTATAAACAAGGAAATTATGAAGAGAACTCATGCTGACCTCAAGCAAACTTTCCACATTTTACAATGAAACAAATAGAAGTGCAGAACTGAAAAAGAAATGTGTAGATTACATACCAATAACTTATTCCAGATATTATCATAGTACTCTTGAACATTCCCCAAATACACGCATGACACCGGACAATACACTCGGACAAATTTTCCTGCCCGAGGAGCTATGCAGTCTCATCTACAGGTTCACCACCAACTTTGGCTTGGACTCGAATAAGTAAGCCGTATCTACCACCCTTTCACATTTATTTCACTTTGCCTACATAGCTTCATGTTTTTCTGGCATCAAAAAACCAACCCACTTGATATCAGTACTTTACAGACATAACTCCACATCAAAGTAAAAAGAATATCCTTGCTTAAATCAAATTGGGAGTTCTTAAAACCAGTAATAAGATTACCAACAAAAAAATTGCTCTATAACCAGATAATTAAATCAGCACAAGATCATGTATCAAAAGATTCAGATCAAAAAGTAAAGTCGACCCAAACACCAAAATAGGCAGATATAATCTACAACTTCCTACAATGATTGAGGTTGCAATGAGGCTTTTTCCCTTCAACTTACAAACTATTTTCAACAATACACATTCACCCTAGAAGCTACAAATTCTATTTCCTCATTTGCCCGTCTCAACAGTTAAAACAGTCAGCAATCATCATTCAAAATACACTAACAAAGGAATGGTAAGGACTTACGAAAGTAAGAGTAAATGACTACCGAGGTATACAAACTGACATGTCTAAGAAGGACGTGTCTACCGACTGAATAGATGTACTCTTTAACAGGCTGACCAAAAGAAATCATGTACCCATCCTTGGAACTTCATTGACTCTGCACGAGCTTCACTAAGCTTTCTACTCACAATAACCTGTTTAACCATTGCAAACTTGAAGTTTAATATCATATCAAACCGACCAGAGGGAAAAGAATGGTTGGCCACTATTCTAATAGATGAAAAAGAACCAGAGAAAAGGTAAGCGGATGCAAGAGGGCATGTGGCTACCAGAGCTTACAACATGAGTGCATAATGAGCTAAATAGCTTGAAAAAGCATAATTCATGTAGTCGTATTCCGACGACGACACGAAGTTAGTACCAAGCTTATAGGTAAGGTGGAGAAGTGCAAGTTCTTTAATTATAGGTAAGGTAACTTACAGGAACTCTCCTGCTGTTTTGAAACTTAAATGTTAGACCAACCAACAGCTTCTTAAGAAATAACATGCATATATATATATATGTGGTTGTGCTAGCAAAGTTAATATTATCCACAAATATTAGAAACCATACAAGGGGGTATTCATACAGAGCAGTAATACAAGTTTATCATGATTCAGAAACATTTTGAGAAAAATATGTGCACATTTCCAGGCCCGTCAAATCAGAGCCAGAGATCAGAGCAAGCAGACATTAGTACCATGCTTCCCTCATTAATTTTCCAGAGCATCGGGTTAATTGTGAAAAGATTTCTCAAAATGCACATAATACAGCAAAATTTAAAGCTTACACATGCCAAACAATTCACAGTTTCAAAAAAAAAATCTTAAACAAAATGAAACAAGTTACATCATGGAAACCAATTACCCACTTATTTCACAACTAATCAGATTCATATTAACATGATAATTAAAGTGATTGGCAAAAAAATGAATACACACCTACGAACAACAAGCCCATCAAGAATCTTGTATCTTCGAGAAATAAACCTCTTCTATACTACAGATGTCAGTTCTCTGATCCTCCTTCCCTTCTCACATACAAATCCAAGAAACCAAACAATCAAATCCCTAATTTCAGATATATACCAAATTAAATATATAAACAACAACTGATAAGAGGTTAGAGTTTTATTTATATACCAAGAACATTTTGAGTATGAGTAACGCTGATGATAATCACAGATCCGCAGTACATATCTGTGTAACCCTAACTTCAACACCAGAGGTCCAGAGTAACCAACCTCATATGCCCTTGACACTCTACAATTAAAGCATACAAAATGTTTCATTCAAAACAAAGACGCCATAGAAGTAAGGAAATTGTAAAGAGAATTATCAGCAAGGCTGCAAGAGCTAATCCAATGAAGCCATCATTTCGGCAATCAAACCAATAGGGAAATTACCTAATTATCACCTCATTCTCTTGAATACAGAAATCAAAACTGGCTGCAAACTAGAAACCACATCCATTTTAAGCTACTATCAATTGTGGGGGAATCAGAATATATAAAAAATCCAAAATCTACAGACTATCGCAAAATGACATCAATCCCATAACTTAACAGAACTTATAGACCATAACCACCGCAAACAGAAAAAATCAAAAATAAATAAATTCAACAATCCCAATTAGAACCTAATTAAAAAATCCCTCATTGTTCAAACCCTAGGTTCATGATTGAAAAACTGTAATCAGAGTAATCGAAGAAGTAAAAGAAGATAAACCATACCAGCAACGATAACCAATGGATTTCACCAGAAATAAATCACCTTCTTCGTTCTTATTTCTCTTCAAATTCCCTGAAACTGATGAGTTGAAGAAAACACAGCGAAATCATAAGAATGAAGATGGGTTTTTCTTTGATTGGATCAGAAGAATGATGACGAATTTTCCTTTATTGGAGTTCGATTCGAAATTGATTGGGTTTTTTATTTTCAATCTAAGGTGCAGAAGGAGATAGAAAAATTCGTCCAAGTCTTTGGTTTGGTGACTTTGGTCCTATCGACGGTGGTTGGGAAGTATATGGAACTGAAACTTTTTTATCCCACAATATTTGTTCCGGGTTTGGATTATTCCAGGGTTCTAGCCCCAATAGTCGGTTCCAAGCAGAAGATTTATAAAATCTTAAAATTTTACTTTACATTTTCAAAATTTCAAAATAAACCATTGTGTTAGCAATGCCTAGGTGTGTTACCATTGAAAATGATAAAGAGTTATAAAGTTGGGGTCTATTTTGATGTGCTTCCAATTTTGGGTAGAAATAGTTGTAATAGTTATTTAGTTAAAAATGTGTTAGATATGTATAACTAATTGTCTCACATTTAGGATAGTTATTTAGGTTTTATTAGATAATTCCTAATTATGGTAACTGTTTCTTAACTTGCTAACTCTTTATAAGGGTTACTAGAACTATAATGGATTAATTGAGTTACCAAATCAAATTTAGTTAGGAATCTTATTGTTAGGAAAACCTAGATTTGGTGTAGTGATACCATCTCAGATTTGCATCGAGAAATGTTTTACTCCCCATTGCACGTGCCTGGGTTTTTGATGGCTTCTACTCTTAATATTGGGATCAGAAAGTACCCTAGAATTACACAAGTAAGAATAAATTTGACATGAATGTAAAGAAAAAAGCTACCAAGTGAACATGATAGAGTTATGAATTTACTTGATGCTCTTCGGTAGTCCGAAATTTCACAAGATACTTCCACTCCCTGTCCTTTACCGCATTGCATTTATCTGCAAGACGCATTTCACACAAATGAATCATATGGCACATAAATCAAGCAAATGAGTAATCATATGTCATTCAGTGTTCAATCACAAATGTCCTGTCATATATGCAGCTGTCGAGCGTACATGAACTGAAGGTGATTAACTCAATCATTCACATATGTACTTGTCATTCAGAAGAAAAAAACTTACTTATCGAGTGTCCGATTTACGAGCATAGGTTGATTGTAGATAGTAAATGAGCTGAAGATGGTTTTTTATCCTTCGATAACATCATCTTTATTCCGATCGGTAGGGGTGGTTCCAGTTCTGAATGCCCAAGTTTGCAATGTAATTCCCATTACCATTGCCAAGCTCCTAAAATCGAAAGGATTCGGATACGATTAGTATAATAAAATCAATTTTCTACAACAAATTAGTATTTTATAAAGATTGACAAATGTTTGAAAGTCTCAGAAACAAATAATTAAAGAGGAGGAGGTGATAAATTGATTACCAGTCAACATTTCCGATCCCGCACATACCAAATTATTATCAACACTATTTTGTTTCTTCCTTCTCTTCTTTTTCTTACTCATTTCCAAGTTAGAGGGTTTTGAATTTATACTTTCCTTACAAAAAAAACCTAATTCGAATTGACTAAAATAAACAGAAAACGCTTGCAAATTGCAACCTAAAATCAATGTCGATTTGATTATTTTTCCTGAAACTCGAACAAGCCGTATGGATTTGATACCTAGAAATTGTAGAATGTGATTTAGGGTTTCCTTTTCTTTCTTCAAGAAAGGAAAAGAAGAAAATGAAATGACTAAAATAAACAGAAACGCTTGCAAAATTGCAACCTAAAATCGATGTCTATTTGATTATTTTTCCCGAAACTCGAACAAGCCGTATGGATTTGATACCTAGAAATGATTTGTTGTAGAATGTGGAAGAAAATGAAATGAGTTTCTTTTACTTAACCCAAGAAATGAAGTAAATACAGGTATAGTGGGCACGGGCTTCTTAATCCACTTAGTTACTTCACATCGGTTCTCGAAGAGTTGAACAATCATTTGACTTGTATTGAATTACAGGCTAATTTTCCAGTCAGTATACCATTCTGGATAGAGTTCGGAACTTGTATATGTCACTTTTGTCCATCCACGTATAAAGCTTGTAATTAAGGAGTTACATTACTCCACCTCGTTGACGCTAAAATTGGTTATCAGTCGACTTTTTGTGATTGTTCTGCCTACTGATTATTCTTCTACATCAAGTGTTGCACTAGTATGCACTTTTATAGTATTTGTTTGCGCCTACTAGCCAAAACATTGATGTGCCTTTTGGTTATACAATTGTCTTGACTGCAATTTTCATTTGCCTTGTATTTATTGCAGTAATGTTACGTCATACCCTCTCGTGGTGGGTGTTATATGCAGCCAGTGCCTTGAGAACAAGGTGGACTATATTGGAGGTTTGAACTCATGACCTATTGTGTCATAAGAGTGGCCTTTAACCAGTGTTCCACATTGGTTGGAATTGATAGAAAAGATAAATCAACAGTGGTGGTTTGTTCAACTTAAATACCATAATTGCTTTATTAATTAGTGTTTCACTAATTGCACATAATAAATAATCTATTCATTATAAAGTGTTGTATTAATTAGTGTTTCACTAATTGCTCATAATAAATGACTAATGATTTTTTAATTATAAATGTTTTCTTAATTAATTATAATATTTATTTCTATTAATAAGTTATTTTGATAAATAGAATCAATGGACGTTTTAAACACAATGAGTAGTAGAAGAGGTGGAGGCCGAAAGATTAGTGGGTGGTTAAGGGCGGAGCCAAGCACAATTATATTTATTTTTGTTCTTTTATCGTAAAATGAGATACAAAGTCCATTTTTCACATGTATCCAACTTGCCAACAAATTTTTTCTCCCTATCTCCTCAAAATCCTGGCTCCGCCCCTGGTTTGTGGTGGAAGAAGTAGTGACGGTGAATGCTGGTTAGTAGTGATGGACAATATTAATTTTATGTTGTCGTTACAACATCGATAACATCGTAGTGTGGAAGATGTGGTTGGTTGTTTTTAACACTTTTGATAAAAGAAGGTACCATATATTTCAGGGATGCTCATACGGTGAACCCTAAACAATGTACTGCAAGGGAGTACTTTAGATTCGAGAGATCAATCTGTACAAATCCAGCCTAAACCAAGAAATGGTCGTTCCAGACTTGCTTCGGTCACAAAGTGGAGCAGAATGGGTTGGTTTTGGGGAGGGAAGCAAAGAAAGTGATGAGACCAGAATAGTTGATTCTGGAAGAGTAGTTGTGTTAGTACGACTTGTATCAGAAAAGTGGGAAGGCTAACAAATGGTAAGCTAACAAGTATTTTATGAGTGTTGTAGATTCCCGAATGAACTTGTTGTTCTGTGGAAATAGGTAAGACCTATTTATACAAGTTGAAGTGAAACGTACCCTGGTCTCATTAAGGAATGGAAAAATGGTTAAGTAAATGGGAGGAGGTGGTAACCGTATGCATGGAATTTGATGTTCCATAAAATCGTTAACGCATGGAATTGATGTTCCATAAAAACATTAACGTATGTAATTGATGTCCCATGAACATTTCACTTTTAACTCCCTGTATTTACTAACCGCCTCACCCTTATGACACTTCCTTATGATGGGCGTAGTGTACGCCGCACGCTGTAAACCGCCAAACCAATACCCAAAGAGGATCCCCCAGTTTGTGATATGTGTTGATGTCTCAATGAATCAATATGGACAAAATAAAGTTTTTATTTGGGACTGAACTGAACACAGAGAGAAGAAGTAAGAAGGTGGGCGGAGTTGAAGGAGAGATCGTGGGAGACTGGGAGTGCAGAAGGTGGGTTAAAAAACTAAAGCGGTTCTAACTTTTGATCGTGTTTTGGATTGATGTAGGTAGATTAGACACGAATTGGATGTACCCGTATCCAAAGATATATGAAATGGCTACGGAAAATATTTACCCGGGACTATCAATATTTTAGTCCCGTTTGTAGATCAAACCGAGACAAGGCCAACCGTGACCAAAGACCATAATTGTACTAGTGAAATGTAAAGGAAATATATACGTGAGAGTAGATATCATTGTGCTGGTACATATCTTCTTGTTATTGATCATAGACATCAGATGCCATGATCTGTGATTGTGGTGGTGGTTCTGAGGCTGCTATGAAAATGAAAACCAAGGAAGAGAGACGGAGAGAATGAAAAGAAAGCCCTAATACAGATGCTGTTTAAATACTAGGGTAAATAATGGACAGAAAAGTGAACTAGGAGTAGTTCTTATTACGTTACTGGCATTTACAAATGGGCTTTATGGTCGCACTTGCAGTTAGCTAGTAGTCCACCTACAGTACTTGTCCTGCTGATGATCTTAGCGGAGAATGTAGTGCCAGTGATGGTGAATGGATGCGGGAATTCTTCCCTGGCATTCCCAGGATACAGATATAAGAGATTGGAGGAGACCCTTTTGGTGAACCCTGAACCTACCAAGATGACCGTGGGAACTACAGCCTAGAAATAATAGGGACTACATGTAAGGCAGTTTTCTGTAAAGCCTCAAGAACCAGCTGCACCACCATACCAGTACGACTGGGATACGGCAACTACAGCTGCATTTCTACTGGAATATGGACTTTCTGGTGAATTCAAACTAAACCCTTTGTGTGCAACCATGCTACACTCTCTGGTCACAGCTGCCATGATGTGAGCTTGAGACTGTCTGAAATGCTTAAAAACATTGAGGCCACCACTGTTGGTTAGCATTTCTGATACAATTGGAGAATCAACTATGACAATGCTCAGCGTTATCAGTATTGGAGCACTACCACCGCTACACCAGGAGGATTCAATTTTGGTACGAAATTATGACAAGACTTGTTCATTGCTCATATCCCAGGAGTGAATGCATTGGCCAGCGACTTCGAAATATTTCCAAGCTGCTTGAAGACGGATTATTAATTGCGCTTTGTATGAGAGCTTGACAAAGAAATTGGTGCTAAATAGAGACTGGAGCCTACGAAACCTGAAATGCTTTACCAAGGTCTTTCTTTTTACTCGGCCTGTAGAGGTTTGCAATACAAATAAATTTTTGTTTATACACTTGTGAGGAAATGTTGTTCACAAAGAAAAATAGTCAACAACAGCATGCCATGTAAGAATAGACCTGACAGAGTAATGTTCAATAGATGCAGTGTAAACCATATACAGAATTACAATATCGACTGATGACAGCTTAATTCTTGGGTGGCAAGCACGACGGTTTAGTAAAAACACATTTCCTAATCATTGAACTTGTTCATGGCAGCTTGCTTGTTTTTGGAAAATTTATTCTTTGGAACGATCAACCAACACGTTCGTAGGATACCCGCGGAATTGAAAACATGAGTAGACTGGACCTCTTGCCTTCTTGGAGGTCCTTTACAAATTGGATTGGATCTTTCACTTGTGCCTTTTTTTGCTACTTGGATCCTCTTGATCAACTGTCATATATCCTAGAACATATCGAATCATTAATGATGTTAGAACATAAAGACATCAAATCCTAAAAGTACAACCAGAAAAGTGATTAGACCTTTTATCAACAGTAGAGGAAACATAAATCTCTGTTCATTTAGGATGGGTTCCCTTCAGGCTACACACAGAATCCAGTAATGTAATGGCAATTAAGTGAAACAATCATAGATGCTCTATAGGTGTAAGTCTATTACGGTGTTGCAAGTGACGCACGATGATTGCGCGTCACAGAGTTGTAGGCCAAGTCAGAGTTCCGCCGTAATGGTGCAATGCGAAGCTATAATAGCGCAACGTAAGCCATAATAGCGGTATTACTGAATAGACTGGCAAGTGTCAAGAATGGCATAAACCCATAGGGCAATGTAATGCAAGTGCAGCATTACATTGTAAACACATTTGGCTAAGTGATGAAGCTTATTGGCTGACACAATGAAGCTTCATTGAAGGTTTGGCAAGACATGGCCAAAGTGACAGATGCAACATGCGATGTTGGCATCGATGCATATCCATGGAATTGAGTTGGCCCAAGCTCAAGGAGGATGCAAGAGTGAAGAATAGACTAAGAGTTGGTCTATTGAATATATTAAAGGTTGGCCAAAGCTTGAATAATGCAAACAAGTGGTAATGCAAGAGTTGCATTACTATTGTCAAGCTAATTGGCGAAGTGAATATATGACGCATGAGTAACTAGAGTGAGCTTAAGGAGCTTGCATCGATGTTTGAAGCTTAAGGAATGTCCGTGCATGAGTTTAGAATGATAAGCATGCAGGGCCAAGAGGAATGAACGTTGGCGCAAGACAGAATCCAGTATGGCACAGCAAGTGTGCAATACGGCTCAAGTGAGGTTATAAGTTGGTTATTGGCTTCACAAGCGTGCCAAAGGTGCGAGACAAGTTAGAAGGATTATGAAATGAGTTCATAGCCTTGGTAGCGTGTTCATAACCACCAAGAACAGGTGTGGCATCTGTTGGCTTGACAACACAAAAGGTGGCAGTTGGAAAAGCAAGCTGGCGGTTATGGAAAATACCTGTTCCATGCGTGTGCAAGTGTTGTGCACGGTTTTGGCCATTGTAACTACTGTACAAATAGTCCTAAGGAGTGGGAAAAATCAGTAGGCTTACTGTTTATGGGTAAAAATCGTTTCTGCCGATTTCGGTAAATTCGGTAGGTGAGTGAGAAACTGGTTCAAACCCTAAACAAATGTGCTGCACGTGAGCACTTTATAGATTCGAGAGATCAATCTGTACAAGTCCGGCCTAAACCAAGAAATGGCCGTTCCCGGACTTGCTTCGGTCACAAAGTGGAGGAGAAAGGTTGATTTGGGGAGGGAAGCAAAGAAAGGTGTTGAGACCCGAATAGTTCGGAAGAGTAGTGTCTCGACTTGTATCGAGAAAGTGAAAGCTTCGGAAGCTTGCAAGAGATGAAAGCTTTTTGGAGAGCTTGCAAAGTTGCCTTTTCTAAGAGTGTAGTATTTTTCTCCTGACCGAGACTTGTTGTCTGGTGGAAATAGGTAAGACCTATTTCACTACACCATTTTTAGGAATTCGCAACAAAAATTCGCAACGGCATTAGGTCGGTTGCGAATCTTAGTTGCTAATTTTTCGCAACAGGTGGGTGCCGTTGCGAATTTTGCAACCTCACAGGTAAGGTTGCGAATTGCAACTGCGTTCAGTTCAAGCGTGCGAACCACTTGCTTGGTCGGAACACTAGGGCTGATAAACACGCCCCATTCAAACTTTGGTCAAGAGTTCTTCTTTTTTTTTCCACCCTTAATATCAATCTAGCCTATATCCTTCCCCTTAGTCGATTTCATCTTCATTTTCTCTCCGCCACAAACCACAGACTCGGTCTCTCCTCTCTTCACCTCTCCTCTCCATCTCCATCTCCATCTCGATCGCTCAAATTTGAGCTCCTTATTCTCTTCTCAATCTCTGAAATCTATCGTCGTATAGAACTATCTCATCAGGTATAATCTTTCACTTAATTTTTAGGGTTTACAGATTTTGATATCTATGGTTTCAGTTGTGATTTCGGTTTTTGGATTTCATTTGTGAATCTGTTTTTCTCGATTTCACTTTTTCAATTTCTTCTTTTTCTTTCGGTTTTAGAGTTTCATATGTAAATCTAATCGATTCTAGGGTTTCAGCTCTATTTTTAGGGTTTCAGATTATTTTTCGATTTTATTGATTTAAGTTTATGTTTTATCGAATCCTAGGGTTTCATTGGAATGTGGGAGTTGTATAAATTGGTTTAGATTTGGTCTTATTGCAGTAAAATAGGATGAATTGGTTTAGATTTGGTCTTATTGCAGTAAACTATGAATTGATTTGGTCTTATTGCAGTAAAATATGAATTGGGGGTCCGACCTTGTTATATTGTTTAACCTCTAATGATTATTGTCTTCAACAATTGTAGTGTAACTCAGTAACCCATTTTTTATATAATCTGCATCATGTTCCTGTTGTAAATGTTAATGTTAGTTATAGTTTTTGTTTTCGGTTTGTGGTTCATCTGTAACTTTGATGTTGTAGTATAGCTTAGTTGGTCATTTTTCTTTTTACATGCCCTGCATCCCTGTTAAAAGATGTCTGTCATTCCTTGCTGTAGATTTTAGTTACTGTAACCCTGTAATTTTTCATATCATCTTAATTTCTGGGTACTATTAGGTGTTGCATAACCTTGTTCTTTTTATTGTGTCAAGATAATCTTGATTTAGGTTAGAGAGTCCGTAGTTGTTTTTCACATATCTTGTCTGTAATTATAGCCTGCATCTTATTGATAGATGTAACTCTTAATCTCAGTCATCCACTTTCAGTACATATTTGCATTTATTTTGGTTTTAATTTCCTTACTGCATATTGCATTCTGCAGCTGAGCATGTTATCAAGAACTCGTTTCATCAGTTTCAGTATGAGAAGATTTATATTTCATCCCTTCCTCACTATTATCATCTGTTACTTCACTAAGTTCAAATTGTGTGGCGATACTAACCATCTTTGGTTGTTCAGGCTTTACCTGATATTGGGGATAAGGTTTCAAAACTGGAAAAAGAAGCTGAGATGCTTGATGCTTCTGGGGAGGTGCTTTTCTTTTCGAGAAAGTTGAATTTCTTCACTCTTAACCACTTTGACTTGCATCTTAAGCTTCAACTTCTTGTTTTACAGGCAGAAGTTGCTGAATATCATAAGCTAAGACTTGATATTGCTATGCTTGAGTGGAAGATGATGTCAGAAATAACCCGACCCGAAAGAGTTCTCTTTTTTCTTCTTCCTGGTAGGCTGGTATGTACAAGCCTAAGCATTTTATTTGTTGAAGTAACCATTAAAAAAACTGCTGATATTTGTTAGTGGAACTAATAAATAACTAGTTCTCTTCATTTAGTATCTTTCATGACTCTACCTATATACTTTTAACTGTCATTAATGGCAATTGTTATTGTATTCTTAATCATTATTTTTTTAATTTCTTATATATTTGAACTAATTTTCGCTCTTCCTTTCTGTTCTACTTATCTGATTGTTGGTTATATAACTTAGTGGAGTGGTGGTTAATGTGGTGAGAAAGCCTTCATCAGCCTCGAGCACTTTGCCAGCGTCTTCTTCACGAGGTAGTGATTACATAGTGGATACGTTGCTCCATTGTTCTCCTGGATCAAGTGAAAATGGGACTCGCTCCAAGCCATCCCTACCTCGTCCTGGGGAGAAGGGTGAAATGCACGTGGTGAGTTGAAGCTCATGTGAAGCAATAATTTTTACTAAGGGTCGATTCAATTTATCTTGTCACCGGTAAACCCGAATAACATAATGGTTATCATTACATGAATGGGCAAATATCATATATGTCCATTTCATCAATTGCAGTGTTCATGTTCAGATGCCACTCATTTTCGCTCTTAGCAAAATCGTAATATTTGTTCCTTCTGATCTCCGACCATTGGAAGCTAGGCAAAGTATATTGCTGGCAGTGCAGGAGTTGGGTACTAGGTTTCCTCAAGGTCTTCCAAAGCTCAACCCTTTGAAGTTATCTTTATTTTCTTAAGTTACATATTTTATATTTTATCATCTCGCAACATGGTTATCCTTGGAAATGCACATAATCCAGGTGATAGCACTTTATTGTTAGCCTAGATTAACTCTTTCCTCTATCTATCATGTACTCAAGTATCTATATTATCACTCTTTACTGTTTTAAGAAAACATAAAAGTCTATCTCCTAGTTTTTCTTTTCTTTTCTTTTGGAGTCTAAATGGTGGTCAAATTTGGACTTGCTTCACTGGGATTTGTTATTTTTGTTTATCTGGTCCGTTCCTTCAGTGTCTAGCACTCAAGTCAAACAGGATTTATGTTTCCTCTGTACTTTCAACTTTTTTTTCACCTTCTTGTAGGATATGGCCATTGAGGACCAAGAATTTGTTGATGTGATGAGTCAAATTGAGGAACTTGAGAAGAAGTTATTTGATCATCCAGTACATAAGGTCTGTAATGGTAATTTTGTAGTTTTAATTTAACTTTGTTTCCTTTTTTCGTGCAATTCCGCGACGAGCTGAAAAACCGATCTCGGGTCTTAAAAAGCTTGGCCATATTGATGCTGATGGTGTTGTGCAGTTGAAGGGACGGGCTGCTTGTCTGATAGACACAGGAGATGAACTTCTTATTACTGAATTGATGTTCAATGGTGAATTCATTATTCTGTCTTCTCACTTTTGTAATAGTCACTGGATCAACTTCCATAAGGAGTACTTCACCTATGTATACTAATCCTTACTGAACAAACATGATTAGGTACGTTTAATGATCTAGATCACCATCAAGTTGCAGCTCTTGCGAGCTGTTTTGTTCCCGGAGATCGTTCAAATGAACAAATACATTTTAAGAACCGAACTTGGGAAGCCATTACAGCAACTCCAAGACAGTGCGCGAAGAATCACAGAGGTCTGTTAAGTTTTGGTATAACTGTTTCTTGATTATTTGTTTAAGTAAGTGAATGAGGCTTAAAACACTTTGATATCTTTCAGATACAAAATTCAGATTTTAGTTAATAGTTTATGCAACTCTCTTAATTTTCTGGCTTGCAACTTTTGATTCACCTTGATGCTGGCTTCCAGGGTCAAACTTTTGCTAAGGTTATAGAAATGACTGATA
This sequence comes from Papaver armeniacum, assembly GCA_023531295.1. NCBI lineage: Eukaryota > Viridiplantae > Streptophyta > Magnoliopsida > Ranunculales > Papaveraceae > Papaver > Papaver armeniacum. The sequence continues at coordinate 249,888 of JAJJWW010010115.1, read as the reverse complement.
TCTTTGAGGGAAGTATCATTCGGTTTGCAAGAAGACTTGACGAGTTTTTAAATCAGGTAATTCCTAAAACCTGCTACACCAAATAATTTGAGAAATGAATCCCTATTTTTATCATCTCACCTATCAATATATTGCCTTTATCATATTACTGGTGGATTCATCAAATGTCGTGCATCAGTTGAAAGCTTCTGCTAAAGCTGTGGGAGGGGTGGATCTGGAGGCAAAGTTCGGTGCTAGCAGTGAGTGCCTACGCCGAGGTATTATGTTTGCGAACTCCCTTTATTTGTAAGATCATGGTTTAGGAAAAACCAGTTTAGTTTGATGAAAATTGTAATCTCAGTATCCTGTGGAAAGTACTATATACTTCCCTTTCTTGCCTACCTTTTCTTTTCCTTATATACACCCTGAATTTTAGTTTCTCCTCAAAATGTATACCCGTTAATTTTCCTTTAAGATGTATTAGGGTTGTTTTGGTAGCATTGTAGTTTTGCCATGTAATGAAGAGAAACCAAGGTGGTTTTTTTTTTTTTTTTTTTTTACGTAAACTAGTAGCCGTTTGCACGATGAGTGCAGATGTAAATTTGAGTGTAGTTTGATACTATCAATCTCTTGCATGAGCTACGTGTTAGTGAGAAGTATTTGGGTTCTTTTGATTTTCTTATATAGCCTATTATTTCGTTATTAGTCTTTGACTCAATCTTTATAACTTTATGCAGTTCAAAGTTTGAAGATGAAATAACAAGACAGTTGAAGCATACTGGATTTGTAAGTTTATGTAGGAGCAACTGCAAGATTTGTAATTTTATGTAGTATCTCCTTATAGTGATTTAAGTTAGAAGAACTTAGGAATTTCGTAATTTTCCATGAACTGAACTTAGGAACCAAGTATGTTTCTAATGTGTACACTAGTTTGTTGTGATACTTAGAATACATTTGTATCAAATACTCATAGTTTTTGTTAACATCAATTGAAGAATCCATTTTTCATAATTTGATATTTGTGGAATGAATGAATGAATGTATGTATATCTGTGGAAATGATGAATGTGGGAACTGGGTAACTGCAGGGGGGAAATGTGGGGGAAATGGATTTTGACCAGGTCAATGAAGACTTGACCTTTTTTTTTATGTTGCAAAAAATTAGCAACGTCTATAATATGTTGCTAAGTTAGAACCAGAACCAGTAAATTAGAACCAGAACCAATAATATTTTAGTTCCGGGTAGGGGTATTCCTGTAATTAGAAAAAGGTTAGCAACGGCATGCCTTGGTTGCGAATAAAAAGGGTCGCAACGGCAAAGTACGTTGCGAATCCCCGTTGCTGACCAAGAGTCGCAACGGAGCTTATGCCGTTGCGAATAAATGCAACACCGTGTTTTGAAACGTCACTTTTCCGTTGCGAGCCCGGTCAGCAACGGCTAGGCGCCGTTGCGAATTCCTAAAAATGGTGTAGTGTTTATACAAGTCGAGATTGAAATGTACCCTGGACTCATGAAGGAAGAGAGTAAAGGGTGAAATAATGGGAGGAGGTGGTAACCGTATGTTGTTAATGGGTGAAAACGTTTTCACCATTATTTCCTCTTTTATTTGACCGTTTTATTCCTATTCACGCTTTCTTAATGTGAGCGTAGTGTACGCTGCATGATGTGACCGCGAAACCAAAACCCTGGAAAGCATCCCCCAGTTTGTGTTGATGTCTCGAGTGTTGGTTGCACCTTGAGTGCAAGTGGCGCTGCTAGAGGCGCGTGTGGCATGTGCCAATGGCATGTGCGGAATGCCTTTGTTGCGGGTTGCACCTCGAGCGCAAGTGACAATGCCAGAGCTGCTAGTGGCGTGTGTGGCATGTGTGGAATGCCTTGGTGGTAGGTTGTACGTTGAGTATTAGGCTACCAGTGTGGACGTGTGAGAAAAAGCTACCAGCGAGCGTGTTGGCATGTGCCAATGGCATGCATAGCCAATTTAGGTCGCGCCTTGGTACAAAAAGATACCAGCGATGCATGTTGGCATGTGCCAATGGCATGCTTGGCCATTAGGGCCACGTTCGGGTGAGAAAAGCTACCAGCGAGCGTGTTTGGCATGTGCCAATGGCATGCTCGGCCATTAGGGCCACGTTCTGGTGAGAAAAGCTACCAGCGAGCATGTTTGGCATGTGCCAATGGCATGCTCGGCCATTAGGGCTACGTCCTAGTAAGAAAAGCTACCAGCGAGCGTGTTGGCATGTGCCAATGGCATGCTCGGCCATCAGGGCTACGACCTGGTAAGAAAACCTACCAGCGAGCGCGTTGGCATGTGCTAATGGCATGCTCGTCCATTAGGGCCACGTCCTGGTAAGAAAAGCTACCAGCGAGCGTGTTGGCATGTGCCAATGGCATGCGTGGCCAATTTGACCTAGGTTGCACGGTTTGCAAGCCTAGGTGTGGGCGCTACTTTGGCATGGCGCGGCTAGGGCCAAGGTAAGGGTGTTTGGCTTGGCGTGGCGTGACCAGCATAGCTAGGGCCAAGGCAGAGTGTGTTTGGCATGGCGTGGCTAGCTTGGGCTAGGTGTGGCTGGCATGATTTTCCATTGGCACGGAGGTGCGGCTAGCCTGGTTGGCATGCTTTGGCGCGTTTGGTGTGGCTGGCATGATTTGCCATTGGCACGGAAGGTGCTGGTAGCTCGGGCTAGGTATGGCTGGCATGATTTTCCATTGGCACAGAGGTGCGGCTAGCATGGTTGGCATGCTTTGGCGCATTTGGTGTGGCTGGCATGATTTGCCATTGGCACAGAGGTGCGGCTAGCATGGTTGGCATGCTTTGGCGCGTTTGGTGTGGCTGGCATGATTTGCCATTGGCACAGAGGTGCAACTAGCTTGGGCTAGGTGTGGCTGGCATGATTTGCCATTGGCACGGAGGTGCGGCTAGCATGGTTAGCATGCTTTGGCGCGTTTGGTATGACTAGCATAGCTAGGGCCAAGGCATAGTACGTTTGGCATGGCACGGCTAGCTTGGTCTAGGTGTGGCTGGCATGATTTGCCATTGGCACGGAGGTGCGGCTAGCATGGTTGGCATGCTTTGGCGCGTTTGGTGTGACTAGCGAGCTAGGGCCAAGGCAGAGTGCATTTGGCATGGCGCGGCTAGCTTGGGCTAGGTGTGGGTGACATGATTTGCCATTGGCACGAGAGGTGCGGCTAGCATGGTTGGCATGCTTTGGCGCGTTTGGTGTGGGGCGGCATGATTTGCCATTGGCACAGAGGTGCGGCTAGCTTGGGCTAGGTGTGGCTGGCATGATTTGCCATTGGCATAGAGGGGAATTAGGGTTTTGTTCGTTGTAACCCTAATTTGAAAAAAAAATACCCCCTATTAATTATTGACTACATGCATTAAATGTTCTAATAAATATGTCACCGGTGACATTAGGTTATTTTGGGTTTTACGATTTTACCCTTTGTTTAAAAACCACCATCAACATTAAGTCCCCTGCTTAGCTCGGAACAGGAGCTTTGTTGCGAGGTAAGCATAAGATGGTGACAAACTATCAGCAGTAAATCGTAAAGAGAATTGAGGAGGCTTGTCTGACCTTTTTATAAATAGGATTTTGTATCCTTGCCTCTGGCAATTTTGCACAAATCGGGAGGCTGGCACAATTGGGAAGTCAGCATCATTGAGAGACAGGAAGCTGGGCGGCATTGAGAAGTTGGCGCGAGTTGGGAAACTGAGCGTGCTAGCTGGCGGGACCGACACAAGGTGGGGAAGCTGAGCGTACTAGCTGGCATGACTTGCGCAAGGTGGGGAAGATGAGCGTGCTAGCTGGCATGACTTGGGCGGTCGTTGGGAAATTGGGCGCAATTGGTGGGACCGGTGCACCTTGGGCGACGTTGGGAAGTTGGGCGCAATTGGTGGGACCGGTGCAACTTGGGCGACGTTGGGAAGTTGGGCGCAATTGGTGGAGCCGGTATAAACAAGGAGGGAGCAGGTGCTTCCACAACTAGCAAAGTTTCCTTATTTTGCCTTCCTTCACGCGAGGCTTCAATCAGGGCATTATCCATGCTAAAATCTGGAAACGTTATGTCCCTCATTGCTTCCTTTCCTTTTTAAGGTTCCGTATTCAAACCCAACGTAATTGCATCATCTCCCTCGTTTGAGAAAGGGTTCTTCTTGTTGAGTTTCTCTCTTTGTCATGTCGCACAGAGACGAGTCATCTTCTAACCAGCCAGATTCTCCAGGTGAAGGCGCGAGGTCTGACTCTTGCAGGAGCATCCCAACAAAGGTTATTCGGGTTAAGAAAATCATACCGGTATGTTTTCTTCTTCTTCGGTAGACTGACGTACGCCTCACCGCTTATTTGATGAATGGAAAATTTCCCTCTCGCGCAGAGATATCCCGTTGGAGCATGCGTTACTGTTATCGACGAGGATGACCTAGTCGTTCCCCTTCCTTCAAATCCAAACTCGTTGACTGTTGCAGACTTGGAGAACGTTGATTTAGGGCTCTCTTGTTATGAATACCCCCATGCAGGATTGTCATTCGGGACTCGTATGAGGTGTCTCTCTCCCCAATTATCGGAATGTTGGCGGTTTCCTGGTGCGGAAAGAATTCGTGGTCCTTTATACGAGGATATGGAAGACATACGGCCATATCGCTACCAGGAGCGTAGTGAAGTGTTGTTCGTCCGCCTTGGTTTCCGTAGTGAACTGTCTTTTTCCAATGATTCTTTGAGATGGAGAATATGTCCATCCGTCTTCTTTGGAGTCAACCATTCAAAGGTGGGAGAACATGGTGTTACCTGTGAATCCTTGGAGTTTAATATCAGCTGGTTGCGGTATCGTCTCAATATTGTGAAAGTCGACAGAGCTGGTATCCTTGCTGGTGTGATTCTTGCCACAGAAGCCATGCTGGAAGAGGAGAAAGCTTTTGCCTTGGAGTCTCAGAGGATTGAAGATTTGAATCGAGACTTGAAGAGTAGGAATTTTTTATGTAGCATGTTGCAGGGAAGTGATTAGGCGTAGTATGCCTTAAGCCACTTTCCGTTGATGACTGCCTCTAGCTTTCCCATCTTCTTTGATAATCTTGTAGTAACCACTGTCATACGCTTTAGTGATTATGTATGACCCTTCCCATTTGGGAGAAAACTTCGGTGCCGATACATCTTGCTGGATGTGTTTGGAGGTTTTTAGCACCATATCTCCTTCCTTAAAAACCCTGGATTTTACATGGCTGTTGTACGCCCTGGAAATCCTGTTTCTGTATGCTTGTGCATGTTCCTCCGCCCGGGATCTTCTGGAGTCTATAGTATCTAGTTCTGCGATTCTGGTTGAGGGGAGTGAAAGCATCTCACGCTGGTAGTCCCCATGCATAACCTACTTTCATTACATCGCCTTGAATCCCCCTCCACGGGATTTGATATAAGCCTATCGTACTCTTCTGGATGTGACACTGGGATGCTCATAAATTACATGATGACATATTCTGGATAGTGCAAGCTCGGGATCCTCCGCGGCCTCGTAAAGTGTTGAAGGCGTCTTCTAGACTGAGAGGTGATGATATTCTTGCGTTGCACCCTTGAAGAGTAGAGGACCTCGTTATGGGTACGACTTTTTGGTGGACTGTGTCTTCGGAGCTTTGACAGCGAAGGGATCCCGTGTATATATTCCATCCTCAAGTATGGTTTACGTGTTTCCATCTTTGTAGTAATTGCTGCTGCCGTGAGGCTCTGGCTGGTATCAACGAGTGAGGGGCAACGGTTCTTGGTTGGAGATGTAATCAGGAGAGACTACATTGTCTTGGTAACAAAGTAGGTTGGCTGATATTCTATGGGCTTTCGTGGAAGTAAAAGGATTGGCTGGATGCGTAAGCGAGCAAACTTTGCAAGAAGGAGTGGCGTTGAAGCGAAGCCGCTGCTGGAGAACGTTGATGCGTAGCTACTTCTGGAGAGAACGTTGATGCGGAGCTACTTCTGGAGAGAATGTTGGAACGACGTCTTGCAACTTTCAGAGCCTTGACGGTTACCATTTTGAAGTCGGAGGCAAGCGTCACGTTCATCAAACTCGACATCCCTCAAGAGAACAGAGGTTAGGAGTCCCCAGTTCCATCTATCGATCGTGCTTTCTAGGAGAGGTTAGGGTTTGGGACGGCTTCCCTGGCTGGAAGCGCCTGCTTTCCTAATGCAGTGCGGTTGAGGGGTGCAAATATGTCTTGACGCTACGCCTTGGAGAAACATAGAATCTCACATAACTGTTTCATCATAGACTGTACGACTTTGTGGGCGAAGTTCCCATTGTGCGGGTCCTGATGGGAGAAGGGTCTTCGTGAACTCGGGAGAGTTGTTGATTTCCCTTGCTTTCGATTTTGGAGAAGTCTTTCCCGATCTTCATGTGTGACGAAATTGGATTGCTTATCCCCTTCTATCAAGGCGTCCAAGAGCAACGCGAGAGCCTCTTCATCTATAAACGCACGTCCTGCTGAAGTATCTTTTGTCTTTTCATCAAATCAACAAGTGCTAAAAGGAGGTCGGCTTCTTCCGCATCTTCCAAAGATCTTGCCACGATGGTGGAGTAGCGTCTCACGATGACGGTTGGAGCTGCCATGCTTGAAGAACCGTTGGGGTGGCGGAAGCGGCTCTGGTTCTGGTGATCGTAAGTGTATCGTGCAAAGATGACACGGTTTTGATCACGAAGTGCTGGAGCCATGGCGTTGTTTCGAAGGGCGAGGATGGTGCTGGAAGGGCGCAAGATGTTAGCGCTAGAAGGATGCAAACTGTTAGCACAAAGTGTGGTACTTCGGCTGGCATGCGCGTGGCTTGGACTTGTTCCTGCGGGCCCAGTTGCCTCTTCCCATACGTAGATCAAACAGGAAATCCTTTCCTTAATCAAATTCCAAAAAGTGTTATGCTTATGGAATGGGTTGGCTCCCCTTTTACCTCGTATCTTTGTTATCACGTCATGGTGTTAGCGGTAGCGCGGTAGTGATGAAGTGGGCAAGCATATTCTAGCTGTGTACTCCAGCGTTTCTCTTTCAATTTGTTTTATTGTTTTCTTGTGCTGGTGTAAACCGTAGCCATAGGTATGACTTTCATAAACTTGTGGAAATACTTCATCATAAATAATTCTTCAAATGTCACTGTAGTAACGTCTGCTAATAGTGACAGGTAATTATTATTGTGCAAAGTAGGTATGTACGGGTAGGTGAAATTTTTTTTTTTTTTGAAAGGCAAACAAAACGCCTGGTTTATGGTTTTTGTCTTCTGGATTTCTTGGGTTGACAGATAAATGTTACCTTGACAGTTTGGGTTATTCTTTTTGGAATGAATTGTTTAGGAGTTGATTGTTTTAGCTATGATTGAAAGTGACACAAACATCCCAGGAAAACCATGGAACCGTGTGTTGGTAGATGATATGGGATGAAACATAACATGGCTATCGGTTTTATTAGGACTTGAAAAACAAAACCACGTATTTTTGTCTAGATGAGACTTACTCGGTTTCTCAGGTCTTCTGATGAGAATGAACTTTCCGGGTGCAAGACCAAGTTTTTTTTTTTCTTCTGAAACATGGTCATGGGAAGTCCCCAGTCTGCCGAATCGTTGCTGAGTTGTCGGATAACAGTATCGTTAATCCTTAGGAGGATCGTTTTGCTTCTAGCCTATGAGAAGTCCCCAGTCGTCCCTTGTCATGTCATGACTGATAATCGAGCCGTCGAGTAACTGAGTCGGAGTGGATCGTCTTCCTCTACCATCTTGACGTCTGGGTCGAAGAATGAGATCGCTGGTTGAAAATTGACATTGTAACCGAAAGATCGAACCTCCCACTGTGGTCGCCAATTGTTTATGGGTAAAAATCGTTTCTGCCGATTTCGGTAAATTCGGTAGGTGAGTGAGAAACTGGTTCAAACCCTAAACAAATGTGCTGCACGTGAGCATTTTATAGATTCGAGAGATCAATCTGTACAAGTCCGGCCTAAACCAAGAAATGGTCGTTCCATACTTGCTTCGGTCACAAAGTGTAGGAGAAGGGTTGATTTGGGGAGGGAAGCAAAGAAAGGTGTTGAGACCAGAATAATTCTGGGAGAGTAGTGTCTCGACTTGTATCAGAAAGTGAAAGCTTCGGAAGCTTGCAAGAGATGAAAGCTTTTTTGGAGAGCTTGAAAAGTTTCCTTTTCTGAGAGTGTAGTATTTTTCTCCTGACCGAGACTTGTTGTCTGGTGGAAATAGGTAAGACCTATTTATACAAGTCGAGATTGAAACGTACCCTGGCCTTATGAAGGAAGAGGGTAAAGGGTGAAATAATGGGAGGAGGTGGTAACCGTATGGTGTTAATGGGTGAAAACGTTTTCACCATTATTTCCTCTTTTATTTGACCGCTTTATTCCTATTCACGCTTTCTTAATGTAAGCGTAGTGTACGCTGCATGCTGTGACCGCCAAACCAAAACCCTGGAAAGCATCCCCCATTTTGTGTTGATGTCTCGAGTGTTGGTTGCACCTTGAGTGCAAGTGGCGCTGCTAGAGGCGCGTGTGGCATGTGCCAATGGCATGTGCGGAATGCCTTTGTTGCGGGTTGCACCTCGAGCGCAAGTGACAATGACAGAGCTGCTAGTGGCGTGTGTGGCATGTGCCAATGGCATGTGTGGAATACCTTGGTGGTAGGTTGTACGTTGAGTATTAGGCTACCAGTGTGGACGTGTGAGAAAAAGCTACCAGCGAGCACTAGTCCGAAAGGGCTATAAATCACGTTTTTAAATGACAAATTAATTACGTGAGTAAGGTATTACATACAAATTCCGTCATATAATATGAAAATAGTGGGGTCCACCATTTAACATATAAAAACTGTCATTCTAAAACGTGATAATTTCGTAGGTGCGTGACTTAACATTGAACTATTATATCACGGAATAAATCCGACAAATATTTTAAGTTTTAATACACCCACCACTAGTATTATATTACGCACCCAGAAATGGCTAACCACATATAACGCCGCGTTTCTATGAGTTCGAAAATGGTTAGCCACTGGCTTAGTTGCAAAAAATATATCTTCAGACGAGTGTTCAGTTTCCAATTTCAGAATCTCGTTCATTATCGATTCGTTTTCGAAAACTCAGCCTTTGTTGTCTTCATGGATAATCCTTGGTTTCTAAGTTCATTTTCAAAAACTCAACACAAATCCGTGCCAATTATAAATCTTCATCATCGCATATATTATTAGACCGAAGGATGATATTCAAACCTATTATTTTATTTTATTTTTGATGAAAAAGATCATATATTTATTTTGGATTGGATATCTTTTTAATTTTTATTTATTTTGTGTCGAAAATCTATGCCTGCCATATCCAAATTTATTCTATTTTATATATATTTTTGGAATTTTTATTCTTATCGAAAATCGATAATACAGTAATACCAAATACATGAATTCTTCGTAGCATAAAAGAACCACAGGTGCTTCTCACACACTTATCTCAATGCGTATGAGAACTTAAAACCAAACCTGTGCCCAAAAATCCGTAGGAGGATTCTACGCAAAAACTTAGGTTTTTTCTCCGCTCACTTATCTCGCTCTCTTTCTCGTTTTGTTGTCCTTTCCTATCTAACTCCGCCTCTACGGAAAAACCCTAACATGGAGACACCTTCTCTTTTCTTTTACTCTCTCAATTTTTGACGAACAAGAAGAAGAGCTAGTCAATGGGAGCTTGAAAGGTAATATTTAACTCATTTATCTTACAAATAGCTTAATATTTCCTTTTGACAGAAAACCTCTCTTATGGTCTCACCTTCCTCGATGAAGAATATGAGTGCAACCAAGTGGAAAAGGGATAACACATGGAGATTTGTATGGCTCGAGAATTGATATGTAATCCACCGAGATTCTAAAAATACGGGTCTAAGTAAAATATCCGTAATCTGCTTGGATTGGTAGACCCCAAGTTTCTCTGATGATCTAAATTTCTGCTAGTGTATTATCTACCAGGATTGGATATTAGGTCTGATCATCAATTTTAGCTGTCGATTTAAGGGTCTATCGTGAATTGATTAGTTTTTGTATTGATTTTCTTGTGAACATCTTAATCTTTTAATTTGACTTTTGTAATTTGATTTCTTGGGTTTTTGAATCTAGTATTTTTGTAGGTCAGAGAAGAAGCAGCGAGAGGATGCTTAATTTCAAATGAAGGAGGAGGAGGAGATGGAGACTACTTTGAATTTCAATTGTCAACTAAAGAGGTTTGATTTTATTTCTGATTTAATTAAAGTTTTTCTCTTGATTTCATTGCTAAAGAACTCGCAAGATTTAAAGCCACAGAAGGGAGAAGGTTTTTCCCCCGACTGGTAGTCAGAGGGAATTGAGTTTTAATTTTTCATTCCATGTAAATCAATTATTAATCGCATCTGGAACTCTAATTAGGTGGACAAAGGGTTTCTCCATGATGTGGTTAGCTCTTTATACCTCTTCTAGTTTGTATACTTTAGTCATGTATATATGACTGTAATTGAAGTAAGAGAATGGCGAGTAGATATCGCAAACTGTAATAGTAGTTACTGACAGTGTTCATGGTTCATAAAGGTAATTTCTTTAGACATTACAATAGGCTTTTTTGTTAGTATTAATCACTCATAAGTAGACGTATCCAGTCCTTTTAGACTTAGACTCTTGTATGTAGACAGTAATAAGTCAACGTTCTTTGCTTATTCACTTTTTTTTTTTTTTTTTTTTTTTTTTTTTGTTTTGGGCTTTGGCAATGCCAATACAAGCTTGCCTGTTAGAGTGCATTTGGTTTAGCTTGCATGTTTACTATGTGAAACGATGCAGTTGTTTTTCTAGTATTTAGTGCTTGTGACAAAAATGCTGGGTGTGATTGTTTTAGTTGCCTATTCAATGCAGTAGGACGACTGTCTCTTAGCAGCACTTCGGCGAACTCACAACTTAAATTTTGCATATTCATTTAGTTCTCATTACTTTTATTTGCATTTGCACTAACAACTTTGGCCACCTATCCTTACATGTCGTACAATATTACCCGCAATAACTACGTAACATTATAACATCATTACATCAGTTAACTCGTTAATGTTATGGAGCTTGTTTTTGTTCTTTTAATTTCGTACTTGAACTTCCTTTACCGTTTTATTTTCTGATAATGATTCTTTCGATCCCCTGTGCTAGGTGATAAAGATGTGGTGGTGGAACTAACTAAAGCCTTAGACAGAAGGGCATAGATATGTGTGTTGCAGCTTTAGACAGAAATGGCATAGATATGCGTGTTGCAGCTTTGGTAAATCAATCTTTCTTCTTAGTTTAGAGTTTCCTTGTGCTATTGCTACTTGCATAATGGTTTTTCAGATTCAGTTTATAACTGGCATTGTTGATGCAGGTGAATGATACAATTGGTACATAAGCTGGAGGCAAATGCTTCAATAATGATGTTGGAGCTGCATTTTTTTTTTTGGGAATTAACTGGAAAAAAATGCAGTATATGTAGAGTGTGCACACGTCATTCCTAAGTGGCATGGTCTCCTACCTAAATCAGGTGAGTTAGTTCGTAGCCTTCACCATTATCACTCCTTAGAAAATTTTATCCTAATTCGAATATGCTTTTTCTTCTTTTTTCCTTTCTAATTCGCTAGGTAATCAACATGGAGTGGGGTAACTCATGTCGTCACACCTTCCTGTGACTGAATATGATCAGGTTTTTGCCATTCCCAGATTTGATGGTGGTTACGAGAAAATGGAAGGACATGTTTGGGGTATGGTTTTTGTTCCCTCATGAAGTTGGACTCTTTACTCATTTTCCTATCCACAACACCTTCGTTGTACCGGTTACACTTGCATATATTAATACTCAAGAGCTGCGAATTGATGACTATTAAACATGATTGATGAAATCATTAATCCAAGAGCGATGTTGAGCAATAGAGATGATGCAGTACTTGGGGATGTTTCAAGACCTGACATGATTAAGTGGCCAAAAGGTTCTGTAATTTCTGTAGGAGGGCGACAATTTAAATTTTCAGTATGATTGTTGATTGATTACAATTTAAGTTTCCAATATGTAACTAGGGGTTGCTATTTATCTTCCGATTTGTATTCAAATATTTCATTTTATTGGAAAAATAATTAATAAAGTTTTAGATTCAGTTAAAATCATAATTTTGTTTCACATCCAGATTCCAAAATTAATTTCCGATACGGCGATACCTGGTATATGAATCTGGGCGAATTTCAAATTACACCAAACCGCAATCTGACCGGATTTCAAATTCGTCAGAAAATGCCGGAACATTCTCGTCGGGATTAATATTATAACAGGTTTTAATCGTTATTGATAACCGTGCTTTTCTAGTGGAGTATATCTACAGTTATTAAATTTTACATGTAAGAACCGTGATTTTTTTATGGCGCGCATCAACCGTTGTTGTATTTTACATGCAATAACCATGATACTTAATGGCAGATTTTGTAATGTGATTTTAAGTCACAAATTTTATTCGTCATATTTAATAACATTCTCTGTTTGTCATTTATAAAGAGTCACACCAAATAAATAACGGTTTGAATAACAGATGAAAACCGTGATAAACCATGTTTTATAACAGATTTCATTCGTCATTTATAGCCCCTTCTGGACTAGTGGAGCATGTTGGCATGTGCCAATGGCATGAATGCCAATTTAGGTCGCGCCTTGGTAGAAAAAGCTACCAGCGATGCATGTTGGCATGTGCCAATGGCATGCTCGGCCATTAGGGCCACGTTCGGGTGAGAAAAGCTACCAGCGAGCGTGTTTGGCATGTGCCAATGGCATGCTCGGCCATTAGGGCCACGTTCTGGTGAGAAAAGCTACCAGCGAGCATGTTTGGCATGTGCCAATGGCATGCTCAGCCATTAGGGCTACGTCCTGGTAAGAAAAGCTACCAGCGAGCGTGTTGTCATGTGCCAATGGCATGCTCGGCCATTAGGGCCACGTCCTGGTAAGAAAAGCTACCAGCGAGCGTGTTGGCATGTGCCAATGGCATGCTCGGCCATTAGGGCCACGTCCTGGTAAGAAAAGCTACCAGTGAGCGTGTTGGCATGTGCCAATGGCATGCTTGGCCATTAGGGCCATGTCCGGCCATTAGGGCCACGTCCTGGTAAGAAAAGCTACCAGCGAGCGTGTTGGCATGTTCTAATGGCATGCTCGGCCATTAGGGCCACGTCCTGGTAAGAAAAGCTACCAGCGAGCATGTTGGCATGTGCCAATGGCATGCGTGGCCAATTTGGCCTAGGTTGCACGGTTTGCAAGCCTAGGTGCGGGCGCTACTTTGGCATGGCGCGGCTAGGGCCAAGGTAAGGGTGTTTGGCTTGGCGTGGCGTGACCAAAGTAGCTATGGCCAAGGCAGAGTGTGTTTGGCATGGCGCGGCTAGCTTGGGCTAGGTGTGGGCTGGCATGATTTGCCATTGGCACGGAGGTGCGGCTAGCATGGTTGGCATGCTTTGGCGCCTTTGGTGTGGCTGGAATGATTTGCCATTGGCACAGAGGTGCGGCTAGCTTGGGCTAGGTATGGATGGCATGATTTGCCATTGGCACGGAGGTGCGGCTAGCATGGTTGGCATGTTTGGCGCGTTTGGTGTGGCTGGCATGATTTGCCATTGGCACAGAGGTGCGGCTAGCTTGGGCTAGGTGTGGCTGGCATGATTTTCCATTGGCACGGAGGTGCGGCTAGCATGGTTAGCATGCTTTGGCGCGTTTGGTATGACTAGCATAGCTAGGGCCAAGGAAGAGTGCGTTTGGCATGGCACGGATAGCTTGGGCTAGGTGTGGCTGGCATGATTTGCCATTGGCACCGAGGTGCGGCTAGCATGGTTGGCATGCTTTGGCGCATTTGGTGTGACTAGCGTAGCTAGGGCCAAGGCAGAGTGCATTTGGCATGGCGCGGCTAGCTTGGGCTAGGTGTGGCTGACATGATTTGCCATTGGCACAGTGGTGCGGCTAGCATGGTTGGCATGCTTTGGCGCGGTTGGTGTGGCTGGCATGATTTGCCATTGGCACAAAGGTGCGGCTAGCTTGGGCTAGGTGTGGCTGGCATGATTTGCCATTGGCACAGAGGGGAATTAGGGTTTTGTTCGTTGTAACCCTAATTTGAAAAAAAATACCCCCTATTAATTACTGACTACATGCATTAAATGTTCTAATAAATGTGTCACCGGTGACATTAGGTTATTTGGGGTTTTACGATTTTACCCTTTATTTAAAAACCACCATCAACACTTACATAGGAGAGTTAGTCTCATGTTTGAGAGAGTTAGGCATTCACCAAGAGGGTGAATGGCCTGTTTTGGTCCATGTGATGGACGAGTTTTGTAATCTTCCTTTAGTGCAATAAAATGGGTTTGTTGCGATATCTTTGTTTTCATTATGTTGCCGATGTTGTGTGAGAATTGTTCAAGTACATGGCAGAACCTCTTATGCTTATGGGGGCATGAAGAGTTAGAGAGAAAGAAGAAAAGACTTCCGTTGTGCAAAGCCTTATGAGTGAAGGAAGATGCGTACTTTGATGCAAGTATGCAAGGCTGAGTACTTGTGGGTGATGTTGAATCACTGAACCAAAAAGTATTGCCGGTCATGTCCCATGAAAATTTTAGGAGATTAAATGGGCGTCTGACAGTCTGGTATCAGAGCTGTGTTAGGGGACACAGTTGCTGATTTTTCTCTCTTTTACTCAAGTTGGTGTCATTTGTTTGTCAAATTCAGAGAAGAATTGTTTGGGTTTCGCTAGTATGGAGACTAGAATAAATTGATCTTGTGTGGATAGATCAATTGGAATGAACTTGAAGCTTGAAGTAGCAGCAGGCCATGAAAGTTTATGACAAAGGTGTCAAAATTCCAGCCAAAAGTGTTAGGCGAACGCGGAAGAATCATTGAAAACCGGGTTTTCAAGTGATTGCATGACAAAACTAAGGAGTATGCTGACTTCTATGGTGCAATTCAGGTGTTAAAGTCCATGTTTCTCACAAGTATGCGAAGATTATGCATTTGGAATGCATTCTTTCGTAGTGTTATCAGTAGCGAGTACATTACATGTGTGGTAATGGGAATTTTAGGGGAAATTCCTGAATACAAAGAAGTTGATAGCCTTTGCAGTGGCAAAGTAGATGAAGAACATGTCTATGTGATAGATTGAAGGTGTTTTCATCATAGCCAGTTGATGGAAGATTATAGTTATCTCTCTCGAATTCATGTACCTTGGTGGTAATGCAAAGTCTGGTTGCGAACCAGCATTTTTGTGGCAATGTGATGCCATAAAAGAAGAGTTGGATGGCCAATTCTTATCTAGCATAGAGCTTATTGAAAGGATGAAGAAATAAGCGCAAGTTAGGGGAAAACCGATACACCACGGTCTTGCGTTTGCAAATTATTCTTCGTTGATGCTAGATGCACACAAGGAGTGTGTTTGCACCTGGTTTATGAGTGGGATCAATATGCTTGGACAAGGGTGTCCAAAGACCTGCATTTGATCATAACGACAAGAGGATATTCTTGTCAACTACAAATCAACAATTGTTGCTACTGAAGTTGATTTTGGAGAAGGGGAAAGACAAGAGTAACCAGATATGCATGGGCAGTAAAAATGAGTTCCAAGTTTGAAGAAGAATGCGGCATTCTTACTTCATGGAACGTAGGCAGTGGCGCCTCATTTGCAAGGGTTATGGCCTTGTTTGCAACTGTCTGAAGTGTTTATCCGCGGAAGTCATTGAGTGATATGACTTTGCTGAGCTCTATGGTGATGCTCAGAATCACCAAGTTAAGTCCGTTCCAGTTGTGCAAAGGTGCACAAGTTTGTATCAAAATTTGGGTGCTAATTGGCATAGCATGTATGCAACAGTAGCATGCACCAAATGGGATTTGGGCATGGCCAGAATGCATAATGCGTGAAGAAATGCAAGTTAGACAAATTGTGGATGTGGGAAAGATAAGGACAAAGTGGTGGTGATGCATAATGATGGCATGTGGCCATTTTTGAGGAAATCTTCATGACAGCTAAAGCAAAATGATAGCATCAGTCTAAAGGAGTATTCAACTAATTGTCAATTATAGTGTGCTTCGTTATGGGAGTGGCATACGAATGTTGATAGTTGGAAGAGTGCATGTGGCAAAGTGAATTACTACATTGGGGATAGTAGGTGCTGTCTCGCTTCCTTTGTTGCTTAGAAGCGAAGTTGAAGTCAGTATTGCAAGGCTTGTTAGGTCTTACAAGTTGCAATCAGTTGGCGCGAGTATTTGCTCAAGTTTGAGTATACTTTCAGTTTAGGTCGAGTGGACCTTGGTGTTGGAAATGAAGTCTCTCTATGTAAGGTAGTAGTGAATGAGGGTATTTGAAGTGAAAGATCTTGCCTCTTTCGTTCAAAGTAAAGCTAGTTCGCATGGAAGATGCTACATAGCATATTAAGCCAAAATATGCAAAAGAAGACGCTGAAAGTGAAAGAAGCAAATAGAAGAGTTGGTGGCATAGTCGAGTTTGCTGTTGAGAGTTATGTGGAAGTGCGAAGGCATTTGGCAGCGAGTGCATGGAGTAACGCAGCAAGAATGAAGATGTAAGTCCATCAAGTATATGAGTTAAGAGTAACTCATAGTTAGGAAGAACATGATGTTGTTTTTCCACTACATTAAAGCGTAGCAGTTTGAAAGAGCAAGTGATGCTTAAATCGCTGGTTTCAAAGGCGCGTGAAGAGGATGCCTGGCCCAAAGAGGCGTTGTGATGTCACGGGTATCCTAAGTCATGACTATACCAGAGTCATGCATTTCAATCATGATGTTGCGACAATGCAAGCAAAGAACAGCAAGGTGCAAGTTCTTTGGCATACAAATGATGCAAGTCCAAGAAGGTGAAGTTTGCAACATGATTTGGAGGCCAAATCTAGTGAAAGTCCTGAAGTTTGCAAAGTGCAGCAAAGGTTATAGATTGCGGCGCATACCAAGAGTGGTATTAAATCATAGAATGCATACCTTAAGGCATGGCATGATTTGGCGTAGGCGCATATGATTGAAGGATTGAAGTCAAGTTTTGTATAAGTCCTGTCAAGTTGCGTGGTGCAACTAAAGTCGGAAAGAGAAGGCATAAAACTATGGCAATGATCAGTGTGATCAGTTGGGAGGAATCATTGCTTGCGTGCACTTAGGCGCAAATGATTCAAGCAAAGTTCAAGCATAATTCAGGGAGTGGAAAGAGGAATTTCCAAGTTGCATTTGGGTGTTGATATGCGATTGTAGTGAGAGTTAGAACGTCTGATCAACGTGACAACAACAATACAAGTCAGTAGGATCAATGGCAAGGCAGTAATCTAAGTGATGGCATTTGGTACTAGGCATAAAAGTTTTGGCAAGAATGAAGGCCAAACAAAGTTTGCTGATTTATGAGAAGGGCTCAGAAGCGTACAAGGCCAGAGAACAAGTATAACGAGTATACTTTGTTGCGTTCAACGAGGGCGTTGAACGGATTAGGTGGGGGAGGTCTATTACGGTCTTTGTAAGGGGACGCACGATGATTGCGCGTCCGCGAGTTGCGGGCCAAGTCGAGTTCCGCCCAAGTAATGGTGCAATGCGAAGCTATAATAGCGCAACGCAAGCCATAATAAACGATATTCTTGAATAGACTGGCAAGTGTCAAGAATGGCATAAACCCATAGGGCCAATGTAATGCAAGTGCAGCATTACATTGTAAACACATTTGGCTAAGTGATGAAGCTTATTGGCCGACACAATGAAGCTTCATTGAAGGTTTGGAAAGACATGGCCAAAGTGACAGATGCAACATGCGATGTTGGCATTGATGCATATCCATGGAATTGAGTTGGCCCAAGCTCAAGGAGGATGCAAGAGTGAAGAATAGACTAAGAGTTGGTCTATTGAATATATTCAAGGTTGGCCAAAGCTTGAATAATGCAAACAAGTGGTAATGCAAGAGTTGCATTACTATTGTCAAGCTAATTGGCGAAGTGAAGCATATATGACGCATGAGTAACTAGAGTGAGCTTAAGGAGCTGGCATCGATGTTTGAAGCTTAAGGAATGTCCGTGCATGAGTTTAGAATGATAAGCATGCGGGGCCAAGAGGATCGAACGTTGGCGCAAAGATGAATCCGGTATGGCACATCAAGTGTGCAATACGGCTCAAGTGATGGTTATAAGTTGGTTATTGGCTTCACAAGCGTGCCAAAGGTGCGAGACAAGTTAGAAGGCTTATGAAATGATTTCATAGCCTTGGTAGAGTGTTCATAACCACCAAGAACAGGTGTGGCATCTGTTGGCTTGACAACACAAAAGGTGGCAGTTGGAAAAGCAAGCTGGCGGTTATGGAAACTACCTGATGGGACACATGGCTGTTCCATGCGTGTGCAAGTGTTGTGCACGGTTTTGGCCATTGTAACTACTTTTGTATAAATAGTCTAAGGAGTGGGAAAAATCAGTAGGCTTATATAGGAGAGTTAGTCTCATGTTTGAGAGAGTTAGGCATTCACCAAGAGGGTGAATGGCCTGTTTTTGGTCCATGTGATGGACGAGTTTTGTAATCTTCCTTTAGTGCAATAAAATGGGTTTGTTGCAGTATATCTTTGTGTTCATTATGTTGCTGATGTTGTGTGAGAATTGTTCAAGTACATGGCAGAACCTCTTATGCTTATGGGGGCATGAAGAGTTAGAGAGAAAGAAGAAAAGACTTCCGTTGTGCAAAGCCTTATGAGTGAAGGAAGATGCGTACTTTGATGCAAGTATGCAAGGCTGAGTACTTGTGGGTGATGTTGAATCACTGAACCACAAAGTATTGCCGGTCATGTCCCTTGAAAATTTTAGGAGATTAAATGGGCGTGTGACAAAGTCCACCTAAAGGTATTAAGTGAATTGTCATTGTATAACATAGCAATACATGACGAGCACATTACTCTAACAGAAGTCTTGGACAGTTATGAAACAGGAAAAAAATGAAAAGTGTTGGTATAAATCATGAGAAGTTTCTGTTTCATTGCTATCTTATGATTCAATTATATCTAGCAGGATGTAATATAACATCCCTCTGTTCTATGTTTCAGATGACCAAAAACTTCTTAGAGTACATGGAGAATACTACATACTCAGACCAGTTAAGTAGAACAATATATGTCAATACTCATTGGAAAAAAAATCCCCACAAAAAATTTGTTACTTTGATCAAATCAGAAACAGTTGTACATATACCAATGAAAATGGAACTTTCTAGTGAGAGGAGGCGTCATTATAGCAATCAAATAACCATATCATTCATTACCCAGACTTCCAGTTTTATGTTAATAGCTGCAAATCTTTTAGCAGGATGACTGGATGAGGCAAAATCACATAATAACATATACTTCAAGTCTTCAACCTCTTTTTGTTGGTGTAGATGCAAAAGGATCTGTAGGAGAACTCATACATTATGTCATTGGCATTGCAAGAACTTTCTTCAAGCCTTTCCAACTAAAATTTGATCAAATTATGTCACTTGCTTTCTTTCAACATCCCAATTTTAGGAAGAATATCTGTAAGGAATTTTGAAGCTACTGCATTCCATGTTTTTACGCATCTCTGCACAAAATAGAATTCATGATATAATGCACGTTCACGGAACAATTTCAAGAGGATACATATAGTTAAAAGTTGAACCAAAAGGTGTTCAAAGACTAGCAACCAAAGCAAAAAAAAAAAAAAAATAGTTAAAAATCCAGTTGCATCCAAAATACTACACAACTCGGATGCAACATTGATTGACACAGCCCTCCTGAATAGAGTACATTTGGGATGCAACAATTCATACTGATTTCGGGCTGAAAGTTTCCAATCATCTATTACTATTACAAAACCACATCTAAAAAGACAAAATTATCAACTTTGAAATAACCCTTAATGTAACAATTCAAGACTTTAGTCAGAAACTTTCCTCCACTCTTGAAAGTCTTTATTAAAATTCAACTAATCTCACACCAAGGACAGCCTAAATGACATGTTTTCATGTTTGTTTCTGAACCTAGATGTCAAAAAACAACAAATTCTCCAAACCCAAAGCTCAAAGAATGGATTCATTGGTAGTGCCTTTAATCAAAATATTGAACCTATCATATGTCTCTACATCACATGATGACATGGTAGAGATTGTTATAGTTTGGTCATGGCTCTGCTATTCCATGAATTTCCAAATCTGTACATTACAAGAGAAAAGAAGTCAATTAAAATGAGTCATTAAGAATTAGATCTGAAAACTGACTGATTTTAGTAGAAATTTGATACTTACTCTACGGACCCGCTCAGACCAAATACCCAACAAACCGATACAATCCAGGAAGATATGTTATGAAAACCCCATTTCCGAATCCCTCATACCAAATACCCAAATCCTCCTTATGAAACACAAAATCCACACTCCATTTGTAACCCTTCGATTTAGTAGAGATTGTGGTGCTGCTGTATGTAATAATGATGGTGGTGTCGGTGTTGATAAGGAAGAAGAAGACGGTTAATGGAGGAGGATTATAGATCCGCCGCCGTAAACTGCTTGGTCTGGTTTTTATAAGTAAAGGTGTGTAATCTTACTAAACCCTGACACCTTATATTGGAATACTAAATGGCCCATGAGACGAGGAACGACATCAGCACTACACGGGGCTTTTAGGCACTTGGCACTACATCGAGCCCGTGCCAAATCAAATGCGCCACAGTGATTAAGTTTACTCGCACTGACATAGTGTAGTAGCTTTACAGTTCCTGGAGTTTACAGTACCCGAAGGAAATATGAGCAATATAATGATAGTAAAACGGCATACAAACTAGCTCTGGCCTCCATGTATCACATCCAACCTCAGAGTGTTTATGGGTACTAGACGATTTCCTAAAACCCTTAAGATCGTAGGTCTTGCAATTTTTTTCATACCTTGACCGCCATATAGTGTTCCAGTACCACTCAAATGATAGAGCTTCGTTTCTGCAACATGATGATGTTACTACGGTCCAAGATTGAATTCAAGGAATACTACGATAAGGAAGATACAAGCAACCACGATCGTCACTCCGCTGCCTAGCGTTGTTGCTGACCAGCTCAATTCCAGTTAAAGCCACGAAGGAAGTCAGTTCATGAAGATGAACTGAATCTGATGACCAGGAAAGTGTCACGCCGATGGAAACAACACAAAGCATGTTTCATCCTCAGCTGAGTCCCGAAGATCCAAGTAAAATCTAAACCGAAGATGCAAAGACTGACGATGGTGCAATGCAAACTTATCATAGTATTCCTTGAATTCAATTTTTTTATCCACATACCCAGTTGGATTTACCAAGGTCTTTCTTTTTAGTCGGCCTGTAGAGGTTTGCAATACAAATAAATTTTTGTTTATACACACAGACGAATCTAACAAGAAGAAATAGTAGGCTGTTACATGATCTTCTGTAGTTTCATGATCAAGCCTTACTTACTGTTAATACAACAACCACAAGAGGGCCTTTTCAAAGTTCTTCTTGACCTCCTCAATCTTAAGTTTACTTCCAGTTGGTTCATATATTGTCACGTATAGCCCATACCTGATACGATCAGCTGCTAAACATTCTTGACCCTATCCTTGTCAAAGTCATAAAATTCAGGATGGGGAACTTCATTCTTGACATTCTTGTTGCAGCTTTCAGCCTTTACATCTTTCCCCTATTGACACTTGCAGCTTCTTCCGATTGCGCATTTCCTTGGATCATTACAAAACCTTGGTGCAAACCCTGGAGGGGGCTGCATTTGTAAATCTTTTTCTTGTTTCTATTTTGTGAACATACATTGCTTTCCAAGTACCAGATTTCTCCAACTCAAATTTCACCAAGAAACTTACAAAAATTAAACACCTACTCAATGAAAACTCTTTACACATCATATCCCCCTAGTTAGATCCAAAATAAACACAAAAATTCAAATGCTAGTACACAGAAATTGATGAGTGAATATAGAAAAGAGGGTGTTTTTTTGTTTTGTTTTTTTTTTCCCACTTACTTGTTGATTGCCTTCAAAAACAATAAAGAGAACAACACTGCAAATTTTGACGAACAAACTGAAACTTTCTGCCATTAGCGGACTCTGTGAATGGTGAAGCTTAAGCTTAGGGATGAGTTTGCTAGTAACACTAAGTCTTAATCAAGATGTAGAAGATAGTAGTAACTGACCTGCATTATTATCACTAGGCTTATTTAATCAGAGTTTCTACACCTTGGCTTATCCATCCTCTACATAGTAGAAGAAATTAGTAAACCATCAAAGTCAGCTTCCACTCCTCCAATATTTAGTACCCAAGTATAGGATCTCTCGATATTACTAGGCAAGTAAGCAGGACTGGGCATGCCAATTATGGGAAAGCAGGGATAACGAAGCTCAAGATTACACTTGGTCATTAGAGAGCTCTGGTCGTGTTTGTTTTGCACTGATCAAAGGACTAATTTACTTGACTATGAACATTAAAGTAATACCGAAGAAGGTATTTTCTCAGCAACAGTCTCACCTTTTTAACAGACTCCCAGTTGTGGTATGCAATAGGTGGAAACTTCTTAGCGCCACGTTAATGTCGTCTCCTCCTTTGTGAATAATTGGCCAACCTATTGGGCAAGCAAACGAAACAATCTCAACTTATTTGTAGCTAGGTCACTGATAAATTGTCTATCTACCATTACGATTTTGATAGACCGAAAAATCAAGAGTGTTGTAGTATACTACCTAGATAAAGAAGCTGTAGGCACCTTATGGTCCATATCGCTGGCCATGTGGGATCCAGCAATCACTAGCTTGTTACTCTCCACGGAAAACCATTGTCAACTTCACCAAGAACAATGTGAAATCAGGTTGAAATCTTGTATTATCAATCATGAATTCGTCATTCATGGGTCATTGAATTCCCAAACTTCATAATCCAAACATAAAGAAGAATACAAAGTCTCTGAACATTATTATCTAGAAACATTAAGTCTTGCTATATTTAAATTAACCTGCAATTGAATCTTGCAAGACTCAAAACATTTCACATCGAAAATCCAAATTTATATTCAATCTCAGACTGACTAACTTCTGTACATATTTAGAATTTTTGAAAGTGAGTTATTACATATGAGAAGTTCCTTCAAATATATGAGCTTGAAATTGAATAATTTGATTCCATCACTGCAATAGGATGTAAAATTAACAACAGATACCCAAAAATTGTAGATTCAAATTGTTCAACAACATTCAATATTTACATATGGAATTTTATAAAATAAATAAAATTGGTTACATTTGATAGACAATTTCACTTTCCCTAGCCTGCAATTCCCCTGCTGTGAATCATGCAGAACAAGAACATCAAGATGCATGAAAGATGCAAAAAAATGAAATCAGGATCCTTTACTACCGGTTAATCTACATCGTATCCAATTTAGTTATGAGAGGAAAAATCATAGTGCTGAGGAGGTTGTTCCCGATAATCCATTTCGTAATCAGAACAAACCGAAATGAAAGAGCTTTTGTCTGGATAGAGATCCAAAACCAGAGAGATCAGACGAAAGACGGCGAAGGTGTAGTAAAATTAAACTAGAGAGCTTTTGTTGGTTCAGTGAGAGTGTAGCTACCAGTTTATAAGCAAACCCTAAAGTGTGCCCCTTATCCTTATCAAGGGTAACGATGTAACACTACAAGAGTCCCACAGAATCGGCCCACTTTGCATCAGAAAATGAGCACTAACGTGATATGTCAACACCAGATGAGAATATGGCATGGGCACATACCAATTGGTATTTTCTCTGATGCCCATTTCCAATTGGTATTCTTCGAAATTGGCATGGGGTATACTTCCACCATTATTTCTCTGATCAAAGCAACTGTGACGGTGTGTAATGACCCTGTCTGAACCATTGTGAGCAGACCATTTCCTCAGAGCGTAGCAGCCCACGTAACTTCACACTTGAAGAATATGGCATGGTAGTCGTTGCTGCTATAAGCAACAACGTCTGTATCGAAGAATGAGTTGCTGGAATTGTCAGTCAAGGACCCTCTGGTTAAGTTTTTCTTTGATCTCTCAGGGTCCGCATGCCCATTTCATCAGACCTTAGCAGCCCAGCTAACTTCACACTTGAAGAACATGCATGCTTGATACCTGGTCAAGTATTTCTTTGAACCCAATAAGAAAACATCTGCTTGATATCTCAGGGAACACTGACTCTCTACATTTCTTATTAGTCTGTACTTTGTAGGAGGTAGTTTATATTTCCTAAATCCTACCAAGCTATGCTCATATTTCCTCCGTGTCCGGTTAAGTTATGCTTATATCGCCTCCAGGAACTGTAAAGCTATTATTATAGTCGCCTATGTTTCCTACCGGCACATTAAGAAACAATTGAAATTCAACCCAGAAACCGTGTGGAAAGCCAACGTCTAGTTTCTCTCTAGCACAACTACCATTATAAATTTTGCACAAAAAAGTTATGTCTAATTTTTCTTTTTTTTCTGAAAATCCTATAACATGCCCTTCTTATGTTATTGCATTACATGAATCGAAACACCATTTTATCTTTTTCTGTGAATAATGTCCACTTGCAAGCACTTAAACCTTTTCAATTTCTATGAACAACTTGGAGGAACTAGGCCAAGAGCTACTCTAAGCACTGATTTCTTGCGACTGTGTTTGCTGATCTTGATAAGTGAGTTTAACTTGAATATCCTTCGGTGGAGAACTATTCACTTCAGCCAAATTTCATTGCAACTTGATATCAGCTGTGTATAATTTTGCAAGAACTTAATCTCTGTGGCGCATTTGGTTTGGCACGGGCTTGATGCTGTGCCGAGAACGTAGAACCCTCATGTAGTGCTGATGCCGTGCCTCATCTCGTGGGCCATTTAGTGTTCCAATACAAGGTGTTAGGGTTTATTAACACCTTACTTATAAAAACCAGACCAAGCAGTACTCACTACCATTTTACGGCGGCGCATCGCTACAGTCACCACTAAATCGATGGGTTACAAATGGAGTATGGGTTTTGTGTTTCATATACTATGGAGAAAGAGAGGGGGGAGTAAGAGAAAATGGTCCGATTTTGAGTATTTGGTATGAGCGAATTCGGAAATTGGGTTTTCATAATCTGTCTTCCGTCGATGTAACATATGATGCGTTTTTGGTATGAGCGGATCCGTAGAATAAGTATCAAAGTACTACTAAAATCATTCGGTTTTCAAATCTAATTCTGAATGACTAATTTTAATTGATTTCTTCTCTCTTGTAATTTACAGATTTGGCGTGGAAATTCTAGGAAGCCGACTGTACAGTGGCAGCTCAGAAAGCGAATTCCTGCTGATGGCATACTTGATGAACTCTCATATGAAACTCCTTGAGATGAAGTTATAGTTGAAAAAGCTTAAAGGAAATGCTTGCAATGTAAATTTGTTTGAAAATACATGTCAACAAAGTTACTGGCTGTGCTCCTGTACAAGGTGTCGACTCAAAGAGGGATTTTACAAACTCTTCAATCTCTGGTGATGTAAGTTTAATATCATTGTTTCTTTTTGCAATCGCTTTTGTTCCCCTAGTTGTAGTCATGGTTTAGCACGAAGCAAACCCATCAAAATATCTAATTTGTAGATGGAGGATTCCATTTCATATGTCTGGTTACTTTGAATCTTAGTAAAACGTTCCTCAAGTAACAGGAGAAAGCTTTCTTGAGATAGACTTAGAAGCTTAGAGCAGACTAAAAAAAGTTCTGATTTCATGTTTGTCAATTGCAGATTCCTTGGAGGAGCTTGAAAAAAAAAGTGGTTGCAACTTTGCCGCCAAAAGCACAAGACCTTGGCAGATGTTTGTAGACGGAACTTTTTACTGGCTGTGTATGGAGAAGGACCAGGTACCAGGTGTCGGATTCAAGGAGAAAGACGCACCCAATATCTCTGGTTCATTCTGTTCAAAGACCAAGGCCATGGTTGAGGATCTATTGAAGGAATATGACAATGTTTGCACTCTCAGGGTTCGCAAGCCCATTGCATCAGACCTTAGCAACCCAAATAATGATCAAGTTATCTTTTGTACATCTAAAACAATACTAGTAATTATAAACAACTTGGTGCGAGGACTGGACTAAAAGCAGTTCCAAGCACATTCTTACAAAAGGATTCTGCAGGTTCCTGCACCTGTTGCTGTTTTTGTTGTTGATAAGTGCGCTTAATGTCTTGAACTTGTATCTATTTACATGAAGTTCCACTGCAGACAAATTTCATGGCAACTTCTAGTGGTCCAATACTGATAACGCTGAGCATAGTCGTAGTTGTATTCTCCAATTGTATCAGAAATGCCAACCAACCTAAGGGGTTCCAGTGGTGGCCTCAATGTTTCTAGGCATTTCAGACAGTCTCAAGCTCACACCATGGCAGCTGTGACCAGAGAGTGTAGCATGGTTGCACATAATGGATTTAGTTTGAATTCACCAGAAAGTCCGTACTCCAGTAGAAATGTAGCTGTAGTTGTCGTATACTAGTCGTACTGGTGCGGTGCCTAGTTGGTTTTTGAGGTTTTTTTTTTTAATATAGAAGCCTTACATGTAGTGTCCCTATTAGTCTTTCTAGGCTGTAGTTCCCACGGCCATCTTTGTAGGTTCAGGGTTCACCAAAGGGGCCTCCTGCAATCTCTTATGTCTGTATCCTGGGAATGACAGGGAAGAATTCCCGCATCCATTCACCATCACTGGCACTACATTCTCCGCTAAGATCATCAGCAGGACAAGTACTGTAGGTGGACTACTATCTAACTTCAAGTGCGACCACAAAGCCCATTTGTAAATTCCAGTGGCAGTAACGTAATAAGAACTACCCCTAGTTCACTTCTCTGTCCATCATTTACCCTAGTAGTATTTAAACAACATTTGTATTAGGGCTTTCCTTTCATTCTCACCGTCTCTCTTCCTAATTGGTTTTCATTTTCACAGCCGCCATAGAACCACCACCATCACCACAATCACAGATCATGGCTTATGTCCATGATCAAAAACAAGAAGATGTGTTCAAGCATAATGATATCTCCTCTCACGTATATATTTCCTCTGCATTTATGAATTCCACCATTTTCCAACATCACTTCCTGATCTGGTATTGAGCTTTGTTATTCCATTTCTTTCTTCGAAATTTCAGCTTTTTCTTTTTTTTTTTTTTTTTGGCGAGAATACCAGGAAGCCTTGCGAGGTAATATGATTCATTCAAAACCAGTTTTGGTTAGATAGATCTTTAGATAAATGATTTCAAATCTTCTAAATGAAATTGCAGGTTACCTATCTCAGATCTCAAATGGTGCTGCTAGGCTACCTCCAAATTTTTGTAGGGTTTTCCAGCTGAGTGAAGCAGCAGGGTGTTTGATATCCAAGTTTCAAAGAAACGTGTGAAAATGAAGTGGAAAATTGCATGAATAGAAGGATATCCAAATTGTAAAAGGCACCAATTGCAGATTGTGTGATATCCAACGTATTATTGTGACTTAGAATCATAACGGTGAGTGTCTATTGAATCAGATAAAAATGTCTTAAATTTGTTAGAATGAATTTTCAAAGCACTCAATTAAAAACTAAAAGATATATTAAGTGGACTATGTAACATGTGATGCTATAATACATGTTTGCCTTCATTATACATGTTGGGTCTAATCAATTTTCTGGTTGTACATCATTTAGGGATTTAAAATCTTTTGGTGTTCTAACATAATTAGAACACCAAGTAGCGCACAAGTGAAAGATCCATTCCAATTTGTAAAGGACCACCAAGAAGGAAAGAAGCTTCAAGATCTCAACCCAATAGAGAGAGCACAAGCAATCTGGGTCATTAAGCCTCCAGTAAAATTCCTATTTACTGTATAGGAATTGTAAATTTCTTTTTATGAAGTTGTAAGCATTACCTTAATCGTTTTTGTTTGGTGTGCGGTTGTTTGCTGGCACAACTGAATATTTCAATGTTTTAATTGATGGAATATTCATTGATTATGAATCACAAGAAAACTAGAGAAAGGTGGGGGAGGTGGAGAACAAGGACATGACACGAGCAAGAATAATAAGCAGGAGGTTGAGAGGCTGATCCAGGAATTGAAGCAGGGAAAAAAAATGAGACATTATTCTTAGGGGCTGATTTGATATTTTTAATTTTTTGCACTTCCATGTTGCAGGGTGCAAATGTTGTTCTATACACCTTTGGAACTGGTACCGGTTTTATGTATACAGCCAACTGAATTAATACTTGTTATTTGTATGTATTAATTTATGAGAGGCATTTTATAATTACCTAATTAACACTCATGGTTAATTAAATCCAGTCTTAGAAACAGTAATCTGATTATCATTTTTACACCAACTTCCTCTCTTCGTACACATTTTTCCATCGAACCTTGTATTTTGGTTTTCACCCCAAGGTCGAAATGTCTTGGTGTGCAATAAGAAGAAGTTTGCCTTCAATCGTCGGACGGGAACACAACATTTGTATATATGAATGTCAATCTTAGTGACTTTGGGATTTCAAGCATTGGCTAGTGCATTGACATCGGTTTTCTGAGGCCGCATGTTCATACGTTATCTAGTGACAGTATTGTCAATTCTTAGTCATGTAATTTTTTCCAAGTTTACAACGTCAATCACAAGGGAGCCATGATGTTACCTAGCTAGGGGAACTCAATATCCAACCAACCATGTTGCTTAATACTGACTAGAAAGAGCAGACACATACAAACTGAAACAAGACTCCATGCAACTTGGCACATTCATGGTCATCCACCGACTCTCACAGCAAACATGTTGAGACTAGTTAAAGATGGATTAGGTAATCTCAAAAAAATTGAAAACTAAAGAGAATACATAAATGAAAAGAAAACAAACTAAGGGACAAAACTTCTCATAATTTTCATTTATTTAATGGGAAAATAAAAAACTTACGGGGGTAGAATTAAACTAGCAGATCGGTTCTTGTGCTCCCGAGACCTGACCTGATACAGACGATTCTGATCCTAAATCTTCTAAGATCGAATGTCAATATGTCAAGTGGTGATCCGGATGAATAACAAAAATAGAAATCCCAAAAATAGAAATCCCAAAAATAAGAGGAATACCAAAAATATGTCATAAGAGGAATACCAAAAATAGAAATCCCATATCATGTGCCACATAAATTATCTTTATATTGGACAATTAAATCTCTCTATATCTTACTAATATAAAAAAAGAGCTCTTTTTGGTAGGAAACCCCTAAATTACTTAATTGTCCCCATTTTTAATATAGTTACATAAATACAATTGTTTTAAAAATAGATCAAAAAATTTAATAACTTAACATCTTTTAATATATACACCGGATTTTTTAAAAATTTATATATTTGAAAAGCTCTTTCAATTATCTACGTAAAGAATACAAATAAGAATAGTAAATTCTTTTTTTAGGAAAAAAATTTCATGGCTTTCAAATTTAGTATTGTTGGATGCGTAAAAATTCAAACATGTGCATCGCACATATGTCCTTACTAGTATATGTAAACGAAACTAGGGTTAACCAAAAATGAAGGTCTAAATGTAGTACCCGGTCATCTAAATCTAGAAATGGTGAACTTTATGGGGAGTCGAAGATCCCGGCTAAACAATTACAAACCACAACTACATCTTTGAACCAATGTTGGATTGTTCATTTTTATCTGGGTTTTTCGTGTGATTCCCATAAAATAAAAAACAATGGGTCAGTCCATACTCACGTCAAAAACACAAGATCGTTGATACCCATAGCCCCAAACTAGCACCTAATATCTGGTCCGAATGGGTTAAGTTTTAGATATTGGCCCAGGTCCGAAGTTGAAGACCTAGGGTTAGTACCGAGTCCTATATAACCTCCTTAACTGATGGTATCTGCCTCTTTCGCTTCCAAGTTCTTCGTCAAAGTTTGCATTCTCTCTCTCCTTAAACTTAGATCTATTAGTCGTCTTCAATCCAAAATTTAAAATTCTCTTCCTCTTGTCCCCAAACAGATCACTGAATGGGAATCCTCACATCAACAAACAATCATCTTTGTTTTAATGTCGTAATGACTTTCCCTCTCATAGCTACCAGCAATTGTTTAAACATGCCTTTATATCCAGTTCCCTAATCTTCAATTACAAGTAGATCTGGAGATATTTTGTGAGAAGTGAGATAGAGAAATCTTGAAGGAGATATCTTGGTAAATATGGAAAACCACCTACAAGAACAGATAAAGGAAGGCTGGTCTAAACCAAGTGATCTCTTTAGCTAATGGAAGAACGAACGGTTCTTGTGTATCTGTTATAATTTGAACTTATTACGGTGAAATCCAAACTTTGGAGTGGAATGTGAACTATTTTATTTGAAATTTGCGGTCGAGATCATATTTGATTGACTTAAATCAATTATGTCTGTTTTTATCAAAAATTAGAGAATGGTTAATGATCCCATTGCACTTCCCTTTACTTTGTTTCAGCTATCATGTTTGGATAGTCAATTATTGTTCCTTGTAAGGAGAATTTGGAAATCCTGCTGATTACAAGGAATTCTTGTAATGCATAAATATCTTTAAGCACCGAAAGTTGTATAAATCCTGTTGTACAAGTTGTAAGGAATTGATGGATATCTTTGGATTCGCTGCGGATGGGAGGAACTTGGAGTTGTTAACCAAGGAAAAGTTTTATTACCTCTTCGCCGGCCATATTTATCATCTGTTAACCCTAAACGCAACAGCTTGAGCAACATCTGGATGCGACCAAATTACCAAGATTGCTAAACAATCCCAGTTTAAACCAAAACTGTTCAAGAAATGAGCCATCTACATGCTAATACTGCGGACCCTGACATAGATTATCATGGACGCCTTTAGCTCAACATCAATAATCTAATCCAGCACCACCAAGATGATCTTCTCCTCAACAAGATGTCTTACCAACATCTCCACATGAATACTCTATAACCACATATCTTCCAACATCATAAGTATCCCATAAGCACCATAATGATGTACTCCTTACACCATTGATGGTCTCTCACATACACCACAAGGGGTGGGATGAATTCCTCACATCTCTAATGAGAATTTCTTTTAGAACTCCATAACTAAAACTCATAGCCTAGACCTCCTTTTATAGGAGTCACAAACTTAACCTACAAGAATAGGGTTTCCTTAACTTGGCTATTAAGTTCCTAGAATTTAGGATCAAGTAAACGATTAGAGTTACCCTAAAATCCTTGACCGGCTAAGTTTTGGAATAAACCAAAACTTCTTTTACGTGCTAAATTTTGAGTTACCTAAAATAACTCAAACATCACCGACTGAGTTTGAGTTTTTCCAAACTTGAACTCTTCACCGACTGTCCCCACAACACCTTCATACTTGCAGAAAAATACCAAGGACGTAATTCCAAATTAGCAATCCATGTGTCCGAATTGAGCCAACGTTCAGTGTGGCCTTCAAGTTGCCTATTTGGCTATTGCAAAGGACGAGGAAAGCAGCAGTACCAATTTCGTAACTCATAAAAGTTCATCAAATCCGAATCATTGAATGTTTACTGAATTAAGCCCAATGCTGTCAGGATGATTGGAAAGATCATTTATGTATTGGTGTCATCTACTAGAACTTCACCACATAGTATTGACATAAGTTTCTGCAATGTTAGCAATTCAGAATCCTCTGAGACTGACTAAAGCTCCTACGCATTGTTGGTCTTGCAAAACGCCCGAATCAGGAGTGTTTTCATCAATCGCATTCACTCATGTGCGACAGTACCGAAATACTCAAGACTTCTTACCATACGCCCCAGAGAAGAATAAGGTAACCAGTTGTTTGTTTTGTAACTTTGCTAAATTCCCAAGCTTTGGTGGCATTTCTCCACTGAGTTCATTGTGACGAGATTCCTAATCTGACAAGGAAGGGATCCATTTAACTTGTTATCACTGAGTTGAGGGACATTAATTCGTGGACAAATCCGATAGAATAAATTTCCAATCTCTGTGAGAAGTTTAAGGAAAATGATACTAACATCACTCCTCCAGATCAAATTGATTCAGTTGTCGTTCACTTTTCCATTTGGAGGTGTTTTACATGAGCATCTCATTCCCGGTCAAACTCAACGACAATTCATTTAAGGTAACATACTGCTTGATAATTTATCAATTGTGTCAATCAAAACATGGAGATGAAGAAATAAACGGAATACAAATGATTAAACTAGCAGATTCAGTGTTTCTACTAGTGAGGTTAACCCAGACATCGAGATGACATAGAAGAAAGAAAAAGCATGTGACCGTCACCACCGCACAGATTAAGATTATGAGAGGAGAAATCATAATGCTAATAGTTGCTGCTATTGAACGACCATCACTTGCAAAACCAATGAAACTTACTAATGAGTGAAGAAGTGCAATAAAAATACTATATCATTGTCAGGGCCTCTAATTTTATGTTAGTATCTACAAATCTTTTAGCCAGCTTGAAACGAAATTGCAGGATAACGCAAAATCACATACTTCAAGTCTTCAAGCTGTTTTTATTGCTGTAGATGCAAGAGTTTTCGTAGGAGAATCAATCCATTATGTCATCAGCATTGCAAGCATTGTCTTTAAGCCTTTCCAACTAAAATTTAATCCAATTATGTCACTTGGTTTCTTTCAGCATCGCAATTTTAGGAAGAGCAATGTGTAAGGTATTTTGAAGCTTGCATTCCATGGTTTTATGCATCTCTGCACCAAATAAAAGTCATGATTTCAAGAAGATCCTAACTAACAATTTGTTACTGAGGATCAAATAGTTGCTCAGACTTCCAGTTTTATGTTAATACCTGCAAATCTTTTAGCCAGCTTGAAACGAAATTACAGGATGACTGGATGCGGCAAAATCACATGATAACATATACTTCAAGTCCTCAAGCTGTTTTTAATGGTGTAGACACAAGAGGTTCCGAGGGAGAATTCATCCAATTCAATCAGCATTGCAAGCGCTGTCTTTAAGCCTTTCATCCAATTCCATCAGTTGCTTTCTTTCAGCATCGCAATTTTAGGAAGAGCAATGTGAAGAGGAAGCTCAGCATTGGGGCCGCCGTAGGAGACTGAGGACGAACACCCTCATCACTGCAATTGAATGTAAAAAAATTATGAGACACCATGGGAATTTCACCAAGAGAAGAGCTATCTTGTTACATTACAAACAGAGTTTGAGATGCCACACACACAATTCATTAAGATATTCTTTCTTTACTTCAAACTTTACACTATTGATTTCAAACTCTCAAATGGATAACACCTGACTAGGCGTAATAAGTAAGTTGAAGATTACTTCACAAAAATCAAGTGTACATCTAAAATTTAGACAAAAATCAATGAAAAAAGAAGACTTGCATAGAATTTGATCAAAGTAATATACAAGTTAAAGCTTTACACTATTGATTTCTACATACTAAAATGAAACCCATATTGATTTGGCCGTGATCTACTCATGAGTGAAAATCAAATAGAAAATGGAAGTTAATTACCCACCGGCAGAACTTCTTTCTGATGTTATATCCTCTGTATCAATTAGGTTAGGAATTTCTTCCAGAAACCTAATTTCTGCCAATTCAAAGCCGATCCGTAGATTACTTCCCACAAACCAACCATTTCCGATTCCGCCTATACCCATTCAAATCAATCATTTTTCTTTCCTCCCTCCCTCTCTCTCCAAGGTTTATGAGACACGAAATTCATTAAGAAGATGATTGGTTAATGCCGGTGGTGGTGTTGATAATGAAGAAGATGATGGTTAATCGAGTGGGTGATAACTATGCGCCGCCGTAACTGGTAAGAATGCTAGCTGTATTTTCAATCAAACAAGATGATAATTGAATCTAAATAACGGATTCTCATTAATTCTGACCCCACCAAAATCCTATGTGGACAACTCTAATGAGAGTATTAGCAAATACAACTCTCTCATTAATTTTAGCCCCGCAAGATTAGCTTTCCTACTTACCCACGATTCATACATCTCCCACTCAACCCTTAACCCCCACTATCTCTATGGAACTGACGAGCAGAAAAAGAGAAAAATAAAAAGCCTCGGAATTTCAGATCCCATGTTTGATTTGATCGATACTCTCAAAATTAGTTCTGCACAATCACAATCTCAAAAGGTATGATCACAACCTCATTAATTTTGGTATTTATTATTGTTTGCCTCGGATAATTTTGGATTTTGCAGAACTGATATATTTAGTTTTCGCAACCCATTGAAACATTGATTTTGGGTTTCAGAAAGGCATCAAAGATGATGATTCTGCATTTGCCTCCATTATTTTGGGTGAGCCTGAGCCTACTTCCAATATATTGTTTCTTTAGGTATTTGAAAAGATATTCAGTTCTTTGATGGGATTATGATTTCTAACACTGATTATCTGTTTGGACCAATCTTATTAACTGATTATCTGCCAATATATTGTTTCTTTAGGTATGTGAGGGCATCTTTCAATATTTCTGACTATTAAAGATTTATTTTTAGTTGTTTCACTTTAAGTGTTTGTTAAACTGCTTCAACAAAAAGGCATTACAAGTGTTTGCACTTTAAATTGATAGCCTATTTGTAGTCATGTGTTATGCATCAATTTTTTGATTGGTTTCGAATTATATTTTGCAGGACTTAGATGACTTCAGAAATGAACTTGAAATCAGTAAAGGCCAAGAAAGCCAGAGAGTTAAGGAAAGATATCTTGGCTATAAAAGGCATTAGAAAATTAGAACTCCTAGAACTCCTGAAAATACTCTATGGTCGAGAAAGCCATTGGTAAATAAATTTACATTGTTTAGATTGTCAGAAAATTATCATTGTTAGTTTAATCTGTTTTTTCCCTTGAATGTGTGAGGGTTATTGCAAAACTTTGGATAGTCAATGTTTGCTCCCATGAGTTGGTTATAAGGTTAGCCTTAGTTCTTGGTTTGGAGCCGATGTTATTAGAATTTTCGCATTGGAGTAAAGAAATTGTATTTGAATAGTTGTTGCATTGGGGGACGATATTGAGTATGTTTGTGAAAGTGAGAGTTCTAGATACTTTATTTGATTTCAATACAGTGGGGGATTATATTGTGAGCAGCGATGAGTACCATAAAACCGTAATCTATTTTCATCAGTTCTGTAAATTGGTTTTCAGGCTTTTAACTAATATCCCCTGATCTTCTATTTAATTTTCATACAGTGTCCAGTTGCTTTGGTCATAGATTTTGGCTGCACCTCACTATTCTAAAATTGTATGAGCTTTTGAGATCTGCATTAAGCGAAGCCGGTAATACTGATGACGGGTCATATACTTGGTCTCTTTCTTATATGCAAGATAGTGAGCACTTCGTACACCTTTACAAGTCTTCGTTAGTCTTTTTCTTATATAAAATCATTCTCTGAATTTTTATTCTTCATAGAAATGTTAAATATATGCAAGATAAAAATGACAGATAGTTAGAGTGTAAGACATCATTAGCAGAGATATTTGATGGGGATCGTTACTTGAGTAATTACAGGTGTGTTCCAAGGAACATGAAACAAGGGGCGCGAATGTGAATGCAGTAAAGGAATCCATAGAGGCGGAAGGAGCAACTATAGATATCTTTGTCATTACAGTTGCAAAAGAAACAACTGTCAAAGACTCTGACGATAAGGAAAAGAAGCTAGAATCTTTGCTAATGCCGAATGGTGCTTCTAAGACAATCTTGGAATTTCCTCGGGAGAAGCCGAGAAGGTTAATCATTGAGGTAACTTAAAAATTCTTATTCTTTTGTTACCCGATGCATAAGGATGATATAGGGGACCGCAAGATTGTTATACTCTTCCTACCATGTAATGTGTTAGTTGAGTGTATATCACTTCCTGTTATGCTTATTAATTCTGCTCCATTTGTTTCAGCTGAAAGGATGATTTGATTTACAAGCATGGATTTGCTCAAGTATTATCAATTCATCATGGCACTGACAACCGTCAAGCAGTGATACAATTCTTGGTCCACCAATGAAGGGAACAAAACTGTTGGTACTTTGGTATGTGTGACAGTAGTTAATAGTACTAATAGACTTCTGTTCATTACTCTTTTATGTATGATACCGTAGTAAACCACCTAGAAGAGTATGTTCTGAATTTATCGCCTAACCATGATGGAAAATAGATATGGATGGAACTGTACAATCACTGAGAGATTTCGATATTTATCATGTCTGATGCCGACAATGGACGGTATAAAAAGGTGAAACCTGGTCTTGGATATCTACTTTTTTGACGTCGGTTCTTAAAATTACTAAAGTCATGGTATGTAATTGATTTCTTGGATTCGGGTAATATTTAAGAAATGGAAATTTTGTAAAAACTGAACAATTTGCAAGCTCTCAACTGTTTGATCATATTTTTTCTTGAAAAAAAAATTGATCATATTTTCAGTGTTCATGGATGCTAGATTATTGTGTTTTTTTATTTAATTTTACCTACAAATCTTTCTATAAAACACAAATTGGTTCTGAGTTATGACAATTTAGCATCTACTGGCTAGCAACAATGGATGACTAATTTTCGAACCAACCTGAATTAGACTATAATCCCGTTGCGAAGCACGGGTTACTATCTAGTTTATAAGTAAGAATGGAGTGATAAACATTTTCCTACTCAACCCTAAGCCTTATAGGAACACTAAACGGCCCATGAGATGAGG
The DNA here is from genome assembly GCA_023531295.1 of Papaver armeniacum. Classification (NCBI taxonomy): domain Eukaryota; kingdom Viridiplantae; phylum Streptophyta; class Magnoliopsida; order Ranunculales; family Papaveraceae; genus Papaver; species Papaver armeniacum. The sequence goes on along the minus strand of JAJJWW010010115.1, from coordinate 213,232 downwards.
CACGGAATCGAATCAGCCCCACGGGTGGTACACATTTAGAACTCGTTTAATCTTGAAGTGTTGGATGCTGCTGGTAGTAAGTAAGACTGGAGTCCTACTTTGAAAACATGGTCAGTGTTTTGTTTAACCTATATGTTGTCAATTGTTGCAGCAATGGGAGTTTGGATCATGATTCAAAATGTGCCTATAAAGACACCGAGACTCAATTACAATGGATATTTATTGACCAAAATTACTGTCTGGTTAATGAGGATGTCCTAACCAGGTAAAGAATCAAAAATATAGCACACCATAAACAACATTACACTCTGAATTTGTTTGAACTCTATTAATTTAACAGCATTCTGGTATATACAAATCAGTCTAGTAACATTTGACTGCAATGAATTTGACATCCAAGGGATCAACAAATTTTCTTATTTGTAGAATGTAATCATCATTTCATAAACATGTATACCTATCTCTGTGCATGTATGACCAAAACAAATGCCATAATCTGTACGTGAGTTGAGGAATTTTAATTACTCAGTTCTCTACAAGCAGACTCTTTTACAGACTTACAAAATTTGGGAGAGTAGCTCAATTCATGTAAAAGCATCGAGTTGAATTCCATTTCCCATTTAAATTCTTGCACACACAGCCCCTTGATAGTGTCCTTGAAAGTTGAAAGTAAAAACATTACGAGTCAATGTCATAACCACGCTGAGGTCTGAAAAGTTGCTGCAGAGGTTTGATAAACCGCTAAGAGAAAATATACACAGCCTACCCTAATAAGAAGGTAAGATGAAGAGATAGTACACAATTAGTAGTTAGGTCTTTCCATACTGTCAATACAACCAAAAGAGGGCCTTTTCCTACGGCATTGACAAGTACCTAGCACACAGGTCCGAGTAAGATTTTCTTGCAACTTCTGTACTTCAGCAGAAACCAACTTGCCAGTGCCGTTTCCAAGTTTATCTACCAACCTTGTTTTTTTGCAGCTGGCAAAAGATACTTCTCTTCTCATCTTGACCTCCTCAATGTTAGGTTTACTTCCAGTTGGTTCGTATATATCACCTGCACTTGATGTCCCTGCAACAAGGATAGAAGAAACATCAGTGAAGAAACACAATGATCTTTTAGTAAGTTGCTTACGAAACAAGGTGAAAAAAACAACCTTAAAGATGGAATAGGACAAATCATACAAATACAAATATTTTCGCTGTCCATTTATAACGAACAAGGACTATGCAGAATCCATAATATAATGCCAGATACAATGTGCAGTCTAAATTACAATAAGACAATTTAGGACCGCCTCGAGTTACTCGGAACGCATTCACAGCCAACTAATAGATAACGCAATCCTACAATCCTGAAACAAATTGCTCGAACTACATCTTGCTAATATAAGATTAGGATAGTGATGTCGAGTGCATCCCTTAAGTTCTCTTTTCACCATCCATATCCCCAGTACCATCTTAGTGGATAAATAAATAGGCAATGACCCTAATATTACATCACTAGTAATCAATTGAATGTTGCAAATCCTTAAAGGAAAACATTACATTCTAATCATTCTAATGTTTAGTACTCCCTCCATTTCTGGCTCCGTTTCTGGAAAAGACATACTTTCACTTTTCCAAAATCAGAGGGAGTATATAATAAAACCAAACTACAAATAGGTAATGAACGATGCAGACCTTTTGGGCGATTTAGCTACTTTGTACTCTTAAAATGATACCCAGATGAATTAGGATCCTTACGTTCCAACAATTGATTTAATAGTTTTATCCTAAGAAGAAACATGCAAAACTTTACAAAAGAAAGTCCACATACCCGACCTTTGATTGAGGCGATTTAGTGTGCTTGATTCCACAAAAAAAAAAAAAAAATTACACAAGAATCTATTAGACACTGATGAATTCCGCCCGACCAAAACATCATTAGAGAATCATACTTTACAAGGTCTAATAAACATGGCTCACGGTCATACTAGGAAGAGAAAATGAAGGGTCTTGAAAAATATGAAACACTAAATATACACAGCTAGAAAAGTGACTAGATTTTATCAACAAATGCTAGCAGCACAAACTCTTAAAACCATATTTATCAATGTACTGTTAAAGGCAAATGTGTATCATAGCATCACATGTTACAAAGTCTACCTAATCTATCTCATTGTCATTTGATTGCTCGGGAAAGTCATTCTAAGAAAAATTAGGCATGATCCTTCATCTGCAAAATAATAATGTTTTTAGTTTTACTAGTTCCTTATATTTGACCAGCCACACTCAAATATACAATTACATTCTAGAAGTCATGCTGAGCTTGTAAGCTGTCACCACTATTTCTCATAGGTATATACTGTAAAAATTAATAATCATCAACACTTTGTTTTCCCAAGTGAAGGACAACACTCATTTGCTAGCAAATTTACCACAAAAAGTCATGTCGTTGGGCAACTTATCTAATTAGTAGTTATCTATCAGGTACTCGAATTCAAACACTTCTATCTGAATCTTGGACAGTCATATGTATATAAAGCTTACCACAAGTGACGAAATTTGACTCCTCATAGCCTTTGTGCTTTTGGAGGCAAAGTTGCAACCACTTTTTTTTCCAAGCTCCTCCAAGGCACCTGCATTTGACAATCCTCCAAGGCACCTGCATTTGACAAACATGAAATAAGAACATCTCATTTACACCCACAATAATATCTGAGTCTGCTCTAAGCTTCTAAGTCTATCTCAAGAAAGCTTTCTCCTGTACTTGAGGAACGTTTTACTAAGATTCAAAAAGTATCCAGACATATGAAATTGAATCCTCCGTCTACAAATTATATGCGGGGCTGTTAAGTTAACATAGACAGTGCATCTTGTGATGGGTTTGCTTCATGCTAAACCCTGACTACAACCAGGTGAACAAAAGCGATTGTAAAATAAAACAAGGATATTAAACTTACATCACCAGAGATTGAAGAGTTTGTAAAATCTCTCTTTGAGACGCCACCTTGTACAGGAGCACAATGGTGACTTTGTTGACATGTATTTTCAAACAAATTTTACATTGCAAGCATTGCCTTTAAGCTTTTTAAACTATAACTTAATCACAAGGGAATTCATCCATTATGCCATCAGCATCACAAGCATCGTCTTTCAGCTTTTGCAACTAAAAATTTATCAAATTAGGTCAGTTGCTTTCTCTCAGCATCGCAATATGTAATTTATTTTGAAGCTTGCATCCCATGGTTTTATGCATCTCTGCACCAAATAAAAGTCATGATTTCAAGAGATATAGATGGTTTCCATGATATCATTGTACAAAAAAGTATGCAAAGGCAGGCAATGGAAGCAAACAAATTTAGTTAGAAACACAGTTGCAACATTGTTTGGTAGAGCCCTCCACCTCCTGAATACATCACATTTGGGTTCCAACAATTTGAAGTGTTTTCTAGCTGAAAATTCGTAATCATCTATTACTGGAAAACTACATCGTAATGCACAAAAACATCAACTCTTAAATAACTGTTAACAATCCAAGACTTTAGTCACACATATTCGTTGGACTTGATATTAGTTTTGGAAAGTCATTATTCAGACTCTGGCTGATCTCACACTAAGGACCGCCTAAAGGACATGATTTTTGTTCTCTAGACCAAAATGTCAAAAACAAAACAACAACAAAAAACAGTAACCCAAAGCACAAATAACTTAATCATTTGGTTATTCGTGACATTCTCATAGGACTGATCAATACTTGCAAATGATTTTGATGACATAAAAGCTGCTCTCAGTAGCTTCTGTTGTTATAGTTTGCCCAAATTATAATCCAAAATTTCTCGGACCCAGTTCCACCTACAAACCAACATAGTAGCTTCAGGTATTAGTTCAGAATCATGAATTTTTAATGTTGCACAAAAACTAAGCAGCAGGGAATATTGCACAAAAGAGATCATGAAGCTTCTAACCATTCAATAGTGCCCTCTGGAAGCTCAGGGCTCTGCATATATCGTAGAGGTTGTTCTTATACAACCAGGAATTCGCTTTCTGAGCTGCCGCGGTAGAGATTACTCCCTTTTCATGAGTAGTCGGCTTCCTAGAATTTCCACGCCAAATCTTTACATTACAAAAGAAAAGAAATCAATTCAAATTAGTCATTAAGAATTAGATTTGGAAACTGACTGATTTTATTTATACTTTGATACTTACTCTATAGATCCGCTCATCCAAAACACCTTACAATCCCATAAGCGGATGGTAGAAACTTTATGAAAACCCAATTTCCGAATCCGCTTATACCAAATACCCAAATCCTCCCACTCTTTCCATGGTATATGAAACACAAAATCCACACTCCATTTGTAACCCATCGATTTAGTGGTGATGGTGGTGGCTACTGTAGACGACGGTGGTGTTGGTATTGACAAGGAAGAAGAAGATGGTTAATGGAGGAGGATTATAGATGCGCCGCCGTAAACTGCTTGGTCTGGTTTTTACAAGTAAAGTGTTGTTGTCTTACCAAACCCTAACACCTTATATTACACTAAATGGCCCATGAGACAAAGCACGACATCAGCAGTACACACGGAGGTTTTAGGTACCTGGCACAGCATCGAGCCCATGCCAAATCAAATGCGCCACAGTGATTAGGCTCAAAACACAGCTGATATCAAGTTGCAAGGAAATTTGGCTGAAGTGAAAGTTCTCCACCATCAAAGTTAAAGACATTAAACTTACTTATCAAGAACAGCAAACACAGTCGCAAGAATCATGAGCAGGGAAAACACAGTTGTAAGAGTGTGCTTAGAGTTGCTCTTGGTCTAGTTCCTCCTCCAAGTTGTTTATAGAAATTGCAAAGGTTCGTCTCACATGAACAGAAGATAGCTTAATCATTACTCGCCGGTTGGCATGTACGACGCATAGGCTTTCAAGTGCTTGCAAATGGAAATTATAGAAAAAATAAAAGTTAAGACGTAATGAGATATAGATGAGTGGAGAGGCCCTAATAGATTATAAACCGCAGGATTTTAAATAACCCAACCATGTGGGACTAATAATCTCAACACGCCCCCTCACGTGTAGCCTCAGCGGGTCTTACAAACACGTGGACAATTAATCTCAACACGCCCCCTCACGTGTAGCCTCGGCGGGTCTTACAAACACGTGGCATCCAACTCAAAACCAATTGGCAATGAGTGGAGATGCCCTAATAGATTATAAACCGCAAGATCTTAAATAACCCAACCATGTGGGACTAATAATCTCAACACGCCCCCTCACGTGTAGCCTCAGCGGGTCTTACAAACACGTGGACAATTAATCTCAACAATTTCAATTGATGTTTAATGTACCCGGAGGAAACATAAGCAACTATAATAGTAGCTTTACAGTTCCTGGAGGCGATATAAACATAGCTTTACAGTACCGGGAGGAAATATGAGCAACTATAATGTTAGTAAAATGGCAATATAAGATATAGGCCATATAAACTACCTCCTACAAAGTACAGACTAATACAAAATGCAGACAGTCAGTGTTCTCTGAGATATCAAGCAGATGTTTTCTTATTACGTTCATAGACATACTTGACCAGAGAGTCCTTGATAATAACTCCGGGAACTCATTCTTTGATTTAGACATTGTTGCTTCTAGCAGTAATTTTTACTGCAGCCTGTTCTTCAAGGGTGAAGTTATTTGGGTTGCTAAGGTTGCATGCGGACCCTGAGAGTGTAAATATTGTCATATTCCATCTATAGATCCTCCTCAACCATGGCCTTGGTCTTTGAACAGAAGGAACGAGAGAAATTGGGAGCATCTTTCTCCTTTAATCCGAAACCTGATCCTTATGGGTGTTCGGCACCATACACAGCCAGTAACAATGTTCATCATCAGCCAAGGTCAAGGTACCAGTAAACACCTGCCAAGGTCAAGGTACCAGTAATGTTGGTTTTCGTGGTGGTCTCAGTTCTGTGATCCTCGCACCAGTCAATGTTGATCAACAAGTCACACCTGCGGAATTGAAAACATGAGCAGACTTGACCTCCATAATTAGCTGAAGGGCAATAAATGAAGTCTAAAATACACAAACATATTAGTCATTACACTAGATTTGGTAGATCACCAGTTGATAACGAATAAACACAACTTTCAAATAACCATAAGTTAGGTAGATTGAAAAGAATCCCTAACACAGATATGATTACATGGCTCTAGGAACGCTATACACCAACACCTCTACAGGACCAAAAACCCTCCCCTACCTTAGAAGCAAAGGGTTGAGATCTGCGCTGGAGCTGCTCGTGGTTTACATTACCTCGACACAGGAGGGAAGTTTCAGCTCAGGAATACTTCAAGTTCAGGAGGCAGCAAATAACAGAGAAATCATATGTCTAAGGTCCTTACGCTTAACATACTTATCATCACTATTCCCAGTAAGAAAAAACATGTCAATGTCGAATGGTGTTCTAAAAAACGTGTCCAGTAACATGTTATGTGTTTAAATTTGGATAATCTCAATTTACCATGCGTAAGAGATGAAGAAAGAGATGAATACAATGCATTATCTTTAACGACCACGAGAAAAAAGAGAATAAGCCTAGTTGTAATAGCTATTTTAGTGTAGCCTAATTGTTGTTCTGACGACAGATGAGATGGTTAACTTTAAAACTGGTTTCAACAGATTATTTTAGCGCACTTAAAACCTCCTGAAATGGCAGTTTAAAGAACGCTCATAAAATCACCTCTACTTGTTACGTTTGAGAGCACGTCTTCCTTGACCTTTCTTAGGTGCAGCTTTCCCACGTCGCTTCTGCATATCAAGCTTCGATAGTCGCCTACACAAATTTGCATTAAAAGCCTGTCAGAGACATTGCTGAACCGAAAATAAAAAGTATGATACAATAATGACATCCAAGCAACATATGCAGAACAAAAAAATTTTGTTTGGTCGATCAATATAAAATTTCATTACTCAATGTAATTCCAAACTTACACGAATTCAGAAAAAAAAAAAAAAATGATAAACAAAAAGCCCAAGGATAATACAAGCCCTGACTAATAGCAGAATCTATAATATGTCTTATCAGGATTTTCCAATTCACCTATGAAGTCTGGTTTATACTGAAATTGGTGACTAACTCCTCTTTCTAACTTTGCTCCTCTTTTAGCCAACTTATCAGCTGTAAAATTTATTTCCCTATAGGAATTACTGAAACTGATTTTTATTGAGCTACTTTTCACCTTACTCCATCTAGCCTGAATGAACCAAGGTAAGTTTCCAGTCATGAATGCACTTATTGCAGCTAAAGAATCTAAGTTTACTAGTAAATCCACCACCTTTTTGTGAATGGCCCATTCAGTAGCACACATTACTGCCATAATCTCTGCAATGAAAGTAGCTATTCCCAAAAGTGGGAGCAGAATAAAAAGTATGATACAATAATGACATTCAAGCAACATATGCAGAACAAACATTAATCTGTCTAGGATCCCTTGCACGACTCGTGCACCTAGGGAACCTTTCACAACATAGGTCTGTATATTTTGTAATTCTGGAACCAACAATCTCTAGGAAAATAAGATGATTTCTAGAATCTTGGTGAGCTCTATCAGCTCTACCCTATTTTAACAAAAACATTCCTACCCAGGATGTACTACCACAGAAAAAGAACACAAGAACAGCAACTTGAATCTTGTAACTTAGAAATCACATATTCACATATCCTTCGAAAGATATCCAAATATTAATAGACTCGGAAATCGAAAAATATGGAATGGCAAGATTTCCTATGCAACACAAGTTTAGCAGCAACAACAAGAGGATCATCCCTCTTGATATCATACAAGTGCCATGCAGCCTCCTTCTCACCAATAAGCTTTTTCCTAAGTATTTTGGTACCAGATGGCTGTCATGTTGGGTCTAGCACACCTCCAAAAATCCCAGAGCTCTAGCCTCTCTAACCCCCTTTTAATGCTGCCTCTGGTAACAATAACCTGAAGCTGCTCATTCTAGTGACAAAAAAATGCTGCATGAACACGAGATAACATGCATAAATGATTGATCTGTGTTTCTCATTTTAGATTTTAACAGATATAGCATATAGTTGGAGATTAAGATAAAACACAAAATCACCAAATCAACAGTAGACCTTAACTTCTTTAATAAACATTTAGAATTGGCATGGGGATTCATACAGATATATTGCTAGACAGATAAAATAATTCCTAACTACGGCTTCCCCTTATAGTAGGAGAATGGAACACACAACAATGACTTATCAGAGACAATCTCCACCACTCTTTTTTTTTTTCCCCTCGGTGTCCTTGAAAGTTGTAGCAAAAAGAAATCCTTCACTTTTTCATATTTCCTAGTAACATTATCTGACACCTCTTAATAAAAACACCTACCCTCTCGGAAATTTTCAAGGAAAGAATCAAAATTTCACACAAAACCACAAAGGAAAGTTTAATGCGGTCAGCAGAGTCCAATTGACAAACATGACATATGCTGATCAAGAGAAAAGCTCGCTTGTTACATTACAAATGGAGTTTGAGATGCCACACACACACACATAATCCATTAAGATGTTCTTTCTTTACTTAAGACTCGTCACTATGGTCAAACTCTCAAATGGATAACACCTGACTAGGCGTAATAAGTAAGTTGAACAATAATACTCTGGCCGACTTCACAAAAATTAATGAAAGTGAGAAAAAGAAGACTTACTGATGAGAGGAGAAGTCATTATGGCCTCGGAAAAATATATCATTGTAGGAACCTCTAATTTTCTGTTGATATCAGCAAATCTTCCAGCAAGCTTGAAACGAAATCTGAGAATGAGGCAAAATCACATACAATTCGACATCTACTCCAGTTGTTTCTCTGAGGATTTCAAACGCTTCTCCTGGCTGCACATAAGCAAAGAAATGCACGCAGCAGGCGAAAAGGAAATGTAAGATTTGAGGACGAAATGTTTTTCACTCCGAATGTACATCCATATGATACTAGGAAGTAAATAATCAGTTAATTAAGGATGGCTGTTGAAAACAATCCAAAACAACCTCCACTGTGTACTCTATAACGTGGGAATTGATCAAAGTTATATACAAAGTCTTGAAATTATTAATTCTGCATCCCAAAATGAAACCCATTATTGACTCAAAGATTTGGCATTGATCTACTAAAATGTGAAATTGAGATAGATGGGAATTAAGGTAGAGTGAATTACCCTTATATACAAAAGCTTTAGATTATTGATGGTTGTTCTTAATGGTGGTTTCTTTACTCTCTGAACCTCCTGTTCTGTTCTCCTGTCCTTGTATTGTTTCTTTAATTAAGACTTGTTTGCTACCAGATTTTGCACGAATTTCCGATCTGGTAATCGGAATTTCCTTGTACCGTGACATTTCCGGATTCTGTTTAAGAAATAAATCAATTTGTTATATATTCCTGAATCCTGTTGTTTATTAGATGCATATAGTTTAAATTCACAGTTTTATAGAAAATGGAAGTTATAGTAGACTGAATTACCTACCTTGATGTCATCAACCAGCGCAACCTCTAAATCAACAGAACTCCAAGACCTATGGTGTTCAATTCCAGAGATCGGACACCTAATTGAAAATCTGAAGATATTACATCAGAAGATCGACCACAAATCAACCATTACCGATTCCGCACATGCCGAATCAACAAATTTTCTCCCTCCATCTCTCTATTTCCAGGGTTTATGAGACACAAAATTCAACCCCCAATCATCAAGTGGTGATGATAATAGCGGTGGTGGTGGTGTATTGAAGATAGTAATGGAGGTGGTGATGTTGATAATGAAGAAGATGATGGTTAATGAAGGAGATAGTTAATGGAGGAAACTAGGAGGGTTAGAACTATATGCCGCCGTAACTGGTAAGAGGACTGCTTGCTGTGGTATCATAAGTAAGAATGAGTGATAAACATTTTCCTACAGAACCCTAAGCCTTATAGGAACACGAAATGGCCCATGAGACAAAGGCACGGAATCGGCCCCATGGGTGGTATCCACATTTAGAACTCGTTAAAGACTGGCCCTGACACTCAAAAAAAAACACAGGGTATACTAGTCAGGTGGCATCTGCAAACATACGCTTTCAAGTGCTTGCAAGTGGAATCATATTCTGATGATTTGATTCAGATAACACAACTAAATTTGCTTCCAGCTCAAGGAGGGTGTTACAGGCTTTACAAAAAAAGAAAATCCGGACATAATTTATGACACGAAAATTTATAATAATTGTTGCTAAGAGGAATTAGACATGTGCTTGTCATATAGTTTTGCATTCAATTTCAATTGTCTTTACTGTACCCGGAACATAAGCCACAATAATAGTGTCTTTACAGTACCGGGAGGTAACATAAGAAGGAGTAAATATTTTATTGATTGTATAAGTTTATAAAAGTTGGCATGGACTTACTTATCTTAACGAGGTAATACTTAATGATGAGAAGCTCAACAGTCAGAAACTCGTTAGCAACTCTATCCATTACTGCATCTACCTTGTTCTTTTCTCCAACTTCTATCTTTTGTCTACCTCTGCTATGATCATTACCATCTCATATGTTTATATATCGAAACCCTTTTCTGTTCTTTCTGCTATTCCTATTTTGCTTCATGACCAAAAATTATTTCTTCCTAGAAATTGGAATTCCAAGGAATTTGGCGAGGTTGCCGATTTGACATTGTGATCCTAAGTCAGCATTTAGGCCTAAAATCTCCTGTTGTGACTACATTATATGCTTTATGAACCGAAACATGTCTTCCGATCCGAAACCCCATAAATCTGCCTGCGAATTGGTGACGTAAACAAAGTGTAAGGCCAGTTGGGTTCTCTGTCTTTACATTTACTCTACTATATAAGTATCTCTGTTAACCTGATAGGGTTTTGTTATTCTCCGTCTTTCACTCTTACTGCCTCTGAGTGTCTCTCTCTTCCTTTGGTTTCTAACGCCGCCTCCAAAACAACAGCAGATCAAATGTCATGGCTTTTGATGTGATGATCAACACGACGATAAGACACTGGCATGATGATATCTCCTCCAACGATCCTAGTATGTAGTAGCGTTTATCCTTTTTTTATAAGGTCTTCCCTATTTCCTATCCCCATTTTTTCTATTTCCCATCCTCTTCACAATTTCTAAAATCTACTTATTTTTAAATTTTGATTTTTCCTATGTACCGCCTATAAAAGCCAAATTGACTATAATTATGACTATTACCATTTTTATTAGTCTTCTTCATTAATCCTTCTTTCATTAAACAAAACCAAAAACAAACAAGGTAGGAACCCTGAAAAAACAATCAAGCTAGAAACTCTAAGTTAGATTTCAATTAATTATCACACCATTAATAGCACTGTAGAGAATATATAGTTTTACTTCACATCAGTGCAAAATTAGTAGCATTAATCAATCCAAAGTTATCACTGGAGAATTCGTAACAAGAACAATTAGAGTACTAACTCATACAATGAAGAAAGAGGTGATCTCGAACAAATCTAGAAGCTTCAGGGCCACCATGACCATCATGAACACCAATAGAACAACTTGACTATGATCTTCTATAATTTCATTGGCTTGAAAAGTAGCAAACGAAAATTCTCCAAATGAATGACGATCAGGATCTCCAATCAAAATTAAAGAATCAATTCCACTGACTCATCATTCCTTGTCATACGTGCGTACAGTCTAGCTGGACCTAAACATACTTCCAATTTCTACCTGACAAAAATTTGTGCATGATGCAATTAGTGCGGATAAATCATAAACTCAATCATATGCTCCACCTAATTTTAAGTAATATGATGGCCTAGTTCACCTTGTCCGCCATTTTCAATATCTAGCTTAAGCTTACATTACACACCAGATTTTCTCCTTCTCTATATTCACTGATCTACGATGACTTCAAGTCTGTTATCATTTTGATCGTTGCAACTTTTAAGAGGTAATCGGTGGTGGAGGTGGAGATGAAAACTTGATTTGTTGTATAGGGTTTTTTTCCGATTTAGTTGTAACGTGATTTTATTATTGGGTGTAAATAAAAAGTCAAGAGATGGTATTTAGGATTTGAGAAATTTTATAGGGGTGGTACTTAGGATAATTAGGGGTAGGAATTAAGATGGATGGGAAATAGGAAAATTGAGGGCGGGAAATAGGGAAAACCTTTTAGAATTTTTGGATCCGAAGGATAAGCAATAAGTAGGAAATACCATTAGGTCCTAGGAATAATATATTAGAGAGAGTCTAGTCCCGTTGACCTTACCATGTGTCTGTTTGGTCCTATTTGGTAATATAAATTATAGTTTAGTTCTAAAAATTATTGTTTGGTCCTAGGCTGATGTCATGGATGATGTAATTGTCACCTTGTAGTGGCAAAAATACCCTTTTGGATAAAGACCATATATATAGTCAAAAGGTAAGAGAGAAAAATCATTTCTCAGATCTACTTTCTCTCTCCTCTAGATTGTTCTCCTTTTCTCTTCCTGCTCCAACGATTTCTAGGGTTTTCTTTTTTTCTGCTGCTGCAATTATGATGAAGGCGAGAAGAATAACGATGAAGATGATGAAGTTCATCAAAAAAACGACCAAAATCTGTTGCTGCTGCTGTTGACGATGTAGAAGATGAAGACCTGTTGTTTGTTGTCTTTGCTTTATTGGCGAACTCCTAACTATTTGATGATGATGGCGGCGATCTGCTTTGAAGACGTATTTGCGACAATGAAGATGAACCCGATCTATTTTGATGAAGATGATGGAAGAAGATGAAGATGATGTTGCTGGTGTTTTTGAAGACGACGATGTTGCTGGTGTTTTTGAAGACGACGATGTTGCTGCTGCTGTTGAAGACGTCGAAGAAGATGAAGATGATGTTGCTGATGTTTTTATATAGACTTCATTAGGAAATAAGTCTGTTTATATGGACTTCATTCCAGAAATGAAGTCTGTTTTTTTTTTTAATGTTTTTTATATGGACTTCATTCCAAAAATGAAGTCTATTTTTGTATGGACTTCATTCCAAGGAATGAAGTCTGTTTTTTAGCTTTTTGTATGGACTTCATTCACTGGAATGAAGTCTCTTTTTTTAGCTTTTTGTATGGACTTCATTAGGGTATGAAGTCCTGCTTTTTTTAGCTTTTTGTATGGACTTCATTCCCGAATGAAGTCCATTTTAGCTTTTTGTATGGACTTCATTCCCGGGAATGAAGTCTGTTTTTTTAGCTTTTTGTATGGACTTCATTCCTGGGAATGAAGTCTGTTTTTTTAGCTTTTTGTATGGGAATGAAGTCTGCTTTTTAGCTTTTTGTATGGACTTCATTCCTGGGAATGAAGTGTGTTTTTTTAGCTTTTTGTATGGACTTCATTCCTGAAAATGAAGTCTGTTTTTTTAGCACGGGAGAACTCCTATAAAAAAAAAAAATTAACACGGAAGGGTATTTTTGTCTGTTTAAATAATTATGGACCAAACAGTAAAGGCGTTTGACCAAAGGACCAAATAGACATGGGCCCACCTAAAAAAAAGGACCAAACAATATTTTTCCCAAGCAATAAAGAGCTGGAGGCAAAAATGGGTTACATGGTTCTAATAAGATCTTGGATTTCAATTACCAAAATTGAAAATCCAAGTTTGAATTTGAAAGTACAAATAGAATTTCTGCAAATTTTTTTTTTTTCTGTTATTTAGTCGTGTAAATATATTATTAATCGATCTCAAACCTAATCGGGTAGAATTTATGATTTCAATATATATGTTTCATTCTTGTGTATTGTTGTAAAAATGTTGTGAATGTCACCTCTATTCTTGTAAGCCTAATTGTTCAATTCATCAATAAAACTGTTGTTTCTGATTTAGTGACTTTCCAGTATTATGTGAATTGAAGGCCAGTTTGAGTCCCCGGGTCTATTAGACAAATTCAGACTAAATTCAATACCTTAAGACTATTAGAATTAGAATGAGCGGAACTCCAACTTGCATTTGGTTCACTTATTTTGCTTTGATCACATCTATATTAAATTATGCAATCCCTTGGTCTTGCTGAAGCAATCGTGGATTATTGGAAAAAGGGATCAGAAAGTTGACATCACTAGATAAAATCAGCGCAACATCATCCGATATCAACATTTAAAAGAGAGCTACGTAAATCCAGCTTTGTTCTCCAAGCCTTAACTGATCTAAGCACTTCCAATTTGATGTTTCTACTCATTTTTCTAGGTAAATACGTACTTTTAGAATTCCTCTGCTGTATGGAAATCTTGTTAAGAAGAAACAGTTAATCCGAAAGTGTGAAAAAAATGGATAAGTGATATGGTGCTTTGGTAGCAAAATACTTGTCTAAGTGCCAAGATGACAGATGCAATTTGAGTTGGTAAAAGTAACTATTGACCGTATCAACCCAGAAGGTATCTGTATGAGGATCATCTAGGGTGCATTAGACACTTGTGTGGTAAATGTAAGCTGGATGTGGTGGATGCCTTGTTATAACCCAATTACATCAGTAACTTTCAAAAAGATAGATGCAGGTTATTTGAAGAACTTCAAGAAAATCATTGAATTATGGCGATTCCAGTTGCAAGCAACAACGAGTTTGGGATCTGAAAACGATGATGCATTTACTTCATTTCTTATAAAAAAAAAAAAAAAAAAAAAAAAAAAAAATCTAAATTGCTGGTGAACGGATGTTTTGGATAAGTTTATTATTGAAGGAAAATTCTAAATTGAAGGAGCTTATACCAATTTATAGGTAACATACTGAAATTGGATTTAGGTATGCTTTTACGCATTCAGATTACAATTTCATGAATAAAAAAACAAAGAAGAAGAAAAATTGGCAAGGAGAGAACTCCACCGCTTCATAATTCAATTTAATTGTGTCAATCAATACATGGAGTTGAAGATATTAAACTAGCAGATTCCGTTTTTCTTCTTGGTGTGGTTAACCAAGACATAAAATTGAGGGAGAAGGAAAAACAAAAAGAACGAATCTCAGAAAATCTTCAGCCATCTATGAAGATGACCGAGAAGAAGCATGTGGTTGACACCATTGAAATTAAGATCTTGAGAGGAGATATCATGATGCTAGTGTTGCTATTGTTGTTGATGCTGTTAAACTGCCACCATCACTTGCTTCTGCCATGATTTTGTAGTTGCAGATCTATTTTTCTTTTAGGGTTTCTCTCCTGCTTTCCAGAGACGATGGGAGGCGCAGTTTTGGGTTCATCCGTAGAAAAATGCACTATACGACTACTTATAAGAGTTAGAGATTCTGCCGTCAAATTTAGGGTTCACTTGTAACCATGTATTTCGAATTTATCACTTGACCTAACGTCTGTTAGATATCTACGGCTAAACGGAATTCCCGACAGCTATATGGACGGCTGTGACATGCAGTTGATAACTGAGAACCTTAAAGATATTTGTCTGACCAACTTTTAGAAGTCGACTAAACAAGTCAAACCTAATTGAGGAGATATTCTTTTCAGCTTATTCAGTCTGAAACACTGTCTATCTTTGTGTCTGAGTCAGTATCTGTTACCTAACAGAGATCCACGTGTGTATTCTTGAGTGGTCTCTTGTTTTCTCTTATAAGCTGTCAACAACTGTTAAAGGTATCTTGAGTTACCGTCTGAAACACTGTCTATCTTTGTGTCTGAGTCGGTATCTGTTACCTAACAGAGATCCACGTGTGTATTTTTGAGTGGTCTCTTATTTTCTCTTATAAGCTGTCAACAACTGTTAAAGGTATCTTGAGTTACCGTTATGTCTATCTGTCCTATATAACAGTGTACTCTCTCTTCATTATTAAGTAATGAAAATATCTGTTATCTCCTACAACTAAAACCATCCAAACAGTCAAAAGAATTAAAGAAATACCGCCTCTTGTACCTCTGGGCTCATTAGAATTTAAACTCCTTCTATAGGATTATCTCTCTGTTCAAAGCAATTGTGACCGTGTGCAATCACCATCTCTGGACTTTATGGTTTTGTTCTTGTTGCTCATACATCATTTGCTCAAGGGCAAGGCGTAAGTAAGTGACAGGGCGAGGAAATAGAATTGGCCACTGTCACCAAGAAGTTGAGACCGTGATTGATGTCCATTTGCACATTTCATTTAGGTTGCAGCTATCTGTGTTTATACTGATATTTTTGTAGAGGCATACAAAGTGAAACAAAACACCAGATGAAACTTCTCACAACAAATTGAGAATGGATTAGGTAATCTCAAAAAATTTGAGTCTTAGAAAACCAAAGAGAAGACATCCAGAGATAAATTTTTATACTGGAATTGACAAAGCTTCTAACTTCATATATAATTTTTATTTATTGTTGGGGTAATTGGTTCACATACATAAATTAATTAATCAAGATAAAGAAAGTGTGGGGATAGAAGTGATTAAACCATAGATCAGGGTCATGAGAGTAACTTTGTTTCTAAAATGGCCAGTAGATTTTTCGGAGAAGAAAACTGAAAAAGAAAATTCCAGGAGGTGCTCAAAATAAATTATAATTTTGAGAGGAGATATCATAATGCTTGGCTGGTTGTTGTTGGTGATGTTGCCGCAGCCTCCGATTGTTTTCAACCTTACACTTTTACCACAAAACTTCTAAATTCTCTACAACAGATTTCATTAGTCAACAAGAAACTCACTGAGCAAAAATTCCATAGAATACCTTGTCGTAAGTATTGTCATCCACAAACTCACTTAGTTCTAGGTTGCACTCTTGTAGGTTGATAAATGGCCAGTGGATGAAAATTCTAGGAGCTGCTCAAAATAAATTATAATTTTGAGAGGAGATATCGTAATGCTTGGTTGTTGTTGGTGATGTTGCCGCCGCCTCCGATTGTGTTTTCTTTTAGGGTTGGGATTTTTTAGCAGATAGAAGAAGGAGGCGCAGTTTGGATCCATTAAGAAAAACTTATGCCACTTATAAGGGATGGAATGGAGATGTACCCGTTTGGCTTAGGGTTTCACTTATCACCATCCATTTAATTCAGTCTTTTATATATATACATATATGATCCAACAACTGCTGCTTATTCTTTGACTGACCGTATTTGGTGACCTAAATTTGTGTCATGACTTGTGTGATTGATGCACGTGGAGAACCTTACCGGGTTGGATTTTTTTTTTTTATGTTAACTCATTTAAGTGCTAGGTACTTCAAGTTACCAAAATCCATAAAAACGAGGCTCATCCATCTTGCTGAAATTTTCAACATGTACCTGGGTGTCAATCGACGTCTCCAATAAGTTTATGGACAAGCGCGGCCGGGGATCCAAAATTTCCAAATACAATAAGCAAACCATACGACTGTATCAATCACCCGACAGTCATTTGCACTGTAGTGAATTGTACATGCGCATCTAACGGCAGGAACAAGACTATGGCTGAGTTTGGTAATGCTTTTATTTTTCAAAAGCACTTTCAAAACCTATATATGTCAATAATTTTTGAAATTGGTGTTTGGTAAAAAAAAATCAAAGTGCTTTTTACCCAAAGCACTTCCCAAATTCCTCAATTTTCATAAGTCTGGGAGGAGGAGCTTTTAAAAGCTACAAAAGCATAAACTTTGGTCCCACCTAAATTTAATATTTGATTTATCTTTTTTGTCCCTATTTTGTTTTATAAATGACAAAAGTTACCCTTAAACTTATATAAAATCAATTTTTTTATTTTTTTATTTTAGTCGTTAAATATTATTATTTTTTATTTTCAAACTATTTCATTTCATTTTACAATAATAAAAATAAAAAAATATATATTAAATAATAATTTAATTAATTTTAGTTTGATTTTTTTTTGAAAATTATATATATATATATATCTTAAAAAGTGTTAAGTAACATAATTTTTTTAACAATCATAATGATAGTAACAAATAGTAAATTATAAATATTTATATTGAATAGTAAAAAAAATTAATTATTTTTAAATCCAATAAAATCGAATAAAACTATTTTCAAAAATATGTCTGTTTTTGTCATTTGCTATAACAACAACAGTTGAATTTGATATTTAACCAAACACACTTTGACAGCTTTTTTAATCAGCTTTAACTTTAGTTAATATTTAACCAAACGTCAAACTGCTTTTTCTCACAAGACAAGACAAAGAATTATTGCAATAAAAGCGCTTTTACAAAAGCTGCAGCAATACCAAACTAAGCCTATGTTGAGATGACTAACATTTCCTTATTCTTAGTCTTCGGTCAACAATAGATATACTGCAGTCGTGTATTGGTACATAAGTCAAGTTGTAACTCAACTCAGCCATTTCTAAGCAACATGTATGTACGCCTAGGGATAGGTCACCCATAGCCGGCCGGTACTTGTGCTATATTGATTATAAGACCATCAAAAATGATGATGAGCTTTAATTTACGATTATAAAAAGGGTATATTCATTATCTGCATCTCCTCTTAACATTCTCACCCATTGGTGGTGTGGTGTTCAAAGACACTTCATTTCCTAGAGATGCAAAAACCACGATAATATGAAAACAGGGCACATCCGACTAGAATTTGCCGGTGACAACGGATGTTTCCGATGAGTTTGTCGACAAGCAGGAAGGAAATTCTAAATTTAAGGAGATTAATTACACGCATTTGTGAACCTATTTTCAGAATCACGGTTCATTTTCAATAGGTGAAATACTGAAATTGGATCTAGGTATGCTTTTATTGCATTCAGATTACAATTTCATGAATTAAAAAAGAAAAAAAAAAAGTGACAATTCTATTTACTTATTGGGTTAATTGATCGGCATACATAAAAGTAAACTATCGAGATGAAGAAACAAACGAAATACAAATGATTAAACTAGCAGATTCAGTTTTTCTTCTAGCGAGGTGAAATTGAATCTTCAATTAGCCCACAAAGTATGGAGATGACTGGGATGAAAGCTGAAGACAGAAAATCTTTAACTCCAGATAATCTTTAAGCCCACAAATTCAAGAAGACAATGAGAGTAAAAACATAAAAATTAAGATTATGAGAGGAGATATCATTATGCTAGTAGCTGGTGCTTGTTGTTGATGCCATTGAATTACCACCACTTGCTTCTGGCATGATTTTGTAGTTGTAGATCTGTTTGTTTTCTTTTCTTTTTAGGGTTCCTCTCCTTCTCCACAGAGACGATGGAGGCGCTGCTTTGGTTCATCCAAAGAAAACTATACCATACGACTTATAGGGTTTACCATACTTATAAGTTATAACCATGTGGTTAAACTTTATGGCCTGATCGAGCAGACGTAACGTAAAATGTGACAGAACGATGTTTTTGAGCTGCATACGTGGTATAGGAATTGAAATGGATCCAACCCGAGTGGTGCGTTAAATTAATCTGGTTCACGGTCATCCAAAATAAATACTTCCAAATGAAATTGCTTTTCTTGGTCTTGAACATATTTCAAAGCATCACGAGAAAAAACAGTTGCGCCAAGCTCAGGTTACTTTCAAGATGAATCTAAAATGTATGAAAAATCATTTTATCTATAGAACAAATCAATCCTCTGAGATCATAGGAATGCATGGTGTGGAAAATGTAAATTGTTCAACTTAGTTATTTATACTTCCCCTATAACTTCACAGGAGATACTAGTATTGGAGCAAACATTAAGTCCGGTGGGACTTCTAACTCTGCACTTGTTACCATTGCTCCAAGTCAAGGATCCGAACATTGAAAATTTCGCCTCATAACTAGTATTTGTAGGAATAAAATGAGCCACATAAGTTCTTATGGTTCCACAATGACTTCCATTTTTCTTTATCTTCATTGTTTCCCATACTCATACTGATACTGATAGCTTGCATATGATTGCAAGCAATTATCATCAATTTATTATTTCTCTGTATCAAACTTATAAAATTATGAATTTTCCATATATCTTATTCTTGAACTAGGTTTGTGGGTTTTGCACTTGTTGCTCGGACTTTATTTGCTCAAGGGCATGGCTTAAGAGACAGGTGAGGATATAAAAGTGGTCACTTCCACAAAGAAGTTGAGACCATAGGCTGCAGTAGGTAACAGCTAATGTCGGGCCGGATGGGTCCAGATTTAGGATATTGGCCCAGGTCAGGAGTTAGAGACCTAGGGTTTATACCGAGTCCTACATAAACATCCTTTTAACTAAAGGTGCGCCTCTTTCTTCACTTCTAAGTTCTTCTTCTTCCTTGCAGTCGCGTTACACTCAGATCTACGTAGTCTAGTCTTCAAAATGATCATAGAAATCAGGGTTATGAATGGGAATCCTCACATCAACAAGCAATCATCTTTGTTTTCATGTCATAATGAATTACCCTCTCATATATATGAGAAATTCTCTAAATGTGTCTTTATACCTAGGCACATTAACTTCACGCTGAAGAGATCTTGAAATCTTGGCAAGGAAGATAGAGAAATCTTGAATTAGATAAATCGGTAAATATGGAAAGCCACTCAGTGAAGCACAAGGAAGGCATGGATGAAACGATGAACCGGATAACCAAGTGATCTCTCTATAGTTAATGGAAGAAGGAACGATTCTTGTGTATTAGTTGAACTTTTTATGGTGATATTAATAATGAATTCAGATTTCCGTTTCTTGTTATATTTGATTGCCTTTAAGATTTACTAATCGAAGGAAAAATAGTTCACATTCTACTCCAAAGTTTGGTTTTTTCTTCTGTAAATCGTTCATTTATATGATGAATTAGCTTCATGAAATTGAATATTGGATTGCTCCCCAAGCAAGTTGATAGTCTGTTTCAAAATTTGATCACCAAGAAACCCCAGATTCTTTCTCTCTCATTAAGGGTTCTGTCTGTGATGGGATCGATTATCAAGGGTTGTTTTCAGTTTTTGGTTAAGAGAAGATAATAGTGCAGAGAATTAGATAAAAAGATTGTGCTGCTTTCACAAAGGCTCTGGAGAAATCAAATTTCTTGCCAATTTACAAACACCACTGCACTCAGAATTTGTAGCAGTAATGATCAAAGATGTTTTAAGAGGTCATTCAAACTTTATCACGAGATTTTACATATTATTCTTTCCTAAACAATATGTAATTGAAGAAGAAGCAGATGGTGTCGATCCAAATCGTGCATATAATCTACATCAGACTCCAGTAAGCGCGTTGATTATACATGAAGGTGATTATCATCCAGAATAATAGATTGGATGGAAGAGTGTTAAGATGGAAATTAGAGAAGTGGGTACAGATAGCAATACAATAAGAAATCAGGTTAGTTACTAATTTAGGGCGGTTCTTGATACAGATAGCAACTTCAAGATTAAAAGATTTGATTCTACAAATAAGAGACTTCTTTTTTTTCTTTTTTTTGTTTGATGATTTGCGCATCCTCAGATTCTTTAACGTTGAGTGTAAAGTTGATGATGCATAAAAGTGTCGTGGCATTGGAAAACCAAAGAGTAATTTGTGCATTGCCATTGTATTGAACGATATTGTACCGCTGGGAGTAATTTAGCTGTGACGCAGGTACACCGATTGCCATTGCATTGAACATTGGATGCAATATATGTTTTTAAGGTCTCAAAAATTACAATCACATATTGATTAAAGGCTAAAAAAAATTGATGTTATTCAATTGATAAGAAATATCAAGTTCCTACCTCTTCAACTGATACTTAGAAATTCTATACACAAATCATACAATACATAATGTGATTGTTTGTTGCCTTCTACACAAAAAGTAAGCTTACAATTGCAAAGAATGCACTGAAACTGTGAAATTTTACAGAAAGATATCGTAACAAGAGAAGTCATTATCACAGATTAATTCCTGCAGAAAATAAAATCATTTATATAAGGGATCATTATTTTTTAAAACTCAAAAACATGAAATGTAAAGTAAAAAAAAAAAAAAGTGACAAAAATTGAATGACATGAACCTGTTCTGAGAAACAATGTAAAACAATGCTATCTGAGAGTCCGGTCGTCTCCATTCATCTGTTACGGAAAACCCTTGATCTTACGAAGGAGGCGCTGCTGATAGCACTATGGTTTACATTATTTAGGGTTTTTCTACATATATCTCGCTCAATCTTTGCTTGAATCGTTGCAGTTTTAGGACTGTATTTCTTCGCCACTATATATATTTAAGGAACTATATTGGCGTAACCAAGAGGAACTTGTAGCGAAGGGATACTGTTGGAGAAACTATAAGATAGTCCCACATTGCTAACTCCTTAGCCTAGATCTTAATATATAAGGTGGTGAGCCACTCCACTCATTGCCAATTGGTTTTGAGTTGGAAGCCCACACACTTCTAACATGGTATCGAGCTAGGCCCGTATGAGAGTGGAATGAGAAGTAGACCCAATGGGCGCCCGTCCACCCGTAGGAGGGTCCACGTTGTAGTGGCTTAATCTCCGCCCTACACGTGGAGGGGGAGCATGTTGGAGAAACTATAAGATAGTCCCACATTGCTAACTCCTTAGCCTAGATCTTAATATATAAGGTGGTGAGCCACTCCACTCATTGCCAATTGGTTTTGAGTTGGAAGCCCACACACTTCTAACAGATACACATATCAGCTTGTTTGTAACTTGAATTTGTGTAACTCTTCCTTATTCAGATTCCTCTGAAAAAATGTGCAATTATGAGCTCATTCTTTTAATAGGCACAGCTTCCTGACCTGATATCTTGGTGTGTAATTCTTCATTTAAATAAAAAAACTTAAAGGGTTAAACTCAGTATGACGACCAACACTTCGTTGTTCTTTCATTGAGCCGGATACTGATACTGATATCTTCTTAGGAAATAAAATGGGATGATTTATCTCCGTAAGAAGTTTAAAAACTTCAATCCTCGGGACGAGAACATAGCATTTATGTATGAAGGTCAATCTCAGAGGCTTTGATGGAGCCCAAATAATTTCAACCATTGGCTAGTGCATTGACATGGCTATTTTTTAGGGCCGCATGTTCATACGTTAGCTACTGACAGCATTGTCAATTCTTAGTCCTAGGTCCAAGTTTAGTAATTTTTCCCAGTTTGCAGCATGTTTCGCGAATGAGTTAGAGGGGTGCCATAATATTACCTAGCTAGGGGATCTCGAATATCATAGTACAGTCGACCATTTCTAAGCAACTTGTATGTGTTTTTTGTCCTCAGCTAAGCAACTGGTATGTGTAGGGGAAAATTGAAGCCGTGTTGGTTAAATTTGGTTCTGATGCCATGCTTATTGGTACGATAAATCTTATCGGAATTTCCAAATAATTTCATTGTTCAACTAGATTTGTGGCTCAGGAGACAGTGATGTGCATTTGCATTTAGGTTGTAGTAGGAGGCTGTGTTTATAATGACTAGACTAAAACAAGACTAGACTCCTGATGCAAGTTGGAAAATTCATGGTCATCCACCGATTCGCACAACAAACAAATTGAGACTAGTTAAAGATGGATTAGGTAATCTCAAGAAATTCAACCAAAGAGAATACATCCGGATTAGATCAAAAATGAAAGGAAAGCAACCAAACGAAAAAAACTTGAATCGACAGAACTTAGGTAATTTTTATTTATTTCCTGGGGATATATTGTTCACATACATAATAAACTAGCAGATCAATTCTTGTGCTTTCTAGAACTGTTATTAATCCTAAATCTTCTAATTAAGCTCAAATATGTCAGTGATCAAATGTCTGCCTTGTAAATTATGCAGAGAAACACAAATGTAGAAACACCTGATCCAATATGTCAGTGAGCAATAGAAACACCAGAAACTTATGCAGAGAAACACAAATGTCTGCTTCATAAATTATCGTTCGGAGAGGAGATATCATAATGCTTCGCTGTTGTTGGTGATGTTGCCGCCGCCACCGATTGTTTCTACCATGGTTTTGTTGCAGCTGATAGATCTATAATTTAGGGTTTGGATTTTGGCTCTTACCACCGATTCCTTTTAAGATGTATCCTATTTGCTACGTTCTTCACAAGGTATTCCTTCTCTAGCTTTTCCCAGAGATCCTTAGTCAAGTCTCGTGCTGATAATTAACTCTTGCTGCAGTTGCTAAACACCCTCGTATCGAAGCAAGGCATAATTTATTCATCTTGTTCCACTGCTTTTCAGACATCTCCACTGGCTGACCTTCTAGAGCTTCTTCTAGATCAAGGTGAACAAGAGCATCCATTACGTCCGTTCTCCATAAACCAAAGTTATTGGTTCCTGTAAACTTTTCTACCTTGAGTTGTGATCTATGTGAATGCAGTATTTCTTCTTTTGTTTCTTTATCTTTACTTGTGGGATCCGAATGTTCTCCTAAAGGATTTTTCGGATCTTCGTCCCCGTCAACCATTGTTCAAATATAGATAAAAAAACAGAACCTTTGAGAATTACCTCAAGAAATCTTCAAGAAAATACCTTCACTTCAACTGGAATTCGAGTACCCGTATCCAAGAGCGTCTCCTTGCTCTGATACCAATTGTTGCGCCAAAGCTTGCGGAAGCGTTAGGTTTGCACTACTACGAGGTATCTCAATATCACCAAGAACACAATCACACACACAAGAAGAACAAGTATTTAACGAGGTTGAATCCTCGGGAAGGAATAAGCAATTTTATATATCACCGTATAGGTTGGAATATACAAAGCCTAAGCAAAGAAGAAGAAACTCTTACTAGTTCTGGTGTGTTTTCTCTAGTTCTCTCTATGGCTATTTATACACATCAATAGGACTGGACACATTCCTTAACAAGGATTACTTTCCTACAAGTATAGGGTTTCCTAACTTAGCTCTAAGAGACAAACCTCTTAAGCTGCTATACTTAGGACACAAGTACTTGGTTTCTTTAACCAACTAGATTTCCTAATCTAGACCTTGACCGACCTACCAACAATTCTCCACCTCGGATCATGCATTCATGCATGAGACGATCAATAGATAAAATCACCTCCATCTTCCAACGTCGATTGAACCATCACTGGCTGCCTACGTATCCTCAATAGGAATCAAACCCGACCGTAGTTCTCTCAAATGGTCTTGCTAGAAGACCTCCACCAGTTCCTAAGAACCTCTACCCAAAAAGGGCCTTTCATCAAACCGGAAGGATGTGGATCAATTTCGAACAATGTCGAAACTTGATCCCAGATACTACTTTAGTCAACATATCAGCTGGATTGTCTTTGGTATCGATCTTCACAAGTAGAATGTCTTCTTCTTCAAGAATTTCTCTCACAAAGTGAAACCGTACGTCTATATGTTTGGTTCTAGCATGATGCACTTGATTCTTAGCCAAATAAATTGCACTTAGACTATCACAATGCACAGGCAGTTGATCTTGCACAACTCCTAAGTCATCTAGCAAACCTTATAACCATATAGCCTCCTTAAATGCCTCTGTCACTGCCATATACTCCGCCTCCGTAGTTGAAAGTGCCACAAGATCTGCAATATTGATCTCCAACTAATCGGTGCTCCCGTTATGGTAAATACATACCCCGTAGTTGAACGTCTCTTGTCCAAATCACCAAAGATAGTCGAATCCACATACCCAACACATAACCGATTGTTTCTTCTATCCTTCACAAACTCCAAGCCAACATCAATCGTACCATAAAGATACCTTAAAATCCATTTCACAAGATGCCAATGTCCCTTACCAGACAATGCATATAACGGCTGACCATACTAACTACATGTGAAATGTCTGGCCTTGTACATACCATCGTATACATCAAGCTACCAACAGCCTCGGATATGGGACTTGGGCCATATACTTTCGTTCTTCTTTAGTAGTGGGAGACATACGCGCATTCAACTTAAAATGAGAAGCAAGGGGAGTACTTACGGATTTAGTTCCTTCGTAGACACCAAACTTCGTAACACTTTTTCGTATATGCCTTCGAGACAAACAAACCTTACCCTTCTCTCTCGTCACGTTGAATCTCCATACCAAGAATCTTCTTAGCCTCTCCCAGATCTTTCATCTCAAACTCAGATGACAACATGCACTTCAAGTTATCAATCTCTTTCTTGTTATTCGATGCAATCAACATATCATCGACATACAAGAGCAAATATATGAAAGACCCATCATGTAGCTTCTTGAAGTATACACAATGGTCATAGTGACTTCTTGTGTATGTTTGGCCTATCATAAACTGGTTAAATCGCTTGTACCATTGTCTTGGAGACTGTTTAAGTCCGTACAACGATCTCTTTAGTTTACATACACAATCTTCTTTTCCAGCAACCTTGAACCCACTCGGCTGAGTCATATAGATCTCATCTTCTAGATCACCATGTAAGAATGCTGTCTTAACACCAAGCTGAACTAGGTCTAAATCATATTGTGCTACCAAGGCCAACAAAATACGGATTGATGAGTGTTTTACCACCGGAGAGAACACCTCATTGTAGTCAATCCCTTCTTTTTGGGCATAACCTTTTGCAACTAACCTTGCCTTGTAGCGTACTTGATTCACCGAAGATCCTTCTTTCTTAGCATATACCCACTTGCACCCTATGGCCTTCTTACTATTCGGAAGTTTCATAAGAATCCATGTGCCATTCTTGTAAAGAGACTCCATCTCGTCCTGCATTGCTCCTTCCCATTCTTTACACTCTGATCGCGTATCGCTTCTAAATAGGAAGTAGGAGTACCATCTTCAACAACCCAGGTAATGCATAAGCAATGTAATCATTCATCCAACCAGGCTTCCTGGTTGATCTTCTCGGTTTGCTGGTTGCTATGGTCTCCATGACCGTAGCTTCTGTATCTTCTACTGACTCTTGTTCCTCTTCCTCAATAGTGTCACTATCATTTGGAACTTCAGTAGTTACCTCTCTTGAAGACCCAATGTCTTCAAGTATTCTCCACAGACAAGACTGAGACTTAACTGGAATTGGTGGAGTTGCATCAATCTCCACCTGCTGCAAAGGCTCATCAGTATTGGTGCTTCTATTCTCCACCTGCCGAGAACCCCAAGACTTTACCATAGACATCTCATCAAATGTGACATCTCTACTCATGACTATCTTCTTTTCTACTGGATTCCAAATTTTGAACCCTTTCACTCAACTTTTCATACCCACAAAGATTCCTTTTACGGCACGGCTATCAAGCTTGTTTTCACTAACATGATACCACGCAGGACAACCAAAGATATGAATTGAGTCATAATCATAAGTCGGTTTACCAAACCATTTCTCCATAGGAGTTTTACCTTCTAACGCAGCTGATGGCAACCTATTAATGAGGAAGCACGCATATGTAACTCGCCTCAGCCCAAAACGCTTTACCTAATCCAAGATTAGATAACATACATCGTACCTTCTCCAAAGAAAGTACGATTCATGCGTTCAGCTACCCCATTCTGTTGCGGTGTCTTCTTAATCGTGAAGTGCCTCTTTATCCCCTCATCTTGACATACTTGCAAGAACGGATCACTCTTGTACTCTCCACCATTGTCCGAACGTAGTACTTTGATCTTTCTGCCAGTTTGAGTCTCGGTTGCCTTTTTCCACCTCACAAAGATTTCTAGGACTTTATCCTTATGCCTCATGGTGTACACCCATACGCGCCTAGAATAATCATCAATGAACGACACAAACCAATGTTTCCCTCCCAATGATGCATTCTTGGAAGGACCCCAAACATATGAGTGAACATAGTCAAGAACTCCACTAGTGTTGTGAATTGCTGTGCCAAAGCTTGTTCTTGTTTTCTTGCCCTTAACACAATGTTCACAAAATGCTAACTTGCAGGCAATAGCACCTTTCAACAAGTCTTGTTGAATCAACCTATGCAACGACTTCTCACCGGATGTGCAAGTCTCATGTGCCATAGCTTTGTCTTCTCGGTAGTTGCACTTTCGATGTGTTCGTAAATAGACACATCTCCCGTTGTTGTACTCCCAATCAAGTAGTACAAGTTATGATGACGTATGCCCTTCATGATTACCATAGATCCGTAGATTACCTTTAGAACACCATTTTCAGCGACTATCTTATAGCCCTTAGCTTCTAAAGTTCCGAGTGAAATCAGATTCTTCTTTATGGCAGGTACAAATCTTACCTCCTTCATCTCTCTAACCATACCATCATGCATCTTGATACGAACACTACCAATCCCAATCACCCTGTAGGTATGATTATTTCCCATACGTACTTCTCCATCAAGCTCTTCAAAACTTGAGAACCAGTCACGATATGGACATATATGATATGTTGCTCCAGTATCTAATACCCATGTACCATCTCGTAATAGCACAAGTGATGGTGTCACACGCTTAGCGAGAAATCAGAAGCATCACCTGATTCTTCATTACCTTTAGCAATGTTCACCTCGGTATTACTATTATCTCCTTCTCTTGCCTTACGCTTGGTACAATCTTTAGCCCAATGACCAAAATCATGGCACCAAGCACACTCATCTTTTTGCAGCCGCGTCCTACTCTTAGAACGTCCTCTACCTTTACCATAACCAATATTCTTCTTTCTCCTGTCTGTTGAACGACCTCTTGCAAGAAGCAAGTCATTGTTAGCTTCACTTGCAAGATATTCACGATCCATCTTCCTCGAACTCCTCACTACGCAATGCTCGTAGTGACCTCTCGCGTATGTCATCTTGTCCTTGCCATGCATTAATGCTTTAATCACGGGTTCATACTTTTCAGAAGAGAATTTATCAGGCACAAAGCTTGTTCTTCGTCGTTGATCTTCTCATCGTAGTTAACCAACTCGGAAGAAGTTTATTATATGAATCTAGGTGCTCGGTTAGAGTTGCACCTCTCTTCATGTTATAGCGATACAAATTCCTTTTAAGATGTATCCTATTTGCTACATTCTTCACAAGGTATTCCTTCTCTAGCTTTTCCTTCAGATCCTTAGTCAAGTCTCGTGCCGATAATTAACTCTTACTGCAGCTTGCTAAACACCCTCGTATCGAAGCAAGACATAATTTATTCATCTTGTTCCACTGCTTTTCAGACATCTCCACTGGCTGACCTTCTAGAGCTTCTTCTAGATCAAGGTGAACAAGAGCATCCATTACGTCCGTTCTCCATAAACCAAAGTTATTGGTTCCTCGTAAACTTTTCTACCTTGAGTTGTGATCTATGTGAATGCGATATTTCTTCTTTTGTTTCTTTATCTTTACTTGTGGGATCCGAATGTTCTCCTAAAGGATTTTTCGGATCTTCGTCCCCGTCAACCATTGTTCAAATATAGATAAAAAAACAGAACCTTTGAGAATTACCTCAAGAAATCTTCAAGAAAATACCTTCACTTCAACTGAATTCGAGTACCAAAATCCAAGAGCGTCTCCTTGCTCGATACCAATTGTTGCGCCAAGCTTGCGGAAGCGTTAGGTTTGCACTACTACGAGGTATCTCAATATCACCAAGAACACAATCACACACACAAGAAGAACAAGTATTTAACGAGGTTGAATCCTCGGGAAGGAATAAGCAATATTATATATCACCGTATAGGTTGGAATATACAAAGCCTAAGCAAAGAAGAAGAGAACTCTTACTAGTTCTGGTGTGTTTTCTCTAGTTCTCTCTATGGCTATTTATACACATCAATAGGACTGGACACATTCCTTAACAAGGATTACTTTCCTACAAGTATAGGGTTTCCTAACTTAGCTCTAAGAGACAAACCTCTTAAGCTGCTATACTTAGGACACAAGTACTTGGTTTCTTTAACCAACTAGATTTCCTAATCTAGACCTTGACCGACCTACCAACAATATTATCCGCCTTTTACATTTGCATATCACCAATACCTTTATTTTAATATTTTAAATTATGTTAATGTTCAACACTTGTTAGATAATCAAATCCTACACATGTAAAAGGAACTAGGACTGCTTGATCAATGACCAGTCTCAAACATCTTCGGAAGTAGGCGATACAAAATATAGAGGTGGACCAAATCCTAAATTCTCAATCAAACTAGAGGTGGACCAAAAAATTCCATCCAAAATATACAGGTCATGATGTGATATTCATCTAAGCCTAAGATTTAGAAATTGTGAACCTTTTGGAAAGTCGAGGTTCCTAGCTGAACAACCATGTATCACAGACATACCCTTCGACTCTTTTACATGCAGTTGGTGTTTTTTTTTATTCTCCAAAAACAAAATAAAAAAACAATGGATTTTGTATTACTCGGCCTCGGAAGGTGCTAGTAAGATGGAAACATAGCCCCAAGCTAGCAGCTAATGTTGGGCCGAATGTGTACCGTTTTAGATATTGGCCCAGTTTTAAAGTCCTAGGGTTAGTATCGATTCATATATAAACCTCCTTGGTCTCAGCCGCTTGCAGTCACTTAGATCTGTCCATTCTAGTCTTCTTCAATCCAAAATTCATCTGCTCTTGCCTTCAAGATTATTATAGAAATCAGGGTTATGAATGGGAATCCTCACATCAACAAGCAATCATCTTTGTTGTCATAATGACTTATCCTCTCATAGATACAAGCATTTCTTTCAATTTGTCTTCGTTAATGGAAGATTTATTGTTTTTGTTTTCTTCTGGGAATGAAGATAGAGAAATCTATCAACACAATATGAAGTTGATAATCCAAGTGAGATATGGAAGAAGTAACGTATCTGTTATTATTTTGACTTTTTCTGATTAAATTTATAATGAAATTCAGATTTTGTTTTAATTTTCGTTTGTTGTTGCATTTGATTGCCTTTAGATTTACTAATTCAAGGAAAAACAGTTCATATTCCACTACAAAGTTTGGATTTTCCTATAAATTGTTCGTTTGTACGATGAAATTAACTTCATGAAATTGATTATTGAACTTGGTGTTGGTGGAAGGTCATCAAGACACGCTTAGATGCCTGAAGTACAATTTACCTTGAGTTTTCTTTACTTAGCTTGAGTTTTTTTTGCTGATGTAAGAACCTTCATAACCACGAAAATCTCCATGTTGACTAAACATATAAATACTAAAGAGGTGTACCATGTAAGACTAGATGACTGCTGCAGCAGTATGGGCCGACAACACTGCTATGCGAATAAGCTTTTCTTTATCATTTAAGTTTATAAATAATTTATGCATGACTTTAAGAATTGCAATAAAAAAGAAAACCTGGGACCTATGTTGTAAAAGGCGCTAGGCAAGGAGAGGCGCCAAGCCCAGCGCCTAGCGTCTAAGGCGAGCGCCTAGAGCGCCCGAGATTTAGAAAACAACAGGTGAAGGTATACTTTGGCGCCTTGGCGCCTTTTTTGGCTAGGCGCCAAAGGCGCTCGCCTTTTACAACATAGCCTGGGACCTGGGGTAGAATATTATGGGCAATTGGTGCTTCAAAAAGAATTATGTGCAATTGTGCAGTCACAGCGGCATTCATTCAGTTGCTGTTCACTGTTTTTCATTACTGATGGCAAAATGAAAAATAAAAACGCACATCCTTGCTTGTGCTAAGATTGGGGAACAACGGCATTCATGCTTACTTGCTGAACACCACAGTTTTAAGGTGTTGGTGGTGGAAAACTAGTGTATTACCACATTTCTTCTAAACAAATTATCTGGAGAGTGGAGACAACATTCATCAAATCAACAATTCTCTGAGAGTTATTCCTCTCCGAATTTGGTAAAAGTAACCAACGCTCCTATAGTAGGAACCACTGGAATAGCAACCTGCATGCATGAGACCAAATACTACAAATGATGGATTTTCTTAATTAATCGAAATGTAGCGATTTTAGTATTCTAGTCAAATGCTAATATTTGGTATGTCCAAATGCCAATATGGAATATTTTTGAGTGCTAGGTGCGGAATGAACATTGATTTAAATGGTGTTAGTTAGAGAATGTTAAACTGACCTGGAGTAATGTACCCAAAGGAGCCGACTGGTGTTGTCCAGTTAGACTCTTCCTGTTTTAGCAAACTTGCTGTACCAAAATCTGAAACCTTTGTTTCGAATTCTGAGTCCGATAAGATTCCTGTTATGTCATGGCGCACGATTGGAGGTGTGTAATCATATGTGGTGCAAAGCATGAGCCACACCTTCAACCTCATTGACCAGTTTAACATTCTTGCCTCTTTCTCTCTATCAAGACATTTGCCAGATTTCCCCTCTCCACAAAGTCGTAAATTAGAAACATGCAGCCTTTGGATGAAGAGATTCAAAGTTCTTGTAGCCACATTCATCCTCCGAAAATTTGCATTCATTGGAGGATGATTCTGCAGAACAATTAAGGCATTTGATAACAAAAATTACACCTTAATGGAGTGTTGCTTTATACATACTCCCTGGACCCTTGTCCACCTTTTTCCGTGCAAATATTTGTCATCGAAATTATTTGTTGCTATGACTATATCGTTGCATACTATATTCCCATTGATTTCCAGTTTGAGAATGAACTTTCATCGCCTGAATCAGTGGTGTTTTTATCAGTTGCAGTCATTCATGTGATGCAGTACTCAAGACTTCTTACCATAGGCTCTAGAGAAGAAGAAGGTATAGAACCTGTTTTTACAAGGCTTAAACTTTGTAACTTGGCCAAGTTCCCTAGCTATGTTCATTCTGACTGAGGTCATGAAAAGTCTGCAACTCCACTAGACTCCTAATCTGATAAGGAATGGAACCATTTAATTTCAAGGACATTAATTCGTGGGAGTTCCCAATTTCGCCTGGTACAGGTCCACTAAGGTTATTTATTCCTGGACAAATCCAAGATATGATAATTTTTCAATCTCTGTGAGTCTCTCGGAGAAGTTGAAAGAAATTGATACTAACATCACTCTTGAAGACCAAATTGATTAAGTTGTTTTTCACTGTTAACATACTGAAATTGGATTTAGCTAGGTGTGCTTTTACTAAAAATTTAGATTACATACAATTTCATGAATAGAAAAACAAAGAATAAGAAGACAATTACAGAACTTCTCCACCACTTATCTAGGTTAATTGATTGACATACATAAAACTAAACTACGGAGAAGTTGACAGAGATGATGAATTAAAGTGGTGACTTCATCAGCTAGCATGAATACCCACTTTTTCCATCTGACTCGGTAGTCTCTTCATTTCATCTGCTTGTACACTTTCCAAAACCATGCGTAACGAGCGCTTGCCTAAATTTTGCATCTTTTTCTCAAAAAGTAGTTGATTCCCAAACTGCTACAACATTGTCTACACCAAAGAGGCGATGTAGCATCACAACAGCATGCCACTTCATAATCGGACATTGAGTTTGGAAATCATAAATCAGTTCCTGCGCATTAGCAACTATCTGATACAAACTGAGAATCTAAAGATAAATCTAATCATGTGCCGCATCTTGTGTATCTCTTATAGATACTGCTATTGGAGATTTATCTCAACTACAGATTATTATCATTATTGCATAAGAACTTGTATTATGCACGGGTAAAAGTTTAATATTGCTACCGTAAAGCGCCAGAATTCAGCTAAACGGGAAAGTCAGAAGCAACTTTTGAAGTATTATTTTCAGTGCTATACAAAAGGTGAATGGCAATTCTCAGCTGGAGGATTAACAACCCAGGTTGCTTGTGCTCTCTCCGTTGGGTTGAGATCCTGAAGCTTCCTTCATTCTTGGAGGTCCTTTACAAATTGCCTTGGATCTTTCACTTGTGTGAGTGTGTCCTTTTATGTACTTGGCTCCTCTTGATCACCTGTCATATATCCTAGAACATATGAAAACATAAGAACATATGAAAACAGTAATGATGTTAGAACACAAAAGACATCAAATCCTAAATGTACAACCGGAAAAGTGATTAGACCTTTTACCCAACATGTATAATGAAGGCAATCCACCTAATTTATCTTTTAATTGTGAAGACAATTTTTATGATTCTAAGTCACAATAATACAATGGATATCAAACACCCTTCAATTGGTGCCTTGGAAACTTACAATTTGGCGATCCTTCTATTCTCCATTCTTGTCTCACACTTTTCTTTGAAACTTGTAGAAAGCTGCTGCTTCACTGCAGCTGGAAAAATCCTACAAAAATTGAAGTGGTAGAAAATCTCAGTACCATAAAAAATAAATAAGCTACTAATTATTGTCAATAAACCAAAGATGATTTCCTTACCTAGCAGCTAGTTTGTTTGTCATACATAGCACCACCTGCGATCTGTTGGGTAGCCTGCAATTTCATTTACAAGATTTGAAATCAATTATCAAATATCTATCTAACCAAAACTGGTTGCGGAATAATCATATTACCTATAAGGGCTTGCTGCTGTTCTCGTCATATAAAGCTGAAATTTCGAACGAAGCTTCTTGAATGAAGAAACTGATACAGAGCAGGAAGTGATGTTGGAAAGTGGTCGAATTTATAAATGTAGAGGAAATATATACGTGAGAGTAGATATCATTATGCTGGTACATATCTTCTTCTTTGTTGTTGATCACGAACATCAAAAGCCATGATCAGCCGTGATGGTGGTGGTGTTAGGCGGCGGTGAAAATGAAAACCAAGGAAAGAGATAGAGAGTAATGAAAGAAAGCCCTAATAGAGATGTTGTTTAAATAGTAGGGTAAAATAATGGACAGGGAAGTGAGCTAGGGTAGTTCTTATTACGTTACTGCCACTGGTATTTACAAATGGGCTTGGTGGTGGTCACACTTGCAGTTAGATAGCAGTAGTCCACCTGCTTGTCCTGCTACTCTTTCTCGTCACAGCTGCCATGGTGAGCTTTAGACTGTCTGAAATGCTTAAAAACATTGATGCGACCACTATGACAATGCTCAGCGCTGTCGGTATTGGAGCACTAACACCGCTGTACCAGGAAGATTCAACTTTGGTACGAAATTATGACAAAAGTTGTTCATTGCTCATTTCCCAGGAATGACTACTTTGGCCCGCGGACTTTGAAATGTTGCCAAGCTGCTTGAAGACGGATTACTAACTGCGATTTGTATGAGAGCTTGAGAAACAAATTGGTGCTAGATAGAGACTGGAGCCTGTGAAACAGGAATTTGCTGAAATGCTTTACCAAGGTCTTTCTTTTTACTCGGCCTGTAGAGGTTTGCAATACAAATAAATTTTTGTTTATACACAGCCGAATCTAACAAGAAGAAATAGTAGGCTGTTTCATGATCAATCCTTACTTACTGTCAATACAACAACCACAAGAGGGCCTTTTCCAAGTTCTTCTTGACCTCCTCAATCTTAAGTTTACTTCCAGTTGGTTCGTATATATCAACTGCACTTGATGTCCCTGCAACCGAGGACACCCTTGGAATTTTCTTTCTTGAATTTTTCCAGCCAGGTGAACATAATTCTTGTGAAGAAAAACACGATGATCTTTCAGTAAGTTGCATAGGAAACAAGGTGAAAATAACAACCTTAAAAGATGCAATCGGGAAGAATCATACAAATAAAAGTAGTTCCATTGTTCATTTATAACGAAGAAGGACCATGCATAATCCGTAATAAAATGCCAGATACAATGCGCAGTCCAAATCACACCAAGACGATTTATGACCGCCTCGAATGACTCAGAATTCTAACACAATCACAGCAAACTAATTGATAACTCAATCTTGCAATCCTGAAACTAATTGCTCGAACTACATTGTGCTACTATAAGAATAGGATAGTGATGTCAAGGGGATCCCTTTAAGTTCTCTTTTCACCATCCATATACTGAGTAGATACATAACTAGGCAATGACCCTAAAATTACATCACACAGCTAATCATTTGAATGTCGCAGTGCATTATAGGAAGACATTATATTCTAATACCAATACATAACAAAATCAAGCTACAAACAGATATTTCATGCCGTCAGGTTTATATTAGAGTTCCCTGAAATTCCTAAACCGAACAAAAGTAATATCTAAACTAAGGTTAGTAATTAATTGGTAGTTACACTAAGCACTACTGCAGAGAAAAACTATAATCGTCCAAATGCAACAAGGGCCTGCAAGATAAAACAACAGAATTCAATCATACGTCTCTATGCAGAATTTTGCACAACCTTCTCAAATCTCGGAAGCTTGCAGCACGATTGTCCAAAATTATTTTCTAAGATGAAGTTTAAGGGGCCATAATGACCAAGTTTGGTTCGTCTGAACCACAATATAGAACTTGGTTTTCTTCTGTAAAGGAAAGCGAAGTATCGTCAGAATCCTTCTGAATGTACAGTAAATTAGCTCAAGGGACATTATGAACTTAAAAGACTTGATTTGACTTGAGACTTGCACCAAGAGTAACTTAAAAATCAATAACAGCTACTTAGCATATATGAGATTCATATTGGGTTGTTCGTGCATGAAGGAATCGTGTCGAACTTGTATCTATGTGGTGGCCACTAGAATTAAGATCACAGCATGGTGACATTATTGACTGTAAGCGGCGCCATTAAATTAGTAAAAACTTAAATAAACATTTTTCAAATATCCCAAGAATTCCCAACCCAAAGTTGTATGTTAGTGTGTGGTGATTATGCTCTCTGGCTAGTTTGCACGCGATATTCTTGTGTAAATTTAGCTCTTATATAAACTTTGATGTATATTACTAATAGTATTCTCTTACCTGTTTTGCTACTACAGCATGAAATTTATAGTCGGATACAAAACATCGAAGGAGGACCAGCCCCATAGATTGCTGAATGCAAATTCAGAAGCCAAGGTACACTTTCATGAGCTTTCGACCTGTTATTTTCCTCCAGCTTTTCCTGTTAGAAATCAAGGCGGACTGCATAAGTGGGATTTTCATGTTCAACTATATTAGGCAGATCAAAACTTATACATCCATACTAGATTCTCATCCTGACAGATCATATTCTTACTACATATGAATAGCAATCTTACTTCATGCAAAGATGTATTCATATCCAACCACATAATGTGCATGTAGAATAGTAGATTTACTACTGCGCCTTCATGAAAACAAACATACAGCAATTTTACAGGTTACAAAAGGAAAAACTGTTTGGATACGGAAACAAAGATAGCAAAGATTTTACGAAGTACACTGACAAGAACCTCTCCAAAACTTTCAAGCAAAGAATCCAAATTTCACACAAAACCACAAAGTTAAGTTAAATGCGGTCAACAGAGTCCAACTTCCTACTCCCTTACAAACAGGACATATGCTGATCTAGAGAAGAGCTCTCTTGTTACATTACGAATGGAGTTTGAGATACCACACAAACACACACATAATTCATGGATATTATTTCTTTACTTTTATTTATACCTAGAAAAGAAATCTTGCTATGTTTTAGCCTTGTTCATTACGAGATAGAGGGACAACTCAATGTCTACACAGGGCAGCTCATTACTACTAAAACTTCTCAGGTACACAACTAGACATTAACCCATATACCTCAATCAGGATTATTATTCATTACCAACCCAACTTTAACTTCTGACGCTAAGTGAATCCTGATTTGCTGCCAAACCATAAAAAACAACAATTTTTACGCCCTTCTAAAGAAGAACCATTATTGCATAATAACCAATCAGAACTACAGATCATTATCATTATTGCATAAGAACTTGTATTATGCAAGGGGTAAAACCTTAATGCCTTGAAGCGCCAGAATTGAGCTAAACGGGAAAGTCAGAAGCAACTTTTAAAGGATCCTTTTCAATGTTATACAAGGGGTGAAAGGCAATTCTCAGCTGGAGGATTAATGACCCAGATCAGTTGCGCTCATCACTATCGTCTGAAATGAATATCACCTGATTAAGTCGAAGATTAATTTGACCAACTTCACAAAAATCAAGTTACTGATAAAAGAAGCCATTATGGCAATCAGAAAACTATATCTGCAAATCTTCCAGCCAGCTTGAAACCAAATCTGAGAATGAGGCAAAATAGCTAAGAGTGAAAATCAGATACAAATTGAAAGTTACAGCAACGGAATTGAATTACCCTCATTCATAAACAGCAGAACCTCTAAAAACATAAACCAAGTGAAAATCATACCGTTTAATTTATTAGATCTTGTGCAGTCCCAGTACCTCAGTGATCAATTAGATTATTTTGTGGTGTTATATCCTCAATTTCTTCCACACACCTAATCCTTGCCAATCCAGAGCCCGACACATTTGATAACTTCCCACAAATTAACCATTTCCGAGTCCGCACATATCGATTATTCAAAATCAAATCAACCATTTTTCTTCCCTCCCTCCCTGTCTCTCCAGAGTTTATGAGACACAAAACCCATGTTAATAATAGTGGTGGTGTACTTAAGATAGTAATGACGGTGGTGGTATCAATAACGAAGAAGAAGATGATTAATGGAGGAAACTAGGGGGAACAATGCGCCGCCGTAGTAGGACTGCGTGTTGTGGTTTTATAAGTAAGAATACTGAACCCTAAGCCTTATAGGAACACTAAATGGCCCATGAGGCTGAGGCAAGGAATTGGCCCCACAGGTGGCCCTGGACATGGTCAAAGGTTCGTCCTTTTACTTTGGCTCATGAAGGCATTCTAAACTGTGACCGTAAATGACAGTATAGAGTGCCAAGTGGAGTCAAATCCGATATTTAACGATCAAAATTCCTGTCTGGGTAATGAAGGATGTCCTGACCAGCTAAAATAATCAAAAACATAGTACAACAACATTACATACCGAAGCTGTTTTTAACTTTCTTAATCTCGTTAGTTAATTACATTCCAGTATACAAATCAGTCGACATCCAAGGGAGATCGACAATACAGGTTGCAATTAAATTTGACTGCAGTGAACTTCCCCATGTAAAGACATTCAGCAGAAAATGAAAAAAAAGGTGATACGATTCAGATAATGCAGTATGTTTGCTTCTAACTCAAGGAGCAAAAGTTGCATCAATTCACCATCTATCCTCCTTAAAATTTATCTACCCTGCACACTGTTTTTTTTACCACATACTCAGAGAGACGGATGCTAAGACAATTGCACCCACCCCATCTCACCCAGACATTCCTCTATGGGCATCTCTATTTACAAAGTAAAGGTTTCATCTCAGAGAAAACACATCCATACTGAAATAAGATCAAAAGAGGGCCGTTTCCTACAGCATAGAGAAGTACCTAGCACAGGACCCAGTAAGATTATCATGCATGCAACTTCTGTTCTTCAGCAGAAACCAACTTGACGTTGCCATTTCCAAGTTTCTCCTACAACCTATGATAATCTTACTGGGTCCTTAATCCTCCCAGGTACGCGGTGGTGGATTCCTCCTCTAACAGTTCTTCAACTAGCTCAAACTTGGTCTTCTAATGGTATTTTAGGTCCAGCAAAAGAAATATGGGACCTAGTACCAGCTGCCGTGATATGGGCTTTATGGAATGAACGCAATCGGAGAATTTTCGACGAGAAATCTCTTTCTCACTTCCAAGTCAGCGTGGAGGTGAAAGCATCAATTCTGGCGTGGAGTTCTGCCTTCAACAGAAACTTTAACTTTAGGCTTGATTGGTGTGTTTTCTCCTGGGATAGCATGTTTCACTAACATAGTAACTTAAGAGTTTGTTTCTCTTTTACTTCCATCACATATGATGGACTGTTTCCCCTGTTTGTGTTCTCTTCCTTTCTTGTTTTTCTCTTTTTGTCTTGCATTCTGTAATTCTTTTTTCTCTCTGCAATAAATTCGATCCCTCTTTCTCGATCAAAAAAAAAAAAAAAAAATGTTTTTCCGAAGCTGGCAAAAGACACCTAGTCTCCTCTATTCTCCCTCACCTCCGCAATCTTAGGTTTGCTTCCAGTGGGTTCGTATATAACAAGTTAACAACTGCGCTTGATGTCCCAGCAACTGAGGATGTACACCCTTGGAATGTTGTTTCTTGAATTTTTCCTCTAGACACAAGGATGGAAGAAATATCAGCCAGGTGAACACAATTCTTGTGAAGAAAAACACAATGATCTTTTAGTAAGTTACATAGGAAACAAGGTGAAAAAAATAAAACCTTAAAAGATGCAATAGGGAAGAATCATACAAATAGGAGTATTTCCGTTGTTCATTTATAACGAACAGGACTATGCAGAATCCATAATAAAATGCCAGGCACAATGCCCACACCAAATCCCACTAAGACGATTTAGGGCCTCCTCAAATGAAAATACAGCCAACTAATAGATAACTCAATCCTACAATCCTGAAACAAATACATAGTGCTACTAAAACTTAATCTAGCCTTGTTCATTATGAGATAGACGGAAGTCTCAATAGCTACACAGGACAGCTCATTACTACTATAACTTAATGTATAACCTTGGCAAAAGCTTAAGTACACAACTAGACCTTAAACCATACCTCAATCGGTATTATTACCGACCCAGCTTAGCTTAAGCTAAGTGAATCCTGATTTACTGCTAAACCATAAAAAAAAATTGTACACCCCACTATCATATTGCATAAGAACCAATCAGAACTACAAATCATTATCATTACTGCATAAGAACTTATATTATGCACGGCGTTAATTTTAATATTGTTATCGTAGTGCCTTGAAGCGCTAAACGGGAAACTTAGAAGCGGCTCCTGAAGATCATTTCAATGCTGTACAAGGGGTGAATGCTCATTCTCAGCTGGAGGATTAATGACCCAGATTAGTTGCGCTATCTCTGTTAGGTTGAGAACTCGAAACTTTTTCCCTTCTTGCCTTCTTGGAGGTCCTTCACAAATTTCCTTGGATCTTTCACTTGTGCCCTTTTCTCTACTTGACTCCTCTTGATAACCTGTCATATATCCTAGAACATGTGAAAACAGTAATACTGTTAGTGCAAAAATGATCTCAAATACTAAATGTACAACCAGAAAAGTGATTCAATCAGCACAAACTCACTGAACCATATTTACAAATGTACTATATATAATAATCTATCTCTGATTCGTTTACACTCATATGGATATGAAAGTCACCGTTATGATTCAAACACCCTCCAATTGGTGTCTTAGAACGATAGGGTCATAGTCATACTAGTTGAAAAATGATAGGGTCTTCGAAAACAATAAACATACACAGCTAGAAAACTGACTAGATCTTTTATCAACTCAACAAATGCTAGCAGCACAAATTCATCAAACCATATTTATCAGTGTATTGTGGAAGACAATCGTGTATCATAGCATCACATGTTACAAAGTCTAACCTGATATATCTCTCAATTGTTAACTGATTTCTTGGAAAAGTCATTCTAAAAAAATTTAGGCATGATCCTTCATCTACAGAATAATAACATTTTTTACTAGTTCCTTATAATTGACCAGCCACACTCAAATGTACAATTACATTCCAGAAGTCACATGTTCAGCTTGTAAGCTGTCACCACTCTTTCTTATAGGTATATACTGTAAAAATCAATAATCATCAGCACTTTGTTTGCCCAGGTGAAGGACAACGCTCATTTGCTATCACATTTACCACGAAAAGTCATGTCGTTGGGCATCTTATCTAATTATCTACCACGTACAAAAATTCAAACAGTTCTATCTGATTCTTAGACGGTCACAAGTATATGAAACTTACCACTAGTGACGAAATTTGATTCCTCATAGCCTTGGTGCTTTTGGTGGCAAAGTTGCAACCACTTTTTCTTCAAGCTCCTCCAGGTCCCAGGGCACTTGCATTCGACAAACATTAAATCAGAACATGTCATTTACACCCACAATAATATTTTAGTCTGCTCTAAGCTTCTAAGTCTAGCTCATGAAAGCTTTTTCCTGTACCTGAGGAACGTTTTACTAAGATTCAAAGTAACCATACATATGAAATGGAATCCTCCATCTGCAAATTATATACGGGGCTGTTAAGTTAAACATAGACAGTGCATATTTTAATTGGTTTGGTTTATGCTAAGCCCTGACTACAACTAGGGGAACAAAAGCGATTGTAAAAAAAAAAACTATATTAAACTAACATCACCAGACTGAAGAGTTTGTAAAATCTCTCTTTGAGTCGCCACCTTGTACAGGAGCTCAGCGAATGACTTTGTTGACGCGTTTTCCAAACAAATTTTAATTGCAAGCATTTCCTTTAATTAAGCTTTTCCAACTATAATTTAATCTCAAGGAGTTTCATAAGAGAGTTCATCCATTATGCCATCAACATCACAAGCACTGGATTTCAGCTTTTCCAACTAAAATTTGATCTAGTTAGGTCGCTGGCTTTCTGTCAGCATTGCAATTTTAGAGAGTGCCAAGTGTGTTATGTATTTGAAGCTTGCATCCCATGGTTTTATGCATCTCTGCACCAAATAAGAGTCATGATGTCAAGAGGATAAAGATGGTTTCCATGATATCATAGAACAAAAAAGATGCAAAGGGCGGCAATGGAAGCAAACAAATTTAGTTAGAAATCCAGTTGCATCCTAAATACTACGTACAGAACTCGGTTGCAACATTGATTTGTAGAGCCCTCCTGAATACAATACATTTCGGTTGCAACAATTTGAAGTCTTTTTTTAATCGTCTATTACAGGAAAACTCATTATTCAAACTCTTAAGTAACCGTTAACCATCCAAGACTTTAGTCAGACACATTCCTTCGCACTTGGTATTAGTTCTAGAAACTCATTATTCAAACTCAAGCTGATCTCACACTAAGGACCACCTAAATGACATGTTTTTTTGTTCTTTAAGCCGAAATGACAATAACAAAAAGAAATTGTAACCCAAAGCACAAATAACTTAATCATTTGGTTATTGTTGACATTCTCATAGTACTGATCAATTATACAACACTAACACTACGAATTTGAGAGTGTAACTTTTAATACTTACAAATGCTTTTGTTGACAAAAAAAGCTGCTCTCAGTAGATTCTGTTGTTATAGTTTGCCCAAATTCTAATCCAAAATTTCTCCGGACCCAGTTCCACCTAAAAACATGATAGCTCCAGAGATTAGTTCATAATCATGAAGCTTCAATGTTGCACAAAAACATAGTACCAGGGAATATTGCACAAAAGAGACCATGAAATTCCCTCTGGAGGCTCAGGGGTCTGCATAAATCGTAGAGATTCTTCTCATACTTCTCCACCAGAAATTCGCTTTCTGAGATACCTTGGTACAATAGAATTTCCACCCCAAATCTGTACAATACAATAGAGAAGAAGAAATCAATTAGAATTAGTCATTTATAATTAAATTTGAAAACCGACTGATTTGAGCAGAACTTTGATACTTACTCTACGGATCCGCTCATACCAAATTCCCAACAAACCGATACATCAATGGAAGACATTTCATGAAAACCCAATTTCCGAATTCGCTCATACCAAATATCCAAATGTGATCATTTTCTTTTCCTCCCCCTCTCTCCATTTGTAACCCATCGATTTAGTGGTGACGGTGGTGTTGGTGTTGACAAGGAAGAAGAAGAAGATGGTTAATGGAGGAGGATTATAGATGCGTCCCCGTAAACTGCTTGGTCTGGCGTTTATAAGTAAAGTGTTGTTGTCTTACTGAACCCTAACACCTTATATTGGAACATTAAATGGCCCATCAGACAAGGCACGGCATCAGCACTACACGGGGCTTTTAGGTAGATGGCACTACATCGAGCCCGTGCCAAACCAAATGCGCCACAGTGATTAGGCTCAAAACACCGCTGATATCAAGTTGCAGTGAAATTTGGCTGAAGTGAAATAAGTTCTCCACCCGAGGAGGATATATTAAAGTTGAAGACATTAAACTTACTTATCAAGAACAGCAAACACAGTTGCAAGAATCTGCAGAATCGTTCCGTAAGAATGTGCTTAGAGTTGTTGTTGGTCTAGTTCTTCCTCCAAGTTGTTTATAGAAATTGCAAAGGTTTATCTTAGCTTGATCATTACTCGCAGGTTGGCATGTGCTACGCATATGCTTTCAAGTGGACATTATTCACAGAAAAAGAAACAAATGGTGTTTCGATTCATGTAATGCAATAACATTTTCTTATACCGCAAGAAGGGCATGTTACAGGCTTTACAGAAAAAATAAAAATTAGACTTAATTTTATAGAGGAAAATTAGGCGACTATAATAGTAGCTTTACAGTTCCTGGAATCGATATAAGCATAGCTTTACTGTACCCGGAGGAAATATGAGCAACTAAAGTGTTAGTCATGCAGACAGTCAGCGTTCCTTGAGATATCAAAGACATACTTGACCAGAGAGTCCTAGATTGACAATAACTCCAGGAACCCATTCTATAGACGTTCTTGCTTCTAGCAGCAATGATTACCAGAAAATTGGGTGCGTCTTTCTCCTTGAATCCGACACCTGATCCTTCTGGCTGTTCAGCAGAATCCAGTCTCTATA
The DNA here is from genome assembly GCA_023531295.1 of Papaver armeniacum. Taxonomy (NCBI): domain Eukaryota; kingdom Viridiplantae; phylum Streptophyta; class Magnoliopsida; order Ranunculales; family Papaveraceae; genus Papaver; species Papaver armeniacum. Next base: position 169,044 of record JAJJWW010010115.1, on the reverse strand, counting down.
AACATCTGCCAAGGTCAAGGTATCAGAAATGTTGGTTTTCACGGCTTCAGTTCTGTGATCCTGGCACCAGTCAATGTTGATCGACAAGTCACAGCTGCGGAATGAGAACATGATAATTAGCTGAAGGTCAATAAATGGAGTATAAAATACACAAACAGATTAGTCGATTACTCTAGGTTTGGTAGATGACCAGTTGCTAACAAAATAATGGGGTATACTTCCACCATAGTTTCGAGTTCTTTTTGAATGAAATGGTACACGTCCCTAGACTACTCCTCATTCATTTAGATTTAGGAATTTTAGGCTATTACAAAATAATGGGGTATACGTCTAGAATGGGGAAGGAATGGATAAGCCATTTAGATTCATTGAAAAAGCCACATACTCAATGGTTAATGATACTTAAAGAGGGTAGAGAAGCGTGAATCACAAGATTGCCAATTCCACAGGATACAACTTGAACCCAAAATATTTCTAGGAATATTTTAGAGCTTTTTCATCAGTTGGAAAAGACTTCACCAATATCGACACAACTGTGAAATAGTTCTAGATTTTAATAGGAAATACAGATAACTCACATCATGATGACATTATGGACTCTAAGCGGCGCCATTAAATTAGTAAAAACCTAAATAAACATTTTTCAAATATCCCAAGAATCCCAATTCACGGTTGTATGCGAAAGTGTGTGGTGATTATGCGATCTGGCTAGTTTGCACGCGATATTCTTTTGTAAATTACTAATAGTATTCTCTTACCTGTTTTGCTACTATAGCATGAATACTATAATCGAGCGATACAAAACATCGAAGGAGGACCAGCCCCATAGATTGCTGAATGCAAATTCAGAAGCCAAGATACACTTTCATCAGCTTCCAACCTGTTATTCTCCTCCAGCTTTTCCTGTTAGAAATCAAGGCATACTGCATAAGTGGGATTTTCATGTACAATTATATTAGGTAGCTCAGCATCCATACTAGATTCTTATGCTGACAAACCACATTCTTACTATATATAAATAACAATCTTACTTCATGCAAAGATGTATTCATATCCAACCACATAATGTGCATGTAGAATAGTAGATTTACTTCTGCGCATTCATGAAAACAAACATACAACAATTTTACAACTTACAAAATCAAAATGTGTATGGATATGATAACGGAAACAAAAATAGCAAAGATTTTATGAAGTACACTGACAAGAAAAGAGTACCTATTATACTACGTAATAATTTTCCCGTGAAACAAAAATTCAAAGGTGGTAGGGTAAAGGAAATCGTGATTTGTGATGCTCATGTCAGCACAACTGACAGATAGAATAATCCTAACTACGGCTTCCCCTTATAGTAGGAGAACGGAACACACAACAATGACTTGTCATAGACAATCTCCACCACTCATTTTTTCCCTTGGGTGTCCTTGAAAGTTGCAGCAAAAAGAAATCCTCCACTTTTTCATATTTCTAGTAACATTATCTGACACCTCTTAATAAAACACCTACCCTCTCGGAAATTTCAAGGAAAGAATCCAAATTTCACACAAAACCACAAAGTGAAGTTTAATTTCCAACTTCCCACTCCCTTCTACAAATAGGATATATGCTTATCAAGAGAAGAGCTATCTTGTTCATTTACAAATGGAGTTTCAGATACCACACACACACACATAATTCATTAAGATGTTCTTTCTTTACTTCAGACTCATCACTATCGTCAAACTCTCAAATGGATAGCACCTGACTAGGTTGAACCAACTTCACAAATGAAGACTTACTGTGTTAATATCAGCAAATCTTCCAGCCAGCTTGAAACGGAATCTGAGAATGAGGCAAAATCACAAAATCTACTCCAGTTGTTTCTCAGAGAATTCCAAACTCTACACCTAGATGCACATAAGCAAAGAAATGTGCAGGAAATGTTAGATTGAGGACCGGATGTTTACTCTCTAACATAGGAATTGATCAAAGTTATACACAAAAAACTTTAGATTATTAATTGTGCATCCTAAAATGAAACCCATTATTAACTCAAAGACTTGGCAGTGATCTACTCAAGACTCGAGTGAAATCAGATAAAAAAAATGGAGGGTACAGTAATTGAATTACCCTCATTGATAAACCAACAGAACCTCTAAAAACATAAACCAAGAGAAAAATCATACCGTTTAATTTATTAGATCTTGTGCGCTTCAAATTAGATTCCTTTCTGGTGTTATATCCTCGGCGTTCATTTAAAGAGTAATCACAAACCACGACGCTTGAAACCCAAAGCTCAAATAATTTAATCATTTTGTGGTTGTAGGACATTCGTGTAGTACTGACCAGGTACACAATAGCACTAATTTTTGTAAAGAGAGAACTTACAAATGCTTTTAATGAGAGGAATGCTGCTATCTTGTATTTCTGCAATTCAGTTTCCAATTTCTTTGTCAACTTGCACATGTATAAGTCCGATTCTCGCTTTCCAAGTTGCCGACTTTTGTTAGTGGTAGCCCATCCACTGCAGGATCACGAGACGGCATTTGCATTCTGTTGAATTTTGCTGTCCTCTTTGATGCCTTTGACCAACAGCGGTAACATGATCTCCTTGAGCAACATTAACAGAGCGCACCTTCTGCCTCTGAACAGGATCAACATGCATTCTTCTGGCTTGATGATTTCTATGTATCACTCCCCAGGTGCCGAATCTCCGCATTAAAAGCAAGAGGAACTTAAATTTAAAAAAAAACCTACCCTCTCCGAAACATTCAAGGAAATAATCCAAATTTCACACAGAAACAAAAGTGAAGTTAAATGCTGTCAGCAGAGTCCAATTTCCAACTTCCCACTCTCTTCTACAAACAGAACATATGCTGATCAAGAGAAGAAGAGCTCTCTTGTTACATTACAAACGGAGTTTGAGATATTACACACACGCACCCATAATTCATGGATATTCTTTCTTTACTTCAGACTCATCACTATCGTCAAACTCTCAAATGGATAGCAGCTGACTAGGTGTAATAAGTAAGTTGAACACTATTCTGACCAACTTCACACTAGGTCATCCAGTAACTCTCACGACAAATTGAGACTAGTTATGATGGATTAGTTAATCTCAAAAACTTGAAAACCAAACAGAATACATTCAGATTAGATCATGAATGGTATACTTTTACTATTGAATAAACAAACAAACTGGAATTGATATACTTCTCATAATTTTTATTTGTTTACCGGGGAAATTGGTTCACATACACAATAAAAATTAAGCTAGCAGATCACTTCTTGTACTTTTGAGACCTGATAGACGGTCATGATGGTAATCTTAAATCTTCTACCCAAATATGTTAAGTGGTGGTATGCAACAACAACCATTGAGGAAGCACTGAGAAGAAAACTAAAACGGAGAATTCCACATTCTTTCCTTCATAAATTATCAATTTGAGAGGAGAAATCATTATGCTAAAAACTGCTTGTTGTTGTTGGTGATGCTGCTTCTATTGAACCGTCTCCCCGATCGTTTCTTCCATGATTTTGTTGCAGTTGATATCGCTGATTAATTTGTATTTAGGCTTAGGATTTGCTTTCTTTGGTTCTTAGCAGATAGAAGAGGCAGGCGCAGTTTGGATGCAGTCGGAGAAAACTTATGCTACTTATAAGGGAAAGGGATGGAGATCTGATTTAGGGTTCACTTATCACCCTCCATTTCAAGTCTATTATATGATCCAACAGCTGCTGCTTATTCCTTGACTGACGGTATTTGATGACCTAAATTTGTGTCGACAGCTAGACGGCTATTATGACATTGAAATGTTAAAGTGGTTTTTTACCATCATCTCTGGAGCCGGTACTAGGAGGCCAGAGCTGAGTGTACATATGTTTAAGGTCTGATAGATCCATATATAATTGAATGTTAGAAGGTAAAATAAAAAATGTTTGACTTGTCTAGACTCCCAGATCAATTGGTCGTAAACTATCTGCCATGTGAGCAATTGAAAATAATCCTCAGAGACTGGGAGTAGTAATACATGCGCCGAGGAGAGAATAAATCATAGTCGACTCATTAACTAGGAACGATTCACTATAATTATATGAGACGGACTAAATTACCCGGTGATCACACACATTTTTCACACAAGTTGACCATCACCTCCTCATTCTTCTCCAAAGTTCTAACCCTTAATTACCACCATTACCGAATCCAGTCCGGAAAAAAAAAACTACACAGAAATGTTAGTTCCATCGAAGGAAAAAAAAAAAAAAAAAGAATTGTTAGTCATGATGGATGTTGATTTAAGGAGAGCTAGTACACAAACATCAGAATCCATTTTCTATCATGTGTATCACTGTTAAGAGAAGTATTGTCCATGATATGAAATTCCGCCGGATCTCACAAACACGATATGATGAGCATAGTTTTTTCGTTTGATAGTGAAATTCCTCCGTAGCTCACAAACACGATCCTACAAACGCATCAGTACATGTATCTGCTGGTGATATTTGGAACTCTTATCTGTTAACACGGGTTATCAATTTGTTTTTGGAGGCTTATATGGGTTTATTTTCTATATGCTTGACAACAGTTTTGTCTTAACTGTGATTACAATGGGAAGACCAAAATTCCCCTCCATTAATGAAAGTTTAAGCTGTGGTAACTGTGGTTAGGGTTGGGGAGAGACGAAGCAGGAGATTAGGTTTCATTTTGATGATGAATCAATGAGCATGGGGTGGGTAATTGCCCAAAAGTGACCTGTTTGGAATTTTAATTACCAAAAATGTTCACTTTTTTCTAAATTCCTAAAAATGTTTTATGGAAATTTTTTTGCCTATTTTACCCTCGAATTAAAATTGTTATGACCACTAAGTCCTGCACATTATATTTCTTTATTATTTTTTTGGAAACCTTTTTAGAAATAGTATGATTTTAATTAATATTTTAATAGATATAATGTGTGCCCATTATTAAACATTGTGTGCACAATGCCAAAAAATCATTATTATTTTGAAGATTGTGTACCCACGGGTTTACATTGTGTTCACAATAGAGAATCATCCATTTTCTGAATTTAGCATTGTGTCCACAAAATTTTGCATTGTGTCCACAATACGAATGTTTGGTTCAAAAACAACGATTAACTTGGAATGTGTACCCACTGTTCCCATTGTGTTCACAATAAGTCATATTTTTCATTTTAATGAATAATAAGAATGTGTACCCACTGTTTTCACATTGCGTTCACAATATGGGTATTATTTGGAATATGAACCCAATGCTCCAAATTGTGTTCACAATGTGATGATATCAATGTATACCCATTGTTTTATTGTGTGTATTGTGTGTACAATAAGGTATAATTTGGAATGTGTAACCAATGCTCCAAATTGTGTTCACAATGTGATGATATCAATGTATACCCATTGTTTTCCATTGTGTCTACAATATGGTTATAATTTGGAATGGGTACCCAATCCTCCAAATTGTGTCTACAATAAGGTATGATTTGGAATGTGTACCCAATGCTCCAAATTGTGTTCACAATGTGATGATATCAATGTATACCCATTTCCGTACAATGTGACCCATCGAATGTGCACCCATTGTCGTACAATATGGACCCATTTGGAATGTGCACCCATTTTCGTACAATGTGCTCCCATTTTCGTACAATGTGCACCCATTTTCTTACAATGTGCACCCGTTTTCTTACAATGTGATGGTACCCATAGCTTCACATTGTGTTCACAATTGGGAAGTCAGTTTATAATGTGAACCCATTTTCGTACAATGTGCACCCATCGAACTCTACACGCTCGCTTCACATGCGCACCTCTTGCATCTTCTTCATTAACACAGTTCTTCTCTCATTTTCATCGAACTGCCTCTCTTCTCTCATTTTTTTCTTCTTCTCATCTCCCGATCGAAATACGTCAATCATCTTCTGCAACAAAGAAACATAACGTGTGTATTGGATTAAGATATACCCTAAATTACGCTGGTACCAATTTTCATCTCTGTTAATTATGTATTTCGGTTGTGTTTCTCTCTGAATGTCTTTGAAATTTTTAACATCTTTGAAATTTTTAATCTCTGAAATTAATAGATTCAATCTTCTATAATGCTATTTTCTATTTTAATTTGTATGATTTCTGTCTTCGATCGCTCTGAAATTATGGTTTCTAGGTATTAATCAAAAATTAGGGTTTCACATTTATGGATGAAATTTATGTCTCAGGGAAGGATTTGAGATGGGTTTAACTCTAATTAGAATAATATGTTGAAGAATATCTCAATACTGATAGTTATGGTTTGATTTTGTTAATAAGATGAGGTAACAGAAGGTCAGTACTGGGTTTTATTTTCTCCTTTTGTTTTAATGTGGATAATCATGAAATTGGTTTAATTTCTAATTAAATGCTTAATTTTTGTTTAGATTTTTTTTAATGATTTTATGCTTATTCAAATAATGAATATTCTTCTGAAGAATTTTCTTTAGTTGGGAACCCATTGACTCTCTGGAATTTGTTGATTGACGTTTCTTTATCGTTAGAACTTAGAATATTGCTTTTAAGAAAATACTAAGTAAGAAAATAAGTAAGAAAATACTTATTCTCCATATTTTATCCTGCATGAATATGTCTTACTGAAGGTAAATGAAGAATGTTTTCAAGGCATACCCTTTTTTTGTTACTGGTGGTGACAGTAGAATGAACAACTTGACTATTCCTTGTTTTTGATTACTGCACCCAACAGATTGTAGCTAGACTAGAACAGTAAACTGGAAGAATATCCAAATTAAATGACACGTAATCATACACAACCACATTCAACAGACTTGTGGATACGAACGATTTCTCTAGTCTTCATAATAGACTCTATAGTCAATAACCAGTCCATTATGTACCCTCTTGAAATAGGGCTAGATGTCATGGTTTCTTTAATTTTGTTTGGTGTTTGAACAACCTGATCAGTTGGTTTAACTGTCGCTAAAATGGATTTCATGGTGTCAAACTTACTGGTTGAGCCAATCCTATGCATGTTTTGCAGGTGTTTTTGAATTATAAGTCCTCCTCCCCCAATGACAAGTAAAACCAAAACTATTTTGATTCATTACAACGGAAAATGGGTGAAGAAAGGAGGAAACGATTACTACGATGGGACGTTACAACCAGCGTTTGTACCTGATGAATTCACTGTTGATGATGTGAAGAACCAGGCACTTGGGGTAATTGGTTTCTCGCACGGACCTGCTTTTGACCTCTACGGCCTGGTACTGGTTGCAGCTACAGAATTAAAAATGCGGTTTATCATTACCGGAGAACAAGCTCTGAAATATTATGTTTCCGAGGTACATGGAACGTCTAGTTTTTTCATAGTGTCATCTCCACAAGAATTGAAAGTAGTTTCTCCCCCAATAACTCCTATTGGAATGGCCGTTTTGCCCAAGGTCGTGACCCCGTTAACTCCTCACCGCAATGGCAAAGTCAGTTCCTTCAAGGTGATTATCCCAAGAATCAACCCGGCAACGGAGATTGCACTGGTGGCGTAGGTTAGTTATTTTCTCCCTCTAGCTGTTTTACTGTTGTGGATCTATTCTCCTATTTTGTCACGTAGATGGGTTCAATCTGGGAATGGTTTAACTAATATGAATTTGGTGCATTATTTATGTGTCTACAGAACGGTTTTAATAATATGAATTATAAAATTTTTTTCAGCCCCTCGAAGGCCTGGAATCGTGAGGAGACGTCTAATAGGCTGACATAACCTGCAGACTGCCAAAGAAATATCCCAGCTTCATGATGCTTTGAGAACCTTACATACTGCCAAGACATATCCCCGACTTCATGATGCCGACTCAACTCCACATATTGAACCCGCTAGTTCTCCTACCCCAAACATCAAATAAAGTCAAGTACGATATCGGCCCCACAACCATTTCAAAACCAAAAACAGCTGCATATTAGCTTGAAAATTGCTTCAATAAAAGGATCATTCAAGTACGTAGCCAAACCATCCAACGATAACCGTCTTCTTGCCACCGCTTGGATCCGACATGCGGTTGGTATGTGCGGCATCGCGTGAAGTCTCTTGACTATTGGGTAATCAAAAGCACAGAACCTAAACACACTTGTGATAAGAGCAAGAACAAGACGGACCCTAAGTATGCTATAAAAGGGATGGGTCGTGCCATGGCAAAACTATTCGAGTCGAGTTTGGCAAGTGTGATAGTCTCAGTATACACCTAATGATTTGAGAGCAGACATGCTTCGCGAACATGGTATAACAATCAGTTACAAGCAGGGCCACACTGGTTGTAAACGCGGAACCGAAGCGACCAGAGGTACGACAGATGAATCATATCAGCACCTTGTTAGTTATAGTTACGTGCTTGAGCATAATAACCGAGGATCATTACATGTATCGAAACGAATTCTATGAATGAGTTTGTGTATTATTTCATGGCACTAGGAGTATGTCTTGATGGATTCAAGAATTTCTCGAGAGCAGCCATTTACGGTGATGGCACGCACCTTATTGGGGAACGCACTGAGTCCTATCGTCGCCATAGGGTTGGATTCTAATGAAGAAATATATCCAAATGGCGTTTGGCATCGTCGATTCTGAGAATGATGATTCGTGGGATTGGTTTATTAAAAAATTGTTTGATGCGCTTGGGAGTGAATATTTGAAGAAGAATTCAGATCTTGTAGTGGTTTCAGATAGATCGGATCACATTCATAGAGCCATGACGAACCGGTATCCTGCTGTGTGCCATGTTTTTTGCGCCTACCATATTAAACGTACTAAACAACACAACCTTATATTTAATTCTCACTATCATGAGTTGTTTTATGTTTTTTTTTTTCTTTTGCATATTCAGCACTCCGGTATGATAATTGGCTGTTTTTCATTGCAGGAAATCTCCTTAAGAAATTTCACGACGGTGACGCTGGCCGAATTCATTTATCATAGCTGCCAAAGCATACACTCCTGTCATTACAACAATGCTATGAAAGATTTTTAAAACAAAGCCCCGGCAGTGAGTAAGGTATGTACAGGAGATTGGGGAGCATAGGTGGTCCAAGTGTGGAGGTCAGAAGAGCACGTTTTACTCGATGACTACTAACATAAGCGAGAGTTGGAATGCAAAAGTTAAAAAGGCTAAAAATCTGCCCATTTGTCATTTAGTTGATTTTATTCGGAGGTCACTGATGGAATGGTTTGAGGAACTCAGAGAAAGATCTCTTCGTTGGACGCCTCCATTGACTCCGTATGCCGACAAAATTTTAGAAGAAAGGTGGGAACTGGCAAAATTGTTTTCGTCTTGCCATATCATCGGACATGAGTACGAGGTCATCGAGCGTGGTATCAATGATCAGCACCAAGTCAACATTTCGGAGAAGTCTTGCACCTGCCGAGTGATCAACTACGAGCATTTGCCGTGTCCACACGTCCTTGCGGTATGTGAGAAATATAAGCTGGACATAGTCCCTCTTTGTGGAGAATACTACCAAACTTGGAAATGGCGATCAATGTATGCACCTGCAATTTACCCGGCCTTGAGTTCAGAATATTGGAATGTCCCGGAGAGGGTTGCTGCGCGTATAGTATTGAATCCCAATACAAGAAGAGGCAAAGGTCGTCCGAAGGGAGATCGCATCGGGTGTGTCTCTCGAGAAATCTAGGAAATTGAGCAAAAAGCGAGGTTGTTCTAACTGTCATCAGCCCGGTCATTATGCCAGTACTTGCAAACAAAAGAAAAAAAAGTGAGATTATGAGAATTTTATTTCTATATTGCATTTGTAGATTATATGCATCTATTTCTCCCTGTTGTTTTTTTATGTGGTGGATTATATCATTGATATGAATTTATATCGATTTTTTTGTTATTTTAGTTGCTTATCTTGTGCCCTTACTATTAGCTTCCTTGGGTGAGTACCTGTATTGGTTTTGTTGTATGAGCAACAAAATGCAATGTCGAGCTTGAAAGGTCCCGGAACGCCTGACACCGGAAAATGTTGCAAGATAAGTGACTGAGGGTGTCAATTAGTCATACGAAACCATGTGAATCAGTCAATGACTGAAACAGAGATGTAAACCTTGGGGTGTAAGGATATTTGATATTGCTACACACAACTGAAGGTATGGTAGTAACTATTTGATACGGTAACTTTTATACCCACTCACAACTCATTTCCCAACAAAGGAGTAGGATGAACAAAGTAACATTAATTCCAAAAGCAGATTTTTTTGTATTTTTTACTTTCACAAATTTCAGTAAAGTTATGTTATATTCCTCTCCTTTGACTAGAAAAGTTGTTTTTCCAAGGTTCACATACCTAGCTGCAAGTGGATCCATACAATTGGCCACAACATGTTACTAGAAATTAAAATTCAAATAACAACACAAAAAAGAGAACTTAGAAATTAAAATGCAAATTTGTCACACTTCCACACCTAATACAACTTACTTTTAAGATAAAATAAACCATTATCAAACTAGGAAAAATAAAACTAGTACTCAATGGCTTACACATTTGCAAGCCCATCATAGATAGCTTGCCTATTTCCTTGCACGTAGGTTGTAATTATGTGCTTCAATATCTCCTCTCATTTTCATATTCATTAACTCTACCATGATGAGTATCTCAAATAAATCCTGCCCAAAATTCACCTCCTTGGTATAAATGCCCTTGCCATGATATGGAATGTGACATGAGCTGCACACCGGGATCCCCAACTTGCTACACTCTTTACGTAACCTGCGATCTTCTTCTACGTTTGCAAACCATTCATCACAGAATTGACTTCCGTTATTTATAGTATAGAAATTAGTTACAACCCGCTTGTGAGAATCAAACACAGGATCCCCATATATATATTGCCCTCCATATATGGTAGTATATGTGGGGTTTTGGCCTTCAATTTTATTACCCTTTCTAGAATTTGATCCAACAGAAGTTAAACTTGAGTTTTGTGAACATGCAGACATTTTCTTTGGTTATGGTAAATGATAAAAGATTGGTATGCAAATAAAAATACAACGGCAGACACTTTTGTTTTCTCTTTTTTCATGTGAAAAGTTATAAATACAAAAGGGTTATATATACCCGAACGAAAGTGGGGACTTTCCAAGAAATTAGGTTCCTTGCTTCGAGAAAGAAAAAAAAACTAAAGAAACACGAACACCATACGTAATTGCAAAACTACAGCATATGTTGTCTTGTCATAACTTTTCCGAGCAGTGTCATGTCCATCTGTTTTTCCAGTGCCTCTGTGGCAAACCTGTTCACCTACTCCTTTGCTCGAAAATGCTTCTTTTCCTCGCCACCACACGTTACGTAGTTGTTTTCTAGACCTGTATCAAAAATGTATTCGTTAAAAAAGATACTAAAATATATAGATTAATTCCCCCCTGCTAAAAAATGTTAAAAGATAATAATAAAAAAAGATAATAATAAAACACAAGGAGAGGGAGTAGAGTACCCGATTAGACCCTCACTTCACGCTTCACGCTTCACAGAATTAATTAAAAGAGGGGTAGGGAGTAGACTGATTCCATCCATCACTTCACACAATTCACACTCAACCTCTATCCTCTCACTATTTTTTTTACTTTTACAGTGCTGTCAGCAGTCAACTTTACCTCACACTGTCCAAATTGCTGAGCAGTCTTATCACCCTTTCCCTTTCTAATAAGCCTGTTTTTTCTAGCGTGCATAGATATCCGGACTGGAGCATTGCTCACACGCAAAATTAATGAATTAGCAGACTGATCACACCTACTTGTCCTTTGCATGTGATCTGAGGGCTTAGAAGATGCCACATTAAAAATATCACACCTAACTAGTACTTTTCATATGATGTAGGGATCAAAACACGCCACCTAAAGACTTAGCCTAATCAATATCCAGCCACTCATGACCTACCCTGTCCTAAGGCTAGCCCCAATCGAGGTCCAAGATTGCATGGCTGAATGGTCTTCAAGGAAACATAACGGACAAATTTGGTTTGCTTCCACACACACAATGTGTTTTCCCTTGCGATTAGAATTCATTTTTATCCGGCTAGATTGGAAGAAGGGTTTTATGTTCGATGGGGTGTTTCTTTGAGTGTATTTATAGGAAAAAATTTATATTATTTATAAAGGAAATCCCCCTTAAAAAATCTTGTCGTTACAGTGTGTTGATAAGGATAACAAGATTTCTATCAGAAGTATCGTTATCCAAAACATTGTCTGGATGACTTAATGGCAACTGCATAAGCTGAGTAGTACGAGTGTTTTTATCTACATAACTGGGCTATGTTCAACCAGAGTTCTATTTTAAATTGTATACTTGAATTTAACATTACAGTGTAAACCGGGTGTAGGAAAAAAAGGTCAAACAAATATAAAATGCCACGTGAGTTTGTAATCTAATTTACAGGCATCTAGATTCAATATGCGTGCGAGCATTCAAAATGCGTCGAGAAGAATATCCCGTGGATTTTTTTTTACGCAGCTTGTAACTCGCGTTTGTGAATCTGCAATTTGAAATCTGCGTCCTTGGGTACATCCAACTTGGATCCAAGCTGAATGCAGCACTCGTTCTGGAATTGATGAACTGTTCATCAATAAACGACTGTTGAACAGTGATTAAAGTGGGATCTTGGATCCCATTGGGGCTAGCCTAAGAAGACGTGACTGACTACTTGGTTTCTAGTAGAGGCCTGTTCCCAACTCCCAACTGCCTCACCGTACCTACCCTGCCCTAATCAAACCACTATTCCCAACTCCCACTATTCCCAACTCCCAGTATTCCCAACTCCCAACTGCCTCACCGTACCTACCCTGCCCTAATCAAACCACTATTCCCAACTCCCACTATTCCCAACTCCCAACACCCTGCCCTAATCAAACCACTATTCCCAACTCCCAGTATTCCCAATTCCCAACTGCCTCACCGTACCTACCCTGTCCCTAGCGCGCTTTTTCATGTTTTTTCTTCTCTCCTCATTTCATGTCCATGCCGCTGATGCTTTTATTAAATTTTTTTTTTTTTTCTGATTCTCTTTTGTCATGGTCTGTTTGTTTTCGGTCTCTTTCTTTCTTTATCTCTCTCTTTGTCATCTGTCCAATGAGTGAGACTTTCTCTCCAAAAGAAAAACATAGGGATAGGGAGTAGAGTACCAGATTATTACGAGTGATGTTGGGACTTGGGATAATGATAAAAAAATAAATAATACGTCCAATTTCATGCTAAATGATAAAAAAAGTGAAGTTGGATTTCTCGGTGAGGTACAGAAGTGGGTAGAATAGATAAGAGTGAAGTAAGAAACCAATAAAAACAGAGAGAAAGAGAAAAATGCAGGCCTTTTCTCATAACTCTTTGAGTTGTCTCGTCATATCTTTCACTGATGGATCAGTATTTTTTATTATTGAATTGGATTTTGTATTTGTTTTTGGCAGCTAAGCTGTACCCTTTGTTGTGTGGTTATTTGATTTTCGTTTCTAGTAAAACCTTGTGTGCAATTTTATGGATGTAAAGAAAATTTACCGTCAAAGGAGAGCAACGTAACATTAACTTGCTGAAAATTGTGAAAGTAAAAGAATAAAAAAAACAGATTTTGGATCAAAAGTTTCCTTCTCATCCTGCTCTTTTGGTCCCTTATTGTTAGGCTAAAATAATATAAATAGGTCTGCTCACACCAATTAGAAATGTAAAGAAATATCAACACAACTCTTACGTCTACCAATCTCAGCAACAAAACCAAAGCTTCTCAGAAAAAACATCATGGACTCTTCGTCATCAGTTTTTGTATCATCGGAAAATGAGGTACCGAAGGATAAAGGGAAAACTATAATCCGTGCAGAAACAAAAGAAGAACACCATCTTGTTCCCGAAATCACAATGACCAATGTGGTGTATTCTCGCAACGGAGTTGTTTCTTGTGACGAGTGGTTTGATTTAGTAGAGGAAGGACGTAAGCTACGTAAAGAATGCACTGAAGCCGGTATTTCAGTTGTGCCTATGCGTCCACTTGCAAAACTCATTACTTATACCGACGATGGTTTGGAAAGAATTTTAACCCGATTACATAAAGAAAATGTGGAAATTAAACAAAAAAAAGTTGTTTAGAAGTTTCTTGTTGGAGTTTTTTATTTCTTAATTTCGATATTTTGATGTATTATTTTCCGTAGAATTCTAGTTTGTATTTTCCTAAAGCTAGTATTTAGATAATGTAGCTGGTGTTATCTTTTCTTTATTTGTTGTTTCATTGTTTCGAGGAAGAAGATATGCAAAAACCAACATATCTCAGTTTTTGTACGGAAATACAAATATAGTGATTAGAAAATTCACTGACGAGTAGAGCAGACTAGGTCATGTACGCTTGTTTGTCTACGTAGGTGTGTTTTGACAAATCAAATCACTGCAGCCCTAAATGAGAAAAAAAATTGTATCTATTATAAATAAGGGTGTCACGAGTGATATACTGTAAGCCTGTAAGTCTGTAACCAGATCCACACCGCTCAGTCAGAAAAAAAAAATGAATTGGGAATTCCAGGAGGAAGAAGAAGATCGACTCTCCAAATGCCCATCAAAGAGGAGACATTTTAGAAAATCTGATCAAAAGCTACAAAAACACATAGCACCCAAAAAAAACAAATCCAGTATTTCCTCTAACAAATTTGGCAATTTCAGGTGATGGATTATTGTCGTCCGATGAATGGTTTGACGCGATAGAAGAAGGACGCAGAATAAGAAAGGCCACAACTGAGTCGGGTTTTCCAGTAATTCCGTTCCCACCGCTTGGAGATCTCTTAACCATTACAACAGCCGGTATGGTTAGGTGTGTAAAACATTTAAGAGGCGAGAATAACGCACTTAACAGACGACTGCTGAACTTGAAAAAACATTTCCCGGACCAAATGTCTAATAAGTAAAAAAATACTTGTAGTATATTTAAATTTTGTATCAGTGTGTTTAAGTTTCAGTCACTAGTACTAAATAAGTAACATGTAATTACAGGTAAGCTTTATTTCTAGTAAGTTTTAAGTCCCTAGTACTCATGTGTAACATGTAAAACTTCAGGTAAATTATGTTTCAATATATATTAATTCAGTACTTCAGCAGTCCTATCTTTTGTAAGAGTACACCAAGACACCTGTCGGTTATTTTCTAATAATTCTCTGAACAATTCACCCTCAATTTCATCTATAAAAGTAGTTCCCCTTGTTTGATACATTCATCAAAGCTTTAATTCACATCTATAAAGGAAGTGTTAATTCCCATCTGTTCTTACGTTCAAACAAATAACTCAAATATGAGCACTGTTGGCCAAAACTCTGATTCAGAATCTGATGCTGTATCTTGTAACATTGAAAATTTTAGTATGAAAACCAAAGCTGGGAAGAAAAAAATGGTGGAAATTGAAGCAGAGGTAAGGTTCCCTTCAATGTCTGTTTCAGTAGATGTTTAACAGTAATAATGTGTTTAACTAACCAAAAAAATGGATTTTGACAGGAAACCTGTCAGTTATGTGATACGGCTGGACATGCTGCTAAATATTGTGTTTGGATGTACACTAGGTGTAGAGAACCATGTTGTGATGGAATAAGAATGCTAAAGATTTCGACACAAGTGAATTCATATGGTGCTCAGTTCTTGAGTTGCCAACATTATAACTGCAAAGGTTTTGAATGGTTTGATGAAGCTAAAAGGAGAGCTATGTCATCAACAACTCGATATGTGTACAAGGAAGGCTGTAATGGATGTGGCGATCTAGATCACGCAATAGGGAACTGTAAACTCAACAACATTCAATGTTTTAAACCTATTTGTGGTGGTAGGTTCAAGGTTAAGGTGTCGCAAAACAGTCATAACAATGGAATTCCATATATGAAATGCAGACGGTGTGGAGACTTCACATGGGTGGCTGATTACCTATTTTCTGACAATTCAGCCAAATGCAAATTTACTTTAGATGAAATATGTCCAGGTCTAACACAAAAATTAAACATACAGTAAGAAACTGTTATGTAGTAGTGACAACGATGTAACAAAAAAGATGTTTTTCTTATATATTTGGCTATAATCAGACTCTCTATATAGTCAATAAATTGACTGTTTTCTAAATACACAAGACCTGATAAGATATAAAGCTAAAGATACTTAAACTCCAACTGCCATGATATAAAGTGAAAGATGCTTAAACTAAAACTGCCGGGTGAAACAAAAACAATTGGTAACATCTCCATCCCAAAAAATTGGTAACATCTCCATCCCAATTACAACGATGTAACAAAAAAGTTGTTTTTCTTATATATTTTTGCCTATAATCAGATACATTTGATTGTGCTCTGCGAAATTACAACATGGAGAGTTCAGTGAACATAACAACAACTATACAAAAACATACAAAGATAGAAGAGGCAGATTCTTATGAGATACTTGCAGAGATGGTTTCATTACTCAAGGGCGGCAGATTCTTAGATACTTCATAATCATTCAAACTCTAGCACGACTAATTAACCCCCTTTTAATTGATACTAATCATACATAACAGGTATTAAGAATACTGTAGATACAAAATAGCGTCATCATCTAGAATAGCATTCCCAAATCACTACAGTTGGAAGAAACACCCAAACATGATACTAATCTTACAAACAAAAAAATGCCCAAATCAAACAAATCGGAGAGTTACATACCAAAATAAAATAAAGTCATTATACCTCAAGATCTTCCATGAATCAAGTAATACGCTGTCAACACACAAATACAATTGATAATTAAAACCAAAAATAAACAATAGGAAAACGGAAGCAAAACAGAAATGGAGATTTTTTTCTTCAAACCCAAACTCTGAGATTAGAAACCCTAACTTTACCTGTAGAAAAAATTAAGATCCAAACTGCAATGGTTTTAATCAAAAAAATAACGGGGTTTCAACCAAACGCTCGATTGATTGAATCACAGTAGATCTGAGTTTTGTCCAAGGTATAATGGAGGTGGGTTCCCGTGAAAATGGTTTTATTTTGATTTTTCGTCTGCTATGGTATTTGGGTGACAACGGGGTGAAATGGACCGAATAAAGAAAATTAAAAATGTCGAGGAGATACGATAATAAATACGTGGCACGAGGTCAGACCAACTTTTTAAAACGTGGCGCAAGATTGGCACACCAAATCTTTTAATAAATGCTTCACCCAAAAAAAAAAAAATTTAATACTCTTACGGATCATGAATCTACGGGTCACGATAAACCATGCTCCCTCTGTTTTTGGAAAAGTGATAAATTTGTTATAAACGTGTAATTATGTTAAGAATATCTAGGGTGAATCTCGTTTATTATTGAGATGCCCTTGTGTCTAGCCCTATAAATAGAGGCTCTAATGTTTGTCTAATACATATATTAATGGAATTCTCTATGTTTCTTCTCTCTATTTTCTGTCTCCTCCTCCTTTTATAAGACGTTATCACGCACGTAGCTCTACCGATTTAGCGGTATATTTGATCAAAAGCGATCATTTGTGGGAACCGAAAAAGAAAACAGTAATAGATCCGGTTGAAAAGTCGTGGAAACTGTCTACACAATCATATATAAGCCATAAATTACTCTTGCTTTCTATTGATTAAGAGGGAGGATCCATGCACACTCTTAGATGGACAAGGTCGGACAAGATTTGCGTCATTTTCTCCGCAAAACCCAAACGATAATGAATTCAAGTCTAATATAACTATCTATGTCATAGTTGATTATTTATCTGATATAACTATCCGGACCTAACTATGAGAATATGGTATGGTTATCCTCTATATTTATGGGTGTAACTAAAATCCATTAATTTATGGGATGTGGGTGATCAATTTTGTCAAAAAAATTTGATTTCCTTTCTTCTCTAATCTTTTCACATAGAAAGAAAAAATAAATCCATCGAACTATCATCAAAAGATGGTTTATGGTTTCTATTCCTTTAATGAAACTGTAATCACCAAAAATTGGTGTCATCGCGATTCAGCTACCTTTACGGTAGTTAATCATATGCATGGTTGAAAAACCTACGGCCAATTAATTTTGGTATCTTCGTCTATTTGATGAAGGTCATATGATTTATTTATTTTTTATCTTGTTTCTATCCCTTTACAAGAAACCATTCGTTTAACCACAAAGTGGATTTTCCTTACGTGATGACTAAGTCGACATTTTTTTTTCCTCTTTGTCGATGCAATTTTGGGGTATTCCAACCGGTATTGGTTTTCTCCATCAATTTTGAGGAAGGAGATGCTAAAATTGGCATTCTAAGAAATTTTAGCCACTATTATTTTCTCTCGTAGTTTGACGACAATCATTTAAACAAACATTTACCGATTATGGTTTTATTTTTCTACTAATAAACCATTGATTTCCATTTCTTACGGGAAAACCATGGATTCCTTAATAACAAACATGATCTCTTTATTTTCGGATAATTTTTAATGATTCTTGGATTCAGTATCTACTGTCCAACCTGGTATTGTTAAAATCCAGAAATTATTCTAAGTATATGTCCTCGAATTAATCGGATAATACTTTACGAAAATTGATTTCATATTCATATATAAAGATGGCATTAATTAACTTAAAGGTTATATCCTCTCCATCATGATCAAATCAAAAAGGGAGATATAAAGATGGCATTATTATTTTATATCCATTTGAAAATACAAATCCAATCACATCTATATAGCAAGACATTCCCACGTAGAAAAAAGAATTATTCATTTTAACAACGAAATTATGAAAATGGATTCTTCAATTGATTTTAACAAAAAGTAAGTATTTGATACAAATGTGTTCCACACAACAAACTAGTGCACATCTAGCATCTTCTAACCAAACTATTGATTCAACATACATTCATTCCTAAGTTCGGTTCATGATTAAAATAAGTTCTTCCAACTTAAATCACTATAAGGATTACATAAACATTCTCAAAATTTACATATCTCCTTTTCCTATTTGAATAAAAAGTGATTATAACGCCCATTTTGAGATCCCAAGGCACTTTGCGGGAATGATCACGGTACCGGCACCACAGAATAGATAAATAACAATGAACTTTAATTCATTGACATAATGAGCAGTTCAACCTTGCAAAATAACAATGAAAAGCATTAATAAAAAAAAATAAAAAAAATTCTGATAATCCCATCCCAGGAATGGGTGAACACCCCGTCGGTATATAATCTAGAATCTAAGGTGTTTTTTTGACAAGGTGGTTATAGGGCGGCCGAGGGAATCCAACATCATTCGTTTTTGTTAGTGGGAGCATGGTGGATATCGATAGAAGCTGCTTTACCCTAAACAACATAGTTAGGCAATTCTGAAAAGTCAAAAAAAAAAGATTATATAGAAAAGTGAAGATTATGCACTAGACAAAAAGAAAATAATTCCCAATGTCCCCGAATCATGTAGCTACGCTAAGTCTCGAGCTGGCGAAAATGCCCATCCTTTGAAGCAAACATCCCCTGTGATGGTGTCGGTTCTTTGGAAGCAAACATCCCTGTGAGATCAAAGATTGGGAGATATACTAGTGGCTATAAATGTAACTAGTTACCATTTATCTCGATTCACGTTCACCAAAGTGGGTGAAACATTATGAATGTGCACCACATACGTGTCAATGTATAATTCTGATGAGAAAAAGTTTAATATTAAAACTACTTTGAAAAAAGAGACTTTCCTAAGGATAGAATTCACATGGTATTGCAGTCCCAAAAGTATTGATTTAATGTAATCATCGTGATCTAAAGATGATAGGATACAAATAAAAACATTAAGCATGACTTTGGCATTTGATAATTTCCAAGAATACGCACTTTTGCTCCCATACACTATCATATAAAAACATCGGTCCCATAATCATTTGATAAAGATTCACTAACTTTAAGTTTACTCGGTGAAAATATATTGATCAACCACTTAAAAGGCATTAAATTAACTTAAACCTTGACTTTGACTCGACCAACAATATTGGTTATCTTGGGTGACATACCTTTTTAATTCATACAAAATTTAAATTTGATGAAATTATTATTACCCAGGATGCAATTTCCAGAAATTGAAGAAGAAGAAGTAGGACGGAGATGATTGATTTAGACCAAAGGATAGTAGTTATGCAATCTAACCTTTAGGGTCTATCCTATATCAAATGAATGAGGATAAAATGCTTTTAAGCTATGTTTTCCATCATGATCCCAAACAAAAACATAAACA
Source organism: Papaver armeniacum (assembly GCA_023531295.1). Lineage (NCBI taxonomy): Eukaryota > Viridiplantae > Streptophyta > Magnoliopsida > Ranunculales > Papaveraceae > Papaver > Papaver armeniacum. The sequence continues at coordinate 148,820 of JAJJWW010010115.1, read as the reverse complement.
AATTTCAAATTTTGATTCAAGCAGAGGATCAAATCAAAAAATTAGAAATATTATAGAGATATTTGGTGTGAGACATTATTAACAAAACCATCTTTGGTTCCCAAAAACCTAAGTCACTTAAGCTTTGTGTATAAGCACACAAATCGTTAACAAGTTACATAAACTTTATGTTTATCGAACTTTTTGAAAATCCTGACAAGACCAAGTTTTTCAGAAATTACATTCTTAAAAACAAAAAGAAAGTTTGATGTCGGAACCCATATATGCTTAAGTATGATATATTTTAAGAAACATGGTGATTGATGGTTACAATATCTCCAATGGTGCTCAGCTTTCAATAAGTTATTAATAAACCATAATTTTAATTATGTGAATTACCTCTTACGGTTGATCAATAAACCATAATTTCATCAATTGTTCTTAGCCATCATCAATCGTCGGATTTTATCTTCAATTTCACGTTTTTTCTAAATTCTTCCTCTACGAAACCCTATTAATTTCTAAAAAATAAATCACCTTATCTTCTTTTCCTTTGATTCGAGAAAACATCCACCAATTATCCATGCCACTCATTTTCTATTCCTCTCTCTCCTCTACCAGCAGTTTCTTCTTCTCCATGACCTAGCATTTGTTATATCAATTCTAGTTACAACTAAACTCCATTCCAATCTACAAATATGCTCCAACATCACGAGATTCTGTGATAATGAAAGAGATGAAAAATTTTGTGGTTGAGAAATGAGATAAGAAAAGCGATTCACATTCTCAAAATTCATATCTCCTCATTTGAATAAAAGAAATTAGTGAAAAATTTGCCGTGAAATTAACAGCAAAATCGCAACCGACCTAAAGCCTGTCCCGGGTTACAAATCCCTTAAAATGGTGTATGCGGTAAAGAAGACTCGAGAACACTACCATTAGAAGACTGACACAAAAGAAGACTTCATCAACTTGGAAATTTCTCACGAAAACATTGTTATCTCCAGCATTCAAGAAATTCGTTTACCGAAATTAGGGGAGTATCAAATTAGAAGGTATTTTACTGGACTATCACGTTGTACTCTTTTTCCTTCATCAAGGTTTTTCCCACTGGGTTTTCCTTGTCAAGGTTTTAATGAGGCAACATTTGCGTGTCCCAAATTGAAAAAGTGAAAGTATCTCTTTCCCAGAAACGGAGGGAGTATATCTTTTAAATAATAGTCTAAAACACCAACCAGGAAAAAAAAAAAGTGGACTAAATAAATGCTCCGGCCGTCCTAAATTATTATTCTGCTTTAACTAAGTCAAGATATTAAGGAGACTGGAGGTGTGAACAATTCCAAGAACATCATCCATAATCAGTATAGTTATCTACCGATTATGTTTCTGTTAGTGTAATTCCAAGAACATCATCGGTAGAATCGGTAGATTTTTATCTACCGTTTATATGGTAGAACCAAAATTCACGAAGATTTGTTTCCTATTCAGGGAAATAGAAAATAGAAATAAATATCTTTATGAATTGATTTAGTAGATTTGTTTCCTATTCAGGGAGATATCATTAAAGATTATAAATTTGTAAAAAATAATTTTATAATTATAAAAAATTGAAGGGTAAATCTGAAAGTTTGACTAAAAAATATGACTATAAAAAGAAGCTGGCTCGTATTTTATGACTGGCGAAAATAGAATAGAGACACAAATTTTAGGACAAAGGGAGTAATAAATAAATAAAAAATAAAAAAATATATTTGAGTTAAAACAACAAACAAGAACATTATTATTTCTGATGCGAACCTAATTCACTACCTAACTCACTTTCGTAGGAATCACGGTTGCACTTAGCATGTGCAACAAGCCTTTAAACCGTTAAGTGTACCTAACGGACGAGTTGTAGTCTCGTGAGGGTTTACAAAGAGGTATGCCCACAAAACCAAGAACAAACTAAAAAGAAGGTCCATAATAATCCAGAGGTAAACCGTCTGAGTCAAACTCTTGACGTATAGGTCAGACAATTCATCGTCGTCGGGGACTCTTCTAAGATCTGTTAAAATGTCTGGTAACTTAGTTTTAAAATATTCAAAAACTTCATCGTGTGGAAAATCCACGCCCTTTGCTCGACGGTACCTCGTTCTTGCCCATGCCTCCTGCAATATTCAAACGTTAACATTAAATCCATTTGGTTTAAGTGAAAATCAAGACAAACATATGGATAAAACATTTACCATTTTCTGAGATGTCATCTCTTCGGGATTAGGCTCGCTGTTGAAAGCCATTACTTGGTAGGCATTAAAGAGATCTAGTTCCTTTTGGATAACCGAATGTCGTTCCTTTAAATCTTGTACCGTTCTTTGCCGATCAGTTCCGAACTCTCTTTTCCCTGTCTGGTAACTTAGTTGTAAAACAACCATATCCTTCGCCACAATTTTCCCTGTCTTACCCTGCCTCGTACTACGTTTTCACAAGAGGTTTGGGTCACCCAAGTTTTCATTATTACCAAATCCTCTGCGGAATCAAAAGAAGCCATTTGAGGTTTGGTTGGGTTTTTTTTTTAATAAAAACTTACAATCAAATGAAGGAAACAAAGGGTATCGGTGTGTGAGATTATTGGGTAACCATCCTTTTTATAGGCAAATATATCCCGCGCGTGACTTTCCTAAAAGAATCAAAGACATAATTACCCGAGTCCAAAATAATTAAAAGTTGGCTTCACTGTTGCACAACATGTCATCAATTAATAAAGCAAAAGCTTCCATCCACATAAATTATGAATGATGTTCTATTGACAATTCACTCACTGCATCTGGTCATTGATGTGTTTTGAAAATTACCGCAACGAGTCATTGTATGGTCATTTCAAAGCTATTCATTTGGCAGGTGTTATGTTGTCATATCATGCTATCAGTAATTGCTGAAATCTGGATTCACTGTTTCACCCCATATTGTATGGTCAATTAAAAGTTATATGCTATCTATATGTCTTATCTTATCTCGTTGTATATAGAAGATAGTTAGATCGAACTTAGCTTGTTATACACACATGAAATGTAACTTCATTTAGGTTTGAGTAACCGTACCTAAACGTGTACAAGTCGTTGGTTCAATGGTAGTTGACCATCGGTTAGCCATATGAGCACTTTCATATCAACCTTATTCTTCTTTACCACAACTAGTTAAAATGACTCAAATGAACTAGTTAGAGAGTTGTTCAATTGCTTAGATCTCATATAAGAAAGATTACATTCCTTAATATATAAATGTCTTAGTTCACGAATTAAATTGTTTTCAAAAAATAACCTACTTAAGTACGCATACTTGTACGCATATTATTGTGGAATCCGTAGCCACAACAACGAGAAAAAAAATAATCTCAATCATTGTTACATACTGTCATAGTATTATTACACAACATCAAAATTCAATCCCATCAGGGTCGATCAATACCGTGGAATAGACAAAGATTCATTCTATCTGGCCTGACCATCTAAGAGTTGGTTTATTTCCAAGAAAGTATAAAAACAATATCTTTTTGTCGACAACCACATGTCTTCCTTATCATTTAAATTTGACATGTCTACCGACATATATGTTGAGTATAAGTATGGATATTAGATGGAGGCCATAACCTTCCCCAATAATTTAGTGGCGGTGGTAAAACTACATAAGTTACTTTCCAGTCAGAGTTTGACAAGTCGATTCAAACCACATAAGTTGATTGAGAAAAGTCATAACCCACCTAAACAAAATATCGAAAGCATATAAGAAAATCGGATCCCAGTCTCTGAAACCGATGAGGAACTCGAAATCTGCTAATCTTGTGCACTTACTTCTATTTCTCCGGTGTCGTGTTAAAGATGGATTCCGGATTATAATTTAGACCGAACTTGTTATACGAAACCTACTATTTGGTTTAGACAAGTGCATCTCAATCTGATAATGCCTTCAGGACACTAGTTTGTGTGTTGGTATCCAACGAAATATCCGAAGCTTATAAGAAAATCGGATTCCAAACTCAGAAACTAATGAGGAACTCGAAATCTGCTGATTTTGTGCGTTACTTCTATTTTTTCGGTCTCATGTTAAATACGGATTTCCGATTATAATTTAGATCGACCTTGTTATCCGAAACCTACTATTTGGTTTAGACAAGTGACCCGAAACATGGTCTCCGAAATTGTGACTAATTTTGAACCGCCAATTGTGCGATCCGTATGAAGAAAATAGCTTCATTTTTACCCTCAATTTCATTGGATCCGTATGAGCGAACAAAAGAAGTTTTGACCATTGATTAGGGGTAATAAAGATTAATGGTGATCAAACTGTTAACGTGGTTAAATTTTCAACCACATCCGTTTCTTCACCTCGTCCATAACGTAACAAGTTTGAGAAAAGCAAGATCCCCAATTTTCGCCCTTCTCTTTTCTTCTCCCGCTCCCAAAAATTCACCAAATTTCATCTCCCGCTTCAATTTCAGAATGGTTTAAAAAATTCACGAAATTTCCCTCCCTCTCTTATATCTTTTCTATATAATCTGGTCTCCAAACCGGATTCTAAAATTTTCAGGAAACTTAGGGTTTGTTTATCTCTGTCTATCTTTCAAATTTATTGCTCACGATCATTTGCATCTCTTAATGCTGGAGTTTCAGTTTAATATTAATTTCGAATATCAGTTTCAATGTTTCATATTATCAATTTCTGGTACTACGATGTCATGAAAAATGGTTTTGGGTTTTGATTTACTACTTGTTTCATATTAAGATTTTGGTACTGATTTTTCTGTAATTCTCCTTTTTTTCAGGGTTAGTTTGGAATTCCATTTGGAGGAGTCGCTGTGTTCAAAGGTTTGTGGATCAACCTCTAAATCTCTTGCTAGTTTTTGATTTTGTGATTTTTGAAGTACGTGGTTCTTATAGTTTTCGTTTGTATCGATGCAGATGGTAACCGCTGAAGCCTCTACAGATACAAATGTTTCTTCATCTCAAACTAGTGAATCTGCTTATACTTCTTCAACTACTCAAGCTTTTAATTTGTTAATTTATTTTGGATTTTGATTTAATAGGACAATCAGTGGTTTTGTGAAGTTTTTAAGTTGTTAATAAAGATGAATTTACAAATATGTTTGTGTGAGTTGGATTTGGATTTTGATGGAAACCGTTTTGTTTTGGAATTTGATTTAATAGGAGAATCAATGGTACTGTGAACACCCAATGATTCCTGCATAAAGGGATTTGTGAAGTCTGTTCATGTTGATCTATCCTAGTAGGGGTATTTGATTTATCAGGAGTGAATCTCAGGCAGTGTATTTATGTGCACATAATTGAATGTTACTTGTTTTGTGTACCACTTTTATGTTGAACACTTGAATCCTGTCTTACTTTTGTTGATTGATTGCAGGACATTGCTGCGGAAGCAGTAAAAAGAAGTGTTGTGCAACTAAGATTGATTAATTTAGGTCAATTGTTAGCACATAATGTGTTTGCTATCGAGGCAGAAGTGAGAGTGCAGGTCGTGAGGTCGCCACTTTGGTATGGTCGTGAGGTCGACACTTTGGGGTGCTCTAATGTTAGACGAGACTTGTAATTTCTCTGTTTGTCGTCAATTTGTGGAATTCCACGAGATTTTAGGCCTCAAGATGTTTTAGTGGTATCAATACAGTTATATTTCATACTCAACTGCTGCTCTCATACTCACTGATCTCTTTTGTTTGGTGTTTTTGTGAAAATGAGTAACAAAAACTCTGAATTTTTGTCAAAGTTCCGGAAAAAGAAGACAAGTGCATTAAATTAATGTCATGTTTTCCTTGTTTGTTTTATTTTTAACAGTCTTGCGGACATCACTCGAAAAAAAGTATTGGGTGTTGGTAAATAACATAATTTGAAATTGAAACAAAAAGAAACTACAAGGAAACCGCAATCACTTGCAAATTCAATTGCACCACTTTCACATTTTCATGATCATACAATTTGTTTTGGGTAGTTTTTTTCTAGTCACATGAAAATGAGTAACAAAAACAAAAACAAAGCTGACAATTTTTTTTACGTCAAAAGTTAGCAAATTCTAGGAAAAGAAGAAGACAAGTGCATTAAATTAATGTACTCCACACGAGCATTTCCTTGGATAATGCATTTTTCATTTTTTGAATTTGCAAACGAGTCTTGTCTTGTTGAGGGGGGTGGTGACATCACTCCATTGGTAATAACAAATCAATCTGATTTCCTCAATCCACATATTGATAGACCTTCACTTTAATACATATTGCGACCCAGTGCATCCTCGATGGTATGTTCACCACGCCATACACTACATCGACATCTTCCCAAGGTTTACTGCATTCAGGCAAAACGCCATCCACATAATTATTGGCAACTCTAAAGTTGTGACCCGTTGTGATCGCATTCTGCCGAAATTCAGGGAAGATCACTTAATATGCAGAAACGCTGTTGAATACCCAATTTAAGTGACTATTTTGCAAAGAAAAAATACCACAAAGAAAGTGTCGATGGTTGTCCATTTTCCATGGGGGCACATATTTGATTTGCGCATGAGGTGCAACATGCCGTTAATATCTTTGCAAGACAAACCAAAAGCAGTTGTTAACAATGCCACAACAAAAATTATCATCAAATAGTTAAATCGTTTTTTACAGGATCAGCGGATCCAATGTAACTTACAAAATCGGAGAGCCACCCATTTGGATCCAGTAGTTTTTTGAATTCATCACAATTCGCAAAAGGGTCATCTGCCTTGTCGTCAACACTATACCACACAAACATACATAACAACACGAGATTCAGAGAAACATTCAAAATAATCAAGTGCACCCAAAATAAACAAATAAATATTGGGGAGATTCACCCTTGCTGGATGTAATCGTTTACATCCTGCACATCCTTCGGTGTAATTTGATCATCCGTTCTGAAATATTCAAAGTAATCGATTTTCACTGCTGGCTTATCAGGGGTCTTAATTTCAGTAATAAAATTATGCTTCTTCGAATGATTCTCGGACCCAGGCGAGATCTCTAAATCAATTTTACTACAATTGGCCTTCTTCAAACCCTTCTTCTTAATTAGAACAACATCATCTTCCACAAAACCATCTTCCGCAAAACTAACCTTCTTCTGAACGCCAAGTCCAGGCCTCCTGGGAGTCCGTATTGGGAGTCCGACACTGCTTACTATCCTTCCTTATTCTGCCACCATTTGGGAGAAAGTTCTCATTAGCACAGGCGGATGCTTCCGCTTCATCATTATTTCTTTTTTTTTCCTCTCGGGGCTTTTTAAATCGTTATCGGCTCCTCTCATAACCGTGGACAATGAAGAAGAATTTTAAGAACCAACAGATTTTGTAAGTGCTATGGTAAGATGTAAATGATACTTCATCAACAAATGACTTATTTGGAGGTTTACAACAACCAAACTACTCCATATGATTAACAATGAGCACATTTAAAACAAAAGCGACATCGGAACAACCAAACTACTCCCATATGATTAACAATGTTTTTAACCAATAGAGTATCGTTCAAAACATGTGTATAGTAACTATGAAAACAAAATGTGTTTATATTACAGTTCATATGCTAATGTTTGAACTACAAACATTATGTGACCACAATTGAACTATTGTAGAATTAATATGAAACCTGTACATGCTAATGTCCCACAAAAACTAGTTATTCTAAACTTCTATTCATACTCGTACACATTAAAATTCTTGCAATAGCAATGGACAAACCTCTTCGTAATTCTTAGTCGGAGTATTGTATGGTAGTGATGTATTAAGAAGTTCATCATCATTGTGGGCATAAGCATCATCGTGGCATAGAATGTAATCACGCCGTGTTTCAGCTTCATCATTGTCCACAGCTGCTTCACCAACATCAATAATAGGATTCTCATATAAATCACCACCAACCTCTTTACCAACCTCTTTCACTATGTTATTTGGATTCCAACTTGCCCCATCCGACATTACGTCACCGTTGCAATTCCCCATAAATGGAGGACGAAACTGTTGCACAAAAATTACCGCAGACGCAACTTAAAATCCAATTATGAATAGGTTTTAAAAGTTAAATCCAACATAACAAAAGGGTTACAAATAACTCACAGTTCTTGACTTTAGAAATGAAAGCTCCTCCTTAAATGCGGTGCATGTATTGTTCAAATGGACAATACGGCCACTTAATTAGGTAACCTGACTACTGATATCTACCACCATACTGAAAAGTTGATCGTATCTAACCTTCCAAATATCAGCATCAGGCTGAGGATTAAAAGCCGCAGCACTAGCTTTCTCATCTGTGCCAAGACCCTCCTTAATCGTATCGTGTACATTGCCTTGAGAAGCATTAGGTTGTTGTACAATTGGAGAAACATCCTCCACCACCTCTTTGTCACTCATGGGATCCTCAACTGACCGGAATTAAAAGCCGGTCGAAAACAGGGTCAGGCCACAGCATGTCTTCAATGATTCGTACTTCGCAATTACCCTGCAACAAGGCGAAGACATTTATAACAACATTAAGTACACAGTTCCAAACAAACACAATTCACAGGACATACCTGTACCGGTTCCAATGCGTTACTAACTTTCTCGTAGGTCAAAGCTCTGGTGCAACACACAGTAAAAAAATAGGGGAGCCACCCATTACTAGCTTTCTCTGCACCACACATCGCAAGCAATTTCGGGAAGACTTGAACAGCCCATACCTAAAACACAAACATAAACTATTAAAACAACAATTCTAAAATAATCAGGCATAAAATATCAACCAAACTACTCTTACCACCAACACGCCTGGCATTCCTTGAGGATGGATGCTCGGTAACTTGGTAGGTTTTACTACAGCATCATCATATTTATTCATTTGAAAAACAAAGGCACCATGGGTCTTTTCAAATGTTTGCTTATAACCTACGTGTCCCCAGGGATAATTGTTGAAATTGACAAAGTCTTCTACCAAGTGCCATGTTATCGCCTCAATACATGTGATGTCTTGGTGCCCATATATAAAACGGTGCACAACATAGACTAACGCAAGCTTAACCTGTCCAGAACATTCAGTTTCATCCTCTCTTTAGGTCCCACTTTCACACTCTTTTCTTTCACACTCTTTATCTTCCTTTCGGCTTCTATCCTATTTTTTCTATCTTCAGCTTTTTTCATGTCTTCGTCATTTAGATCAACTGCAATCGTATCGTAAAAAATGAACTTATACAATTTTCTTCCGGATACTTTTTTTCCAAGACATAAATACTTCTCCAATAATGTGCCCCCCCCTGGGGGTTGGACATACGGCGTATCCAACTCTGTGGCTCTAAGGCCGATATTGCGGCAAAGTCTTTGCTTCCTAAAGCATATTTCCTTACCCCCAACTTTAAACCGATTTCTTCATCTCATGGTACCTCAATCCCCTAGTCATTAAGAAACTAAATATTGGCCCAGACATCTTCGATCGTCGGAATGTCAAGTAAATGACCAATTTTTGTTTCTCGGAACATGGCTTTCTCAAATATCAGACAATTCTTCACGTATGGAATTTAGTACATTGTAGCCGGAGTAAGCATTTATTTCACAGTAATTGGTCCGGTACTTGTACTCATCTGGGTAAACATAATTCCTACATAACAAAATAAAAATTTAGAACAAAACCATGGAAAAGTCTAAAAATAAATATGATTTTAGTAGTTAAAAGATCTTTACTCAGAAACTATAAAACTCACTAATCGACTCCTAATTCACATATTTACCTTTCCTCAACTGCAGTTCTGGCTTTTCTAACAACACCCATGCTTGCAACCTACAAATTGTTGCTTTGCTGCTTTAGTGCTTACCCACATTCAAATTGTTTAATCAATTCAACAATGGAGATATTTGTTACCACATTCCTCAATAAAATTAATATACAAAAATCAGAGCATTCTACCAACACTATCAATTCAACAAAATCGACACAAAGACGGAAATATGTATGCGAAAAACATGCACATACACGAAAACATAGGTTTTCACATTACAAACTGAAATTGAAACAGTTCAAAACAACTTTAACTTATAAATTCCACAATATACCCAACAATCATCTAGTATTTCTTTCAATACAAAATTGGTTTTTACAGTATGATTGAAAAATAATTGGTTTCAATCATTTCTTTCAATCTTTCAATCATCTCTTATTAATCGATGAATCAAAAAATAATGATTGAAAACCCTAAACCCTAGATACAAAATTTACCTGATTTTAATTGCAATCGATCTGCCGGTCTTTTTTCAAATTCTAAGCAGTATCAAACATTGGTAACGAACACCCATGGAAGTTCTCTGGCTTCACTGGCTTCAGGCGATAAAAGAGTGAGAGAGATGGAGTTACAAACGAACGAGGGAGGAAGAGGAAGAAAGAGTGTGAGTTTCTTTTAAGCTCTTCTTTTAATACCTAAGAAATAATGTGCAGGACACATTATGGCATTAGAGTAAATATACTAACAGATTTGACAAATTTGGGTGACTTCGAACCTAAGAGCCAACTTTGTTCAGCTCCAACTTTGTTCAGCTCCAAGTTAGATTCAGTTTAATATATACAACGACTTCAAGTTTTAGTTGAATGGTGATGGTTTTAAATTTATGAGATAAGGTTCAATTGCAGGTTTAAATGTGCGATGAATTTCATTTGAGGTTAAGTCAGCCCTACTTAGCCAGTAAGAAGAATGGCAACAACAAAAAACGCCAACCAATATTCTTAACAATGCCTTATTGGTCTTAGTAGTACTCATGGAGTTCAGTTTATTGCTTGGCACAAATCTGATCAAACAGAAAAATAATTACGTACCATAACTAATATATCTGATCAATAGTGTCCTCTCTCTTATGGCAAAGCCGCTATCATGCTGAAATACCACAAGGTTTCAGAAATACCAATTACATTCATCACTTGCCCACTTCCCAGATATACAAAATAAGCTTTCAGAAGCTTAGGACATGATGAACGAGAATAACAACGGATAAATTTACAAAAAAACAGGGACCACTCAAGGGTACTAAGGTCGTCCAATAAAAAATGACAGATCCGACAACCCGTACATGTCGGTAACTCCTAATCGCACGAAAACTGCACCAAAAAAATTAAGGTGTTATTCAGAGTGAGGATCCTAAAGTTATATTAAATGCTGCTAAATATTCACTACTCTTATGGCTTTATTTACCTGTATGAATTTTCTCTTGAACAACTGTATGGCAATTTCACAACGATAGCGGTGAAGATACTCCTTTTTAATACACGACAGAGGAACCCCCCTGATCAGATATTCAACGAACTTTAAAGCATACACCCCACACGAGCATCTGCAATATGCATGAATGGATTATGCATTAGAAACTTATTTCAATTTCCATAAAACAGACATTGTCTTTGAATTTCGTATCACTCCTATACTACTTTAATGTATACATATAGGCTGGGCGGGGAAAAAATATGTCAAGTAGAGAGTGGTTACCCATCATCCTGTTGAGGGGGGAGCGGATTCTCATCAAATACAGCTTTCCACATGGGACCCTGGTTGTACAGTTTGGTTAAATAGTCACGAATCTGTATTATTTCCTTATACACTCCGTCTGATTGAGGAGTTGTACGCGGTCTAAGGGAATCATATATGGTTACTTTCTCCTCCTTAAATTTAATACATATTGCGACCCAGTGTTCGTATCGTTTTTTAACGTGGACCACGCCATATATCACATCTACATCTGCCCAAGGTTTACCGCCTTCAGGCCTATGTCCAGATGGATAACGATTGGCGGATTTGAACTCGTCATCCAGTGTCAGGCATGGCTGTTCAACATCAAGGAAGATTACTTACAACACATAAATTAGTTAATACACAATTTAAGTAGCTATTTTACAGTTAACAGACCTGAAAGCGAGCGTCTATGGTCGTGCACTTCCCATCGGCGCAGAGAGTTACTGGGCGCATGAGGAGCAACATGCTGTTAATATGCTGCAGGATGACACAAAAGAGATGAGTTTTTGCCGCAAAAACTGTTACCATTACATAGTTGGATTGTTTTTTTACAGGATCAACAGATGGAATCTAACTTACTTCATCACCTAGCCATCCATTTTTATCCAGTAGTGTTTTAAACTGGTTACATGTCGCAAAGGGGTCATCTTCCTTGTAGTCAACACTGTCCCATACAAACATCCATAACAATGCTAGAATCAAAGTTACGATCAAAATAAACAAGGACACCAAAAACAAATAAATAAAGGATGTATTGGGAACACTCACCCTTTGTTGATGTAATCATTCACATCCTGTACATCCTTCTCAGTAACTCCGGAGTCCAATCTGAAATTTTTGAAATAATCTTTTTTCACTTTGAGTATTTCAGGGGTCTTAATTTCAGCCAATAACTTCTGCTTCAGGGTATAATTCTCATCACCCTCTGTCAAAGGGGAATCCCCAATTTCAATTCTCGCCCCATCCTTGTCAGCGCTTCGAGTACACTTATCCTTCTTCCAACCCTTCTTCTTCTGATCACCACCATCTTCCGCAAAAGTTACCTTCTTGCCAGGCACAACTCTAGCCTTCTTCGAATTTTTTCCAGTGGTAAATGGAGGTTGTAGCGCTTTACTAAGCTTCCTCACTCTGCCAACCTTTGGGAGAGCATTCTCATCAAGACACCCAGACGCTTGACTTCATCATGATTTCTTTTTCCCTTCCTTGGCTTTTTGAAATATTATCGGCCTATAAAAACAGAGTCAATGAGAAGAATTTCAAGAACCGGTGAACACAGTTAATGTGAATGCTACGGTTAACAAATGACTTAATTCTGTTATTTAACAACGTAAAGAGCAGTTCCATTCACCATTTACTATCAACCAACTATTCCATAAGATTAAAAGGATTTCTGAAGTTTAATAACAAACAAATGGAGAAATATCACGCCATTGTTATAAAACGAACACTCCAATGTTTATAAACGAGTTACAAGTAACTATGATAATAAACAACATCGGATACATAATACGAAACTTAAATGGAGAGAAAGCGAACATGACTAGAGCATTTGAAGCAAAGTTCACAAGAACAACAATAATTTTTTCTACAAGTTGCTTATTGTATGAAATAGTTACTATCCAGTAGAGACGACTAATATCAAACTGTGTATACATTACCTACTTCATAGTCAGGCTTTCAAGAGCGAATTTTATTAACTACAGACATTATGTACATAGATCTATTTTGGTTTGTCTATTGTGACATACTGCAAAACTAATACGAAACCTATACATGCTAATGGCCCACAAATGTTAATCTTTGATTCGTACTCATACACATTAAAATTCGAGCAATAAGATCGAACAAACCTCTTCGCCTTTCTTATTTGGAGTATTGTATAGTAGTGGTGTACTAAGAAGTTCAACATCATCATGGGCATAGGCATCATCGTCGCCTAAAATGTTATAGCGCCTCGTGTTTGACTTCATCATTACCCACAGCTTCTTTACCAACATCAAGAATAGGCTTCCCATATAAATCACCACCACTCTCTTTACCAACCTCTTTGGCTATGTTTATTGGGTTCCAACTTGCCCCATCCGACATTCCTTCACCGTTGCAATTCCCCATATATGGAGCACTAAACTGTTACATAATAATTAACATCGACTCAATTAAATTTTCAGTTATGAATAGGTTTAACTGTTAAATTTAACATAATAAAAAGGTTCCAAATAACTCACAGTTCTTGACTTTAAAACTGAAATCTCCTCCTTCAAAAATGAAACCTTCTCTTTCAATTCGGTGCATGTATTTGTCAAATCGACAACCTGGCAACTTAATTCTTCCAACTTGCCTAGAGACTCACTCTTCAAACCTACCACCAAACTGAAAAGCTGATCCATCCTATCCTTCCGAATATCTCCATCAGACTGAGGATTAACTGCTGCATCTCTAGCTGGTTCTTCCAAGCCGTCAACCTCCATATCGCCGTCAGACCAAGTATTAAAAGCCGCAGCACTAGCTTGCTCTTCCGTGGCATTACCCTCCTTTACCGCATCTTTCATGTGTACACTGCCTTGAGAAACATGAGGTTGCTGTACTATTGGAGAAACTTCCTCCATCACAACTTTATCACGGAGGGGACCCTCAATTACCCCGGGAATTAACATCCTAGGTCGGGCCGCGAGGCTCGGGCCATATGATGTCTTCCACCCCGATTTGAACAACTGAATCTTCACATTGCAGGGCGAAGATACTCAAAAACAACATTAAAATACAAAATTTCAAAGAAGTGGAAATCTAGGGACATACTCATACCGGTTCTAATGCGCTACCAACATTCACATGGGTCAGGGCATTAGTGCAGAACACGGTCAGGATGTAGGGGAGCCACCCATTAATATTTATCTCTTTTCCACATTTCTCAAACAATTTCGGAAGACTCGAACAGCCCAAACCTAAAACACAAAAACAACTATTAAAACAACAAAAAGTTAACCATATATACAAAATATCAACCTAACTTCACTTACCACCAACACGCCCGGCATTCCTTGAGGATGAATGCCCCGTTGACGTTTAGGTTTATCTACTCCAGTCATTTGAAATTCATAGGCTTTGTGAGTCTTCTCAAAAGTTTGATTATAAGCTACATCTCCCACAGATAATTGTTGAACTCATCAAAGTCTTCTACCAAACCCCATGTTTTTTCCTCACCACTGATGTCTTGGTGCCCATATATAAAGCGATGCACAACATATAAGAGAGCAACCTTTACCCCGTCATCAACATTAACTTTCCCCCTTTTCTAGCTTCCACTTTCATACTCTTTTTCCTCACTGCAACATTTTTCCTCTCTTCAACATTTCTCCTCTCTTCAGCATTTCTCCTCTCTTCAGCATCCGTATCGATAAAAAGGAAATTATACAAATCTCCTCCGGCTACTTTTCCGTCAGACCAAAAATACTTCTCCTTGAGTTTGCTCTGCCTGGTGGGTAGAGCACACGGTGCATCCGTCTTCGTGAAGCTAAGGCCTGATATTGCGGCAAACTGCCGCTTTCCAAAGCATATTTCCTTACTAAAATCTCCATTACAAAATCTGAACCAGATATCCTCGTCTTGTGGTACATAAATCCGCCTAGTCATTAAGAAATTAAATATCGGCCCCGGACATCTTTTGATCAACAGAATGTCAAGTAAGTGACCAATTGTAGTTGATCGGAACAACACTTTCTCAAAGATCGGACAATTCTTCGCGCACGGCTTTTAGTACATCGTAGCTGGGGTAAGTAATCAATTTGCAGGAACCTGTCCGGTACCCGTACTCATCTGGGTAACAATATTGCCTACATAACACAATAAGAAGTTACAACAAAACATAACGGTTCTATTCGTGAACAAATCCTTATTCATTACTCCACTCCTAATCCACATATTTACCTTTCCTCAACAACAACTGCAGGTTTATGTGTTCTCTTGGGCAATTTACCAAAGACCCATGCTTGTAACCTACAAACATGATTCAATCGATAAACAAACATCCTAATAATAAAGAGTCGCGGAAGGGCAATAGATCACACTCTCAAGCCTACATTACCTTTACTGATTACATGCAGGTTTGGGAACTAGACTACAGACTAAAAAATTTTACAAGACAGGAATGGAAGCTATGCAGAAATATGTATGCCAACCCGAACCTGCACATACACGAAAACAAAGGTTTTCAGACCAAAGCTATCCATTTACATAGTAAAATGATTAATCGTTGAACATAGCTATCCAATGAACATTGGGGTTGTTGTTTTGATAACATTTCTACTCATAAAGAAAATTTTCACCTTACCAAAAACAATAACGAACAATGGATTTGAGAAAATTTTCATACACCCGTTCAACCACTAGTCGTGAATCAAACATTAGGAACAAATAGGGAAAACAAACATTAAAGAACGGTGATGAATCTATGAAATTTAACAAAAACACACACGACAAAAAAAAAAAAAAAAAAATCTCTCACTTAAACCCTAAAATTCTCTCACACACTCATTCAGCTACTAGTCGCGAATCAAAATTGGGGGAAAACAAACATTATGAACACTTGTGAATCTATGAAATTTAAAAATAACACGAAAAAACTCACTAATAAAACACTAACATCATGGAAACAAAATCAAAATTGATTTGAAACCCACAATCATACCTTTGTTCTCGATCGTTTAATCTTCAAGTTAGGGTTATCTTTGTGTCCTAACAAGGATTGAAAGGAAGGTTAAAGAGAAGAAACTCTTGTTTCTCAAACGAGAACAAAATCAATTCAACAAAATCGACACAAAGACGGAAATATGTATGCGAAAAACATGCACATACACGAAAACATAGGTTTTCACATTACAAACTGAAATTGAAACAGTTCAAAACAACTTTAACTTATAAATTCCACAATATACCCAACAATCATCTAGTATTTCTTTTTCAATACAAAATTGGTTTTTACAAACATGATTGAAAAATAATTGGTTTCAATCATTTCTTTCAATCTTTCAATCATCTCTTATTAATCGATGAATCAAAAAATAATGATTGAAAACCCTAAACCCTAGATACAAAATTTACCTGATTTTAATTGCAATCGATCTCAACATGCAGGTCTTTTTTCAACTTCTAAGCACTATCAAACATTGGTAACGAATTCTCTGGCTTCACTGGCTTCAGGCGATAAAAGAGTGAGAGAGATGGAGTTACAAACGAGGGAGGAAGAGGAAGAAAGAGTGTGAGTTTCTTTTAATCTCTTCTTTTAATACCTAGAAATAATGTGCAGGGATGTGGACACATTGTGGCATTAGAGTAAATATACCAACAGATTTGACCAATTGGTTAACCACATTACTGTACCAAACATTTTTGGTAATTTGAAATATTTTTGGTAATTTTTAAATAAAAAGAGACATTTTTGGAAATTACCACATGAGCATGTGAACAACTCATGTGGTTAAAAAGGGTAGTTATGTCCAACTCGATGATACACATATAACCGGCTTTGATTAGTGAGTCGACTACGGTTTATGCTCTCCTCAGAGACTTTGTATTCTTCTTTATGTTTGGATTATGAAACTTGGGAATTTCAATAACCAATGAGTGACGAATTCATGATAGATAATTCAACTTGATTTCACATTGTTCTTCTGGTTAAGTTGACAATGGTTTAAAGTCCTAGGGTTAGTATCGATTCATATATAAACCTCCTTATCGATTCATATATAAACCTCTGTTATTATTTTGACTTTTTATGATGAAATTTATAATGAAATTGAGATTTTGTTTTAATTTTGGTTTGTTGTTGTATTTGGTTGCCTTAAGATTTACTAATTCAAGGAAAAACAGTGATTATTGAATTTGGTGGGTGTGCTGCCTCTTTTGTCAGGCTTTTGGTGTTGGTGCAAGGTCATCAAGACAAGCCTAGATGCTTTTTGGTGATGGTATTGCATCTTTCCATGCCTTGTGGTTTTGAGACTTTTTGTATCTTCATTAAACAAGTATTCTTTGGGTATATATTTTTTAGATTGGACAAGTAGGATCAAAGTAGTAGTACCATTTAGCTTGAGTTTTCTTTACTGATGTAAACATACGAACTAAGTTGTTCAGGAACCTTCAAAACCATGAAATCTCCATGTTGATTGAACATAGAAATACTAGAGCAGTATACAATGTAAGACCAGGCTAAAATTAAGGTGTTGATTGGAGATTTTTGTACCTCATAAGTGTTCTCAAAGCGATAAAGATCAAGAGCCAGAGTTGAAACACTATTAGTTGGGTGATAGACAACATGACCATGGTGCGTGATTAAACAAGACTTCCTGATGCAACTTCACACATTCATGGTCATCCACCGAATCTCACAATAATTTGAGTTAAGATGGGTTAGTTAATAACAAAAATTTGATTCTTAACAAGAGAATACACACAGATTACATGATAAATTGAAGAGAACAAACAACAACAACAAAACTGGAATTGACAGAACTTCTCATAATTTTTATCTAATTATTGGGAAAATTGGTACACATACATAATAAACTTATGTGATGAAGAAATTGTTGAGTAGAAATGATTTAACTAGCAAAGCTCTTTTACTGCATTCAGATTACTATTTCATGAAAAAAGAATATTTTCTTGGCAATATCAGATTTTCTCCACCACTTACAGTTCTATTAATTTATTTGGTTCATTGATTGGCACACATAAAAGTAAACTATGGAGATCTGAGGAAACAAATGTAATACAAATGATAAAACTAGCAGATTTTTCTTCTAGTGAGGTGAAACCGAATCTTCAATTAGCCCACAAATGATGGAGATTAGAGATGAAAGTTGAAGGTAAAACTAAAAAAAAGGAATACATGAACATCGTGAAGCAGCGATAATAACCAAAAGAAATAGGTGCATGAAAGAAGATAACCGGAGAAAAGTATGGAAAATTAAGATTTTGAGAGTAGAATCTGTAGGGTTTCTCCTCTACAGATGGGAGGCGCAGTTTTCGGTCCTATATATACAACCACTTATCAGGGTTAGAGAATCTGCCGTCAAATCTAGGGTTCACTTATAACAGAGTTTTAAGCTTAATCTGACGGCCATTACAATATCTATGACTAACGGGAATTCCTAACCTACTATAGACGGCTATGATATAGAGTAGTTTGATAACGGAGAACTTTAAGATATTGATTGATCTGACCAACTTTTTACAGTTGACTAAACTAGTCAAACCATCCAAACAGTCAAGAGAATTATGACAGGACTGCCTCTTGGTGCAATTGAATAATAGCAATGCCTTTTTGGCAAATTAGATTTTAACTCCTTTGGTGTCGAGGAGGAGGGAAGACTACTACCGAAGGAATTTCAATCTGATGCTCATCCAGAACCGAAAGACCATAGGGGTTATCAAACTGCACCACCATGCACCACAGAACTATACTGTGAATTTTCATTTACCAATGAAGTTGTCAAAAGCACATATGTCGTATCGCACCCACCGGAATCTATGAACACCTTCGGAGACTTTATGATATATCTCAATAAGATAATCAAGTTTACGCCTAAAGCGATCTACATATTACTTCGCATTCCTTAAGTTGATATGATGTTTTATGCTAGTCGTAAATTTTGCACAGTCTATCTATTTTAGAGCACAAACTAGGCAAACAAGTCATGGAAAATGTGGCCGATCCACTTTGTGTGGGACCTGGAAACTCCCCATCAAATTCGCACTTCTATGGCGCGCCCAAATCTATAGGTGGAAATAAACTAGATTTATACTGATATTAGAGTAGAGACATACACACTGAATCAATACTCCTGATGCAACTTTGCGCATTCATGGCAAAGCAAGGTCATTCACTTACTCTCACAACAAATTGAGATTAGATCATGAATCAGATACTTTCATCATTAAAAAAACAAATACACTGGAATTGACTAAACTTCTCATAATTTTTATTTATTTATTGGGTAAATTGGTACACATACACAATGAACTAGAAATGATTAAACTAGCAGATCACTTCTTGTACTTCTGAGACAGTCATGATAGTAATCTTAAATATTCTAAACCCAAATATATTAAGTGGTACTAAAAAACACACAAATATATTAAGTGGTACTAAAACACCCAAATACATAAATTATAAATTTGAGAGGAGAAATCATTATGCTAAAAACGGCTTTTGTTGTTGGTGATCCTCTCGCCACTTTTGGCCGTCTCCCTTTGTTTTCTCCCATGATTTTGTTACAAAAATGATAGATGTATTGTTGTCTGTCTTTAGGGTTATGATTTGCTTTCTTTGGTTCTTAGCAGATAGAAGAGGGAGGCGCAATTTGGAGAAAACTTATGCTACTTATAAGGGAAAGGGATGGAGATCTAGCCCTTTGATTTAGGGTTCGCTTACATTTCAAGTCTAATATATGATCCAACAGCTGCTGCTTATTCCTTGACCGACCGTGACCTAAATTTGTGTTGATAGGCGGCTATTATGACATTGAAATGTTAAAGTGGTTTTTCGACTAGACAGGATGTGATAATATTTTGTTTCATGCCAATCCCATTTTTTTCATCAGTTTTCCAAAGCAAAATTCAATTATTTTGAATCCAAAAATTTCAAAACTTGTTATGCAATAAAATGGGATGATTTATAATTGGAAGAAGTTTAAAAACTTCAATCCTCAGGAACACAGCAATTGTGTATGAAGTTCAATCTCAGAGGTTTTGCCTTTGATGGAGCCCAAAATTTCAAGCATTGGCTAGAGCACTGACATGGCTTTTCTGAGGGCCGCATGTTCATACGTTAGCTAGTGATTATTCTTATTTCTGGGTCCAAGTTTAGTAATTTTTCCAAGTTAATTTACAGCGTCAATGGATGTTTTGGATGAGTTAGAGGGGAGCCATAAAATTACTTAGCTAGGGGAACTCAAATGTCCAGCCAACCATGTTAATCAAAGGTCGGGTTGCTAGAACAATCGACCATTTCTAAGAAATTAACTTGTATGTGTAGGGGAACATTGAAGCCGTGTTGGTTTGAACTAGATTTGTTGCTTCAGATACAGTGACTTTTGTTGGGTGTTTTTCACTAGAACGCACATCTTCTCTTTGGCTTTCTCAATAATCCAATTTACTGCGTCGTCTTTTTCCTTCCATTCCAAATCATTAGCATAATGTTCGGAAGTATCGGGACCCCTAATTTTCTGAGCTTGAGGCTGATCCGCCATAGGTACCAATGCCATAATCTACAAAACATCAAAAGTTTAGTTGATATGTATTACCAAGGTCGATAGGGTCGACATATAAGACACTGCCGGCTAGAAAAAGTCGACACGTAAGAGAATATAAACATTACCGACATGTCAACAACCGACAAGGTCTGAAAGTTTTTTAAAAAAATGGACGTCGGCAAGGTTCAAATTTTCTACACTGCCGGCGTGGTACTGCTCATGAAAAGTCGGCACGTTGTGCAAAGTAGAACCACACCGGCTTTTACGGCCGGCATGATCGACAAGCATCGACCTTGCCGACCCTGTACAGTAGAATTGAAAAAAAAAACAAAATCGATCATTTGCATGGAAAAATCACAATCTTCACCACCTAGGTTCTCTACCTGATTACTTGCAGCTCCATTCTCTTCTTCTTGGTCATTAGATTCTTCGTTTAGATCAATACATTCATCACTTCCATACCCATCATGAGTTTGAGGAAAATAAAAGTGAGGGTCATGCATGTAATCCATTCGATCATGGTCTGGTAGATCATCATACAAGTACACATCTGTAGGAGGAAAGTTAGAAAACTCCCCCACTTCAAAATCAGGATTAAAATCACTCATATCAAAAATCACTCACATCTGTGTCATCCACCGATTAGACTAGAGACATATAGACTGAAACAAGACTAGTCCTGGTGCAGCTTGGCACATTCATGTCCATCCACCGACTCTCACAACAAACAAATTGAGGCTAGTTAAGATGGATTACGAAAGAGAATACACCCAGATTTCATCATAGATGATGAAAAGAAACCAAACAAAAAGAGAACTGGAATTGACAAAACTTTTCATCATTTTTATTTTTAAGGGATAAGAGATGGAGATCCGGCCCTTTGATTTAGGGTTCACCTGTAATCAAGTCTATTATGTGATCTAACGGATGTAACGTATTCTTTGACTCATCGTGTTTGGTAACCTACATTTATGTTGATAAGCGGCTATGATTTGTGTGACTGATACATGTGAGAACCTTAAAGGGTTGGATGTTTTTAAGTGCCTCATGTTGAAATATACACCTGTTTATGGGTAAAAATCGTTTCTGCCGATTTCGGTAAATTCGGTAGGTGAGTGAGAAACTGGTTCAAACCCTAAACAAATGTGCTGCACGTGAGCACTTTATAAATTCGAGAGATCAATCTGTACAAGTCCGGCCTAAACCAAGAAATGGCCATTCCAGACTTGCTTCGGTCACAAAGTGGAGGAGAAGGGTTGATTTGGGGAGGGAAGCAAAGAAAGGTGTTGAGGAGAGTAGTATCTCGACTTGTTTCAGAAAGTGAAAGCTTAGGAAGCTTGCAAGAGTTGAAAGCTTTTTGGGAGAGCTTGCAAAGTTGCCTTTCTGAGAGTGTAAGTGTAGTATATTTCTCCTGACCGAGACTTGTTGTCTGGTGGAAATAGGTAAGACCTATTTATACAAGTCGAGATTGAAACGTACCCTTGGCCTCATGAAGGAAGAGAGTAAAGGGTGAAATAATGGGAGGAGGTGGTAACCGCATGGTTTAATGGGTGAAAACGTTTTCACCATTATTTCCTCTTTATTTGACCGCTTTATTCCTTTTCACGCTTTCTTAATGTGAGCGTAGTGTACGCTGCATGCTATGACCGCCAAACCAAACCCTAAAGAAGCATCCCCCAGTTTGTGTCGATGTCTCGAGTGTTGGTTGCATCTTGAGTGCAAGTGGCGCTACTAGTGGCGCGTGTGGCATGTGCCAATGGCATGTGCGGAATGCCTTGGTGGTAGGTTGCACGGTTTGCAAGTTAGGTTACCGGCGTGTGTGTTTGGCATGTGCCAATGGCATGTGCGGAATGCCTTGGTGGTAGGTTGCACGGTTTGCAAGTTGGGCTACCAGCGTGTGTGTTTGGCATGTGCCAATGGCATGTGCGGAATGCCTTGGTGGTAGGTTGCTCGGTTTGCAAGTTAGGCTACCAGTGTGTGTATTTGGCATGTGCGGAATGCCTTGGTGGTAGGTTGCACGGTTTGCAAGTTGGGCTACCAGTGTGTGTATTTGGCATGTGCGGCCATGTTGACCTAGTTGCAAGTCTTGCAAGCCTAGGGCGCTATGTTTGGCGTGGGCCAAAGGCATAGCGGCTTGGAAGTATGGGTTGCGACACGTGTTGGCATGTGCCAATGGCACGTGCGGCCATGTTGACCTAGTTGCAAGTCTTGCAAACCTAGGGCGCTATGTTTGGCGTGGGCCAAAGGCATAGCGGCTTAGAAATATGGCTTGCGGCACGTGTTGGCATGTGCCAATGGCACGTGCGGCCATGTTGACCTAGTTGCAAGTCTTGCAAACCTAGGGCGCTATGTTGGGCGTGGGCCAAAGGCATAGCGGCTTAGAAATATGGCTTGCGGCACGTGTTGGCATGTGCCAATGGCACGTGCGGCCATGTTGACCTAGTTGCAAGTCTTGCAAACCTAGGGCGCTATGTTGGGCGTGGGCCAAAGGCATAGCGGCTTAGAAATATGGCTTGCGGCACGTGTTGGCATGTGCCAATGGCACGTGCGGCCATGTTGACCTAGTTGCAAGTCTTGCAAACCTAGGGCGCTATGTTTGGCGTGGGACAAAGGCATAGCGGCTTGGAAGTATGGCTTGCGACGCGTGTTGGCATGTGCCAATGGCACGTGCGGCCATGTTGACCTAGTTGCAAGTCTTGCAAACCTAGGGCGCTATGTTTGGCGTGGGCCAAAGGCATAGCGGCTTGGAAATATGGCTTCCGGCACGTGTTGGCATGTGCCAATGGCACGTGCGGCCATGTTGACCTAGTTGCAAGTCTTGCAAACCTAGGGCGCTATGTTTGGCGTGGGCCAAAGGCATAGCGGCTTAGAAATATGGCTTGCGACACGTGTTGGCATGTGCCAATGGCACATGCAGCCATGTTGACCTAGTTGCAGGTCTTGCAAGCCTAGGGCGCTATGTTTGGCGTGGGCCAAAGGCATAGCGGCTTAGAAATATGGCTTGCGGCGCGTGTTGGCATGTGCCAATGGCACGTGCGGCCATGTTGACCTAGTTGCAAGTCTTGCAAACCTAGGGGCGCTATGTTTGGCGTGGGCCAAAGGCATAGCGGATGGAGATTTGGCATTGTTGCCATGGTGCGCAGGGTGCGGCTTGGTTTGGCATTGTTGCTTGTGGTGCGCAGTATGCGGCTTGGTTTGGCATTGTTGCCATGGTGCGCAGGGTGCGGCTTGATTTGGCATTGTTGCCATGGTGCGCAGGGTGCGGCTTGGTTTGGCATTGTTGCCATGGTGCGCAGTATGCGGCTTGGCATTGCTGCCATGGTGCGAAGTATGCGGCTTGGTTTGGCATTGTTGCCATGGTGCGCAGGGTGCGGCTTGATTTGGCATTGTTGCCATGGTGCGCAGTATGCGGCTTGGTTTGGCATTCTTTACCATGGTGCGCGATATGCGGCTTGGTTTGGCATTGTTTCCATGGTGCGCAAAGATGCGGCTTGGTTTGGCATTGCTGCCATGGTGCGCAGATATGCGGCTTGGTTTGGCATTGTTGCCATGGTGCGCGTGGTGCGGCTTGATTTTGGAATTAGGGTTACGTGGTTGAAAACCCTAATCTGGTATTTTGAAAAATACCCTATTAATTATTTACACCTGAGTTAAATGCTCTTAGTTAATGTGTTGCGGGTAACACTAGGTCATGGGGTTTTACGATTTTACCCCTTGTCTAAAAACCGTCATCAACAACACCGTATCTTTGATATCTTAGATATAATTCGCGTATATTTTGTGTATTCATTAGTTTATATTTTTGGTTATTCCGTCTCCTTTTATTATGCTGTAATCTTGTATAAGAGTCTGTTGTAATCTCTTGATTTCACACGATTGTTAATAGTGAAAACCATTCCAGAATCATCTGTGTCATGACAAATCTTGTCACTTCATAGGTACATAAAGTAAACAAAAGCTGTAGATAAAGGTGGAGATCCCTTTGATTTAGGGTTCATTTATAATCCTCTCATAGAGAAATCTATGAAGAAGGAAGGCAGGTCTGAAACTATGAACTCGATAATCCAAGTGAGATCTCTATAGATAATGGAAGAAAGAACGAATCCTGTATCCGTTATTATTTTAACTTTTATGATGAAATTTATAATGAAATTCAGATTTTATTTTAAATTATAGTTTCTTGTTGCATTTGATTGCCTTAAGATTTATTAATTGAAGGAAAAACAGTTCATATTCCACTCCAAAGTTTGGATTTCTTTTCTATAAATTGTTCATTTGTATGATGAAATTAACTTCATGAAATTGATTATTGAATTTGGTGGGTGTGTTGGAACATATGTATATTTATCAGCCTTTTGGTGTTGGTGCAAGGTCATCAAGACAAGCCTAGATGCCTGCCTGCACTCAGATGTTTTTGGTGATGGTATTGCATGTTTCCATGCCTTCAAGGTTTCAGCATCCTGTATCTTCCCATATTTTTACACAAAAATTTCTACTACATTAAACAAGTATTGCTGGGTATTTTTTAGATTGGACAAGTAGGATTTAAGTAGTTGTACCAGAGTTTTCTTTACTGATGTAACATAGTCTCTAAGTTGTTCAGGAACCTTTGAATTCTCCATGTTGAATAAAAATAGAAATACTAGAGCAGAATACAATGCAAGACTAGGATACAATTAAGGTGTTGATTGGAGATTTTTGTACCTCTCAAATACTAGAGCCAGAGCTGAAACACTATTAGTAGGTTGAGAGACAACATGACCATGGTGATTAAACAAGAGAAAATTATTCTTTTAGTTTAGCTATTTCCCAAGAATTAATATAGTTGTTGTCCACAAATGAATGCGAAATTTGACAAGGCCAGTGAAGTTATCGTACCAAATAAAAAAAAAAAAAAAAAAGTAAATGATGAGTTTCAAGTTATGTGATGATATGTGCCATATTGGCAGAGTACTCCCGGTGTATACCTTAGTACTTTAAGGTCTGCTGTGTACTTCTCGTACAGCTTAGTGCTTAACAGAAAACTCAAAACTTATGAGAAGAAAATTCATAATCTCATACACCTTCTGCGAATGTTGGCGCTAGTGAGATGGAAACATAGCCCCAACCTAACAGCGAATGTTGGGCCGGATGTGTACAGTTTTAGACATTGGCCCAGTTTTAAAGTCCTAGGGTTAGTATCGAGTCATATATAAACCTCCTTAACTGATGGTCTCTGCCTCTTTCGCTTCCAAGTTCTTCATCAAAGCTTGCAGTCTCTCTCCTTAAACTTAGATCTATTAGTCCTCTATACTCCAAAATTCGTCTCCTGGTTAAAATTCTCCTCCTCTTTTCCCCAAAATGATCAGTGAATCGGAATCCTCAAATCAACAAACAATCATCTTTGTTTTAATGTCGTAATGACTTTCCCTCTCATAGCTACCAGCAATTGTTTAAACGTGCCTTTATATCCAGTAACCTGATCTTCAATTAGAGGTAGATCCGGAGATATTTTGTGAGAAGGGAGATAGAGAAATCTTAAAGGAGATAACTTATGGAAAACCACCTACAAGAACACAGATAACAGGAAGGCTGGTCTAAACCAAGTGATCTCTTTAGCTAATGGAGGAACGAACGGTTCTTGTGTATCTGTTTTAATTTGAACTTATTATGGTGAAATCCAAACTTTGGAGTGGAATGTGAACTATTTTATTTGAAATTTGTGGTCCAGTTCATATTTGATTGCCTTAAATCTACAGATTAAAGGAAAAATAGCTCACCTTCTACTCCAGAGTTTGGATTTTTCTTCTATGGAGCTCCAAGCAAATCAATTCTATCTGTTTTTATCAAAAACTAGAGAATGGTTAATATCAAGAAACCCCAGATACTGCGCCACAAGGAAACTCATTTAAGGCCTATATTTAGAAACCCATTTCTTATAGTTTCTCTAATCACTCTGTTTCTTTGGTTGTTTGCTTCTGTCTCAATAAGGGTTCTTGTGTTTGTGATCAATTATTGAGTGTTAATACAGTTTTTGATTAAGAGAAGATGAAAGATGAAGAGAATTAAAGAAAAAGATTGTGCTGCTTACATAAAGGCTGTGCAGAAATCATCATCAAAGTATAATAATGAATTCCTTCAAGTACTTAAAGAATACAAGTCCTTGCCAATTCACAACACCGCTGTGCTCGAGTTTGTGGCAAAAAGGATCAAAGACGTTCTTAGAGGTCATTCAAAACCTTATCCTGGGATTTAACATATAATTCTTGACTAACCAATATGCAGTTAAAGAAGAAGAAGAAAAAGATTGTGTTGGAAAAGCAAAATGATCCAGAATACAATTTCTTTGCTCAAGTCAGTAAGGAGAATTTGCAAACAAGGTGTGGGATCATTTTTTAAACTTGCTGGAGTTAAGATGGAGGTCACCGGATACATGTATGGATCTCCTAGTGTCGTGGCAGATGAAACTCAGGACTCAACCAATTGAGTTTCTCAAGTTTTCTTTGCCTTTCCCTATTTGACATCAAATCTGGGAGGAACGAAACCATGGAGTTTTTCGCAACAAAGAAAAAACAGTAGACAGGGTTATTATTCAAGTGAATCCTTTAAACATTTCAAGTTTGTGGATTTCATGCACGATTGGACGGTTTTTAAACAGTAACTAGTTTCAACATGTTTTAGGGGATATGATTCCATTGTTGAATTTCCCTTTACTTTGTTTCAGCTATCATGTTTGAATAGTCAATTATTGTTCCTTTTAAGTGCTAACTCAGCACTTCTTTACGAATGAATTTTATCTTTTCCAAAAAAAAAAAAAAAAAAAGTATGGAGAATTTGGAAATCGTGTTGATTACAAGGAATTCTTGTAATGCATAAATATCTTTAGGCACCGTAAGTTGTATAAATCCTGTTGTACAAGTTGTAAGGAATTGATGGATATCTTTGGATTAGCTGCGGATGGGCGGAACTTGGAGTTGTTAACCAAGGAAATGTTTTATTACCTCTTGGCCGGCCATATTTATCATCTGTTAACCCCAAACGCAACAGCTTGAGCAACATCTGGATGCGACCAAATTACCAAGATTGCTAAACAATCCCAGTTTAAACCAAAACTATTCAACAAATAATGCCACACCTTCATACTTGCAGAAAAATGCAATGGGTATATTACTGATCGATGAAGAAAACAAAAATTGGTGCAGAATCAATACCAAGGACGTAATTCCAAATTAGCAATCCATGTGTCCGAATTGAGCCAACTGTAATTGACACAACTTCCTCTCTTGGGATTCCAACTACAGAAGAAATGGGATTTACCATCCATGAGTTGCCTCTGAAAGATAGGATGGTTGGTGGGATTCAGCAACTGGCTATCAATATCTATCTATCTATCGTTAAGTGTTGCCTATTTGGCGTAACTCTTAAATGCGTATCATTGAATGTTTACTGAATTAAGCCCAATGCTATCAGAATGATTTGAAAGATCATTTATGTATTGGTGTCATCTACTAGAACTTCACCACATAGTATTGACATAAGTTTCTGCAATGTTAGCAATTCAAAACCCTATGAGACTGACTAAAGCTCCTACGCATTGTTGGTCTTGCAAAACGCCCGAATCAGGAATGTTTTCATCAATCGCATTCACTCATGTGCGACAGTACCGAAATACTCAAGACTTCTTACCATACGCCCCAGAGAAGAATAAGGTAACCTGTTGTTTGTTTTGTAACTTGGCCAAATTCCCAAGCTTTGGTGACATTTCTCCACTGAGTTCATTGTGACGAGATTCCTAATCTGACAAGGAAGGGATCCATTTAACTTGTTATCACTGAGTTTCAAGGAAATTAATTTGTGGACAAATCAGATAGGATAAATATCCAATCTCAGTGAGTATCCCGGAGAAGCTCAAGGAAAATGATACAAGCATCACTCTTCAAGATCAAATTGATTCAGTTGTTGTTATACCCATTTGCTGGTACGGTATTGAATTATATGTGCACCTATTTTCCGCATTAAACTCAATGACAATTTCATTTTCATTTTCAATAGGTTACAGTATACTGAAATTGGATTTAGGTTTGCTTTTACTGCATTCAGATTACAATTTCATGAATAAAAAAATGGCAGTGACAGAACTTTTCCCCCGCTTGACAAATTATTTATCGTGTGATTCAATACATGGAGATGAAGAAATAAAATTAACCTGATACAAATGATTAAACTAGCAGATTCAGTTTTTCTTTCTAATGAAGTTGACCCGCCGTTAAGATGAGTGGGACGAAAATTTGGAGAAAAAACTAAAAAAGGAATCCGCAAAAATCTTCATGCATAGATGGAGATGACGGAGAAACAGCATGTGGCTGACACGGTACAAATTAAGATTATGAGAGGAGAAATCATAATGCTAATTGTTGCTGCTGCTTGTTGTTGATGCTGTTGAACGGCCATCACTTGCTTCTGCCATTGATTTTGTAGATGCAGATCTGTTTTTCTTTTTTTTTTTTTAGGGTTTTCTCTCCTGCTTTCCAGAGACGATGGGAGGCGCAGTTTTGGTTTCACCTGTAGAAAAATATACCATATATGACTACTTATAAGAAGTTACAATCTGCCGTCAAGTTTAGGGTTCACTTGTAACTGTGTAATTCACTTGACCTAACAATTGTAACATATCTACGGCCAACCGGAATTCCTGACCTACTTATGGACGGCTGTGACATGCAGTTGATAACGGAGAACTTTAAAGATATTGATCTGACCAACTTTTAGCAGTAGACTAAAGTAGTCAAACCATCCAAACAGTCCAAAGAAGTATAACAGAACCGCCTCTTTGGCACATTAGAATCTCACTCCTTTGGGGTCGAGAAGGAGGAAAGAGGACCTGGACCGTAGTGGAACCCAAAATACCGAACCGGAACCGGTCTAGCCGGTACAGACACCGGTACTGAAAGTTGAGAACCGGTCTAGACCGGTACAGACACCGGTTCTTGGGGAGGACCGGACTTGAACCGGACCATATGTACCGGTGTTGATGGTGGTTTTTAAACAAGGGGTAAAATCGTAAAACCCCATGACCTAGTGTTACCCGCAACACATTAACTAAGAGCATTTAACTCAGGTGTAAATAATTAATAGGGGTATTTTTTCAATACCATTAGGTTTTCGACACGTAACCCTAATTCCAAAACCAAGCCGCACACTCGCGCACCATGGCAACAATGCCAAACCAAGCCGCACACTGCGCACCATGGCAACAATGCCAAACCAAGCCGCACACTGCGCACCATGGCAACAATGCCAAACCAAGCCGCACATCGCACCATGGCAACAATGCCAAACCAAGCCGCACATGTGCACCATGGAAACAATGCCAAACCAACCCGCACACAGCACCATGGCAACAATGCCAAACCAAGCCGCACACTGCGCACCATGGCAACAATGCCAAACCAAGCCGCACACTGCGCACCATGGCAACAATGCCAAACCAAGCCGCACACTGCGCACCATGGCAACAACGCCAAAACCAAGCCGCACCCCCGCACCATGGCAGCGACGCCAAAACCAAACTACATATCGCACTCATTGGCAACCATGCCAAACTAAGTGATATGCCATTGGCACATGCCAAATATAGCGCCCTAGGCTTGCAAAACGTGCAACTAGGTCAACATGGCCGTACGTGCCATTGGCACATGCCAACACGTACCACAAGCCATATTTCCAAGCCGCTATGCCATTGGCACATGCCAAATATAGCGCCATAGGCTTAAAAAACGTGCAACAGGTCAACATGGCCGTACGTGCCATTGGCACATGCCAACACGCACCACAAGCCATATTTCCAAGCCGCTATGCCATTGGCACATGCCAAATATATCGCCCTAGGCTTGCAAAACGTGCAACTAGGTCAACATGGCCGTACGTGCCATTGGCACATGCCAACACGCACCACAAGCCATATTTCCAAGCCGCTATGCCATTGGCACATGCCAAATATAGCGCCTAGGCTTGCAAACCATGCAACCTAGGCCAAGTCGGCCACGCATGCCATTGGCACATGCCAACATGCTCACCGGTAGCTTTTCCTACCAAGGCCACGGCCCTAATGGCCACGCATGCCATTGGCACATGCCAACATGCTCGCCGGTAGCTTTTCCTACCAAGGCCACGGCCCTAACGGCCACGCATGCCATTGGCACATGCCAACATGCTCGCCGGAGCTTTTCCTACCAAGGCCACGGCCCAACGGCCACGCATGCCATTGGCACATGCCAACATGCTCACGGTAGCTTTTCCTACCAAAGCCACGGCCCCAACGGCCACGCATGCCATTGGCACATGCCAACATGCTCGGGCTGGTAGCTTTTCCTACCAAAGCCACGGCCTAATGGCCACGCATGCCATTGGCACATGCCAACATGCTCGCCGGTAGCTTTTCCTACCAAAGCCACGGCCCTAATGGCCACGCATGCCATTGGCACATGCCAACATGCTAGTGGGGTAGCTTTTCCTACCAAAGCCACGGCCCTAACGGCCACGCATGCCATTGGCACATTCCAACATGCTCGCTTAGTAGCTTTTCCTACCAAGGCCACGGCCCTAACGGCCACGAATGTTATTGGCACATGCCAACACGCTCGCTGGTAGCCTTCATCACCTAGCCGTGCCCCTCAAATGCACGCCGGTAGCCTAACTCGCAAACCATGCAACCTACCACCGAGGCATTCCGCACATGCCATTGGCACATGCCACACACGCCACTAGCAGCTCTGGCATTTCCGCTTGCACTCAACGTACAACCTACCACCAAGGCATTCCGCACATGCCATTGGCACATGCCACGCACGCCACTAGCAGCTCTGGCATTGCCACTTGCGCTCGAGGTACAACCCGCAACAAGGGCATTCGCACATGCCAATGGCACATGTCACACGCGCCACTAGCGGCGCCACTTGCACTCAAGGTGCAACTAACACTCGAGATATCAACACAAACCGGGGATGCTTTCCGGGGTTTTGGTTTGGCGGTCACACTTGCAGCGTACACTACGCTCACATTAAGAAAGCGTGAAAAGGAATAAAGCGGTCAAATAAATGAGGAAATAATGGTAAAAACGTTTTCACCCATTAACACCATGCGGTTACCACCTCCTCCCATTATTTCACCCTCTACTCTCTTCCTTCATGAGGCCAGGGTACGTTTCAATCTCGACTTGTATAAATAGGTCTTACTGGTAGGCCTCGGAAGGTGTATAATTTTAAGCCTACATGTAATACCGCAAGTGCACGGCGTCTATCGGAGACGCGGCAAGTACGGGTCGATCCCACAAGGACTTGTGGTGCTCTTATGTTGATCAAAGGGCTTACTAAACTGAATTGTGATGGTAATGTAACACAATGGTTTTGTTGCCGATACGGCCGGATAATGTGAAATGAACCTAAACTAAGGTATAGACAAGTGATAGAAAGGTGATACTAGGGCTGCAAATCCACCACTAACCTACACTGTGTCTTCAACTCATGATATTACTCTTGTTCTTATGACAGCTAAGGGAGAGGTTTCGAGTCTGCCTTATGTCTAAGATGTTTCTCCAACTGATAATTTTAATCACAACTAAGGTATTTATCCTAAGTATTAACTCAGTTCGAGTAAAGCACAATTAATCAGATAAACATTAGTCTAATTGAGCTTGAGTTGTAGCATAGTCATCACAGGGATAATCCAACTACAAGTGCATCCATGGTATTGGTATACACTTTGTGAGAGCAAAGTGTGACATGCTTTGAGATTAAATCCTATCTTGAAAATAGTTAAGCAATCAAGAACAGTTCATGAAGAAAAACACAAGTGATAAGCTAGGGTTTCATCTCAAACCCTAGCACTTTGAATTAAAACATCTAAAACAACAAGAACAAAATTAAACCAAATTAAAGCTAAATGACTCGCTCAAGCTAATCCAGGCGTGCTTTCTATCAACACCCATCACTGCTATTTATACATGCAAGAAAATCCCCAAATACCAAACCCTAATTCATTTAAAGTAAAAATTAAATGCAAAATAATTCGAACAAACTCTAACCCATACTCAATTTGTCATTGGCTCTACTCCCCGCGGTTCCGAGACTCCTTGCTCTTGATTTGATGTAAGAGAAACCCTAGCCTCAATTATCACTTACATATCCTCTAGGGTTTCGAGAGAGGCTAGGCGAGAGATAAGTGAAGCTAGAGAGGGTGTGGATGTCGGGGTGTCGTGGAGATGATGGAGTTGGTGGCGAAGGTGGCTCGGTGGTGGTATGGGTGAAGACGGTGGAGGAGCGAGCTCTGCTCCGTGATGGAGACGGGAGAGAGCAGAGGAGAAGAAAGAGAAAGTGAGGAAGAGAATAGACTTGTTCGATTAGGGTATAGGGTGTTGGTAACTTTGGTGTGAGGCCCAGTGTACAGCTGACGGACGATGAGGAGGCCTCGGCGAGCGTAGGATGTGGTGATAGAGATCCGAACGGCTCGGATATAAGTCTGGTGATTCTTTGTTGAGCGAGAGCATCAAACGTTGATGTGCAAGGCCGAGCGAGCGTAGGATGTGGCGAGTGAAGATCTTAACGGCTCGAAATGATGGACTCGGATCCGGGTCACGGGTCGGAGATGGATAGCTTGGGCCCATGTCTTGTAGATGAGTTGCTACTTGTTGGGTTGCAACTGTTGCGCACGCGGGCTTCGGCTTTCTGCTCCATACATGCTCGACTCCAATTCTTCGCTCTTTGGCTCCTCAATTTCTCCGGACTTTATTTAGTACCTAAAAACACAAAATTAATTAATACAAATATTTATTCTTGAAAACAAAGAAAACACAATATCTGGGATAATATCTGATTTCTAAGCGCAAAAGATGAGTAAAATGCCAATAAAAAGGTGTATAAATATGCACTATTTGGCACTCATCACTTACCTATTTCCACCAGACAACAAGTCTCGGTCAGGAGAAAAATACTACACTCTCAGAAAAGGAAACTTTGCAAGCTCTCCAAAAAGCTTTCTCTCTTGCAAGCTACTAAGCTTCCACTTTCTCGATACAAGTCGAGACACTACTCTTTTCAGAATTATTCTGGTCTCAACACCTTTCTTTGCTTCCTCCCCAAATCAACCCTTCTCCTTCACTTTGTGACCGAAGCAAGTCCGGAACGGCCATTTCTTGGTTTAGGCCGGACTTGTACGCATTGATCTCTCGAATCTATAAAGTGCTCACGTGCAGCACATTTGTTTAGGGTTTGAACCAGCTTTCTCACTCACCTACCGAATTTACCAAATCGGCGAAACGATTTTTACCCATAAACAATTGGCGACCACAATGAGGATTGATCTATCGGCTACAATGTCGATCGTCGATCTCGTTCTTCGACCCGATGTCAAGATGGTAGGGGAAGGCGACTCAATCCGACTCAATCGCCAGACGACCGGTCACCGGTTGTAAAACTACACCAAAACTGGGGACTCGTTGAAGATGCTACCAGCGATTGGGGACTTGCGACTCGATCCGACTCAACTGCTGTGACAACCCTAAGTTATCGTTGTTAAAACCACACCAAAACTGGGGACTCGGCCAAGACGCTACTAGCAATTGGGGACTAACTGCGATGCTACCAAAGCAAAGTCGCCTTGCTACCAAAGAAAGCCGCCTTTTACTTGGAGAGAGGCGTGTTTGCAAGTGAGTAAATTTAGATTGGGAAAGATATACGATCTGTTTTTTAGGTTCTTAATAAAACCGCCATACTATTGCGTCTTGTGCCTATTGCTAGCACACACTTTCATAAAAGCAATATTCCTTTCCCAAAACATAATCAGAGTTATATTATCAAAACCATTCATCCCAGAAATAATCCAATATCCTCAAAAGCTAACATTTATCTATCAACCCAAGAAATCCAGGAAGACAAAAACCATAAACCAGGCGCTTTGTTTGCCTTTCAAAGAAAAAAAAATTCACCTACCCGTACATACCTACTTTGCACAATAATAATTACCTGTCACTATTAGCAGACGTTACTACAGTGACATTTGAAGAATTATTTATGATGAAGTATTTCCACAAGTTTATGAAAGGCATACCTATGGCTACGGTTTACACCAAAGACAAGAAAATAATAAAACAAATTGAAAGAGAAACGTACTGAGTACATAGCAGATATGCTTGCCCACTTTGTCACCGCCGCGCTACCGCTAACACCATGACGTGATAACAAAGATACGAGGTAAAAAGGGGAGACAACCCATTTCATAAGCATAACACTTTTTGAATTTGAATAAGGAAAGGATTTCTGTTTGAGCTACGTATGGGAAGAGGCAACCGGGCCCGCAGAACAAGTCCAAGCCACGCCAAGCCAGCACCGTGCCAAGCCAATGGTCCACACCATACCGAAATCCAAGCCGCCGTCCACACCAAGTCAGCGCCCATTCCAAGACGATCCAGGCGCCTACCGACGACGCGTTTCCGGATGCGCTTACCGACGCGCTTGCCAGACGTGCATGCCCGGCCGCTTGCCGGAAAGCGCTTTCCGAAGCGCTTTCCCGAAGCGCTTGCCAAACGCGCTTGCCGTGACGCGCTTACCGTGCACACATGCCGCACGCGCATGCCAGCCGCAGTACCACACTTTGTGCTAACAGTTTGCATCCTTCCAAACAAGCTAACATCTTGCGACCTTCCAGACCATCCTCGCCCTTCGAAATAGCACCATGGCTCCAGACTTCGTGATCAAAACCATGTCATCTCTGCACGATACACTTACGATCACCAACTGCAGCCACTTCCGCCACCCCAATGGTTCTTCAAGCATGAAAGCTCCAACCGTCACCCCAGACGCTACTCCACCATCGTGGCAAGATATTTGGAAGATCCGAGGAAGCCGACCTCCTTTTAGCACTTTGATTCGATGAAAAGACGAAAGATACTTCAAAGAGACGCGCGTTATAGATGAAGAGGCTCGCGTTGCTCTTGAACGCCCGATAGAAGGGGATAAGCAATCCAATTTCGTCACACGTGAAGATCGTGAAGGAATTCTCCAAAATCGAAAGCAATGGAAATCAACAACTCTCCCGAGTTCACTGGAGACCCTTCTTCCGTCGGGACCCTCATAATTGGAACTTCGCCCACAAAGTCGTACGATCCCTATGATGAAACAAGATTATGTGAGATTCTATATTTCTCCAAGGCATAGCATCAAGACATATTTGCATCTCTCAACCGCACCGCATCGTGAAAGCAAAGGCGTTTCCGGCCAGGGAAGCCGTTCCCAAACCCCAACCTCTCCTAGAAAGCACGATCGACGGATGTAACTCGGGGACTCCTAACCTCTTTTCTCTTGAGGGATGTCGAGTTTGATGAACGTGACGCGGCCTCCGACTTCAAAATGGTAGCCGTCAAGGCTCGAGAGTTGCAAGATGTCGTTTCAACGTTCTCTCTCCAGTAGCTCGCATCAACGTTCTCTCCGGCAGTAGCTACGCATCAACGTTCTCCAGCACAAGGCTTCAACGTTCGCTTCAATGCCACTCCTTCCGGAAAGGGTCGTGCCACCACACTCCCCATATCAAGGAACATAGTCACGACCACCAATCTTCGTAGTCATGGACACCTATTAATCCATCTCGCCAAAACTCGTGATCATGGACAGTTTGCTCGCTTACGCATCCAGCCAATCCTTTTACGTCCACGGAAGATCATAGAATATCAGCCAACCTACTTTGTTAACACGACAATGTAGTTTCTCCGATTACATCTCCTACCAAGAACCGTTGCCCCTCATTCGTTGATACCAAATTTTTCAGTTTCACCGCAAGAAGAATTACTACAAAGATGGAAACACGTAAACCATACTTGAGAACGGAAGATATACACGGATCCCTTCACCGTCAAAGCTACGAAGAACATTCCACCAAAAATCCGTACCCACAACAAGGTCCTCTACTCTTCAAGGGTGCACAAAGAACATCATCACCTCTCTTCGTATAGAAGACGCCTTCAACACTTTACGAGGTCGCGGAGGATCCCGAGCTCCGCACTATCCGAATATGTCATCATGTAATTTCCCGAGCATCCCAGTGTCACATCCGTAAGAGTACGATAGGCTTATATCAAATCCCGTGGAGGGGGATTCAAGGCGATATAATGAAAGTTTTACGAGCCGCGGGAATTTCTCAACATGAATCCGTACATGTGCACCGAAAACTCCAAAAGCACGCACAGCTTCCCTACCTTGCGCCGGTCCCAATAGCTAGCACGCTCAGTTTTCCCAACTCACGCCAACTTCCCAATGGCTACCCAAGTCACGCCTGCAAGCACGCACAACTTCCACACATTGCGCCGGTCCCACCAGCTAGCACGCTCAGTTTTCCAAACTCACGCCAACTTCCCAATGGCTGCCCAAGTCACGCCAGCAAGCACGCACAACTTCCACATCTTGCGCCAGTCCCACCAGCTAGCACACTCAGTTTCCCAACTCACGCCAACTTCCCAACGTCGCCCAAGCTGCACCGGCCCCACCAATTGTGCCAGCCTCCCGATTTGTGCAAAACTACCAGAGGCAAGGATTCCAAATCCTATTTATAAAAGGTCAGACGAGCCTCCTCAATTCTCTTTACGGTTTGCTATTGATAGTTTGTCACCATCTTATGCTTACCTCGCAACAAAGCCCATGTTCCGAGCTAGCGGGACTTAATGTTGATGGTGGTTTTTAAACAAGGGGTAAAATCAGAAACCCCATGACCTAGTGTTACCCGCAACACATTAACTAAGAGCATTTAACTCAGGTGTAAATAATTAATAGGGGTATTTTTTCAATACCAGATTAGGTTTTCGACACGTAACCCTAATTCCAAAACCAAGCCGCACACCGCGCACCATGGAAACAATGCCAAACCAAGCCGCACACCGCACCATGGCAACAATGCCAAACCAAGCCGCACACTGCGCACCATGGCAACAATGCCAAACCAAGCCGCACATTGAAGCACCATGGCAACAATGCCAAACCAAGCCGCACACTGCGCACCATGGCAACAATGCCAAACCAAGCCGCACACTGCGCACCATGGCAACAATGCCAAACTAAGCCGCACACCGCGCACCATGGCAACAATGCCAAACCAAGCCGCACACTGCGCACCATGGCAACAATGCCAAACCAAGCCGCACACTGCGCACCATGGCAACAATGCCAAACCAAGCCGCACACTGAGCACCATGGCAACAACGCCAAAACCATGCCGCACCCTGCGCACCATGGCAGCGACGCCAAAACCAAACTACATATCGTACTCATTGGCAACCATGCCAAACTAAGCCGCTATGCCATTGGCACATGCCAAATATAGCGCCCTAGGCTTGCAAAACGTGCAACTAGGTCAACATGGCCGTACGTGCCATTGGCACATGCCAACACGTACCACAAGCCATATTTCCAAGCCGCTATGCCATTGGCACATGCCAAATATAACGCCCTAGGCTTGCAAAACGTTCAACTAGGTCAACATGGCCGTACGTGCCATTGGCACATGCCAACACGTACCACAAGCCATATTTCCAAGCCGCTATGCCATTGGCACATGCCAAATATAGCGCCCTAGGCTTGCAAAGCGTGCAACTAGGTCAACATAGCCGTACGTGCCATTGGCACATGCCAACACGCACCACAAGCCATATTTCCAAGCCGCTATGCCATTGGCACATGCCAAATATAGCGCCCTAGGCTTGCAAACCATGCAACCTAGGCCAAGTCGGCCACGCATGCCATTGGCACATGCCAACATGCTCATTTGGTAGCTTTTCCTACCAAGGCCACGGCCTCTAATGGCCACGCATGCCATTGGCACATGCCAACATGCTCGCTGGTAGCTTTTCCTACCAAGGCCACGGCCCTAACGGTCATGCATGCCATTGGCACATGCCAACATGCTCGCCGGTAGCTTTTCCTACCAAGGCCACGGCCCCAACGGCCACGCATGCCATTGGCACATGCCAACATGCTCGCTGGTAGCTTTTCCTACCAAAGCCACGGCCACGCATGCCATTGGCACATGCCAACATGCTCGCTGGTAGCTTTTCCTACCAAAGCCACGGCCCTAATTAATGGCCACGCATGCCATTGGCACATGCCAACATGCTCGCTGGTAGCTTTTCCTACCAAAGCCACGGCCCTAATGGCCACGCATGCCATTGGCACATGCCAACATGCTAGTTGGTAGCTTTTCCTACTAAAGCCACGGCCCTAACGGCCACGCATGCCATTGGCACATGCCAACATGCTCGCTGGTAGCTTTTCCTACCAAGGCCACGGCCCTAACGGCCTCGCATGTTATTGGCACATGCCAACACGCTCGCTGGTAGCTTTCATCACCTAGCCGTGCCCCTCAAATGCACGCTGGTAGCCTAACTCGCAAACCATGCAACCTACCACCAAGGAATTCCGCACATGCCACACATACCACTAGCAGCTCTGGCATTGCCACTTGCACTCAACGTACAACCTACCACCAAGGCATTCCGCACATGCCATTGGCACATGCCACGCACGCCACTAGCAGCTCGGCATTACCACTTGCGCCGAGGTACAACCCGCAACAAGGGCATTCCGCACATGCCAATGGCACATGTCACACGCGCACTAGCCGCCACTTGCACTCAAGGTGCAACCAACACTCGAGATATCAACACAACCGG
Source organism: Papaver armeniacum (assembly GCA_023531295.1). Taxonomy (NCBI): domain Eukaryota; kingdom Viridiplantae; phylum Streptophyta; class Magnoliopsida; order Ranunculales; family Papaveraceae; genus Papaver; species Papaver armeniacum. The sequence continues at coordinate 109,392 of JAJJWW010010115.1, read as the reverse complement.
GGATGCTTTCCGGGGTTTTGGTTTGGCGGTCCAAACTTGCAACAGACACTACGCTCACATTAAGAAAGCGTGAAAAGGAATAAAGTGGTCAAATAAATGAGGAAATAATGGTAAAAACGTTTTCACCCATTAACACCATGTGGTTACCACCTCCTCCCATTATTTCACCCTTTACTTTACTCTCTTCCTTCATGAGGCCAGGGTACGTTTCAATCTCGACTTGTATAAATAGGTCTTACCTATTTCCACCAGACAACAAGTCTCGGTCAGGAAAAAAATACTACACTCTCAGAAAAGGCAACTTTGCAAGCTCTCCAAAAAGCTTTCTCTCTTGCAAGCTTAGTGATGTGACTCAATAATGTTGTAGAAAGTGGTAGTAAGGTTGTCGTTCACTCGGACTTGATGAGATTGATTTTTAAGAATTAATAAAAGAAAATAATAAAAATACAGAATATATACAATTTATGTCACAAGACGGAGAGAGTTACTTTGGGATTCGTGGATTCCGCCAAACTCATAACAAAAGGTTCAAATATTAATTCTTTTAACAATTATAGCTCAACAAATAAAAACATGGACTCTTATTTTTGCCAAAGTTGATTCTCAAAATATTAGTTATAAATCGTAAGCATGGGACATCAAACATTTAAGCAAGCATGACCCATCTAATAAAATAATAACTAATTTTATCAAATCATAATTCAATTTTTAATCAGTGCAAAAGTCATAAAAAAGAATTAATTAAAATTACCCATGTATGAAGTTCGTCTTCCTCCGTCGTCCCAGTGATGGGTTCTAGCTCATCATGTTGGAAACACGCTCAAAATCCATTTTTATTGCTCAAAAGAGGGTTACAAATGATGCACAAAAGGAGAAATGATAAAAACCGGGTTTGCAACAGTTATAGTTGTTGCAAACTCTGTTACAGACTACGATAGATATGAAGTGCGGCTGTTACGACAGCTGCGACCCACGTTCGGTAGTCCTTTTCACTGTTGAAAAACGACTGTCTTTGAGAGTCTGTTCTTCACGTTCTTCACAGATGCAGCAGCAGAACTCGATTCTCTGAAACTTGATTTTCCGGCTCTTGTAGCGTACCAAATCCTCCCAAACTCTCCGTATTTGTTCTATGCTATCTCCCCCACTATTTATAACCCAACAGCCTCGATATATATCGCCATAACGTCAAATAATTCTCAATATTCTTCACGGCCTGTTTTAGGAAATAATCTCGATTTTTGATTTCTCCACGCGTTTTAAAGCCTCCAAATTGCTATATTTAACTCCTTCACACTCCATAGAGTTGTTAGGATCTGCCAGAAACGTGCAAACACCTCTGTTGCTCGCGAAATCTCGTGAATATCTCCTCCGGCGTGTGCTGCCCTGATTTTCTTCTCGCGGAAATTACAGCCAATTTGGATCGAAACCAGCACCTATACCAGCCCTGTTAGGCCCAAAGGAAGATACCCAATCAATTCCAGCCCTTTAGTCTCACGGGAAGAGCTCCAAATTCGCAACCCTAATTCTGCCCGTGAAACCAAGCTTTTCCCGCCAATTTCTGAATTTTGAAATGGAGAAGATGAAGTCCCCCTATCCTGTTCTGGGGTGCGAATAGCAGGTGCCTCCTTGGGGGTGCCCCTTAGCAACTGGGTTACCCCTTATCCAAAGACGAGAGTCCGAATATCAAATGTCCTCCGGGGGTGTTCCGCGCAACTTTTCGAGCCGATTTTTCCAAAAAAATATTTATTTCCAAAAATACCTAAAAATGCATAAAAACACAATATTAGTACAAAAATCGAGTTCCAACAATACCAAAGATCGAGGACATTTCAGACACAAAAAATGTGTCTATCAAATACCCCCACACTTATTATTTGCTAGTCCTCGAGCAAATTTATTCTAAAAAATAAAAATCATTTGAACCCCTAGGTGGGCCTAGTGGCGGAGTGTTGTCTCCGGAGGGTTTACCAGAGGTGTACCCACAAAACCTTTACTCCAGACCCTAGCTATCTACACAGAACCTTGGAAGGCACTAAAGAATCTCCTTGGTTGGCATACTTATTGACTACAGGAGTTTGCACTCAAGCATACTAAAATTCATATAAAGTGACAGAGCTCTACTCAGATAGTCACACTATGGACATCAATACCCTGAGTCAAAACTAATCACATGGATAGATCAAGAAGATGGATATAGAGAAAAACATAGATGGTTTTGATGTTTACTAAAGTGAACGGTGTTTCCCATATCCGTCTCAAGGCCTCCGCTAAAATGAATCTATCCTAATGGATTGAGATACTAGTTCGACTAATATCAACACACCGGCATATACAAGGGAACCAGTGGTCGATAATCCTAACTCTAGGTCAACACAACCGGCATATACAAGGGTTCCAGGTGGTCGACTTTATTGAATTTATTCCGGTTGGTCTGATGGTCTGGTCTCAATTTTTTTTTTTTCACTTTTTTAACCTTTTTCAACTTTTTTTTTTTTTTTTTTTTTTTTTTTTTTTGGTATCTCAATCACTCTAATTCACCCTAGCATTGGTAACAACTTGATTCGTGGGCCCCACCTAATCACTTCGAGAAACATAGTCTACAAAGAACAAAACAAAATAAAAACAGAAGTGAAAAGGACTCAACGAGATATGGTGAAACTATCATGTTATTTCTAACACCTGAGCTCTGTGCTTTTATGAATAGACTCTTTAGATGTTGCCATCTAATCGATTGGTTCCTCAACTCCTACAACCAAAATGTTTCCATCCACTTAGATTGGTTAGTGCCAACCTTAATAAACATAAATTTCTAGGCTCTGAGTTTATTTATTGCAACCTAAAAAGTTTCTCCCATACCCCCAAACTTAAATCTAACATTGTCCTCAATGTTCTAAAGATGAAATTAAAAGCATGAACAAAGAGAAACTGTCACCACTTGAAGAGTAAGGAAAGATATTACCGTGTTGCAAGAGCATGGGTTACCTCCCAAGAAGTGCTACGTTTAAAGTCTTCACCCGACATTGGAAAGGATTAGTCACCTCGAGAATCATATAGCAACAGTTCGGAATAACTCGGGTCATCTGGATCAAAAAGTGCTAACCACAAGAAGAGGAAACGCCACACTGGGAAGATACCCTTATATAATGTTTTGTTTAAGACAACTACATCTAGTTGTGGTTCGAGTTCGTGCTCTATAAAAGGGTCTAGATAACATATTTTCATGGGTTGCGTTTCCTTATGAGTTAGATCCGAATGTTCAGGTTCTAGAGTCCGGAAAACTCAAATAAAAACTTAGAAGCACATAATAATAACTCGAATAATTGAGGATCCTCTAAGTCAATCAGTTTTGACTTACACAGCTGACCACAATAAGATTGGTGGTCTTCCTTAAGCAAATGTGTCGACCCTAATATCCTAAAGTAATTAGGTTTAGTCTCAAAACTTAATAATTGACACATCTGAAACTTATACGTACCCACAATTGGAAGGAAGGTTTCTTTGGGAAAACAAAGTCAATCGTGGTATCATAGCCTGGGTTAACCACATCAACCAGAGGATGGGTTCTTAACAACCGAACTTTTTATGGACACAACTAAGTTCAGAAAAAAGTGTATGAAGATAATCTTTTGAAATGGTTGAGGCACATATGTCAAGTCCCAAGTTAGGGACCTTTCTAAGAGTTAAGGCACATGGAGAATGATAATCACCCCCAAACTTAGAATTTTCGTTGTCTCTAGAAAGACTAGTCACAACTTCCCTAATTTCAAGGTCATCCGATTCCCCGAAAATGGTCAATTGATTCTTCTAAGTCGGGTACATCCTCACTCATCTCTACGAGTTCATTTTCTTTTTCTAAGTCTATTCTTTCTAAATCGCTAGACTCAAAATATACTCGTTCCTCTAAACCATCATTGGCTTCGTAATCAAAAGGAAATACTACATCGTCTAAAACGGGGGTATCTCTAGTCAAATCCTCATCCTTTTGAATAGGTGAATAATTATTAAAATTATTTGGATTTGAACTAGAAATATTATCATCATTAAGCTCAATTGGAGTAACAAAATCCTGATCATTATGCCTACTGATTTCAAATTCTTCATCAACACTATCCTCATCATAATCATCATTATAATAATATGAAAATGGTTGAACCTCATCTAGACAAGTAGTGTTACCAATTTTATCCTCGTCATCTTGATTATGTAAATAACTTTCCTTATTTTCAAGGGTGGTATTGGGAACACTATATTGGAATTTAAGACTATCTTGAGCAAATTTTTGCACAATCCTATTTGTACTCTCAGTAAATTGCTTGAGGGAATCTTCTAGAGAAATCTTAGTTGACTGCTCTACGGACTGTTCTGGAAGCGGAATATTATAAGTCTCTTTCATAAATAAGTGAAACTTCTGTGTTAACTCATTGAAACTCTTGAGAGACTCTTCTAAAGAAATTGGAGGATCGTTTTGCTCGTAAGACTGATGCACGTGTGGATAGTAATTGGGCTCACCATGGTATTACCCATATCCTTCAAAAGATTGGCGTTCCCAACCACTATTCACACTATGGTCATAAAAAGAGTAATGTCCATATTGTTCAGTTGGATATTCGTTGTATTGGCTATACCAGTTTGACATCCTAACCGGCAAGGGAATTCTACACAAACACAAACAAGGCTGACTCGACCACAGAAAACCTACTGATTTCTAGCAAACAAAAAGCATGATGGCTCCACTTAGATTGCTTTCTAGACCAGCTTCTAATCCTTCGAAAGGGAATTCGTTACAACTGAGCAAACCCCTCCGGAATCAATCCGAGTTTAAGTAAGTTGAATAGAGGCGAGGAAGTCACGTGGAGCTTTGATACCCTAGGCCTCACCGCATTACAAGGCGGCGCAGTCACGCATTCAACTCACGAAAACCATCATGAACTTCGAAGTATGCTCAAAAGAGTAACCAATATTTTTCGAACGACTTTCCTATTAAGCTCGTTACCCTATAGGTCTCGTTCTAGTCAAAATTTTAGGCTTAGGTTCGTGTTTGGTTTCGTTCTCCTAAGGCGGGCAAGAAGAGAACGGTGATGAAATCCGAACTCTTATCTTGTATGGCCAGTCCTTGCCCTTTACTAAGAATTTAAAGCAGCCGTTTTCAATACCTCAACATATATGCATACAAAATCATCCAGTAAACCCGCTGACAGGGGATTCGCGAGTGTTTCGACAAACTTACCTCCCGTACCAGACCGGGGATGAACCGTTGAGGTCGACTCGGGCCACGACTCCTATGTCATGTACGAACCCGAGGGGCCGAGGTGATATCGTAATCACCGTCCTTCCCTGTGCAGTTTATATTTAAATTACCCTTCTTTAGGGTTTAAAATTAATAATGTCCGATAGTCCAAAAATAAAGTCCAAAAATTAAAAAGTCCAAAAATAAAAATTACAAAAAAAAAATTACCTAATATCAGTTTCTAAAAATAAATAAAAAAAAAAAAATTAATTACACTATATACAAAATTTTTCTTCTTTACTCCTTTGGATTTTCTCTCTTCTTTCCTTCTTTGGCTTCGCTTTACTTTTCAAAACTTTTTCTTTCACATAAGCTTCGCACCAAATCTGAAAGCAAAAAGAAAATACCCAAAACGCGTAAAAAGGAACAAAAATAATAAAAAAAATAAAAATAAAACCTAAAAACAAATCTATACACAAGTCCCCGTCGGCGGCGCCAAAAGTTTATGTGACTCAATAATGTTATAGAAAGTGGTAGTAAGGTTGTCGTTCACTCGGACTTGATGAGATTGATTTTTAAGAATTAATAAAAGAAAATAATAAAAATACAAAATATATACAATTTATGTCACAAGACGGAGAGAGTTACTGGGATTCAGGATTCCGCCAAACTCATAACAAAAGGTTCAAATATTAATTCTTTTAACAATTATAGCTCAACAAATAAAAACATGGACTCTTATTTTTGCCAAAGTTGATTCTCAAAATATTAGTTATAAATCGTAAGCATGGGACATCAAACATTTAAGCAAGCATGACCCATCTAATAAAATAATAACTAATTTTATCAAATCATAATTCAATTTTTAATCGAAGGTAAAAGTCATAAAAAGAATTAATTAAAATTACCCATGTATGAAGTTCGTCTTCCTCCGTCGTCCAAAGCTAGCTCATCATGTTGGAAACACGCTCAAAATCCATTTTTATTGCTCAAAAGAGGGTTACAAATGATGCACAAAAGGAGAAATGATAAAAACCGGGTTTGCAACAGTTATAGTTGTTGCAAACTCTGTTACAGACTACGATAGATATGAAGTGCGGCTGTTACGACAGCTGCGACCCACGTTCGGTAGTCCTTTTCACTGTTGAAAAACGACTGTCTTTGAGAGTCTGTTCTTCACGTTCTTCACAGATGCAGCAGCAGAACTCGATTCTCTGAAACTTGATTTTCCGGCTCTTGTAGCGTACCAAATCCTCCCAAACTCTCTGTATCCCTTCTATGCTATCTCCCCCACTATTTATAACCCAACAGCCTCGATATATGTCGCCATAACGTCAAATAATTCTCAATATTCTTCACGGCCTGTTTTAGGAAATAATCTCGATTTTTGATTTCTCCACACGTTTTAAAGCCTCCAAATTGCTATATTTAACTCCTTCACACTCCATAGAGTTGTTAGGATCTGCCAGATACGTGCAAACACCTCTGTTGCTCGCGAAATCTCGTGAATATCTCCTCCGGCGTGTGCTGCCCTGATTTTCTTCTCGCGGAAATTACAGCCAATTTGGATCGAAACCAGCACCTATACCAGCCCTGTTAGGCCCAAAGGAAGATACCCAATCAATTCCAGCCCTTTAGTCTCACGGGAAGAGCTCCAAATTCGCAACCCTAATTCTGCCCGTGAAACCAAGCTTTTCCCGCCAATTTCTGAATTTTGAAATGGAGAAGATGAAGTCCCCCTATCCTGTTCTGGGGTGCGAATAGCAGGTGCCTCCTTGGGGGTGCCCCTTAGCAACTGGGTTACCCCTTATCCAAAGACGAGAGTCCGAATATCAAATGTCCTCCGGGGGTGTTCCGCGCAACTTTTCGAGCCGATTTTTCCAAAAAATATTTATTTCCAAAAATACCTAAAAATGCATAAAAACACAATATTAGTACAAAAATCGAGTTCCAACAATATCAGCACTGAGGACAATTCAGACACAAAAAATGTGTCTATCACTTACGAAGCTTCCACTTTCTGATACAAGTCGAGACACTACTCTTTCGGAATTATTCTGGTCTCAACACCTTTCTTTGCTTCCCTCCCCAAATCAACCCTTCTCCTTCACTTTGTGACCGAAGCAAAGTCCGGAACGGCCATTTCTTGGTTTAGGCCGGACTTGTACAGATTGATCTCTCGAATCTATAAAGTGCTCACGTGCAGCACATTTGTTTAGGGTTTCAACCAGTTTCTCACTCACCTACCGAATTTACCGAAATCGGCAGAAGCGATTTTTACCCATAAACAACCGGTTAATAATAGCCTCATAACTAGTAATTATAAATTTGCCTCATAACTAGTATTTCAAGGGATAAAATGAACCTTAAATTCCATTTTTTCACAAGCTTCTCTAAACTTAAGTTCTTGTGGTTCCACAATGACTTCCATTTTTCTTTAGTTCATACTGATACTGGGTTTCTATATGATTACAAGCAAAATATCATCAATTTTTTTATTATGCGGCATCAAACTTATGAAATTTACAAATAATGTGTTGTTGTCCTAGATTTGTGGGTTTTGTACTTGTTGCTCAGACTCCATTTGCTCGGGAAAGCTTTTAAGAGACATGTGAGGAGATAAATTGACCACGGCGTTTATGGGTAAAAATCGTTTCTGCCGATTTCGGTAAATTCGGTAGGTGAGTGGGAAATTGGTTCAAACCCTAAACAAATGTGCTGCACGTGAGCACTTTATAGATTCGAGAGATCAATCTGTACAAGTCCGGCCTAAACCAAGAAATGGTCGTTCCAGACTTGCTTCGGTCACAAAGTGGAGGAGAAGGGTTGATTTGGGGAGGGAAGCAAAGAAAGGTGTTGAGACCAGAATAATTTTGGGAGAGTAGTGTCTCGACTTGTATTAGAAAGTGAAAGCTTCTAAGCTTGCAAGAGATGAAAGCTTTTGGAGAGCTTGCAAAGTTGCCTTTTCCGAGAGTGTAGTATTTTTCTCCTGACCGAGACTTGTTATCTGGTGGAAATAGGTAAGACCTATTTATACAAGTCGAGATTGAAACGTACCCTGGCCTCATGAAGGAATAGAGTAAATGGTGAAATAATGGGAGGAGGTGGTAACCGCATGGTGTTAATGGGTGAAAACTTTTTCATGAACCTCCAGTATAACCTCTGCCTCTAAATGAACCTCTTGAGTTATAATGAGAACCTCTATAAGCAGTCCTACCAACATTTTCCATGAAAGCTTTGGCATCAGTTTCAATTTTGAGATTAGCTGCCCTTTCACTTACAACTGCTTCCTCACTAAGCAAGTTGTTGTGCAACTTAATACTAGTGATTGGTGGATTGCGATATCTCATAGAAGTGGCAAAGGGTATGTAATCAGCATTTAAAGCTTTAAGTGTAATAACAACTATTTCCTTGTCAGAGATAACTTCACCGGCAGCAGCCAATTGATCTGTAAGCATTTTGATTTTATTAATTAAGGCTGGTATGGATTTGTTACCTTGCGTGAGTGATAGTAGTTTTGTACGCAGTTGAATGGAATGAGTGGAAGAAGCCCTTGCAAAACGTTCTTCAATGCTAGCCCAAAGTTCATGAGAGGTTGTTGCTCTTGAAAAGTAAGGGATGACTGAGTCTGAGATTGTCGAATGAAGCCACATCATGATGGAAGAATCTTCATCAATCCAATCAGTGTATAAGGAATTTTCAATTCCATTTAGTTGATTCCTTGGATTTGTGTATTGTGGAGGACAAGGGTATGAACCATCAAGGTATTTCATAAGCTTGTATTTGTGAATAACGGGAGTCATGAGATGACGCCAGGTGATGAAGTTGTCCTCCTTGAGCTTGAGGTGAACAAAGTTGTTCAACTGATTCAGAGGAATGTTTGAAAAGGAATTTGAGGTAGGATTTTCCATGAATGATAGGAATGATGAATATAACAGAAGTATTAACTAGATCTGAAATTGCAAGAAAATAAAGAATCGAGAAGAACAATTGAAACCAAATTGCAGTAGAATAAGTTATAAGAATTGAAGATCGAGAATGATTTAAGAAAAGAAACAACAAATTGAATGAAGAAATCAATCATAACAATAAAGATCTTCTCTGTGGTAAAAGAAAAAAGAAGAAGATCGGAAGCAAAATAGCAAGGACAGAACTGTTTTAGTTTAACAAAAAACACAAACCTCTGGAATGTTTAGAGCAAAATAGAGTGAATGCATCAGCCCCTTAAGAATTTATTTGTTTGGTCATCCCCACAATCATTACAAGTCTATGTGTACTCATATTAGCATATATATACTAATTTAAACAACCTTAATGTTTGGGCTAATTTAAACAAAACAAAACCAAAATGATTGGGTTAATTTATACAAATACAAAACCTCAATATTTGGGAAAATACAATCTTGAAGCAAGTTTTGGAAGTAATAAATAAGAAAGGCTTCAGTGTGTGTAACATTCAGATCATCCCTTTAACCCGATCTATTGATACTCGTGCATTTGATACAAAATCAAAATAAACCAGAACCAGATACAGTAAGGAACCACTTGTTAAAATACGAGCATCCAAATCAAAACCAATTGGCAATGAGTGGAGAGGCCCATAATGTGGGACCCAGATATTGTGGGACTATAATCTCAACACCACTCTTTCTCAAGGTACATACTGTAAAAATATATAATCATCTCCGCTTTGCTTGCCTCTGATTAAGGCAAAACACTCATTAGCTACCACATATACAACAGTAACAACACCAAGTGCAATCTCATGTCCAATGTGCATCTTAATCTTATCATCTACAAGATTCAAACAAGTCTATCTACATTTTTTGACAGTCATACGGATGGAATTAGATTATGAAACTCACCACTAGTGATAAAAAAGATGATTCTTCATAGCCTTGATTGTTTTTGCGGTGAAGTCTCAGTAACAATTTGAGGATCCTTTAAATCATGCAATACTTGGCTTTCACACTATTGCTATCCTGATTGTTTCACTGCAATCGGTGTCTTTGAAGGTAGAGAACCCTGTAAAAATTTTAACGGGAGAAAATCTAATTATGAATCGGTTCATAAAAAAAATCTAATGAGCTACTAATTGTTGATAAAACTTAAACAAGAAAATCATACTTACAGCTCCAACACTTGGTGGTGAAGGAAAATGGATGAAGCGAAAAAAAAAGGCGAAACAAAAGGAATGCAGGTATGGGCTTCCTTGTAACAAGGGAAATCAGGAGTAACACAAATCGAACCGTAACTCATGTTGGAGAGGAGAAATGATTATGCTGTCTTTGTTGTTGGTGGTGATCATGGACATCCAAAGCCATGATGGATCTGTGGTGGTGGTGGCGGCAGAGAAAATGAAGGAAGAGACTGAGAGAAGTTGTAAGAGAAAGAGGTGAGAGTGATAACCCTAAGACATACATTTTCTTTTATATATAGTAGGGTAGGGTAAATTGACAGGTTTTCTGGGCTTAGGAATAGAACAAACATATGTGGTTGAGCATTTCATTCTGGGCTTAGTACTAGAACAACAAGAACCATTTTTTAGGGACCATGGTTTTTTTTGGGAACCATGGTCTTATTAGGCCAACCTCCCTATACTTATAAGGAGTGTCCTAAAGTTAGGTAATACACATTTACCCTTTACTTTTATTTAAATTAAAACTAACCTAATAACTATATAAATCTAATCATATATATCTAATCTCAACTAAATGAATCTATTAACCAAAATCAAAATCAAAATCAAAAACAAAAACAAAAACAAAAACAGGGGGGAATCGAAATCAAAATCATAACCAAAATCAAAAAAAAAAAATTATTCTCTTCTTCTTCTCTCTTTCCTTGACGTTCTTCGTTTGATTGAAAAATGAGTATTAACCATCAAAATGAGTTGAAAATGGAAGTTGCAGAGAGAAGTTCGTCTAGGAATTATGTGAAAAACTTTGTCGAACTAACCGAACCTAATAGAAATGATGAACATGAAGAACAGTTTGGCTATTTCGAAAAAAAAAAATTCTCAACCGAACCTTAGTTTGGTTATGTCGCAAAAAAAATTTCTCAACCGAACTTCTTACTGGTAACTAATCATTACTAATCATACTAATCACTAATCATTAAGTTCGGTTTTTGGTCATAAATTTGGGTAACCAAACTTTAAGTTCGGTTTAATCGTAAAAAGTTTTAAATTTTTTTTGTAACCGAACTATTTAATGGTCACACCAAATATATGGTTCGGTTTGATAGCAAGGAAAATTTTCAATTTTTTATAACCGAACTTCTTACTGGTAACTAATCATTACTAATCATACTAATCACTAATCATTAAGTTCGGTTTTTGGTCATAAATTTGGGTAACCGAACTTTAAGTTCGGTTTGATCGTAAAAAGTTTTAAATTTTCTTTATAACCGATCTATTTAATGGTCACACCAAATATATAGTTCGGTTTGATCGCTAGGAAAAATTTTAATTTTTTTGTAACCGAGCTTCTTACTGGTAACTAATCATTACTAATCATTAAGTTCATTTTTGGTCATAAATTTGGGTAACCGAACTTAATCGCAAGAAAAATTAAAATTTCTCGCAAAAAAAAAAATCAATTTTTTGTAATAGAACTTCTTAATGGTAACTAATCATTACTAATCCTACTAATCATACTAATCACTACTAATCATTAATTAATAGCTAATTAATCATTAAACTAACACATTTAATTAAGGAGGGTAAGTTTGGTATCAAGAAAAATATTTAAATAAGGGGTGACTTAGGATTACTTATAATATCTTGCCTAAAATAGAATCATGGTCCCCACAAAAAAAACCATGGTCCCCATAAAATGGTTCAACAACAAGTATCGATGTGTTGTAAGTAATATGAGAGCTAGGAGCCTAGGACACAGAAATTGGTGCCAGATGGAAGTTGGAAAGACTAATTTTGAAGCACTAGAGAAGAAGGCGGAGAACCAAAGGTTGGCTCTGTGAAGCAGGAATTACCTGAAATGCTCTATCAAGGTCTTTACAATCGGGGTTTCGCTGCACAATTACTAATGTTTATGGTCCAACTGGTGATGCTCCTCGAGAACCATTCTGGGAGGAACTAAACTTTGTGAAAAATTATTGGAATGACCCAATTTGTTTTGAGGGGGATTTCAACTCGCCTTTATTCATCAATGAAAGAAATCGCCAAAGGCTTTGGATAATCATATTGAATTGTTTGATAGTTTCATGAGAGTCAATGAACTAGTAGATTTGCCTCTACTAGGTGGCTGCTACACATGGTCAAATATGCAACTCAATCCGATCCTCTCAAAGTTGGATAGCTTGTGATAAGTGGAGATTGGGAAGACAATTTCCCCCATGCTACTCAACATTTGCTTCACCGAGATACTTCTGACCATCATCCTATCACCATGCGCGGCGAAGGTATTAATTTTGGCCCTTATCCTTTCCTATTTGAGAATTTTCTCGCTTTACGATGAAGATTTCCTGCCAAAGATGAATGTATGGTGGAACAATATGCATTTTACGGGTAGACCGAGTTTTATTTTGCATAAAAACTACAAGCTTTAAAACCCTTGATCAAAATTTGGAGTAAGGATAAGTTTTTCCATGTTGAGGAAAGGATTCAAGTCCTCAAAATAAACCATTGCAAAGAATGGACAGGAGAGAAGCAGCATGGAAATTATCTGAATGTGGATGAGTTTACTCATAGGTTGCAACTAAGAGAAGACCTTAAAAAGCTCAATATTAGCTTACTGCATAAGTGGAAAACAAGGGCAAAAATTGAGTGGTTATGCGATGGTGAAAGGAACACGAAATTCTACCATAAAGTTGCAAATGACAAGAAAAGGAAAAAATCTATTTGCAAGCTTGTGATAGGGGAAGAGGAAATCACTTGTCCTGTTCGTATTAAAGAGGAGGTTGTTGATTTTTACACTAGATTGTATAAGGATACCAATGAAGTCAGGCCAGATTTAGGAGACTTGCAATTTGATAAGATCGGAGAATGGGAGAAAAATTGGTTGGAACGGCATATTGATAGAGAAGAATTACGAGCAGTCATCAATGATTCAAGCAATGACAAGTCACCGGGGCCGGACGGATTTCCTAATGAATTCTTCAAGATCTGTTGGGAAATTTTAGAAGATGATCTAATGAAGGTTGTTACAGAATTCAATGAGGAAGGAAATTTTGATTGGCGACTAAAATGTACATTCATTTCGCTCATTCCAAAAAAGTCTGAAGCATCACAGCTGAAAGACTTTCGTCCTATAAGTCTAGTTAATGGGGTATACAAGCTCATAGTTAGAACTAGAAAATATAAAGATAAAAGAGAATTATATTATTGAATGATATTTTACATTGAGAACCCATAGGGTATATATAGTGATACGTAACTTGGTATGCAAGAATAATACTTGTAAATCAATTCATACTAAATATATCAAATACTAAATATAACCCAAAATACTAAAACTTTCCATATAATTTATTATTACCAATCCTATACTCTAACACCCTCCCTCAATCTCATGGGGATTGCAGATCAGATGAGATTGGCCTTGAAAGTTGTTGATGAAGTGCGGTGCCAATAAACGCCCGAGAAGTATAAGAAGAAGCGCATCTCCATAAGGAGTAATTTGTTTCATCTAACTTCACAGTGATCATGTGATGTGGTTGAGAAATTGAAAAGAAGACATCATAGAAGATTGCACTGAAGACATGGTAGAGGTAGTAACAGCAGAGACGGTAGAAGAGATACTAGAAGAGATTGTAGAGGAGATGGTTGATGATTATGTAGACATGACTCAATAGGATTGACGATGAAATTGTTTGCAGATTGACTGGTGGGATTGTTTTGGTAGTTGGGAAAAAATAACAGTAAGACGTTTATGGTGGTGGAAGAGAGAACAAATTGGATTAATTAAAGAAGTTGGGTACTCGTATTTAGGAGAAAGATAAAAAAATAAAAATAAAAAAAATTGAAAGGATAGAATTGGAGTAGCAAGTGTGGGGAAGAAAAAGTGATGAAAGGAATTAATTAATTAATGATTGATAGAAAGGTGATGAAGTGCTGGTATTGTATATGTAGGTGACAAGAGGGGAATTAATATGGATGACGGACGTAACAGAGCTAGTTGGAGCGGTGGACGATTTTGTTGAAGTAGAGCTAGGTGTCTGTCTGATTAGAAGTAGGTGCCGTCCGATAGCATATTTGGAACTCGGTGCTGTCAAGTAGGTGCAAAAGAGACTCAATTGATGTTGTAGCAGGTGAAGAAGGAGATTCCATAGCAGGAGTTGGCAGAAACAGACGTGGATTTGTAGTAGTTTCTGTGGTAGACGCTGGAGGAGGTGCATTAGAAGATTGAGAGGTATTGGAACGTGGTCACTTGTAGGAAGAATAATAAGGAGAGACGGTGGTGGTGAGGACTAATGTTTAGTAGCAAACCGATCGAACAAACCTAAAAAAAATAATCATATTACAGCGGAAGAAAGATCTGGCTGGCGGTAGCATTGGAAGCTACCGCCGCCGGTTAGAAAAGAAAAACAAGGTGGGCAATAGGTCCAGACGATCCCAACATACCAAGTTAGAACTAGAAAATATAAAGATAAAAGAGAATTATATTATTGAATGATATTTTACATTGAGAACCCATAGGGTATATATAGTGATACGTAACTTGGTATGCAAGAATAATACTTGTAAATCAATTCATACTAAATATATCAAATACTAAATATAACCCAAAATACTAAAACTTTCCATATAATTTATTATTACCAATCCTATACTCTAACACTCATATCGAAGGTTCTGGCTAATAGATTAAAGAAGGTGCTGCCGCAGG
Organism: Papaver armeniacum; assembly: GCA_023531295.1. Taxonomy (NCBI): domain Eukaryota; kingdom Viridiplantae; phylum Streptophyta; class Magnoliopsida; order Ranunculales; family Papaveraceae; genus Papaver; species Papaver armeniacum. The sequence goes on along the minus strand of JAJJWW010010115.1, from coordinate 94,317 downwards.
TGATTTCATGCCAACAAGGTGCCTACATTGCTGATAGACAGATTCTTGACGGAATACTCATTGCTTTGCAGAATGTATTGACTCGAGACTACAAGCAAAAAAAGTGCATTGTTTGCAAGATTGATATGGAAAAATCCTATGATCATGTCAACTGCAAATAATTGAAAAAGTCAAAGAAAAATGGGTTTTGGATGGAAGTGGATTAGATGGATGAGAAGTTGTTACAGAGACACTAGATTTTCAATCTTAATCAATGGAGCAGCAATAGGTTTCTTTAAAGGATCGCGCGGACTGTGGCAAGGGGACCCGTTATCGCCATTTCTTTTTCTCATGGTAGCCGGTTTTCAACAGCCTCATGAAGAGTGCCCAAAGAACACAATCTAATCAAAGGTTTCTCGACTAAAGAAAATGGAATGGGTAGATAACTCACTTACGCTTTGGACGACACCATCTCGCTTCATTGATGCGTGTCCCACTCAAATGCAAGAGTTAAAAGGCGTCATTTCCAGACTTCAAGAAATTACTGGGCTCAAAATAAATTTGGATAAATCAATGGTGATGGGAGTAGCAGATGAGGAAAACACTAGAGAACTTTGTGCAAACATATTGGGTTGTGAAAAAGGGCAGCTACCCCTTACTTACCTTGGGGTTCCAATTGGAGCCAAAACCAGAAGAAAGGAATTATGGGATCCAATCATTGATAAATTGAAGAAAAGGCTATCTCCGTGGAAAAGAAAGTATTTATCCAAGGGTGGTCGATTGGTGCTAGTGAAGCATGTTCTTAGCTCGCTTCCGATTTATTATATGTCTATATTCTCTATTCCTGCAGCGGTGGCGACTACCATTGAACAAATTTTGAGGAACTTCTTATGGGGTGATAGTGAAGATGCAAAGAAACTGCACTGGGTCAAATGGAAAAAGATGCTCAAATCGAAGAAGAACGGAGGGCTAAGTCTGAAATGTTTACGAACAATGAATGACGCTCTTTTAACCAAAAAGTTATGGCGTTTTGGCGAAGAGAAAAGGGCCTTATGGAGGCAAATCATCCTCGAAAAATTTGAAGGAAATGCTGAAGCATGGACACCAAAGGAAACAAGGAAAAATCATGGATGCGGGGTGTGGAAAGGAATTCTGAAAAGACTCCCACTTCTTAAACAGGGGATGAAAATCACTACTTCTTGTGGAGATAAAACCTTGTTTTGGGATGATAGATGGAAAACTGACAAGCCGCTAAAAGAACGGTTTCCAAAAATCTGGAAAGTGACTAAGAAAAAAGATGCCGTTTTCAAGGAAATGGTGAATACAAGCGATGTCTACCATAAGGCTTGGGATATGGGTTTCAAAAGAAGGCTAAAGGAAGATGAAATTGCAGAAGTATCACAACTCTTGAATCTTATTGAGAGCCAAATGAATTAGGAAATGAAGAAGACAAAGCAGAGTGGAAAATGGCAAAAGACAAGCAACACCAAATTTTATGTTGCAGCTGCATACGAGGCTCTTCATAACAATGGCGGCGAAACAAGTGACACGACCACCTTCCCTCACAAGTATGTATGGAACAAAACCATTCCCACCAAAGTTTCTTTCATAGTGTGGGCAGCTGCCATTAATAGTCTTCCTACGGTAGAAAATTTGAAAAGAAGAGGAATGGAATTTGAAAATGGTAGATGTAGGTTTTGCAACAACAACGAGGATGAGTCAGCAAACCATCTTTTTATTAGTTGCAAAGTCGCAGCTGATTTATGGCAGCATTTTTTAGGTTTGCTTGATTCAACTTGGTCTCCTCCCAATACGGTGATCCAAGTTTTGATGGATTGGAAACTTAAATTTAGCTTGAAACCGTCGATCTTCATCAAGTACTGCCTACCATTCGCGATATGGTCTGTCCTTTGGACCGAAAGGAACAACAGGGTGTTTAGGAGTGAATCAATTACTTATGAGAAATTGCTCATTAACATTAAAGCAACTCTATACACATGGTCCTCTATGTATAAAGAGATTAGGATCTTTACTTTTGATGATTTTATGTGTAGATGGGAAAAATTTAAAGACAACATGTAATCCCATCGCTCAACTATTGTGATTATTGTACTTCGTGTTTTCTTTCTTGTGCTTTCTCAGCACTCCTGGAATGAATTTTGCTATTTCGAAAAGACGTTTTCTGATAACGAGTGGCAGTGTTGGGCTCAACTAGACATGACTGCAAACTAAAAGCAATTCAAACATGTTTTTTTTTATATCAAAATAGTATAATGGAGAGTTTATCTTAACAGGAAAGTTTCCGGGCATAAGCTTTGTTGTTTTTTTTTTCCTCGGCAAACGTAAGTAATAAATTAACAAAGGGCTGTGTTACAAAATCCCCACAGCATTACAATCCCTCAACACCAAACAAAGAGAGAGGTACAGACTCCCTCTGCAAAAACTAGCGGAACCCAAAAAGCTCAAACTAACAAATCCTACTAATTAACAAGAAACTGACCCCAATTCGATAAAACATTTTCAAGGGACAGATGGTGTCTTATTAAACGACAGATGGTGTTCACTTTGTTAGACAGAACGTCAAGGAACGGTAAGAGTTATTTATTACGAGTTGCAAGTTAGGATAAAACACCCCTTTCTTGCGATCGGTATCCCGCTTGGTTTCATTTCGTTTATGTTTACGCATTGATATATCATGGTAGAAGACATCCTCTTAGTCTCTTCGGTCCTACTCGTAACCTTTGAAGAGTGACTCTTGCCTTCTCTTCGGCACATAAAGAACCACATTTTGGTGCCAAAACTGGCCTTCTTTATCCTCACCACTATTACAATTTACAACCAGTTGTGCCTTCTATGACAATATGTCTCTGCTCAAAGCAACTGTGACGGTGTGCAATGACCCCATCTGGACCATTGTGAGCAGTCAATTTCGAAGAATCTGCACATTCCAATTGCCATTTCTCATCTGGTGTTGACATACTGTATCATTTTCTGATGCATAAGTGGGCCGATTATGTGGGCCTCTTGTAGTGCTACATTGAAGTTCTCACCCTTGATAAGGATAAGGGGCACATTCTAGGGTTTGCTTATAAATTGGTAGGTACACTCTCACTGAACCAACAAAAGCTGTCTAGTTTAGTCATACACCATCGCGTCTTTCGTCTGATCTCTGGTTTTGGATCTCTATCCAGACAAAAGCTCTTTCATTTCGGTCTGTTCTGATTACGAAATGGATTATTGGGAACAACCTCCTCATATCTACCTAGATTCGATCAGCTCTATGATTTTTCCTCTCATAAATAAATTGGATACGATGTAGATCAACCGGTAGTAAGGGATCGTGATCTTAGGTATTTGCATCTTTCATGTATCTTTTTGATTATCTGTTGAATGTAGATTAGATGATCTTGTTCCACATGATTCACAGCAGGGGAATTACAGGCTAGGGAAAGTGAAATTGTCTATCAATGTAACCAATTTTATTTATTTTTGTAAAATTCGATATGTAAATCTTGAATCTTATCGAAGAATTTGAATCTACAATTTTTGGGTATCTGTTGTTAATTTTACATCCTATTGCAGCGATGGAATCAAATTATTCAATTTCAAGCTCACTTATTTGAAGGAACTCACTTTCAAAAATTCTAAATACGTAGAAAAGTTGTAGTCATTCTGAGATTGAATATAAGTTTGCATTTTTGATTTTTAATGTTTTGAGTCTTGCAAGATTCAATTGCAGGTTAATTTAAATATAGCAAGACTTAATGTTTCTAGATAATAATGTCTGTTGGATTTATATCACTTTTTCGTATTTGGTAATAGTTGGATTTCTATTACATTTACGAGATGTTAATCAGTTAATTAAGAAATTTAAATTTCATGCACATAATTGATTTTGGGTTTGTTGTTTTGTTGGTTATGAAGTGGACATCAAGATTAATACTCCCCCGTCCCTAATTAGATGAGCTACTTGGTTTTTAGTTTTGTCCACAAATAGATGAGCTATTTCACTAACCAAGGGGATATTTCTAAAACTACCCTTTTAATTGATTATTTTTTCTATAAGAAATATGTATAATTTGATAGTCATGTTTATATTCGTTGCGTAGGTGTTTTAAAATGCTTTTCAACGGTATAAAGTTTATAAAAAACCGTGGTATAGTTTAAGAGATAAATTGTATCTAAATTTACTAATTATTGCCCATAAGGGTATAATTGTAAAAAATACTTAAATATACTCCAATTTCCTCCTTGCCTTAAAATTTGTGCAAACTACAAGTAGCTCATCTAATTAGGGACGGAGGGAGTACTTGTTACTTGTTTGACAGCCTGAATAGGAACAGCTATTTGGTTTTAATTCTTTATGTTTGGATTATGAAACTTGGGAATTCAATGACCCATGAATGACGAATTCATGATAGATAATACAAGTTTTCAACTTGATTTCACATTGTTCTTTTGGTGAAGTTGACAATGGTTTTCCGTGGGGAGTAACATGCTAGTGATCGCTGGATCCCACAAGCCCAGCGATATGGACCGTAAGGTGCCTACAGCTTCTTTATCTAGGTAGTATACTACAACACTCTTGATTTTTTAAGCTGACTTTGATGGTTTACTAATTTCTTCTACAATGTAGAGGATGGATAAGCCAAGGTGTAGAAACTCTGATTAAATCATCTACATCTTGATTACGTCTGATTAAACTCTGATGGTTTCCTAGTAATAATGCAGGTCAGTTACTACTATCTTCTACATCTTGATTACGTCTGAATTTATCTCCCTATCTTTTGTTGTTAAGACTTAGTGTTACTAGCAAAATCATCCCTAATGTGCTTTTGTTTGTTTTTATCTCTTCTGTTTCATTTGTTTGCTCAAATCTTCAACAGTCAAGACTAAGAGGTGTGTCAAGTCAGTTTCATTCTGGGTTTCTTCTTTTCTCCTTCTTTTTTAAAGTTTTTTACTGAAGAGATTTTATAGCAGGAATGACATTTACCAGTATATACCACCACATTTGGGCTTAAGCTTCACCATTCACACACAGAGTCCGCTAATGGCAGAAACTTTCAGTTTGTTCGTCAAAATCTGCAGTGTTGTTCTCCTTACTGTTTTTGAAGGCAATCAACAAGTAAGTGGGAAAAAAAAAAAGAAAAAAAAAACACCCTCTTTTCTATCTTCACTCATCAATTTCTGTGTACTAGCATTTGAATTTTTGTGTTTATTTTGGATCTAACTAGGGGGTATGGTGTGTAAAGAGTTTTCATTGAGTGGGTGTTGTTTAATTTTTGTAAGTTTGTTGGTGAAATTTGAGTTGGAGAATTCTGGTACTTGGGAAGCAATGGATGTTCACAAAATAGAAACAAGAAAAAGATTTACAAATGCAGCCCCCCCAGGGTTTGCACCAAGGTTTTGTAATGATCCAAGGAAATGCGCAATCGGAAGAAGCTGCAAGTGTCAATAGGGGAAAGATGTAAAGGCTGAAAGCTGCAACAAGAATGTCAAGAATGAAGTTCCCCATCCTGAATTTTATGACTTATACAAGGATAGGACTGAAAAATGTTTAGCAGCTGATCGGATCAGGTATGGGCTATAGGTGACAATGTTTAGCACCTGACCAACATTTGGGTTTTCATTTTTGCTCTTTTTTTTTTTTTTTTTTTTTTTTTTTCCTTTTTGTTCTGGCCACCTTATATTTGGTAGTCCTTCTGTAAGATTTGGATCTCCTATGGCAGTTGCGAGGAGCAGGATACAACGAGTTCTTAAGACAATGCATCTACTTCATGTCCAAATAATTTAGCCGAGGCAACCACATAGGCTTGTTAGTCTCTTCAAAATCCTGTTTATATTGAGATAATGATGTTGTATAGGCACCTATTATACTGAAATTATAATAAAATTTGGATTCTTTCAAAATTTGTGTTGGCTTTCATTTTGACCAATATCACAACGGATTCTTTGAGATTCATTCCCTTGGATTTTAAGATTTAAAGCATTTCATCTGCACTCACTTGTGGTGAAGGGATACTCATATCAGCTTGTTTGTAACACTCTAATTCCAAAACTCATTTTATCAAGCCAATTCATTCGCGGTTTCTTATCATAAATCAGCTAACTATCGGGCAATGATATGTCAAGCATATATGTACATAGGGTTCCCATTAACTTCAGATTCTTGAGAAGAAATTGTGCAATTTAACTTTATGAGCTCAGTTTTTTCTTAATTTCACGCTTCCTGGCCTGATATTATTGTGTGCAACTCTTCATTTGAACAAAAACCTTACTCGCATACTGATACTAATATCTTTGTGTGCAATAGAATTGGATAATTTCCAATTGGAATAAGTTTTTTGCTTAAATCGTCGGAAGCGAACACAGCATTTGTATATATCAAGTTCAATCTCAGAGAGTTTGATAGAGGAGCATTGGCTAGTGCATTGACATTCTAGGTTTGCACCAAAGACCGGGTTCCTAGTACAGACAGACATGTTGGTTTTACATGATACCGGACAATTATCCAAATAATACTTTGGTGAACTAGATTTGCGGGTGTTGCTCGGATTTCATCTATTGAAGGTCGAGGCTTAAGATGCAGCTGAGGCGACAAAATCGGCTATTGCCACCAAGAATAGAGACCGTGACAGGCATTTGCATTTTGAGTTTAGTAGGTAGGCTGTATTTACACTGATTTGAGCGGAAACATACAACCTGAAACAAGACTAGTCCTGATGCAACATGGCACAATTCATGGTCATCCACTGACTCCCACAACAAATTGAGATCGGTTAAGGATTAGGTAATCTCAAGAAATTTGAATCTTAGAAAACAATACATCCAGATTAGATCATAAATGAGAATAAAACAAACAAACAAACAAAAAAATGGAACTGATCATAATTTTTATTTAATGGGAAAATTTGTACACATACATAATAAACTTAAGGAGATGCACAAATTGATTAAACTAGCCGATGTTTATGAGACCTCATATAGAAGATCCTGATGCCGATCCTAAAAAAAAAAGAACACTGGAAAGCCATGCACCAGTGCGCGCGTGCTCAAGAAATAAAGCCAAAACGGAAAATTAGGTGATCTGAACGGTGTAAATTACATCTTGAGAGGAGAAATCATAATGCTTGTTATTGGTGGTGATGCTGCTGCTATTGAACTGCCTACAATTGTTTCTCTCATGATTTTATTGCAGCCGATGGATGAAGGAGGAGCTATTTTGTTGTTTGTAATAAGGGTTAATAGATAGAAGAGGGAGGCACAGTTGCAGCTGCTGGATTTTGTAGATAGATCAGGGAGGCGCAGTTTGGATCCATCAGGAAAAAACTTATGCTGCTTATAAGGGGTGGAGATCCCTGTGATTTAGGGTTCACTTCTATATGATCTAACGGCTGAAGCTTATTCTTTGGCTGACAGTATTTTGTAACCTAAAATAATTTGTGTTGATAGGCGGCTGTAGCTGTGTATCTGGAGCCAGCACTAAGCCAGAGTGTACATGTTTAAGGTTTTGTAGGGCCATAATTGCAAAACTAAAAATGTTTGTTCTTCGGACTCCAAATCAATTTGCAAGTGCTTATTTTTTTTGCACTCCGCATTTTTTTGCAATTTTTAAATGCTACTTAAAGGTAACTTTCTGTAGAAGATGTAAATGGCTGAAACACGATATGTATTAGCGCATACTGTTAAAAAGGGTTGTGACACTACCGAGTCTAACTGACGCTACACGTACCCATGGGCCGACCAAAGCGAGGAGGATGTGATGATTTTTTGCTTCATGCCAATCCAATTTTCATCAGCATTCCACAGCAACTTCAATAATTTCGAAACCAAAATTTTCAATTTCTTCGGGGCGACGATAACGTTCCAATTTCCCTTTAATTTTTCAATTTTGGCTAGAATTTTATTGGATGTAGAAGATGTAGAAGAACTCGGCACAAAAGATAAAGTTTCTTGGTCGGCTCCCCACTGCATGCGTCTAGTATATTTTCATTGTTGGGGGCACATTATGTTCATTTTCCTTTATTCTGAATTATCTAGAGGCCTGCATCGATCCATTTGACAACAAATTGAGACTATCTAAGATGGATCTTGTGATCTCAAAAATTTGAGTCTTAACAAAAGATTACATACAAATTATATCATAAATTAAACTTGTCATAATTTTTGTTTATTTATTGGGGAAATTGATACACATACAAAATAAACTTAAACTTAAGGAGATGAAGAAATTTTTAGAGTAGAATGATTCCACCACTAAACAAAAATAAATTATCATTTTGAGAGGAGAAATCATAGTGCTGCTTGTTTTTGTTGGTGATGCTGCTGTTATTGAACCACCTCCAATTGTATCTCTATGATTTTATTGATAGATCTATTGGTGTTTGCCTTTAGGGTTGGGATATTTTAGCAGATAGAAGAAGGAGGCGCAATTTGGATCCATTTGGCAAAAACTTATGCCAAATGGAGAAGTTTTATGCTCCTCCATCTACTTAATAATAAATTTTCACACTTTCACTCTATCTAAAATATCTGCTGAAGTTCTAGGGTTTTGGCCAATGTATAAGGTAATTTGGATGATTTACTGAAATACCCATTGAATTTGAGCGATTTACTAAAATATCCTTTGAACTATGCCCTATGGATATATGATTGAGGCCCGGTTGATACGGTTTTCTGGAGACGGTGCTATACCGGGGTTACCGGAACTCAGGTCGAACTCATTGATTTATGAGGTGTCCAAAAACAAAAAAGAAAACAAACTGAAAAACTAAACCATAGAGTTCAGCTCATCAAAAGCTTTACTAGCCAGTTTAGTTTGCAGTATGTTTTTAACAACATTATGGGTTGCCGTGGATCTCTTAAAGTAGTTTGTGTATGCTCATACTAATAGACATTTGTATAGAAATAGTGATGTCATCAATGTGTCTAACGCAGAGACGCACGTGCCCAAATGTCGGAGTCTGACGCTGGCACGTGACCATTTTAGACGCGTTGGTATAACCTAGGTCAATATTTTCAACACGACTGCAAACAAATGATTCAACAGATTTTATCGCTATATAAAAATACCGATTGTTAAATACTTTTGTTCAGTTATGGCATTTTGTACACGGAAAATGGTTCATATGACCAAATCCCATAAAGTATGGGAGTAATGGACTTGTAAAATATAGGTCTGGGTGAAAAAGAATAAGAAATATTAGCCATATATACCCTTTGCTTTAAATTTTATTCCCTTTCATGTCCTTTTCTCTCTCCTATTTATTTTCTTTCTTTACAATTAAAATTAATCGCGAGAAATGTCTTAACTTCCAAAATATAAGTTGGATTTTAATAAAGTTTCTATTTTTGGAAAGGGCTTGAAAATCTCTACAAAACAAGATCCATTGTTGATATGAAATTCGAAAAAAAAAAAAATTTATTTTCAACCGGGTCGTGGATACATTATGCACCCAGGTGCAACCTGGACAAAATTTATTTCCTAAAAAAATATGCATTATGCACCCAGGTGCAACTCAGCTAAAATTTATTTCATATAAAAATATGCATTACGCGTCAAAATGCATTATGCACCCAGGCGCAATCTAGCCAAAATCTATTTCCTAAAAAAATATGCATTATGCACCCAGGTGCAATGTGACCAATATTTATTTCATGTAAGAATATGCATTATGCACCCAGGTGCATCATATTTCCTATAAGAATATACATATACATTATGCACTCGGGTGCAACCTAAAAAAAATATATTTTTTTGTCAGAATATTAATAATGCACTCGGGTGCAACCTATATTCTGACTAGGTAACACCTACAGAGATGCTAGGTGACTTAACACAATTTGATAACACCTACAGAGACATCTTAAATTGATATGAAAAACTAACACAATTTACATTTTGAAATTTAAAAGTCTGTTGAGACAAACTCACCTCATGACTTTGAGAAACCTTAGAAACATAGTTAACAAAATATTTACCAAGTCCGAACCCATTAGTTGAATCAATCAAAATATTTACCAAGTCCCAATAACATTATCTCCTCCATGTAATCAATTAATGCCTCTCCCTTCAATTCAAGCATCAAAAAGTAATTCTTAGCATCCAGATCTAAATATCAAAAAAACACTAAAGAGTAGTGTATCTAAAATACAAATCAGTAACAAAAAAATGAGACCCATTTCAAGTTGAATGAAAAAAGTCTTACCTGTTCAAGGTCCGTTATAGAGTCCATGTCAAAACCAGCAGGTCTAGAATCAGCAGCTCTAAGTCTTCCACAAATCAATCTAGTACAAACAAACACTATAAAAGTACCACTCATCCCAAACTCAATAACTGTTGTAATCAATTTCATCCCTGAACCAACCATCTTTCTTTGCTAACCCCACTTTAGACGGATAAATTGATAGCTTTATTAAAAAGAAATGGTAAGAAGACTGAGAACCCAGAGTTAGAAAATAAATTTCATTATCGATAATCAAAATGAAAACAAGAAGAAGATCTCTGCTTTCAAAGATCCCATTTTCTCTTTTTTACGATCGGCGATAAAATCCCATAGAATAATCAGATGAAAATCAAAAGAAAAAGATTGAAGGATGATTAAGAAAAAATGGCGTGATAATGTTGCTATTAGTGATGGTGGTCGCGGTGGAAGCGTGAAAAATCGAAAGAGGAAGATGAAGAAGAGAAAGTAGCGTTGATGGTAGTCTTCGGTGGAGGAGGGTACTTGAGTCAGTTAATAGTTATTAGAAAATATAAATTTCGGTTAAATATCCAATTTAGGATATCTAAACAGTATCTTTTAGGTTTTAGGACAATAGAACAATACTCATATTTTACTTGTCTTTTTGACCCAGGAATTCAAATCTAGGGCCTATTTAACCAAAATACTGTTTTGTACATCGGAGGCAACATCAATATGTTTTCGTTTTTAACATTATCCCACAACATTTTTTCACTTTTACATCTACGCAACCCCAATTTTATTTTAATATTTTAGATTATGTTAATACTTTTGACATATTGGACAATTAAATATGTATATATGGAAAGGGAACCATAGGCTGACCAAAAGAGACAGTCTAAATATGTAGGTAACGATGTTGTGCCCCTCTAAATCTAGAAATGGTGAACCTTTTCGGGAGTGAGAATCCTGCTGAACGATTAGGAACCACAATTACACCTTTGGATTAATTTTGGATTGTTCATTTTTATTAGCTAGCAGCTAATGTCGAGCCGAATGGGTTTAGTTTACGGCTTTGGACTAATTATGAACCCCAGGTCCCAAGGCCAGCAGCTACTGTCGGGCCTAATGGGATATTGGCCCAGGTCAGGTATTGGAGACCTAGGGTTAGTACCAAGTCGTATATAAACTCCTTAACTAATGGTCTCTGCCTCTTTCACTTCTAAGTTCAACCTCGAAGCTTGCAGTCTGCTTCCACTGATCTATTATTCTTCTTACTCCAAAATTAATTTTCTGGTTACAATTCTCTTCGTCTTCAGGATGATCACAGAAATTAGGGTTGTGAAAGGAAATAATCATCTCTGTTTCAATGTCATAATGACTTACCCTCTCATAGCTACCAGCAATTGTTTAAATGTGTCTTTATAGCCAGTAACCAAACCTTCAAGCAGAAAGAGATCTGAAGATACTTTTAGAGATAAATTGGTAAATATGGAAAGCCACCTTCAAGAACCAGGAAGGCTTGGTCTGAAACTAGTGATCTCTATAGCTAATTGAAGAAGGAACGATTCTTGTGTATCTGTTATCATTTTTACTTTTTATGAGAAATATATAATGAAATTTAGATTTTATTTTAAATTGTTTCTTGTTATATTTGATTGCCTTAAGATTTACTGATCGAAGAAACAATAGTTCACATTCCACTCCAAACTTTGGATTTTTCTTGAATAGATTGTTGAATTGACTTCATGTAACTGATTGTTGGATTGGGTGTTGAACATATACTCTATGGAGCTCCAAGCAAATCGATTCTCTCTGTTTTTATCACAAATGGATACTCTCTGCTCTTACAATGTCTCTCTGTCATCCCATAAAACCCTCAATCCTAAACATCCCAGAAAATAAAAAGAAAAAATTATCTTCACTGGAATCTAATACCCACTTTGCTGTACCCTTTTGCCATTTCAGTTGTTTCAGTGTTTAGAAGGAGAGATTTTTGCTGTATTTTGTGAGGTGGAGATTGGAATTGTAGTAGCAAAGAAGATTTCCAAGAAGAAAGGGTTGTTGATGAGGAGAATTGTGTTGATGTATTGGTTTCAGAAATGAAGAATGTAGGCTTGATTGTCGAGAGAGTTGTTGGTCATGCAGACTAGTTTATAAAGGTGGCATCTCCTATGGAGACATTAGGAAGGGCGGCAGTTGAATTAGAGATAAAGAAGTTAACATACATAGGGATGGAGTTACAATTTTGAATGGGAGGAAATTGAAGCATTTTCAAGAAAACCCGATGGTTCTCTACTCTGTTGGTGTGAGCGTTTTCGATGTTTCAATATAAGGTTCAGTAACAAAGAGTTCAGTGGGAAACTTGGGGAGTCAATGCTTTGTCAGGTCTTGATTCAATGTATAATTGTGTCTCAGGTGTATGAGAATGTGTTGGAAAACTCTATAACTTACCTCAAATACAGTTATGAAAAGTCTAGAGTTGTTCGCAAGACAAAGCATGAGAATAGATTTTCAACTGGGAGAAGTCAGGTGATTTCTAGAGTGGAGTTATATAACGAGGGTCACTGTACTCTGGCGATTGTTTTCATAGAAGCTTAATTCAGTTTGCATTCTAGTAACCATTAAAAGATGCATAATTTAACATTCCAAAAGAACTCATGAAACTGTGGATGGAACAATATAGTGCGTGTTGTTAGGGTTAAATTTCTTATTGGATGTTCTCCTCAGCCTCTCTTCTCCTGTTTCATGCCGTTCCAAAATACAACCATAGCTTAGCTTTGATCATGGATTTTGATGTAGATAATCAACAAGCATAAGTAGCATGCTTTACATATACCCAAGAGTTATTTCTTTTATATTTTCTAATTTCCATTTAATTCTAGTGGAAACTGACGCAAACAGAGACGTTTTTGGTTTTGTGTTTAAAAGAAGAAAATTCGATTTCAGTCGTTTTCTCCTCCAGCTGGGTGCCATTATTGTACCTTGGCCTTTTTGTTATAAGTTGCTTCTTAGCTTCTTTATTTTGTACTCTATTCAGCCAAAAACAAAAATCTCCATTAATCAAGAACCAAGAAGAAAGTAACCATTCACGAATGTAATCTGGGTTTCTCATCGATGTCTTCACAAGAGAGTCATTATATTTTCAATCTAAAATGATTACCAAGAAGAGTAAGAAACAGAATGGTGGTATATGTATTTATCTTGGTATGAGTGATGTAGTTTTTAATTGTTGTTGTAAAGTGGTGGTAAAAGTTAGTTCAACTCGGACTTGCATGAGATTGGTTTAAGATTTGAAAACAAAATAGAAACCACTAAAAATAATTATAATATATACACAAGTTTTTCACGATATCGAGAGATACTAGGACTTCGGATTCCACCATTAATCACATTCAATTGGTTCATATAATGACTCATAACAATTTTAGCACTTTTGTTGACTCTTTTCTTTGCCAAAAGTAGATTTTATAAGAATTAGATGTAAATCATAAGCATAGCGCATCAAGAGTTCTTAGACTAAGCATACGCTATCCGACAAAATCACAACTAATCAAGAAAAATCATAAATCAATTAAAACAAGTGCAAAAGTCATAAAGAATCAAATATAGTTACCAAAAAAATTGTGAAATAAGGCTTCCTCCGTCATCCCAGTGTTGGGGTTTAGCTCCTCATATCGAAAACACGCTCAAAATAATAATCAATTGCTCAAAAAGGTGTTTTATTGAAGAAAAGGTATTAAGCAGTGTGTTTGTAACAGTTATAATTGTTACAGAACCCACTGTTACAAAGAACCCTAACAGAACTGTTGCGAACTCAAAATAATAGTTGGAAAAATTGTTACAAAGTTATTGAGTTTGAAAGTATTGGTCACGGTTTCTGCGACTGTCCAACTGGGTCTTATGTTCTTCAGCTCGTCTACTTCTTCACCCGCAGAGAATAAACTCTGCAACTTCTCCTGCAGCTCCGACATCTCCTCTGCTTCACCCCCAAAGTATCGACTCCCACCCCAAGGTATCGATAGCTTCTTTTTATACATCACAGGCCAAGAATCCTGCGAGTTAATCCTTCCTTTCTTCACTTTTCTTTCTCCTTGGGTCACGGACTATCTTTCTCCTTTTAACTCATGTACGCGTCCTAACTAGAGTCCCTTCTCACCAAAACTCTTTCCATATATAAAGTCAATCCAACATGGAAGATATTCTCCCTTTATCTTACATAACTTCTCTTATTTCATTCCCAGCAAATCCCGAGTATCTCTGTTTCCGAGAAATGATTTAGCTCTTCCCATTTTTACATTTGCAAGACCAACACCTTCCCTTTTTACGAATACCAATCTTACCAACCCTGGTTTGCCGAAGAGTAAGTCTCCACTAAACTGAACAAAAAAGCTCGAAGCATTTTTACTGCCCTGTTTTATAGAAAGTCCGTGTGAACCACCTCTTTCATCGACCCTGTTTCGATTCAATGGATCATTACCAGTCCATATCCAATAGAAAGTCCACTAAATTCTCGTCAAAACTACCTCCCAAATCTTCCAACGAAACCCCGAACACATTTCTCCACAGTTTTATTGGAACCGAGACTCCATCGCTATTTTATCGAATCTGGGATCATTATCCATCTTGTTTCATTCAAACATCTTCAGCCCAATCAAAAATAGAGACCAAACCCGATTGAATTTCTTCACAACCTAGCCCGAAAACGTGAAACTCTCCACACCCTGTTTTTGATCAAACTCGGTGATCTAGCCCAATCTAGTTGATCCAAACTACCATACCATCCACTACGCTCGACGGGTCCAACCAAGCCAAAATCCATTTCTCTCTCAAAACCTTCAAAAATCCATCCCTAATTCTGCCGTGAAACAATAAAATTTCCCGCCAAAACTTAATTTGAATTTGGGAATATGACCTCCCCTTATCCGTGGTTGTTCTCCCATTAGCAACTGGGGCGGAAATAGTAATTTTTGGGTGAACATAACCAAAACCTTGGGTGCCTTTATAACTTTCTCCAGGTGCTAATAACGCATTTTTGGGGTTCTTTTAGTAATTTCTCCCGGGGGTCCAAATACCTCTTTTCGAGCCAATTTTGTCGCGAAAGCTTATTTATCCAAAAACGCCTACAAAAACATATCAAATATGCACAAAATCGAGTACTAACAATATACATAATTGAGATCAAATCAGACACAAAATTGTGTCCATCAATGAGCGGATTCAGAAAAGCTAAACATGATCAGGTAACATCATGATCTATGGATTCATTGTTGGGATTCAGAGTCATCTACATGCTAATCTTGCGGAAACATAGTAGCTAACAAGAAATACTTGATCTCTCGGATTGCTCCATGAACCTTATTATGATCTAGGATAAGAAGAAGAGAAAGAGAACCACATAGATGCAAGCCATAAACAAAGAACAAGAAGTAAAGTACTCACAGATTTAACGTGGTTCAACAATATACACAATGTGTGTGATATTATCTACATCCACCAAATAGCTACGACCTCTTTATTCATTATAGAATCACCACTGAGAATTACACAACTGATTGAATAAATAAATCCATCGACTCAACACAACGTGACCGAACACAAGAACTCTCACAAGCACTCTATAAGATCCAAAGTAGCGTCTTCACCTATACGAGATAACGTTTACCACATTATCTACCACAACGATATGATCTTCTCTGCACACCCTTACATAGATTACCATGGACGCCTTCAACTCAACACAAATAATCTAATCCAGTACCACCAAGATGATCTTCTCCTCAACAAGATGTCTTACCAACATCTCCATATGAATACTCCATAACGACATATCTTCCAACATCGATAAGTATCCCATAACAACCATAATGGTATAGTCCTTCCACCATTAGGTCTCTCACATAACCACCTAAAATAGGTGGGATGAATCCCTCACAATTCTACGAGATTTACTTAAGGGATTCCATGACTAAAACACTTAGCCTAGACCTCCTTATATAGGAGTCACAAACTTGGTTCCCAAGTATTAGCCTCCTTGGTTTAGGAAACCATCTCCAACTAGGAAACCATGGTCAATTTAGGTATTCCCTATATATGGAAGTTGACCTAAACTAGGAAACCACCATTTCCCTACATTCATATTACCAGCAACGGAGTTAGATAACATCATGATATATTGATTCTATAACGGGATTCATTTATCCACGATTTCTATTACCAGCAACGGAGTTGAAGTTGAAGAAGTTGAATGTGCAAATCTAGCGAGTGTTACAAAAGCCATCTATCTCAGTACAGTAATCATGGAGCAGCAAAGCAAATGATGAATAGTGACGAAGAAAAGATCATAAAATGCGGAAACTTTTTAAATTATCTGTAATTCAAAATTTAATCATGTATGTTTTTCTTCATGGATGAATTTTTTGATGAACAAGTTTCCATGTCAAAAGTAAATTAGTATGTTGGTCTAGAATTCTGGTTACAAAATAAGTTTTCGCAATGAATTCCCAAATCCTAGTTTTTGCTAACTGATCAGGTAAACTTGTGAAAATGGATTTGGTGGGTTACTGACTCAACTCAAAAACTGTTGAGATTGTTAGTCCCACATGGTTGGGTTATTTAAGATCATGCGGTTTATAATCTATTAGGGCCTCTCCACTCATTGCCAATTGGTTTTGAGTTGGATGCCCGCAGACTTTAACATGGTATCAGAGCAGGCTATTTGTGTCGAGTCAGTTGACCGCACCTTTACTTCTGCGTCACCCGATTTAATTATCCACGTGTTTGTAAGACCCGCTGAGGCTACACGTGAGGGGGAGTGTTGAGATTATTAGTCCCACATGGTTGGGTTATTTAAGATCCTGCGGTTTATAACCTATTAGGGCCTCTCCACTCATTGCCAATTGGTTTTGAGTTGGATGCCCGCAGACTTTAACAAAAACCGATCATCATTTTTAACGAAAGTTGGCTAATTTAAGAAGAAGAAGAGTATAGTTGAATGACTAGTGTGAATTGTTAGTTATCACCATGGCAAAACTGATCCGCCCTTACCAAATTAAAGCCTCCTTGTAAGTTGTAACTAGTAAGATGCATAAATTCTGAGCAAAAAAAAAAAGTGAAATTCCCGTACCTTGTCCTGGGGCGTTTCAAAGTTGTGGCCGAGACATTATCTGAGGCAACTGTGAGGCCTCATGTTCATGCGTTATCTACTGATCGGAGAATTTATGAAATTTCCAAATAATTAATTCTTGAACTAGCATTTGTTGCTCGGACTTCATTTGCTAAATGGCAAGGCCTAAGAGACAGATGAGGAGATAAAAATGGTCACCGACACCAAAAGTTGAGACCATAGGGTGCATTAAGACTAAGTCTTATGGGGTGCTAGTCTAGCACCTAGATTAGCAGTCATGACTACCTCCTAAGTCTTATGGGAGTGCTAATCTAGCAGCTAGATTATCAGTCCACGTCAGCCCAGCGCTGAATGTTTCACCGCTTTAAATCTCAGCCGTCAGATAAAAAATAAATCTCTCAGCGCTGAACCATTCCGCAAAAAGGTAGTTTTTCAAGCGCTGAATCATTCAACGTAACTATCTAGTATGCTAGTTCACATACTAGCAACTGGTAGGAGAGAGAACTAGTGTTAACTTTTTTGCGACACTTTTTTTTTGAATTGCAACACTTAAGTGCTAATCTAGCACCTCCAATCTAGCCCATAAGACTTAGTCTAAAAGGTTGTGTTCAAAAGGTGCTAACAACTAATGTCGGGCCGGATAGGTCCAGATTTTGGATATTGGCCCGGGTCAGGACTTAGAGACCTAGGGTTTATACCGAGTCCTATATAAACATCCTTAACTGAATGTGCGCCTCTTTCACTGCTAAGTTCTTCTTCTTCTTCCTTGCAGTCACCTTATACTCAGATCTACGTAGTCTAGTCTTCTACTGGTCACGATTCTGTTCCTCTTTTTTTTTTCTTCTTCAAGATGATCATAGAAATCAGGGTTATGAATTGGAATCCTCACATCAACAAGCAATCATCTTTGTTTAGATGTCATAATGAATTACCCTCTCATATCTACGAGAAATTCTCTAGATGTGCCTTTATACGTAGGCACATTATCTTCACGCCGAAGAGATCTCGAGATTTATTCTTGGCAAGGAAGATAGAGAATTCGTGAACTAGATAAATCGGTAAATACGGAAAGCCACCTTTGAAAAACCAGTGAAGCACAATGAAGGCATGTCTGAAACGATGAACCGGATAACCCAAGTGATCTCTGTATAGTTAATGGAAGAAGGAACGATTCTTGTGTATTATTTATAATGAAATTCAGATTTCCGTTTCTTGTTATATTTGATTGCCTTTAAGATTTACTAATCGAAAGGAAAAATAGTTCACATTCTACTCCAAAGTTTGGTTTTTTCTTCTGTAAATCGTTCATTTATATGATGAATTAGCTTCATGAAATTGATTATTGGATATTGCTCCCCAAGCAAGTTGATAGTCTGTTTCAAAATTGATTATTTGGTCAGGATTCTGTTCCTCTTTTTTTCTTCTTCAAGATGACCATAGAAATCAGGGTTATGAATGGGAATCCTCACATCAACAATCAATCATCTCTGCTTTAATGTCATAATGAATTACCCTCTCATATGTACCCGAAATTCTCTAAATGTGTCTTTATATCCTAGCCCGTTAGCTTCACGCTGAAGAGATCTGGAGATTTATTTAAAGAACCTTTAGAAACACAGTGAAGAACAAGGAAGGCATGTCTGAAACGATGAACTTGACAATCCAAGTGATGCGATTCTTGTGTATTATTTTAACCTTTTGTGGTGAAATTGTAAGATTTACTAATTGAAGGAAAAATAGTTCAATTTCCATTCCCAAGTTTGGATTTTTCTTCTGTAAAATTGTTCATTTGTACAATGAATTAGCTTCATGAAATTGATAATCCACTCGACTGAGAATTATCCGAGCTAACTTGGAGTTGTACTGCGGCAGGTGATACATATACCATTTTAAGAAGAATGTTTATCATCAAAAGCTGCTTAACTGCGAAGGTGACAGATGCAAACGGCGCCATAGGCAATTTGAGTTGGTAAAAGGTACTATTGGCGTAACCAAGAGGAACTTTTGGCGAAGGGATACTCATATCAGCTTGTTTGTAACTTGAATTTGTGTTAATCTTCATTTGAATTTCAAACTCGGAAGCAAATGTGCAATTATGAGGTCAATTTTTTTAATAAGCACGTTTCCTCATGACCAAATATCTTGGTGTGTAATTCTTCGTTTTGAATAAGAAACTTAAAGAGTTAAGCTCAGTATAACGAGCAAATCATTGCCCTTTCATTGCGCCGGATACTGATATCTTGTTATGCAATGAAATGAGATGATTTCCAATTGGAAAAAGTTTTTTGCTTCAATCCAATTGGAGCACAGCATTTGTGTATGATGGTCAATCTCAGAGGCATTGATGGAGCCCAAATAATTTTAAGCATTGGCATGGCTTTTCTGAGGGCCGCATGTTCGTACGTTAGCTAGTGACAGCATTGTCCATTCTTAATCGGACAATAAGAAATTTCCGATGTCATGCTTAAGAGACGGTGATGTGCATTTGCATTTAGGTCGCAGTAGGAGGCTGTGTCATCCACCGTCTAGACTAGAGACATATAGACTGAAACAAGACTAGACTCCTGATGCAATTTGCACATTCCTGGTCATCCACCGACTCTCACAACAAACAAATTCGGACTAGTTAAAGATGGATTAGGTAATCTCAAGAAATTCAACCAAAGAGAATACATCTGATTAGATCAAAAATGAAAGGAAAACAAACAAAAAAATTCGAATCAGACAAAACTTTTCATAATTTTATTTACTTACTGGGAAATTGGTCATACGTAATAAACTTATGGAGATAAAGAAACCGTGGGAGTAAAAATGAAGAAACTCCTAAGCTCAAATATGTCTAGCGACGGTTATGGAGACAAGCAAGTTCTACAAACCGATCTCTTTATTTGTTGTTTTTCATCGATTGAATAGGTTTAATTTCTGAAAAACTAGGGGTTTTGGCGTTTACAATATTGGGTTCGGCTCAAAATTTAGTTGAACTTTGAGCCGAACTGTTCTTCATAACAACTTCCTGAAAATGCATATGAACAGTTCGGCTTGAAATTTTATCTGAGTTTTAAGCCGAACATAACACATTTACGAGGTTCGGCTGTTACGATATTCACATTATGTGCCGAACCAATACAAAATTATTAACCCAGGAATATACATGATCAAGTTCGGCTTATATTCTACTTATTCAAATAGCCGAACAATGTATTTCCAACAGCAAATGTGCTTACTAATTTCTCAATATAAGTCGAGCCTTAAAAAAAATTTCTTCCAGCCAGTTCACTGTAGGGTTCGGCTTATTAGGACAATTCAAAACAAACCGAACTCTGGTCTAGAACGTAGGTTCGACTCTAATCATAACACTTTCAGCTAGCCGAACTGTTTATCTAGACTCGCCGATCCTTAGTGAAAAAACACTAACTTTTGATGATTTTAACCCACAAAAGTGAGATTAAACATAAGATAGAAGTGTACATTTGTATTAGAAGCATTCATTTCCTCATACATGTATTCATCATCTAGATTTGGCTCATAATAATCATCATCTTGAGTTTGAGTTTGAGTTTGAGTATGAGATTGAGCTTGAGTTGTTTCTGTAAAATCATTTTCATAAACTAAGAAATCAGCCATTTCCAGGTCATTGTTGTAATTGATATGTATTTTCCTAGGTTTTTTAGATGAAGAATTACCCTCCTCATCCATTGAATCAAATACAAGCTTTTTCTCACTTTCCCCTTCTCCAAAAAAACCTAATTTTTTTTTTCTTACTAAAAATTTTCATCTACACAAATTTATAACTAAAGAATCTTAAAACTAATCACTAATCAAAATTATTTTAACTAATCATTAGTATTAGCACTAATACTAAAAGGGCAGATTTTCCATTACCATAAATATATGGTTAAGGGGCTTATGATTTAGCTATTTACAACCCTTTTTTTGTCTTTATTCAGAATGCCATTACCCCATGAAGTTGCCTTTGTGGCCCAACGTATGCGATGTAAACAAACTGTAAGGCCCAGTTCACTCATCTTTCTTTATATTTACCCTAGGCAGTACTGTTTATAAGCATCCGTTTTAGCCTGTTAAGGTTCATTGTTTCGTTTGCTTTTCTAATCGCCGCCTCCAAAACAACAGCAGATCAAAATTCATGGCTAGTGATGTGATGATCAGCACCAACAATAAAACACTGGCATGATGATATCTCCTCTCAATTCGTTCATATTCAATGATGTCCTGGGCCATGAGAGCCTCTGGCTTTGCCTCCAGAGGTCTCTCCCTCTCCTCCTCCTGACAAGACCGCTTCTCCTTTATCAAAAATTCAGGGATGAGGGAGAAAAAGTAATAAAAGAGTTTCGGGAAAAATGGGTTTCATGCTGTTGATAAGTTCTTAGATTTCTATTTTGGTAGGACCAATTTTCTGTTTACATCATAAGTCTGAAGCTATGAAATTAAACATAGAATTTATGTTAAAGATTTCTGTTGTTTAGTTCTGTGAACGAGCGATATTATTAATCGATCTCAAAGTTAATCAGTAGAATTTATGTTTTCCAATTTGTGTACTGTATTGTTGTGAAAATGTTGTGAAGAATGACACAATTTTTTATTTATTTTTTCTTGAAATTAATTTCAGGAGCAATCAAATAACAGCTGATAGATTAATTAGGCATATTTTGTTTGATGTGCTGCTCGTCTGATGTTTATTTGTGGAGATTGTTCTTGTTTTGTGGAACTCTCAATGAGTATCATGTTCATTGACATTTGTTTGAACACTACAGATTGCCTTTACTGTAGTACATGGTTAAGTATGATTTGATAAGTTTGTGCTGCATTCCATGACAAGACTTGAAGGATCTAGTCACCTTTCTGGTGGTATGCTTAGTATAATTTTTTAAATGCTTAACCTAATTTTTTAAATGACAAATAGAATTCAATATTTTGCATTGCAGCTTTGGCAAATTCATTGTAGTCTTTCGGGCTCTTACGAAATTAAAAGCAAGTAAAATTTTTATCGTGCAAGTTTTAGAAAATCTATCCTATTAACGACCAGAAAAGTGCTATTACTTTTTTTTTTTTGGAAAAGATAAAATTCATTCAAGAAAGTGCTGAGAAAGCACTTAAAACTTACAACAAAAACATGCCAGAAACTATAAAGATACTTTGTAGTTGCTAAAAATATAACAACCACACCCGATAAAACCTAACACCTAAGATAAAGATCTACCAACAAGTGAGAAGCAAAGTGCATCAAAGTAAACATGAACACAAGGGTTTTTTTACGTGGTTCGGCCATTAATGAAGCCTACATCCACGGATTTCACTATGATCGGAAGTGTTACATACAAGCTCCATTAAAGGGAATAGGGTTGTTCTTAAGTTCTAGGTTGTGGGAAGAAGAAGAAGGATCCCTACAAGCATATCTCACTTTCCCTTATAAAGGGTAGGGATGTATATCAAGTTACAATAGTGCCCTTAGGGCTGACTAGTTAGGATAAGATCTAGAGAAGTGGAACTATTTCCTATACAATGTTGTATCTAACCAGTGATACTCCTTCTCTAATCTTTGGACACGTGTCTCTTGTATATTTTGCTCCTACATTTATGCCCCTTTTCTTGAGGTTTGATCGAAGAGCAATCCTTAAGAAAATCCTTCGGATAGTGCGCCTACGTTGTTGTCGTATTTGCTTCAGGCTTTGGCTTACTGATTCTCTGTGTCATCCGAATTGGCTGTCGGTGGACTGTCGACTTGTAGCAACTTGGGTTTTTCGTCGGGCTATTAGTTGTTGAATATGGGCTCCTAGTAGCACGCCTCATGGCCAGGCGCTTCACCGTTTTCGGTCCCGGTCTTGTTGTACTTCTCGATTGGTTCGTAGGATTTAACTGTACTCGATGTCGTATTCTTATCTCCTCTATACTCGGCTCTGGCTTTTCTCGACATTACAGGCGAGTTCGAATCGTGCTGTTGTAGATACTCGGCTCGGAGTCAAGTGTCTCGTCTTGTGAGAATTATTCACTTTCGATTAATTTGAAATTCTTGGGTATACGTCTGGCTCGATTTAGGCTTGTATCTCGTCTTGTAACAGTTCTCTTTGGGACAGCTGCTTTAATACTTGTTCAAGATGGTGTGCGGAATGTCTCTTCGGGTTGAATTCGATACAGCTGAATACAGAGGATCCATGATTCAAAAATACTATTCAACTATGTCTAACTTTGGTGATAAGCTTTCTTGGTGCTGCTGACTATCGCTTCAATGTTGCGTTCTTGTTAGGAAATTCTGATGTTAGGTCGCTCTTCTCGGTTTTAATGGGCTTCCTTTTCTGACACAAATCTGGTGGTGTCTGCCTCTGTTGTGGGTCCTTTGTTTGGGCAAGTTGATAACTTCGGCTGAATGGTGCGTCGGCTGTACTTTGCAGTGAGATTTATGGCTTTTCATTGTTCTCTGAAGGAACTGAGCAGAAGAATACGAAATGCGTTCGCAGTATGCATACTTGCCCCTATTCTTGTGCGAAGTTTCAAAGCAATTCTTGGTTCAAAGGTTGCTGGTTGTTGTCGTCGTGTCGCGGCATCCCTTGTAACTCTGCTGCCATCGGGGTAATATTTTCTAACAATTGTGAATTGGATCGTGACCTCTGCCTCGAACTATCAATTTCTCTTGGTAATCACCGCTTGCTTTGGATTGCTAGTCTTTTACCCGAAGCATATGTGAACCGTTCCCGAACTGGTTAGGCTCTTGATGATCTGGTCATGCGCTCATCGTCTTCAAAGTTGTTGTGTTTCTCCTTGGTGGTCAATGCTCAAGCTTTGTCTTAGTTCGGTTGGCATCGGTGCTTGACGAATCACGGTTGGAGCTCTCTAGACGAATACGAGTACCTGCTGCTCATGAAGAGGAGTGGTAACTGCACTAACTCACGACTATTTAAGATTCAGATTCAAAATTCGATCAATTCTCGCAAACGTAAACATTTCAAAGGTTAGATGAGGGCTATATGAGGGCTTAAAAGCGGTTAGGGTCTGTCATAATCAGAGGTGTTACCCGAATAATCAGAGATGTTGTTCACTAAGCATGCTCATGGTATAAATTAACAAAACAATTTTCATCTACAGTGAGAAGACACCTATAAAAGATACTCAAGTTAACTACATGGCATGTCGAGTTTCCGAATATCCGAGTTCGCCTTAGTCATTGTGATTACGCAAATGAATAACCACTGAAATGCACATAATAGACGGTTTCTCGAAATAGATGATACTTAGCTGTCTTGTGAACCAGCTGACGATCTTGGTGTCCTCGATCTGCTTCATCTGAATGAAGGTTTTCTCTCGCCGCTCCTCCAAAACACTTTTCTTGTAGTGTTGCGACTGTCCAATTGTTGTTGAAGGGACTGCGCAAAAGAATAACATCTGCACCTTCCTAGTACGCGTACTTGCCCCTATTCGTTTGCGGAGTCTCGAGACAACAATTGTGCCCCTGTAGTATAGCCTCCTGGCGATATTTAGCTCAGTTTGTGTTACCCTGCATAGTTTGGATTTTCCTCGGCCGTTCCTATTAATGCTTGTAATTTTTCAAATAAAAACACTTTATCATTTACACACTTTTCCGATTTTCTAACATTAATTGCATCTGTTGTGTTTTCCGATGAGTCTCAATGATAAGTACCAATAGAAAATGTCTAAAGTTGAAGACATAAGAGTAAGAAAGCTTCCCTCTTGTAGCTGTCGTGTTTACCCGCAGCCTCTGATGACTTGCGAACTTCGGCGTATGCACGCTACTCAAGTTTCATACGCTGATGACCTGATAGGTCAGTCGTCGCCATTGTGTTGCCCCTGATACCGACATACATCTCGTGCCCCTGTGGGTGACCTCATCGGTGCTGTTTCCAAATGAACCATTCAAGTACCACCTGCCCTTGACGAGTTAAGTCCACCGCCAAAGTTATGCATGACCGTTCATTGTCTTAGTGTACACGTTTTCCTGTAAGACTAATCATTTCAACGTAGGCATTAGTTAATATTCCATATCCCCATCGAACACACTCAACGAGGGAGGGTCATCGGGCCCAATGCCATGTCCCGATTGAGGTATCTCATCACCGTCATTTTGATCTAGTGGTAGGGTACTTGGTCATTCCTAGAATTCTATTGGCCCGATACCCCAAGGAGTTATCAATTAACTGCCTTGGGCAAGTGATTTCGGCCACTTGCGATGGGAGCAATGTTGTATGCTCGACTGTCGAGTACTCGTGCCTCGACAATCGGCCACTGGCTTCCAACCACCAGGGCCCTTAGACTACCTCGGCACTTGCACACTGCCATCGCCCCGAGTTCGAATAGTCCGTGTTAGTGTAAGTCGCCCCGGCACTTGCACAATGCCATCGCCCCGGGTTGTTCGAAACGACCATTAGACGCATAGCTCCTGGCTCCGTCCAGGGCTCTTAGATCACCTCGGGCCATCCCGATTGATGACCCGAGTACGAGATGACCCGTGTTACTTTTCATCATATTAACAGCCCAAGGCGTCCCCCAGGCTATTATTCACCAAAGTCTCAGAATCTAGTCGGAATCAGAACTCCTAGGCTATTGTTCGCTGCCTCAGGACAATGGAAATGGGACCCACATTCGAGGTGAGGTAAACAAATCGAAGTATGTGTTCTTAGTTATCGCCCAAAGAGGATGAATGCCCGATACGTCTTTGGTCATGGATGTTTCTGGCCGGAATCCGAGGAGATCGTATGTGCCCGATGTGATCTCAGGCGCGAGGAGGTGCGGCTGAGACGCTAATTTGTTGTTTTCAGGAGTTGATTGATTTGAACTATTTGCTCCAAGGTAGCTTTGAGTTGCTTTACGATTTGAACTATTTGGTCCAAGACAGCTTCCTTAGACGAAATGATGTGCCATGAGCTGACTAGTGTGGTTAAGTCCGAGGCGTTTGATCCGAAGTGATCGTCCGTAACAAGATTCTTCCAAAATGATCTTACTGAAGGGCCAATACACGATCCATCGTCATTTTTCTGCAATATCCAGTCAATTGAGTGAGTACCCCGAGCAAAACTTAAGCCCGATTGCATATTCGAAATTTGATCGACAAAAGTATTACTAACTACACACTTTATTTTATCCGATTTAGGCCAAATCTTAAGCATGAGGGCCTACTTTCGATTGTTAGGTTTTTACAATCGAAAGTTGGATACGATTGGATGATTCACTCATTCGAAAGATGTACGTATTACGATGAACGAATTCATTATATGCGCCTAGTGAATGAATGTAAGTATTTCAGGAAGGTGACACTTAGCTTTCACTTCTACTGGAGACAGCTCTTGATGCTATACGTTAGCTTCACTCCCCCTTAAGCACAGAATCAGCAGGAGCACGAGAAGAAGCTGCTGCACCAGGCTTTGATATCAAAACACTGATATAGGCTGGTTTTGCTGCTGCATCATTTGTGGAGCTATCCTTGTCAGTTTTTGGTAAGCCTACGGCCACGTTCTGTGCGATTCTGGGATTTGTGGCGATCTGCAGTTTGTTTGCTCGCCGTGTATCCATTGAAGAACCAGATTGCAATGCGAGGCATAAGTCCGAACACCATGATGTGTAGCGAGGAAAATGTGAAGTAGGCTCTTGAGGACAAGCAGTCTGCTGAATACTATGGGAATTTTCGTATGGAACTGGATTTGGGTCCAAAGGTTTCTGGAAATGTGATGAAGCATGGCTGACATGATGATTTTGGAAAGCAGCTGAACCCTGTCTTCAGTAACCGTCATATGCATCGCATGTTACCTGACTATCCTGCTTAAAACATGCAAATCTAGATCATATGCAATTTGGGGGGGGTTATGTACAGTTTGCTGCCGAAAAAACACCACCACGAGATTAATCAAAATATATCCAAAAGGAACCAAATGAAGCTGCCAATTCTCAAGTAGAACCAACGTTGTATATAAATTCACCGTGACAACAGTTCCTATAACTTATGTCATGTAAGCACACAAAATAAACAAAGCACATACAGCACCTATTAGGCAAATTCAGGTCTTTCAGAGATATAAATGAAACACTGTTATACTATCAATACGAAAGACATCAACTACGATTGATGGTTTTTATAAGAATCCCTTTTAATAGTTAAAATAGGGTGTTTGGAGCATTGAAGACGGTTCAAAGGCTAATTAAGACAATTCAGTGACCTCGGAATATTGACACTCCACTACTACTTAGCAATGAAGTAAATAAGTGGCAAAACACCTATCTCTATTTGATGAAGAAAATCAGCAAATTCTAAATCAATCCTACCAGAAAGAACATTGACAAGCTGCCTACCAAACCATTACCACGCTACAACCCCACCGTTACCCCACCGTTTCTAGTTCTACCTTCTTCTCAAAACAAAACTAAACAACAACATGGTTTCTACCTATGCAAAATGTCTATTCATTTCTATGGTCCAGTGCAGCATTGTCAAACCGACGTCTAATTTTGGTCTCTCTTTGCAAGTGAACTTCTAAAATCTCTTCCAAAGGGTCCTACTGTGCCACAGAAAGTACTTGCATTCTCCAATTAACCCTTAACTGGATATATTAACCTGCTTGATCTAGTACAGAAGACTCTATCGAATAGCTTCTCAATTACTGATTCGTGCATTAGTATCACAATGTGACTTTAAGTACACAGATTTCAAAAGAGAAGCCTGCAATTCAGATTCATAGAACCTCGGAACAAATATAACACGTGCAAGCTTGGCAGCTCAAGTGGAGTATATGGAAATTAGTTCCTGTAACTGTACTCGTTTGCCATGTGCATGTGTGTGACTGTGTGCAGATTACTAAAAACAAATAAAGAAACCCCAAACCTTCACAGTGGGCAACCCATGCTCGTGCTCACGCTGTCAATATCATTCTGCTTCTCTATTGATGTGCCTGCCACTTACGATTCGGGTGAGCAAGGCTGATAAATTTCAAGCGACTCCTCTAAATGTCATTGTTGTAGATACTCTGGTTGTGGTACAATTCTAACAGCACAGAATTATTAAGATTAGCGACATGTTCAAGTAAAATGACAGTACACAAAAGAATTAAGCATTTTGATGATTTAAACGGCTATTGTGGCAGTCTAAGTATAAATGATTATAGTGACAATCCCAATATTTGTGTTAACATCTCTTTTAAGGAGTCAAACGCACTTTCAGGCTCAATCGTGTGATAACGAGAATACAAAAATGAAGCACCAGGGTTCATAGTGGATTATCATGGATCAATAGTGGATGGTCTCTTCCGCAACTATAAAGCGAGACGTCGCCTTCTCCATATTTTTCATTTAGTACCATTTTACGATAAGACATTAAGTCAAGATTGAAACTTGTAGTTCGTGGCTACAGGTAGCAGGAGCAGTTTGTATTTGCATGCCAGACATCTCAGATTTTACTTTCTCGAATTTTGAAACAAAACTGCTCATGCTTTCTTAGGTGGGTTGCACTTTAACTAGGCCGATCATTCTTTTACCAAACTTATATGAAGAGGTTCTAAATAGCACTCATTTTTTCAGAACCATAACCTGTGAAATCAGAGATAAGGGATTAAGAATATTCCCTGTTATAGAGGAATGACCCGATGGAGATGGGTTATTTTGGAACGATCCGACTCAACTTTCCCGAGCTGCATCCCCGAAGCGAGTGGTGTAATCTTCCCGAGTTGCTGAATCCGAGATGATCTGAAGCAACTGCCCTGTCCGATGTAGTTCATCTGTCCCGATATGGGATGACCTGACCCGAGATAATGAGCTGACCCGAGATAAGCTTGCATATGAATGGAATTGGCCGATGTAGCTAGCTCCGACCAGTTGCCTGATATTTGTCCCGATTTGACTTGGCACGAGATGATTTTGATCCGAGTAGGTTGTTAACTAATTCGCCCTGTTGTGGAGTTACACGGAGCTGAGTTGCCGAGATTGATGCTATGAGTCGACACGGTTAAAACAACCAAAGTTCGATTGAGCTTTAATTTTTGGTCCCTATGATAATCTCTTCCGAGGCTGAATGTTAAAGACCCGATTAACTTGATGAAGTCCTGAACTCGACTCTTGTGACTGAGACCGAGACGTATTCTACTGAAGTTACCAAACCCGTTGCTCACTGCATTTTATGATCTGGAATTCATCCGAGTTGAAAGTTGACGAGCTGGTGATGAGCTACATCCAAAGTTACTCGTTCCATGCAAGTCCCAAACTGTTGCTTCTTATTGCTAGAGTTGGCAGGCGAACCTAGTGTACTGGCAAGATTGTAACACTCGAATGAGTCGATCAGACCTCGGTCCCCCCTGCCCGGTGATTTTGTCTGTGATGACTTCCTTCGGGCCGAGTTGGTGAGACCCGATTAACTTGATGGAGGTTCCACAAATTTCGCAACTCCCGATGGTGAAGATTAAAGATGGAGCCTACATCGTTGCTACGGAAATCAGCTGTGTTGACATACTCCATTCGGATAATCACTGCAACAGCAAATCAATCGAGTGAATAGTTAAAGAAGATAGAAAGGCCCTATATGGGGCAAACAGATGAATCCCTAAATCAGCCAAAGATTTCGTCGTTCAATATTTTTAAATTGGCTTAATTGGGTTTGTAAAACAAGATCTGTTGATAGCAAATCTCCCATCAAAACGAAAATCGATTTAAGAATTCGAAAGAACATCCAATTTTTTCTCAAGAACAAAACCCCAATTTTCATAAAAAGCTTTATTTTTTGAAATTCATTAATCTTGAAACTTTCAGATCTCAATGCTTAAGTACAAGATAAGGAGAAATCAGGAAGAAGACTAGTCCTATTTAGACTTGTTATTCGGTGACGATTTGTTCCCTCCTTTGTGTCGAAGTTCTCCGGTTTTGCACATAGAATTTTCCATCTTCTTTCCTCTCCGTTTTATCGCATGTGTGTTGTCTGAAGATAACATTCTTTTGATAAGGCCCATATTTACCCTTCACACTTCAAGTACTCAGGTAGCCAGTAGATCGGTACTAACTTCACTGGAACTACTACTTCCAAGTTAAAAACTACAGATTTGAGACTCTCGTTCCCCTTAGTCGGCGCCAGAATGTAGTTGCTAAAAATATAACAACCACACCCGATAAAACCTAACACCTAAGATAAAGATCTACCAACAAGTGAGAAGCAAAGTGCATCAAAGTAAACATGAACACAAGGGTTTTTTACGTGGTTCGGCCATTAATGAAGCCTACATCCACGGATTTCACTATGATCGGAAGTGTTACATACAAGCTCCATTAAAGGGAATAGGGTTGTTCTTAAGTTCTAGGTTGTGGGAAGAAGAAGAAGGATCCCTACAAGCATATCTCACTTTCCCTTATAAAGGGTAGGGATGTATATCAAGTTACAATAGTGCCCTTAGGGCTGACTAGTTAGGATAAGATCTAGAGAAGTGGAACTATTTCCTATACAATGTTGTATCTAACCAGTGATACTCCTTCTCTAATCTTTGGAAACGTGTCTCTTGTATATTTTGCTCCTACATTTATGGCGAAATCTGCAGTTATCAGGTCATTAATGAAGCAAAGTGCATCAAAGTAAACATGAACACAAGGGTTTTCTACGTGGTTCGGCCATTAATGAAGCCTACATCCACGGGTTTCACTATGATCGGAAGTGTTAATTTGAGAATTAACATTTCCGAGAATTATTCACTTTCGATTAATTTGAAATTCTTGGGTATACGTCTGGCTCGATTTAGGCTTGTATCTCGTCTTGTAACAGTTCTCTTTGGGACAGCTGCTTTAATACTTGTTCAAGATGGTGTGCGGAATGTCTCTTCGGGTTGAATTCGATACAGCTGAATACAGAGGATCCATGATTCAAAAATACTATTCAACTATGTCTAACTTTGGTGATAAGCTTTCTTGGTGCTGCTGACTATCGCTTCAGTGTTGCGTTCTTGTTAGGAAATTCTGATGTTAGGTCGCTCTTCTCGGTTTTAATGGGCTTCCTTTTCTGACACAAATCTGGTGGTGTCTGCCCCTGTTGTGGGTCCTTTGTTTGGGCAAGTTGATAACTTCGGCTGAATGGTGCGTCGGCTGTACTTTGCAGTGAGATTTATGGCTTTTCATTGTTGCTGAAGGAACTGAGCAGAAGAATACGAAATGCGTTCGCAGTATGCATACTTGCCCCTATTCTTGTGCGAAGTTTCAAAGCAATTCTTGGTTCAAAGGTTGCTGGTTGTTGTCGTCGTGTCGCGGCATCCCTTGTAACTCTGCTGCCATCGGGGTAATATTTTCTAACAATTGTGAATTGGATCGTGACCTCTGCCTCGAACTATCAATTTCTCTTGGTAATCACCGCTTGCTTTGGATTGCTAGTCTTTTACCCGAAGCATATGTGAACCGTTCCCGAACTGGTTAGGCTCTTGATGATCTGGTCATGCGCTCATCGTCTTCAAAGTTGTTGTGTTTCTCCTTGGTGGTCAATGCTCAAGCTTTGTCTTAGTTCGGTTGGCATCGGTGCTTGACGAATCACGGTTGGAGCTCTCTAGACGAATACGAGTACCTGCTGCTCATGAAGAGGAGTGGTAACTGCACTAACTCACGACTATTTAAGATTCAGATTCAAAATTCGATCAATTCTCGCAAACGTAAACATTTCAAAGGTTAGATGAGGGCTATATGAGGGCTTAAAAGCGGTTCTGGGTCTGTCATAATCAGAGGTGTTACCCGAATAATCAGAGATGTTGTTCACTAAGCATGCTCATGGTATAAATTAACAAAACAATTTTCATCTACAGTGAGAAGACACCTATAAAAGATACTCAAGTTAACTACATGGCATGTCGAGTTTCCGAATATCCGAGTTCGCCTTAGTCATTGTGATTACGCAAATGAATAACCACTGAAATGCACATAATAGACAGTTTCTCGAAATAGATGATACTTAGTCATCTTGTGAACAGTGACGATCTTGGTGTCCTCGATCTGCTTCATCTCGAATGAAGGTTTTCTCTCGCCGCTCCTCCAAAACACTTTTCATGTAGTGTTGCGACTCGTCCAATTGTTGTTGAAGGACTGCGCAAAAGAATAACATCTGCACCTTCCTAGTACGCGTTTTGCCCTTATTCGTTTGCGAGTCTCGAGACAACAATTGTGCCCCAGTAGTATAGCCTCCCGGCGATATTTAGCTCGGTTGTGTTACCCCACATAGTTTGGATTTTCCTCGGCCGTTCCTATTAATGCTTGTAATTTTTCAAATAAAAACACTTTTCCGATTTTCTAACATTAATTGCATCTGTTGTGTTTTCCGATGAGTCTCAATGATAAGTACCAATAGAAAATGTCTAAAGTTGAAGACATAAGAGTAAGAAAGCTTCCCTCTTGTAGCTGTCGTGTTTACCCGCAGCCTCTGATGACTTGCGAACTTCGGCGTATGCACGCTACTCAAGTTTCATACGCTGATGACCTGATAGGTCAGTCGTCGCCATTGTGTTGCCCCTGATACCGACATACATCTCGTGCCCCTGTGGGTGACCTCATCGGTGCTGTTTCCAAATGAACCATTCAAGTACCACCTGCCCTTGACGAGTTAAGTCCACCGCCAAAGTTATGCATGACCGTTCATTGTCTTAGTGTACACGTTTTCCTGTAAGACTAATCATTTCAACGTAGGCATTAGTTAATATTCCATATCTGTCGAACACACTCAACAGGGAGGGTCATCGGGCCCAATGCCATGTCCCGATTGAGGTATCTCATCACCGTCATTTTGATCTAGTGGTAGGGTACTTGGTCATTCCTAGAATTCTATTGGCCCGATACCCCAAGGAGTTATCAATTAACTGCCTTGGGCAAGTGATTTCGGCCACTTGCGATGGGAGCAATGTTGTATGCTCGACTGTCGAGTACTCGTGCCTCGACAATCGGCCACTGGCTTCCAACCACCAGGGCCCTTAGACTACCTCGGCACTTGCACACTGCCATCGCCCCGAGTTCGAATAGTCCGTGTTAGTGTAAGTCGCCCCGGCACTTGCACAATGCCATCGCCCCGGGTTGTTCGAAACGACCATTAGACGCATAGCTCCTGGCTCCGTCCAGGGCTCTTAGATCACCTCGGGCCATCCCGATTGATGACCCGAGTACGAGATGACCCGTGTTACTTTTCATCATATTAACAGCCCAAGGCGTCCCCCAGGCTATTATTCACCAAAGTCTCAGAATCTAGTCGGAATCAGAACTCCTAGGCTATTGTTCACTGCCTCAGGACAATGGAAATGGGACCCACATTCGAGGTGAGGTAAACAAATCAGAAGTATGTGTTCTTAGTTATCGCCCAAAGAGGATGAATGCCCGATACGTGCTGGTCATGGATGTTTCTGGCCGGAATCCGAGGAGATCGTATGTGCCCCGATGTGATCTGGCGCGAGGAGGTGCAGCCTGAGACGCTAATTTGTTGTTTTCCGAGTTGATTGATTTGAACTATTTGCTCCAAGGTAGCCTGAGTTGCTTTCTGATTTGAACTATTTGGTCCAAGACAGCTTCCTTAGACGAAATGATGTGCCATGAGCTGACTAGTGTGGTTAAGTCCGAGGCGTTTGATCCGAAGTGATCGTCCGTAACAAGATTCTTCCAAAATGATCTTACTGAAGGGCCAATACACGATCCATCGTCATTTTTCTGCAATATCCAGTCAGTTGAGTGAGTACCCCGAGCAAAACTTAAGCCCGATTGCATATTCGAAATTTGATCGACAAAAGTATTACTAACTACACACTTTATTTTATCCAGATTTAGGCCAAATCTTAAGCCTGAGGGCCTACTTTCGATTGTTAGGTTTTTACAATCGAAAGTTGGATACGATTGGATGATTCACTCATTCGAAAGATGTACGTATTACGATGAACGAATTCATTATATGCGCCTAGTGAATGAATGTAAGTATTTCAGGAAGGTGACACTTAGCTTTCACTTCTACCGGAGACAGCTCTTGATGCTATACGTTAGCTTCACTCCCCCTTAAGCACAGAATCAGCAGGAGCACGAGAAGAAGCTGCTGCACCAGGCTTTGATATCAAAACACTGATATAGGCTGGTTTTGCTGCTGCATCATTTGTGGAGCTATCCTAGTCGATTTTGGTAAGCCTACGGCCACGTTCTGTGCGATTACGGGATTTGTGGCGATCTGCAGTTTGTTTGCTCGCCGTGTATCCATTGAAGAACCGGTTTGCAATACCGAGGCATAAGTCCTAACACCATGATGTGTAGCAGGAAAATGTGAAGTAGGCTCTTGAGGACAAGCGATCTGCTGAATACTATGGGAATTTTCGTATGGAACTGGATTTGGGTCCAAAGGTTTGGAAATGTGATGAAGCATGGCCGACATGATGATTTTGGAAAGCAAATGGACCCCCTCTTCTTCGCAACTGTCATATGCATCGCATGTTACCCGACTATCCTGCTTAAAACATGCAAATCTAGATCATATGCAATTTGGGGGGGGTTATGTACGGTTCTTTCTTTGCCGAAAAACACCACCACGAGATTAATCAAAATATATCCAAAAGGAACCAAATGAAGCCGCCAATTCTCAAGTAGAACCAACGTTGTATATAAATTCACCGTGACAACAGCTTCTATAACTTATGTCATGTAAGCACACAAAATAAACAAAGCACATACAGCACCTATTAGGCAAATTCGAGTCTTTCGGAGATATAAATGAAACACTCATTATACTATCAATACGAAAGACATCAACTACGATTGATGGTTTTTATAAGAATCCCTTTTAATAGTTAAAATAGGGTGTTTGGAGCATTGAAGACGGTTCAAAGGCTAATTAAGACAATTCGGTGACCTCGGAATATTGACACTCCACTACTACTTAACAATGAAGTAAATAAGTGGCAAAACACCTATCTCTATTTGATGAAGAAAATCAAGCAAATTCTAAATCAATCCTACCAGAAAGAACATTGACAAGCTGCCTACCAAACCATTACCACGCTACAACCCCACCGTTACCCCACCGTTTCTAGTTCTACCTTCTTCTCAAAACAAAACTAAACAACAACATGGTTTCTACCTATGCAAAATGTCTATTCATTTCTATGGTCCAGTCAAAGATTGTCAAACCGACGTCTAATTTTGGTCTCTCTTTGCAAGTGAACTTCTACAATCTCTTCCAAAGGGTCCCTCTTTGTGCCATGTAAAGTACTTGCATTCTCCAATTAACCCTTAACTTGGATATATTAACCTGCTTGATCTAGTACAGAAGACTCTATCGAATAGCTTCTCAATTACTGATTCGTGCATTAGTATCACAATGTGACTTTAAGTACACAGATTTCAAAAGAGAAGCTGCAATTGATTCATAGAACCTCGGAACAAATATAACACGTGCAAGCTTGGCGCTCAAGTGGAGTATATGGAAATTAGTTCCTGTGAATCGTACTCGTTTGCCATGTGCATGTGTGTGACTGTGTGCAGATTACTAAAAACAAATAAAGAAACCCCAAACCTTCACAGTGGGCAACCCATGCTCGTGCTCACGCTGTCAATATCATTCTGCTTCTCTATTGATGTGCCTGCCACTTACGATTCGGGTGAGCAAGGCTGATAAATTTCAAGCGACTCCTCTAAATGTCATTGTTGTAGATACTCAAGTTGTGGTACAATTCTAACAAAGACATGGAATTATTAAGATTAGCGACATGTTCAAGTAAAATGACAGTACACAAAAGAATTAAGCATTTTGATGATTTAAACGGCTATTGTGGCAGTCTAAGTATAAATGATTATAGTGACAATCCCAATATTTGTGTTAACATCTCTTTTAAGGAGTCAAACGCACTTTCAGGCTCAATCGTGTGATAACGAGAATACAAAAATGAAGCACCAGGGTTCATAGTGGATTATCATGGATCAATAGTGGATGGTCTCTTCCGCAACTATAAAGCGAGACGTCGCCTTCTCCATATTTTTCATTTAGTACCATTTTACGATAAGACATTAAGTCAAGATTGAAACTTGTAGTTCGTGGCTACGGTGTAGCGAGAGCAGTTTGTATTTGCATGCCAGACATCTCAGATTTTACTTTCTCGAATTTTGAAACAAAACTGCTCATGCTTTCTTAGGTGGGTTGCACTTTAACTAGGCCGATCATTCTTTTACCAAACTTATATGAAGAGGTTCTAAATAGCACTCATTTTTTCAGAACCATAACCTGTGAAATCAGAGATAAGGGATTAAGAATATTCCCCGTTATAGAGGAATGACCGATGGAGATGGGTTATTTTGGAACGATCCGACTCAACTTTCCCGAGCTGCATCCCCGAAGCGAGTGGTGTAATCTTCCCGAGTTCTCGAATCCGAGATGATCCAAGCAACCGCCCGTCCGATGTAGTTCATCCGTCCCGATATGGGATGACTCGACCCGAGATAATGAGTGACCCGAGATAAGCTTGCATATGAATGGAATTGGCCGATGTAGCTAGCTCCGGCCGGTTGCCTCGATATTTGTCCCGATTTGACTTGGCACGAGATGATTTTGATCCGAGTAGGTTGTTAACTAATTCGCCTGTTGTGGAGTTACACGAAGCCGAGTTGCCGAGATTGATGCTATGAGTCGACACGGTTAAAACAACCAAAGTTCGATTGAGCTTTAATTTTTGGTCCCTATGATAATCTCTTCCGAGGCCGAATGTTAAAGACCCGATTAACTTGATGAAGTCCCGAACTCGACTCTTGTGATCGAGACCGAGACGTATTCTCACCGAAGTTACCAAACCCGTTGCTCACTGCATTTTATGATCCGGAATTCATCCGAGTTGAAAGTTGACGAGCCGGGTGATGAGCTACATCCAAAGTTACTCGTTCCATGCAAGTCCCAAACTGTTGCTTCTTATTGCTAGAGTTGGCGGGCGAACCTAGTGTACCGGCAAGATTGTAACACTCGAATGAGTCGATCGGACCTCGGTCCCCCTGCGGCAGTTTTGTCTGTGATGACTTCCTTCGGAACCGAGTTGGTGAGACCCGATTAACTTGATGGAGGTTCCACAAATTTCGCAACTCCCGATGGTGAAGATTAAAGATGGAGCCTACATCGTTGCTACGGAAATCAGTGTGTTGACATACTCCATTCGGATAATCACTGCAACAGCAAATCAATCGAGTGAATAGTTAAAGAAGATAGAAAGGCCCTATATGGGGCAAACAGATGAATCCCTAAATCAGCCAAAGATTTCGTCGTTCAATATTTTTAAATTGGCTTAATTGGGTTTGTAAAACAAGATCTGTTGATAGCAAATCTCCCATCAAAACGAAAATCGATTTAAGAATTCGAAAGAACATCCAATTTTTCTCAAGAACAAAACCCCAATTTTCATAAAAAGCTTTATTTTTTGAAATTCATTAATCTTGAAACTTTCGCATCTCAATGCTTAAGTACAAGATAAGGAGAAATCGGGAAGAAGACTAGTCCTGTTTAGACTTGTTATTCGGTGACGATTTGTTCCCTCCTTTGTGTCGAAGTTCTCCTATTTTTGCACATAGAATTTTCCATCTTCTTTCCTCTCCGTTTTATCGCATGTGTGTTGTCCGAAGATAACATTCTTTTGATAAGGCCCATATTTACCCTTCACACTTCAAGTACTCGTAGCCGTAGATCGGTACTAACTTCACCGGAACTACTACTTCCAAGTTAAAAACTACGATTTGAGACTCTCGTTCCCCTTAGTCGGCGCTTTAATGTAGTTGCTAAAAATATAACAACCACACCCAATAAATCCTAACACCTAATATCAAGATCTACCAACAAGTGAGAAGCAAAGTGCATCAAAGTAAACATGAACACAAGGGTTTTCTACGTGGTTCGGCCATTAATGAAGCCTACATCCACGGGTTTCACTATGATCGGAAGTGTTACATAAAAACTCCATTAAAGGGAATAGGGTTGTTCTTAAGTTCTAGGTTGTGGGAAGAAGAAGAAGGATCCCTCCAAGCATATCTCACTTTCCCTTATAAAGGGTAGGGATGTATATCAAGTTACAAGAGTGCCCTTAGGGCTGACTAGTTAGGATAAGATCTAGAAAATTGGAACTATTTCCTATACAATGTTGTATCTAACCAATGATACTTCTTCTCTAATCTTTGGACACGTGTTTCTTGTATATTTTGCTCCTACGGATACACGAAAGTTTTCCCTATGACAAGATACCACCGATTATCGTTTAAAAGACCGCCAATCAAGGAAATATGAACACTTGCCCAACTGAATAGGGAAGCTTTCACTTGAAGGATTACCCGCTCCACTGATTCTTCTTTGTTACAGAAGATTCTTTTCGTTCCTTTCCTTCCAAATATGTTGCCATATAGCGAAAGGCAAGCAAAATTTTAGGAATTCAATAGGTTCAGTTTTGAGTTTCAGCTGCCATGAGATAAGAAGCTCCATACACGAATCCGGCGGTCGCCATCTTGACTCCAACAGGTTTAGGAAATGCTCCCACAATTTCTTTGCAAATACACAATGGATAAATATGTGTGATATTGTTTCGGGTTTTTGGTGACACAGACAACAATTGATGTTTGTAATTGCCATACCTCTTTGAAGAAGACGATCAACGGTTGGTAAACAATTCATTGCTGCAGCCCAAACTAGGAATGACACTTTTAGTGGGATGGCTGAATTCCATACATACTTTGACGGCATATTTCTTTGTCTCTCTTGAGCTTGTCCTTGTTGTTGTAGTTGTACGTCAATCATTTCATAACATGAA
Source organism: Papaver armeniacum (assembly GCA_023531295.1). Taxonomy (NCBI): domain Eukaryota; kingdom Viridiplantae; phylum Streptophyta; class Magnoliopsida; order Ranunculales; family Papaveraceae; genus Papaver; species Papaver armeniacum. The sequence goes on along the minus strand of JAJJWW010010115.1, from coordinate 55,279 downwards.
TAAACTGAGAAGTCTCTATTAGTCCCCCCCAATCCATGACCTTGTGTCCTCTTCATCCCCAAAATTCGTGGGATCCCCAATTGTTTCAATGAAGGCATCAACACTACTCATTTCTTCTTCTCTAAAACTAGATTTAAAACCCGGATCCCATGCCGGAGGTTGAGACCCATTGTTGATCACCATTTTTCTTATCACTTTTCCTTTCTTACTCGACTGTCTCCAAATTTTAGGAAAAAGTTCTTTCAAGGGTTGCGAGGTTTTCCAACAATCCTCCCAAAAACGTACATTTTTACCGCCCGAAACTACTTGTTTTGTCCCCATTTTTAAGATTTTTGATTGCTTGAGGATATTTTTCCATAGACCACAACCTTGATTCTGATTTGTCTGTGGAGCATTCCATGCCTCTTCATCTCCTCCAAATTTTTCATGAATGATAGTACGCCAAAGACTTGTTTTTTTTTTCCGTATCTCCATAGCCACTTAGTTAAAAGAGCCTGGTTCATTGTTCTTACAGACTTTATGCCTAGACCACTTTCTTTTTTGACTTGCGCATCTTCAGCCATGAAACCCAATGTAGCTTCTTACCTCTTCGCCGGCCATATTTATCATCTGCAAATCCAAGAAAGCAACGGGGATATTACTGATGAAAAAAAAAATTGGTGCAAAATTAATACCAAGGACCTAATTCCCAATTAGCCATCCGTGTGTCCGAATTGAGCAGCTGTAATCTGCAAAAAACAGCTAAATTCAAGAAGACAATGAGAGTTAAGAGTGAAAAATTAAGATTATGAGAGGAGATATCATTATGCTAGTAGATGTTGCTTCTTGTTGATGCCATTGAATTACCACCACTTGCTTCTGGCATGATTTTGTAGTTGTAGATCTGTTTGTTTTCTTTTCTTTTTAGGGTTCCTCTCCTTCTCCACAGAGACGATGGAGGCGCTGCTTTGGTTCATCCAAAGAAAACTATACCATACGACTACTTATAGGGTTTAGGGAGTAACGTAAAATGTAAAATGTGACAGAACGAAGTTTTTGACCTGCATACGTGTTATAGGGATTGAAATGGTTAAAAAGAATGAAAAATCATTTTATCTAGAACAAATCGATCCCATGAGATCATGCAAATGCAAATGAAAAATGCATCATAGTGGAAACTGTAAATTGTTCAACTTAGTTATTTAGACTTCCCCTATAACTTCACAGGAGATACTAGTACTGGAGCAACATTAAGTCCGATGGGACTTCTAACTCTGTACTTGTTACCATTGCTCCAAGTCAAGGATCCAAACATTGAAAATTTCGCCTCATAACTAGTATTCGTTCACAGGAGATAAAATGAACCACATAAGCTCTTGTGGTTCCACAATGACTTCCATTTTTCTTTATTTTCATTGTATCCCATACTTATAGTGATAGTTTGTACTGTATATGATTGCAAGCAAGCTATCATCACTTTTTTATTTCTCTGTATCAAACTTATGAAATTATGAAAACATTTGCTGGTTCGTGGGTTCTCACTTGTTGCTCGGACTACATTTGCTCAAGGGCAAGGCTTAAGAGACAGGTGAGGAGATAAAAGTGGTCACTTCCACAAAGAAGTTGAGACCATAGGGTGCGGTAGGAGGCTGTGTTTATACATATACTCGCCCGCAAAAGGTGCTGGAGAGATGAAAACATAGCCCTCAAGGTAACGACTAATGTCGGGCCGGATAGGTCCAGTTTTGGATATTGGCCCGGGTCGGGACTTAGAGACCTAGGGTTTATACCGAGTCCTACATAAACATCCTTAACTGAATGTGCGCCTCTTTCACTGCTAAGTTCTTCTTCTTCCTCCTTACATATCACCTTATACTCGGATCTACGTAGTCTAGTCTTCTACTGGTCACGATTACATTTCCTCTTTTTTTTTTTCTTCTTCAAGATGATCATAGAAATCAGGGTTATAAATGGGAATCCTCACATCAACAAGCAATCATCTCTGCTTTAATGTCATAATGAATTACCCTCTCAAATCTACCCGAAATTCTCTAAATGTGTCTTTATATCCTTTCATTTCACGATGCCACTGGGTTGATTCTACTTGTAGTGCTTCTGGAAATAGCCTAATGGAGCCTGTTCTTTGGTGAATTTTCTCCTTCTGGAAATAGATACTTCACAATAGTGATTTGGTGCATAAACTCTGATAAAGGCCCATTTTTGTACTAGGAGTGGGAGAACAGAGTCGATTGGATGAAGAAGAGCCTTGGGAGTGGGTTGCGCGGGTCAAGCTTGGTCTTCTACCTTTGTTTCTATGCCCGATGGAGCCATCTCAAGAAAATCACTTCTCGGTACATCTCTCTCGAAATATAAGTCAATGTTCATTCGCGACCGTTGTTGTTAGATATGCGTGATAAATACATGCACTCAAGTCTTTTGGTTTTATTTGGACTAACTCATTTCTTTTTGTGATACAGTTCTAGCTTACACTTGGTTATCACAAGAACAACTTAGAGATTATCTTTGAAATCCTATGAGCTTGTGGCGGTATCAATAGGGATTGAACTCTTACATATACCTCATGGATTTTCTGGTTCAGTCGGTTTGTACAACAAGTTTATTCTTGTATCTGAATTCATTTTCTATTTGTCTGTCGCAGATTAGGTACATCATTCAAATATTGCCTTTTGGTTCAAGTCTTAGCTATGCGTGAAGCTGCTAAATATGTTGTTCGTGCATTGATGTCACAAATTAATGGTCACTGAGTGAAACTTGTCCTTCCTGCTCTCCTTAAGGTGAATTTCTCGAAAATTCTAGTGTTTATTTTATTCTCATTATTATCGGGGTTGCTCTGTGGTTAATAGTTTATCATTTGTTTGTCCTTAATGCTGGCCAAGGTACTTGTCCTGTCTCTGTCTCCGTCTCAGTTCATGAACACGTCCAATGTTAGAGGTCCGTGTATGTTCTTACTTATTCTTATCAACTTTATTCTCAATGGGGTTACTTGTGCAAACTTGTTATTGCGGTAACTATGATTACGATTTTCAAGTTGCAGGATAATGAAGGCTATCTACAGATGAAGGCGTCAAAGTCATCTTACATTAGTCTTGAGGTTGTTATGGATTCTGCAAGTCTTGGGCTTTTTAGATTTCATTTCATTCTACACTGGTCTGAAGGTTGTAAAGCATGAATCTGAGTAAGATACATTAGAGCCGGAACTATTTGAATATCTTTTCAGAAAACTTTGCTTCTCTTGTTTATGAATTGGGTCTGGTGTATAGTTATCTGACTTGAACAACAGTAAAAATGTGTATATTCTGTATTTTTATAATATTTTCTGTTCAATGACATTATTTCCCATTTATGTGTATAATTTTGGATTTAGTTTGTCAGTTTTGAATTTGAATTACAGGTGCAAAAATGGAATGGAAGATATTTTCTGTACAGAGTAAATTTGGATTGAAAACTTAGAGGAACGATCACAACTTTTAAAATCTTGTCTTTTAAAAACCTTGTCTTTAGATCTCACTTTTCAAAACTTTATGTTATTTGCATAGGGTAGGATCACACTTTTCATTGCAGGAGAGTTGTTATCTATATATCACCCTTTAGATTATAGTGGCAAAGATCACAAACAGCCAGCACTTATATCACACTTTTTAAGAATGATCCATGTATGTTTTTGTTGTAGTGTGTGCATTAGTATTTAGGTTGCAGTAGGAGGCTGTGTTTATAATAACTAGACTAGAGACATATACACTAAAACAAGACTAGACTCCTGATGCAAGTTGGAAAATTCATGCATGGTCATCCACGGACTCTCACAACAAACAAATTGGGACTAGTTAAAGATGGATTAGGTAATCTCAAGAAATTCAACCAAAGAGAATACTTCCGGATTAAATCAAAAATGAAAGGAAAACAAACAAACAAAAAAACTGGAATTGACAGAACTTCGCGTAATTTTTATTTATTTCCTGGGGATATATTGTTCGCATACATAATAAACTTATGGAGATAAAGAAACCGTGGGAGTAAAAATGAAGAAACTAGCATATCAATTCTTGTGCTTTTCGGAACTGTTATTGATCCTAAAACTCCTAAGCTCAAATATGTCTAGCGATTTTAAACAACGGAAACAACAATAGTGTTGATTCTGGAAGAGTAGTTGGGTTACTACGACATATTTGGTTTCCGGAACTGTTATCTAAATTATAATTTTGAGAGGAGATATCATAATGCTTGCCAGCTGTTGTTCGTGATGTTGCCGCCACCAATGTTGCCGCCACCACCGATTGTTTCTCCCATGGTTTTGTTGAAACTGATAGATCTATAATTTAGGGTTGGAATTTTGGCTATTAACAAGAGGGAGGCACAGTTGAGATCCATTAGGTAAAAATCTTATGCTACTTATAAGGGATAAGAGATGGAGATCCGACCCTTTGTTTTAAGGTTCACTTGTATTATGTGATCTAACGGTTCTAACGTATTCTTTGACTAATCCTGTTTGGTGACCTACATTTCTATAGATAAGCGGCTATGATCTGCGTGATTGATACATGTCGAGAACCTCCTAGGGCTGGATGTTTTTAAGGTGTCAAGATGTTCACTCGGTTAAGTGCCTCCTACGTACACCCATCTTGCTGAAGTTTTATGATTGACTTGTAAATTTGAAGGGCACCTCTTGTGGTTACTTGTTGTGCTTTTATCTAGTAAATGTTGTGTGTACAGGCAATTTGGTTGATTTTATTTTGTTTTTTAGGTGGAATATGTAGAGGCATCTCATAATGACATGAACATGTTAAATTGATGTAGATTTCACAAGGAGGTTTTCTCTTGACACTAGGCAAGAGTGTACATGTTTAGGGTTTTATAGGGAAATAATTGCACTGCAAAACAAGAAATGTTTGGAAGTTCCTTTTTTTTTTCCCTTAAGCACTCAGCTTTACATGGAGGTAGCCTTAAGATATTGATCTGACCAACTTTTTACAGTTGACTAAAATAGTCAAAACCATATTTTGTGTGCTTTGTTGAAATACTTTCTTTTCCATAATGCTAATTTCTTCTGAAATTTCTCACAACATCCCCGTAGTCCTTCTACTTGAATCCCATACTAGCAATCCCAAATATTTTAAAAGTATTAATTCAGTATAAGCTTCAAAGATACTAAGAATTAACAAAAAAAAACTACTGCTCTTGGACTCAATTATACTTGGTCTCTTCTACCAATATCTACAACACGACAACAAAAAATTGGCAAAACATAACAAATGATTCAACCGATTTTGTCGCTACATAAAGAAATTTCGAGTGAGAAATATATTTGTTTTTCTATATAATTTATCATATCAGAAACAACACCGACATGTTTTTTTCAACATTATCATGCAATATTATCCGCATTTTACATTTGCATATCACCAGTATTTTTTATTTTAATATTTTAAATTATGTTAATGTTCTAGATCTGTTAGATAATCAAATCCATACACATGTAAAAGGAACTAGGATTGCGTGATCAATGACCTGTCTCAAACATCTTCGGAAGTAGGCGATACAAAATATAGAGGTGGACAAAATCCTAAATTCTCAGTCAAACTAGAGGTGCACTATAAAATTCAGTCAAAATATAAGTCGCGTTGTGATATTCATCTAAACCTAATATTTAGAAATTGTGAACCTTTTGGAAAGTCGAGGTTCCCAGTTTGAACAACCATGTACCATAGATATAGCCTTGGACTCTTTTATCTCAAATCGGTGTTTTTTTAATTCTCCAAAAACAAACAAAAAACAATGGATCTTCTTTAATCGGCCTCGGAAGGTGCTAGTGAGAAGGAAACATAGCCCCAAGCTAGTAGGGGAGAGCATTTGGCCCGCAATCCGCGGATTTGACCGAGCCCAACCGTAGTTTTGTGGGTGGGTATCCGGCCCGTTCGCTTATGGGTTGGATGCGGATTGCATTCTTGACATCCGCCGGATAACGGATTGGGTCCGGATGCAACCCAGAAAATCCGCGGACATCCGGACCCGTATGGTTTAGGACACATATGTTGTATTTTGTAAAGTATGGGGATAGTTTAGGAATTCCAAGAACTGCTATATAATAAACTTACCTCTTTTATCACTTCATTCTACCGATCTTCTAGGGTTAAGTCTGAGCAGAGGCCGAGAGAGGCAATAGGTATTGCACCGCAAATTTAATATCCGCAACTTGTAATAATGGTTTTGAGTTGGTGTTCTATACAAAGACCATAAAGGTTTACAAATAGTTTGTTACCAGTAGAGTTTTGTTCGTGTTTTTCTATATAACTATTTTAGTTTTTTTTTTTCTTCGTCTATTTTTGTTTGAATTCATAGATCTAATGATTTTTTGTCATCTTTAGTTTTTCAATGTTAATAACATTATTTGTCTTCTTTATATACAAATGAATCTTATGTATAAGTAAGTAACAGTTGAAGAATACTAAAAGTTTAACTGTGTAAAAGTGGTGATATTTTACAACTCAACTAATAAAGTAATAGGACCACCTTTGTGGGTTGAATGAGGACCACTTTTCATGGTAAACATGTGGAAATGAAAATCGAAGTGTTTGTTTTTTCTTTTTGTCTGCCATTAAAGAGTCAGTCAGATCTAGGCTTTTTTTTTTTTTTTTTTTTTTTTTTTCTATAAAACTTAATACACCATCACTCTCAAATCTTTACAAATCAATACTATAGCCTAACCCCTTGTTTGCATCAATTTTTCTAATGGCTTCCTTACCGAGTCAGTCAGATCTAGTTTTTTTTTATATTTTTTTTCTATAAAACTTAATACACCATCACTCTCAAATCTTTAGAAATCACCACTACATCCTAAACCCCTTGTTACATCAATTTTTTTTCTAATGGCTTCCTTACTGAAATTCAATTTTTATGCAGAAAACGAGAGTTTGGTTGGTCGATCTATCTATCTCCTCGGGTATGCTTGCTGATTATGTGGTTTCATTTGTGTTTCCATTTTAATTTTGATATGAATTTCAGTAGTTGTTGATTTCCTGCATTCAAGGTTTATTGTTAAATTTGGGTTTGGTTGATTTTGAGTATTATTGGGTCGTGGAAATGATTGATTTTGATACTAAATTCTAGATTCCTCTTTGATTCACTAATAATATGTTACTGATGGTAGATTATGTTTGATGTTCAATTTTGGTTAAAGTTCAGTATCTCACCCATGCTATGTTGACTATCCATATTATGTCCTGTTAGTATTCTAATTTTAAGCATGTTTAAGAATTGGTGGGTTCAAATTACCTTGATCTCTGTATGTTACTTTACATTCATGATATTAGTTAGTTAGTACATTTGATTATCAATATACTTAACTACATAATGAAAAAACTCAATGATTTAATGGATTCTTTTGACTTTATTCTTAAGAATTGTCATTTGAATACTACATTTTGTAATATTGATGAAATGAACCCATTTTGTTATGGTTTCTTATGTTGATGTTTTTTTCATTTTCTATAGATGGGGTCTAATAATGAAGAAGAACCTGACATCCCACTTACTGATGACGCCTTTGTACCGATACATAATGAGAACGTTCAGGAGTTTCCGGCTGCGAAAAATCCTACAGTGGAACCTGCTACACATCCTACATCAACAGAGATGGCTGTACAAGAAGGTCCATTGCCTCTTGTTAGTAAGAAACGGAAAGTATCTGAAGCATGGGACCATTTTACCAAACTCTTGCACTTAAAGCCTCCTAAAGCTGAATGCAAGCATTGTAAAATCCGGTATGCATATGGTAGTTCTACTCATGGTACATCTAATCTTCTTTATCATATCAGACACTTGTGTCCTAAATACAGGAGTATAAGAGAAGAAAATCAGACTTGTTTAATCTTTCAACCTATGAGTGGGGGTGAGGGGCATACTCTTATGTCCCATACATTTAACCAAGATACATGTAGGCTTTCCCTTTGTAAAATGATTATGCTAGATGAGTTGCCTTTCAGATTCGTAGAACATCAGGGATTTTTGGATTTTTGTAGAGAACTACAACCTAAGTTTAAAGTTCCTTCTCGTTTTACTGTTGCTCGTGACTGTATGAAACTGTATAAGAGTGAGCGGGAAAAATTGAAGAATCAATTGCATGGTCAGCGTATATGTCTTACAACTGACGCCTGGACTTCAATTCAAAACTTGAGCTATATTTGTGTGACTGGTCATTACATTGATAAGGATTGGGTGCTAAGGAAAAAGATCTTGAATTTCTCATTCCGATTGCGGATCATTCGAGTCGTTATCCAACTCAATATCTCTGAAATGTTAACTAACTTTTTGTTTATTTTTATCCCTTTATTATTTTGATTTTCTTATTTCTATCCCTTACTTTATTAAAAATATTAACTAACTTTTTGTTTGCACAGGTTTAACAGTGGGTAAAACTATTGAGGCTTGTCTCTTACAGTGGAAGATTGAGAAGGTATTCACCATCACGGTTGATAATGCTTCTGCAAATGAAGGAACTGTATCCTATTTGTCTAGGAGAGTCGTTGGTTGGAAGGCAGCAGTTTTGAAAGGGAAGCACATGCATCTTAGGTGTGCAGCCCATGTCCTTGCTCTAGTTGTGAAAGAGTGTATGGATACTCATAATGAATCAATAAGTCGGGTACGTGCAGCGGTTAAGTTCGTAAAAGCATCACCAGCTAGATTGAAAAAGTTTAAAGCTTGTGTAGAAAAAGAGAAACTTGATTATTCAAGGTTTTTAAGCTTAGATGTCAGTACAAGGTGGAACTCAACTTACAAGATGTTGCAAGCAGCAGTAATATATGAGCCAGCATTCAACCTATTTAGAGAAACAGGGTATGCGAATGACTTTCTTCATCCTCCTCCTTCAAGAGATGTTCCAGCGCCCAACACTTCCAAAGGTATGGCCTCATCTAATTGGGAAATAGCTCGTGCCTTTATCCCATTCCTAGAGACTTTCTATGAGGCTACGTTGAGATTCTCCGGAAGTACATATGTTACAGCTTCTTCATTTATAGATGAAGTTGTTATTATCCGTGCACGATTGCGGGAATGGGTTGACAATGATGATGTTTTATTGAGCAACATGGCTGATTTTATGGTATTGAAGTATGAGGCATATTGGGAAGTGAATAAGATTAACATGATGTTATACATTCTTTGTGTTGCTTGACCCACGACGCAAGGAAGCATATCTTTCTTTTTGCTTGAAAGAGTTACTAAGTATGGAAGACGGGGTTTCAATCGATGACGGGGTTCGCAACACAATGAAGGGGTTAAAGCACTTTTAACAACGATGTTTAATGAGTATTCGAGTTTTACAAAGGTAATGATGCTTCTCAACCATCTCCACCAGTGACAGAATATATTGATACTTCTCATCCAACACGACCTCGGAAAAGATTAGCCTCTCAGTTTAAGGAATCTCTAAAACAACAAGGAACATCTGATGGAAAGTCAGAGTTGGAGAACTATTTATCTGATTTTAGTGAAGATGTGGAAGATGACAACTTTGATATTTTGAATTGGTGGAAGATAAATTCTACCAAATATAAGGTCTTTTCCATGATTGCTCGAGATGTTTTAGCAATGCCTATCACATCCGTAGCTTCTGAATCTGCCTTTTCTACTAGTGGTCGTGTCCTTGATAAGTATCGTAGTTCATTACATCCAAAGACAGTACAAGCTCGAATCTGCGGTCAGAATTGGCTTCAAGTTAAGCCAAATATCGTTGAACTTGACGAGAGACCGAAAGCTTGGATTCGGGTATTCAATTTGAACTTGTTTATATGGATTTTTAGATTTAAGATTGTTTTTTGTTCTTTGAATGCTTATCCATGTCCCCTCACCTCAACATCACAAACACAAAATTGATATATTCAATTGATAATCTAATTCCTGCTTATGTTTTTGTCTTACTATAGTTGCATTGGAAATGCTCCAGGATGTGGAAGAAGTAACGATTTTGGACTGATGTGTATGGTAATATTGGTGCTGGTTTTTTGGCGATGCAGTATATATGGTAAAATTGGTATTGGCTACAAGGAATTGTCTTTTTGGCGGTGCAGTATATATCACCTAGTATGCTTGTAGCTTTTAGTTAGATTTCACGAACTTTTTGTATACTGTGTAGATGGTCGTAACTGTAAAGACCTTCTTTTTTTTTTGGAGTAATTTGTATGGTAACATGGGAACTTTTGTATGGTAAACTGTTGTGTGTTGGAAATACTTGTTTGCTTGGGTGTTGTCCATGGCACTCTTATATATATATATATATATATGTATGATGTTTAGGTTTTATGTTATTATAAATTTTCATTTTAAGACAAATCCATTGGATTATCCGTATCCAATCCGTCCATCCGTGCATCCATTGGATGCAAATCCGTTGGATGTGGATTGGATGCGGATGTCAAATTTGACATCCGTTAGTTGATTGGATTGGATGCGGATGAGGTGAAAACCAGTCCATACCGGCCCATGCTCACCCCTACAAGCTAGCAGCTAATGTTAGGCCGAATGTGTACAGTTTTAGATATTGGCCCAGGTTTAAAGTTCTAGGGTTAGTATCGATTCATATATAAGCCTCCTAAACTGATGGTCTCTGCCTCTTTCACTTCTAAGTTTTGCCTTAAAGCTTGCAGTCCCTTAGATCTATCTACCCTAGTCATCTTCAATCCAAAATTCATCTTCTGTTAAAATTCTCTTCCTCTTGTCTTCAAGATTATTATTGAAATCAGGGTTATGAATGGGAATCCTCACATCAACAAGCAATCATCTTTGTTGTCGTAATGACTTATCCTCTCATAAATACAAGCATTTCTTTCAATGTGTCATTATTTCCTCGAAGACATAATGAACATGGAAGGCAGGTCTGAAACTATGAACTTGATAATCCAAGTGAGATATGGAAGAAGGAACGATTCCTTTATGTGTTATTATTTTGACTTTTTATGATGAAATTAATAATGAAATTCAGATTTTGTTTTAATTTTCGTTTGTTGTTGCATTTGGTTGCCTTAAGATTTACTAATTCAAAGAAAAATAGTGATTATTGAATTTGGTGGGTGTGTTGCCTCTTTTATCAACCTTTTGGTGTTGGTGCAAGGTCATCAAGACAAGCCTAGATGCTTTTTGGTGATGGTATTGCATCTTTCCATGCCTTTTCAGCACTTTTCTGTATCTTCATTAAACAAGTATTGCTGGGTATTTTTTAGATTGAAGAAATTAGATCAAAGTAGTAGTACCATTTAGCTTGAGTTTTCTTTACTGATGTAACATACGAACTAACTTGTTCAGGAACCTTCAAGACCATGAAATCTCCATGTTGATTGAACATAGAAATACTAGAGCAGTATACAATGTAATACTAGGCTAAAATTAAGATGTTGATTGGAGATTTTTGTACCTCAGAAGTGTGCTCAAAGAGATAAAGATCAAGAGCCAGAGCTGAAACACTATTAGTTGGGAAAATTGGTACACATACATAATGAACTTATGTGATGAAGAAATTGTTGAGTAGAAATGATTTAACTAGCAGACCTCTTTTACTGCATTCAGATTACTATTTCATGAAAAAAGAATTTTTTTTTGGCAATAACAGATTTTCTCCACCACTTTATTGTGTTAATTGATTGGCATACATAAAAGTAAACTATGGAGATCAGAGGAAACAAACAGAATACAAATGATAAAACTAGAAGCAGTTTTTCTTCTAGTGAGGTGAAACCGAATCTTCAATTAGCCCACAAATGATGGAGATTAGAGATGAAAGTTGAAGGTAAAACTAAAAAAAGGAATACATGAACATCGTGAAGCAGCGATAATAACCAAAAGAAATAGGTGCATGAAAGAAGATAACCGGAGAAAAGTAGGGAAAATTAAGATTTTGAGAGGAGATATCATTATGCTAATAGCCGTGCTTTTTATCACTAGTATATTCTGGGAGGTTGGAGACACCAACAGAGTTTCCTTGGTTCCTCCGTGGTGGCTTCATCTCTGACCCTAGTCGTTTCACCCCATCTCTCTTGCCAGGAGGAATGTCTGTTGCTGACTTGGAAGTGCCGAAATGGTTGGCAAGGCCTGATGGTGGGAGAGCAAGACGCTTCTCAGGACACCATCCTGTCCAGTGATCCCCCTTCTTACCACACATCCTACACACCATAAGCGCAGCACCTCCGAGATTTGACAAGGAATATCCTGGAACCTTGGTGTCATCTTTGCTACCAGGAGGTTGAGGCCTTTTATCTTCAGTAGAAACCATGGTAACTCTAGCACTAATACCGACACCTTTATGAACAGCATCACCAAACTTAGGTTCAAAAATTTCCTTGTGACAATTCTCATCTTCTTCTAATCCCAAACGAACTTTGCTTGGTGGTATCTGTGTTGCTGAACCTAGTCGTTGCATAGTATCTATCCCCAACAAGGAAAATCAAACAGAGATCGACAGAGAAATCAAATAAGGGTTTGGGAAATCTCAGCCGGTATTTAGGGGTGCTTTCAAGGTTTGGATCTATAAAAGGGCAATGCACCTACGGGCTACGGCAATCTGCTTGCGCTCATGTTGATTGTTGAGTCCTTTTGGTGTAATACCTAGGCTTGGACAAAGTTATGGGCTTGGCTGATTCAAGAGGAACCGTTTTTTGGGGACCAGCCTTTTTTTGAGGGGACCATGGTTTTATTTTGGGTAAAGACATTAGAAGTAATTCTAGGTCACCCCATATCTAGTTATTTATTTAATACCTAATCTACCCTCTTAATTAATTTTAGGTTATGATTAGTGAAATGATTTAGTTAAAAACAATTAGTGAGATTAAATTAAAAGATGGGTTTATTATTAGTTGAGTAGAATTATTGTGAGAGTAGAGTTAGAGAAGATGAAGGAGAAAAACATGAAAAATAATTTTTTTTTTTTCCAATTCACCCCCTTTGAGTATTCAAATGATGGATTTTATCAACCACAACCGGAGGTAGAGTATTTGGGTGAACAAGTATGCTCCAAACTTAGATAATGTATGTTGAATTGGTAAAAACTTCCCCAAAAATGTAAAATTTTGAACTGGATTTTGAACAGTTCGGTTACTTTATATGAAGAACAAGTAACCGAACTCATCTGAAGGTGTAGTTCGGTTGCTTTGTGAGGATGAACAAGTAACCGAACTCATCTGAAGGTGTAGTTCGGTTGCTTGATCCAAACACGCAGGTTACCGAACTCCATATTAATGGAAGCTCTGACATGCAGTGTTATGTTCGGTTGGTTCGCAACTAACCGAACTTTATGTACAAATAAATTTTAACCAAGTGTATAAGGTTCGGTTGGTTCGCAAACTACATGCTTTTGCGATCCAACCGAACTAAGTTTTATAAGTTCGGTTGTTTCGCAAACTTGAGATTAATTGCACAACCAACCGAACTTAACAAACAAAAATTTCTTATGTTTTTAACCGTAGAGTTCGGTTACATGGCAGTTTTAAAATTTTTGCGAAATAACCGAACAAAGTTGATAGAGTTCGGTTATAAGAGAAATAAAAATAATGGGAAAAACAAAGTTCGGTTACATGACAACTTTTTTTCTTATGTTTTTAACCCTAGAGTTCGATTACATGGCAGTTTTATACATTTATGCGAAACAACCGAACTCGTCAGTTCGGTAACATAGTTATAAAGCATATAGAACCGAACTCATCTGAAGGTGTAGTTCGGTTGCTTTGTGAGGATGAACAAGTAACCGAACTCAGCACTGTAACCTCCATTAAACCTCTCCACAACTTCCATTTTCAACTCATTTGGATGATTACTTCTCATTTTTTCAACCAAAAACAAACGACAAGTAATGGGTTTGTGAGAATATCTTTGCTAAAGATTTAAATTAAGTTATATATATATAGAGGTGGTGGTGGTTGGTGGTGATGGTGGTAATCGGTGGTTGGTGGTGGTGATAATCGGAGGTGGTGGTGGTGGTAATCGGCGGTGGTGGTGGTAATCGGCGGTGGTGGTGGTAATCGGCGGTGGTGGTGGGATGAGGTGGTGGTGGTAATCGGCGGTGGTGGGCGGTGGTGATGGTCGGAGGTGGTGGTGGTATTTATCGGCGGTGATGGGCGGTGGTGGTGGGAGGAGGTGGTGGTTATATATATAGAGAGGTTATTAGGTTGGTTTTAAATTAAATTAGGTTAAGGGCAAGTTAGTAATTTCAACGCATTAGGACATCCCTTATAACTAGAGGGAAGGTGGCATAATCAAACCATGGTCCCCTCAAAAAAACCACGGTCCCCAAAAAATGGTTCTTCAAGAGGACCCAAGACGCAAACCCATATCTGTACAGCCTCTAATTTCTCCTTACTTTCATTTGTCATGTTTAAGAGAAAATGGGTCATTTGTCCAAAAAAATTTAAAACACGGCTCAAATGGACGAGTAAAAAAGTACGGGTGAAATAGCCAAAAAAAAAAAATAGCAAGGATGAAACTGGATTCATCCTGGCTTATACTTAAAAAATAACAATGATGAAACTGGATGCATCCTGTGTAAAATAAAAATAAGAAAAAAATATTTGAAAATGGACAGGATGAAACTGGTTACATCCTGCCTATTTTTAAATTTTTGTCCATTTAAACAGTATCTTTTTAATTTTTGGCTATTTAAACAGTATCAAAACCTAAGTGTCTTTTTTACCCAGGAATTGTTGATTTTGGTCTTTTTGACTAATTTTGTGCATGTTTAATTGGTAGGCTGCACTAAGAAAGGAAAGGCCGCAGGGAAGGCAAAAGCCTCTTTACCATACTGATGTAAATGCTTTGCCGGAAAGGGTAAATCTTATACTGTTCTTTGGCGTTCTTTATCTCTTTCTTCATGTGTTACTACAACTCGCACCGAAATCTGCTCAATGATCCAGTCCATATGTTCCTGGTGATCCCCGATTCTCGTAAGCTTGGCAAACTTTGTCAAGAAGATTGGAGGTACAAATTTGCTTAACTGAACATTGTTGAATGTTTTAAGCATTGTTAGATAGTTTTACAACTCATCCTTATTGGATACATTAATGCATCTATAAGACCTGAAATTTTCATTGAAGTAGAAGTCATTTTCATACTCCAAATCGGTGCCTTATTTTTTTTTTTCACGAAATTTTGTATACTTTCTAAAAGTTATTGTGATACTGTGTGGATGGAGAAACGAAGTAATAGATGTCACAGGAATTAGCCATTTGAAGAGACCCATGTCGAATGCCAAATTGTAAGACTCAAGGCAGTCTGTCCGAATTTACATACTAGCTTTATCTTTTGCTTTATGCGAACCTATAAATATGTAGCTAGCATGGATGCATGCATTTGTAATCGTTAAGCCAAATACTTAAATATAGCTAGAGGTGTAAATTGGGCTGTGCCAGCACGAGCACATCCCTGAAGACAAAGACGCTAAAATTTGAGCACAAATTATTGAAAGACGTGACTTAGCCCAAGACGGCACAACACGTTAGTTAAATGGGACGTCTTTGGGTTTGACTAATTGGCACAAAGAGCACAAAGACAAAGACGCTGCACGGATAAGCACGTGGCCCAGCCAAAGACAAAGACGAAGAGAGCACGTCATAACATGTACAAATACACCATATAACAAGGCATAATACATCACATTTTTTGTATATTTCACAAAAGAGTCACTATTCTAGCTAGTTTTTAACATTTTATGTTGGCTTATTTATAACAACACATATAATACCTTAATATTTGGAAAATATATTTCAATATCGTTGTTATAATGTCGTCACCTATATTTAACTAGAACTTTAATTTACATGACAATAATCCAATTTTATATTTGATGGGCTATTTCTATTTATTGAATAAACTTGTTAATTTTACTTGAAATAATTTCAAATGAGATGTTGTCTAATTAAATTCTTGTGATAATGTCCGACTTAATGTATACATTAAGTGATTTCAAATTGTTTATAGCACGTGTGCCCGACGGCACAAAGACGACACGTTTATTCGTGTGCTTGTGCCCGTGAAACTGTGTTGTGCCTAGCTTTTGACTAGTAAAGCACAAAGACGGCACAACACGTTTAAATCGTTGGCACAGCACAGCACGGCACATGGCACGTGAAGCACGCGACTTCGTGTGCCGAGCTGTGCCGGGCCGGCACGTTTTACACCTCTAAATATAGCTAAGAAAGCGTTTAAATCCTATTCTCGTCTTGTTTCAATGAAGTTTTATGTTTCTAGCTTCTGACTTACACTAAATGTCAATTTTTGGTCACATGGTGATCTTAATAATGCTTTACTGAAACTGGAGTTTCTTCCGTTCATTTACAATGGCTTCAACTTTGGGAAAACACTTTCTTTTGGGTCATTGGATTCTTCCTGCAATTGGGAAAAGTAGGGAGATATATAATTTTGAGTCCATAGCATATGTCCTTACTTTTCACAGCACACATGTTTTCATCCGTAAACATTTACATCACCTTAGTTATCATGCATGGGATGGCCATGGGAGGTGATAGGGACAGACAACACACACCTAAAGAAAGTGGGGCTAAGTCGCAAGAAGCCAACGACCCAAAAGATGGAAGACTGAACACCGAAAAGATCTTGACGGTCTCAGTAGGTATTGATCGACCGAAAATCTGAACACCGAAAAATAACGAGGTCATATGTACTCTTAGCTATTCCCTTTAGTGACAAGTAAAAAACTCATCAGTAACCGGAAACCCAAACACAGGAATTAACAAAGACCGGATATAAACAACCCTTATACTGTGGGTTTTAAAGTAAGTTTAAGGATTAAAATAGTCCCACATTGGACAAAGGGATTCCAAGGATCTTTTATACATGAGATTAGGATTGCAGTGCATATCGCCGGTCAGTGATGGTTTGGATGCCCATCTCGTAGTCCTACATGGGCTATCAGCCAACCAACTTTGTTGAAATTGAAACTTGTATGGTAAAGTCTCTATCGGGCCTCTCTATCCATCACTGATTTGGTTTTTTTATTTGTCTAGAAACCCTAGAAACATGACCTTGTGGTTAACAGCCACACGCTCTAACCAGCTGAGCTATTCCAGCTTTGTCTTGCATTAGTATTATTTTTTACCACTTCGTCGTGTAATATTGAAAGAAGCTTATGATGTTTTCAGACCTCGAAGACCTGTTGATAAGGATTTTGCTGACCTGTGGGAGGTTCGAACTCCACCAAGAAGAGTTTGGGTCGTGTGGAAATTGTTGCACCAGCGCCCTGCTACTGATGACGTTATTAGGTACTTGCACAGGTAACTTTGATGTTTAATTTGTGTTGTAATCTGTGGGCATTTCTCTTCGGCAGGCTGTGACTAAGCTTAAAATTCTTATTTAGGAGTCAGGAGTAATGGTGCTCCCAAAATTATTGCAGTAAACTGGTGCCTGCTAACTGTAATCAACTAACTAGGCAGCTGCCTGCACTTTCCAGGGAAAACAATGCTATACAAATGGAGCGAGCACTATCCGGATCCGAACTATGGATAATACTTCAAGTGGGCTTGTAGCTCGATCCAACTTCAGTTGTCCTATATATACACACACAAAATATCATTGCCCTAAATTCCAATTCCTAGATCGATCTCCCTTTCTCCAAATTAAGCCCCAACAAAATCTAGATCACATTTTTAGATCAAACACCTCTGAGTAATCAGTAGGATGGGTTCAACTGGTTTTGTATGGGATTCAGTGGAGGAACCTTGTTCACTCATAACACACACGAAGCATAATGATATTTCCTCTCAAGAAACTCATAGAGTTTGTCGTAGTTAAAGATCGGCCAGCTGATCTGATTTTTGTTGATGATTACAGCGACAGATCATGTGTTGTTCCAAGAGGATTTGAAATTCCATAACTCTAAGCCCTCATCATCTTCCAAAGAAAAGACCAATTCACTTGCATATCTTAGATGCAGATCAGGATTTGGGGGAAGATTCAAAATAGGAAATCCCGTGGCTTACGATTATGATATAATCGTAAGAAGGCAATGGCGTTATGATATCTACTCTCAGAACCAAGTAAGAAGTTTTTTTTTTTTTTCCAGTTTTCTTTATGTTATGCAATCAACACCAGAATCAACACCAGAATCTCACAAGTCTAAATTTGTTTGTTTTATTCTTATTTTTCATATAAGAATTGTGAAGACATGTTTATCTTTGGAGTTACAAGAAATATGGAAAAGTTTATCTTTGGAGTTAGGAATGATTTATTCCATATTATATATAGGTTGGCAATGGAGTCGGTAGGAAATGTATTTTTAGGCTTGTCACATTGGCAGAGAGCCAATCTTACCAAAGGTAAATGCTACTCCAGCAAGGGGAGCCCGTCCACAATGTCAGTTGGGAATTCGCCTCATGAACGCTGAAATGAACCAGTCCACAGTGTCAGCAGTATCAGTGTCAGTTGGAATCCATGATTGTGTATGACTATGTTTTCTCCCTGACTGATTTAGAAGGCCACGGCATTATGATATCTCTTCTCGGAACTAACCAAGTATTGTTTTTCAGTTTCTCTATGTCCCATTTTAGTTCAATGAATACCTGCTAGATTTTCAGTAAAAACAAAAAGGGAGAAGTTCCATAATTTGAACCCGGGTCGTTTATAGGAGTGAAAATGACTGAAACTTGGTTTCAATACTCGCACGTTTTAGGAGCCTAGGAGGATCTGTTTTATACGACCCAAAACATGACACCACTAGAATTCTTATGATTTTAAGGCTTGCTGTCTCCATGCTTTTTTTTATGTGGAGACACAGGTACTACCATGGGAGTTAACAACGGAAGACTCGAAGGAAAACGACTACAACTTGTAGATACCCCAAACTTGGGAGAGGGGTATATAATGGGGTCACAGCCGTGGAAATAACTCAAGACTCAAGGGCGCATGCCAGCGTGGTGAACATCTAGCCTAAGCATCGATACATGAAGAGGAGATAACGAAATGACATTCGATCATGATGAAGTTCCCTGAGGTCAATGATGACAACGAAAGGTTGCATAAACTTGTCATTGATAGGTCGCTCTTATTCATTTGAACTCATTGCTCATGTAAAACCCAAGTCCTTGCACAATGGCATTTTTGTGGAGTTCAAAGACGAGGTAGCTACAGTGCCCTGCGGGAGTGGCTTCTCTTGGTATGCCAAGCACTCCCTAATCCAGAACAACTTGATCTTTTTAGCTTCTGCAGCCGAGTTATCTCTTTAGCGTGATGCATAAAGTGCAATTACGCAAGGGAGGAAATATCTTTGGAAGACATACGGTGCCCAGATCCAATCATGTACAGAAGTTGCACAAAGATTCTGGAGATGGATGCTGACTTTGTTGATTCAGATGATACGAGGTCAACATTTGTCAGGGAAATCGAAGAGTTGGGAACCAGGAAAACCGTGGAGCTGTGCCCTGGAGGGAACAACGTTGTTGTCAATAATAAGAACAGAGAACAATATGATGCTTGGATAACTCCTGATTCTACTTTGTTTTACATATCCAATCGAAAAAAACTTTGTTTAATTGTTACAGATTCTAAAGGTTTTCAGATCACTAACATTTTCCAAGCAGTGTGTTAATTAATAGTCGTAGCAAAAACATAATGACATAGTCTAGACTCTTAAACCCAATCTTCATTTTTGAACTTGACATACACGCTGATTAACACATTTATCTAAATGCTGAATGAAATTTTTTACTTCGCGTCCATATCTCACACAATCAAGGTTTCGACTTTCATTCACCCGTTGTACATTTTCCAACTTGTCCTCAACTTCATCCTCCATAACCTATTGTTGAACACAATAAATTAGCCTGCATTAGTATTTGTAGCTCTAAGAAACAAAGTATGAACATCCGCATGTGATCCAGAATTTAGCCTGCATTAGTATTTGTAGCTTACATACCTCTAAGCGTTTTTTGAATGAATCCATATCAGTGCACGGATACTCGTCACCTGTCGAATTGTCTTCTTGGTACTCTACTCCTAGTTCTTGTAATAGGTCGATGTAACACTTTTCGGATTCTTCGTGTTCCTCGGAGGACTTCCTAGATTCATCATATGCATTGGTGATGTCACTTCCGACTAGTTTTTGCAGCAAAAAGTTCTTACGTTCCTCTGAAAGATCAAGATCGACAAGAGACTCTAAACAATCCAGCATTTTAGCATCTTTCAATTGTGAATATTCATCAGGAAGAGCGGCAAGAGACTTTACAAAATCCAACATTGTAGCAGCTTTCATCTGTGACTTTAAAAAATCCAACATTGTAGCTTTCACCTGCTCAATTAATTCAAGCAAATTAAGTTTCGGTACTAAAGAAATGAAACCGATCAAGAATATCCATGCATGCATATATCTAACCTTGAATAACTTTTTTTCGGCTCGGTAAAGTCCAATATCAGCACTGTGAGATGCTAGTAGATATTCATGCTCATCAGCATCGAGGGTACGACCAATTCTCTGCAAAAACATTATAGCATTAGTTATTTTGCCTGTCAAATATCAATCGCTAAATTTTTGTTATATTTCTTTAAAAAAAAAGATATATCTAACTGTACTTACTTTTAGGATCCTCAATTCGGTAAGGAAATCGTCAGTGGATTGATAAAAACCGTATGTATTGATGTGTACATCGCTTAGGTAATCATGTAGCACCTTAAACTTCTCTTCCTCGTCCCGAACCTTCCAATCATCCAAAACTTGTTCCATCACATCCCTGAAAACAAAAATTCCATTCATTGGGTTAATTGAATTGATGATCATGGTATTACAAAGGGGCACTAATAGTAATATTTTTTTTTTTATCGTACGTACCTATGAGCATCAGAGTATTTACTGGATTTCTGGTCAAATTTAGGGAACATGGTCTCTTCGCTTTTGTTGCGAAGGCTTTCTCAACCGATCCGTGGGTTCTCTCAATTGTCGAGGCTTCGTTTACTTTACCCTGTGATGGGTTCTCTGAATTTATATGGGGTTGTGATAAGGCCAGTAATTGTATTACAATATGGAAACGGGCTATATCAGGAAACTTTCCAGATCCAAATATATTACTGCCCAACTCTGTCAGTTCTAAGTAACATAAGATTAAAACAGGAATCGGGATCATGTAACCAAGGGATTTGACAAACTTTCTTGACAAATCTCGTAGACCACTGGATTAGATAACTCTCACGGTTTAGATTTTTGTTGATGTGGCGTTTAACTAACTTACATTTCTTCTATTCGGCTCATTTTAAGCCGAGCCAAAATATTTTTTTTTTGTAAATATATTAACATATATTCCTATATTAAAATCAAAACTAGAGATTTCAAGGAACCATTAGTTTCACCAACAACAGTTTCCGCTAGGTTATTGGGCAGTGAAGCAGGATCAGATTCATACCCGTAATCTCTGTGGTTTTCTGGATCAATGAGGGAGGTATGTAGGTCAAAAATTCAAATTTTGCAGCTTGAAGAAATTCGATCTAAGTCGAGATAAAATGTACTCCCTCTGTCCTTTTTTATCTGTCATAATTTCTACTTTGGTTTGTCCCTTTTTATCTGCCCGCTCTGTTTATAAACATAATTTTCCCTTAAACCATTAAATATACGCTTTATTCTTAATAATCATTAAATCATTTTTAATATCAAAATCTTAAATAATATTACCATATATAAGGAAAAAAACTTACTCAATATCTTTGTATTAGTTGTCATTCCTTTTTTAAATAAAAACATTTATGGATAGTTATAAAATTCCTAATAAAACTTCTACTTATTCTTACATAACCTTTTCATCTACAGTTAAACCTCTATAATTTAATAGCCTTAGGACCACTAAATTTTATTAAATTAAAGAGATATTAAATTATCGATAAATTAATAATTTATTATTTTAAAAATAAATTAATAATATACTATTGATAATGCTATTAATAATATACTATTAAATAATATACTGGAGTATCAATTTAGAGAATATTTTCTATTGATAATGCCAATAAATTGAATTTGACTCTGGGTCCTGACTCCAGGATAACTTGGCATTACGAACTACTCCCTCCGTTTCTGGAAAAAGAGATATTTTCATTTTTTCAATTTGACCTATTTTTAGGCTAAAATGAAAAAGTGAAAGTATCTCTTTTCCAAAAACATGGGGAGTATTAGGGATGAAATGCAATTAGATTTGAACTTCAAAGGAAAACAAGCAATTATTGATTCATATTTTCCTAAAGTTTGATATGTATAAAAAAAATCAATTTTCTTATTAATAATTATTATTAATTTATATAATATCTGGGACCTATAAATACTTAAGGGAGATTTTTGAAACGTATTAAATTATTATATTTTAGAAAATATTATTTTAGCACTATATGCACAAGAAGGGACTAAGAAATTTTATTATTTTAACGAGATTATTATTTTAGCGAGTATTAATTTACAGAGGTTCTACTGTATACTCCCTCCGTTCCGATTTACTTGACGTTGTAGAGTTTTTCACGGAGATTAAGAAATATCGGAGAGAGTAAAATCTTTTCAATAATACCCATATTAATTCCTACTTAAAGAGTTAAAGAACCTAGTTTTGTGTTCTAGATTCTAGGAAAGTTATCAATCCCAAATCAACGAAGAGACACTAGTGGAAAATGGGTGTTTAGCACCCCACTTCAGAGACCCTCATTGACTGTAGTCATTCCGTTGACCAAACACAGATGTCTCTGATGTAATAAAAACACTGAAAAAATCTGGGAGCTTAAAAAACAGTCTCTGAATAATTACCATTTTGTCCGCAAGAAACTACCGATTCAGCGACCAATGAGCTGCGATGCAACTCTGATATTTTTAATTGAGGCTATATATATCTCTCATATATTTTATCTCTCTTCACCTCTCCTTTGTCAAAACCAGCTTTTTCTCTCTCTGCACTTCTCCGCAGCAGAAAAATTTCCCTTCTTCGAACACCACCTGGAACCAGAAACTCCACCCTTAAGTTTATCGATATCCAAGCCTCATATATATCTCTCTATCTTCCATTACCCTTTTTAATTTTCTCTCACAGCTTTTTTCACAGCCAATCCAAATCTTTACCTTTCTCTCGATTTTTTTCCTCAATCAAAATCACTGAGGATAAAGATTCTTTTCAATTGAATCGTGAAGAAACTAGGGTATAGATTCTTATCAATTGATTCATGAAGAACGATTCTTCTCAATTGAGTCATGAACAAATTGAGGGTTAGGGTGAGATTTATTTTCCAACAAGATTACTCATTACAACTATTTTTCTCTGATTCATAAGGTTAGTTTACTGTAATACTCCGTTTATTGTTGTTTTTGTTCTTCAATTTTTTTTTGTTTTTTATTTTTTTATGATGATGATGATGAGTTTGAATCTGAATTTTGGTTTGCTATTGAAGTCAGATTTACTCCTATGGGTACTGAGATTATTATTAAATCTACCCGTACTCAAGATTTGCTTCGGTATATAATTTCTCTCTCAGGGTGTATTTTGTTTTAAGATTTTGGGGATTTTTGTCACTGGATTTGATGATTTTCCGGGTTGTTCGTATAGTTTGAGCCGTGGATTATTGTATCGAATCTGCATAAGAATACAAAGAAATTGTTTATGATATGTGAGTAATTTTTATGACCTTATTTGATAAATACTGAGATTATCTGTTAGACCTTTAGGTTTTCGTTCTAATGTTATTGTTGATTATTGAAGTTTGTGGTTTTCTATATCTTGATGTAGGATTAAGGAGATGTACAAGCATGTGGCTGATGGTTCTTGACTGAAGGCTCCTCCTATTTCACATGATTTTGAGATAATCGTGAAGGTAATGGTTTGATTCTTTTGTGAATTTAGTATAATCTACAAGGTTTATGTTTGTTTTTTTAAGGGTTGATGGTCATTCAATTTATATGTCCAAGCATTTATAAATTTATTTGTTTGTTTGTAAATTAATATTTTGTCCTGTCTCTACAAGGTCTTGATAGGTGTTGGATTGTTTCAAACTTGTGCTCACAGTGGATGCTTAATATACCATGATTGCTTTATATTTTACTGTTTTGGAATCTATTGAAATGACCTGCAGCAATAATTTGTACTTCTGTTTTAATGTTGTGTAGTCAATATTTTGGAAATTCATTCGGATCATTTATAAAGTATGACACCCTGTAGAGACAATTATGACTTGGCTTTACCTTGGCCAACGAACCCAATCCTTATTCATCATTTTACAAGTCAAGAGTCAGTCCTGGTTGCAGTTCAATATGAATCTTTATTTCCTTCCCACTGTCAATGAAAAACATTCTCATATTAAAACATATATAAACTTTTTCCTTTGTTATTTTCTTGCCAGGATGGATTGAGCAATCTCGCAATTATTAGGCATCTGAATGACAACAAATGGACGCAAACGATGGTACAAACAATCACACAATTTTGCAGGATGCACTATCAAAAAGATAAGTCATAAAACCTATGCAGGCATCTCATTTTGGAGCCATCACCACCAATAACGAATAATTTTATCAAAGATTCAAAATGGGCACCAAGTTGACATTATCTGGACGAGAAAACTATACCAAATTACACACATAAATATAATCCCGCGCATAGTTGCGGGGGTGACATTTGGTCGTAACGGTACATATAATGGCCACTAGTGCATACATACCATCGATTAGCTAGACTTATTTTAAGCAAAATTTGTACTTCACCTGCTCCCCTATACAAGATTAGTCAATCTCGCAAAAATCAAACAACCCCAAAAACTTAATTTCAACTATTTGCGAAAATTGAATGCATCTAAACATGAATTAAATTCGAACAACACCCAAAAAAATTAATGTAACGGTTTGAAATGATTGAAATTAAATGCAACCTAAAAATTTGATCCAGGCCAATCATCAAAATTTAATGCTACCAAATCATCAAACAAATTAAATGCAATGATTGATTTTTTTTTTTTAAAACGAATTTAATGCAACCCAATCATGAAACCTAAAAATTTAATGCAAATTGAGATGAAACTATTACAAAAAAAAATTAAAGCAATCGATTCTGCACCCAATTACAAGATCGATCTGTTGATGGAGAAGCTCGATTTGTTGATGGAGAAGCTCGATTTGTTAACAGAGCTTAAGAAACTCCATCTGTTGATGGAGAAAGAAACGATATGTTGATGAAAAAAACTCCTTTTCATAGATCTGTTCGCTCGATTTGTTGATGATCTTGACTTGTAATGGTTTGATTGATTGTGTTGCGAGATGGAGGAGCTGTTTTTTCGTGGTTCAAGAAAGATAAAAGAAGAGACGAAAGACGAAAAAGAAAAGAAGTGGTGGAGGAAAGAAAAAAAAAAGGATAAAAAGGAAAAAAATTAAAAACAATGGACGGTTAGAGATCGATGTGAGGTTGAAATAGACGGTTGGAGATTGAAATGGAAGTTGTGATGTAGAAATGGTTTTTCTTGGCCCTTTCACAACTGTTAGAAATAGTCGTCATAGGGGTTTTTTCGTCTTTCGAAACTTTTTAACTTCGCTAAATTTTTTCACTTCGCTAAGTTTTTTCACTTCTAAAAAGGTTTTTAACTTCGCTAAATTTTTTAACTTCCGCTAAATTTTTCGATCTCCGAGCAAGATTCTTTCTCGAACTTTGATGAAATCTAGGGTTTGGTTACGGCATCGATCGAGTATCTACATGGAATCTTACGGTCATACTTGTTTGACTCGTCTTTCTTACGAAGGAATCTTATCTATATTGGCCCAGCTTTTCGATCTCCGAGCAAGATTCTTTCTCGAACCTGATGAAATCTAGGGTTTGGTTACGGCATCGGCGAGTATCTACATGGAATCTTACGGTCATACTGTTGGACTCGTCGTTCTTACGAAGGAATCTTATCTATATTGGCCCAGTTTTCGATCTCCGAGCAAGAACTCCTAGGCTATTGTTCGCTGCCTCAGGACAATGGAAATGGGACCCACATTCGAGGTGAGGTAAACAAATCAGAAGTATGTGTTCTTAGTTATCGCCCAAAGAGGATGAATGCCCGATACGTGCTGGTCATGGATGTTTCGGCCTAATCCGAGGAGATCGTATGTGCCCCGATGTGATCTGGCGCGAGGAGGTGCAGCCTGAGACGCTAATTTGTTGTTTTCCGAGTTGATTGATTTGAACTATTTGCTCCAAGGTAGCCTGAGTTGCTTTCTGATTTGAACTATTTGGTCCAAGACAGCTTCCTTAGACGAAATGATGTGCCATGAGCTGACTAGTGTGGTTAAGTCCGAGGCGTTTGATCCGAAGTGATCGTCCGTAACAAGATTCTTCCAAAATGATCTTACTGAAGGGCCAATACACGATCCATCGTCATTTTTCTCGCAATATCCGATCAGTTGAGTGAGTACCCCGAGCAAAACTTAAGCCCGATTGCATATTCGAAATTTGATCGACAAAAGTATTACTAACTACACACTTTATTTTATCCAGATTTAGGCCAAATCTTAAGCCTGAGGGCCTACTTTCGATTGTTAGGTTTTTACAATCGAAAGTTGGATACGATTGGATGATTCACTCATTCGAAAGATGTACGTATTACGATGAACGAATTCATTATATGCGCCTAGTGAATGAATGTAAGTATTTCGGAAGGTGACACTTAGCTTTCACTTCTACCTCGAGACACTCTTGATGCTATACGTTAGCTTCACTCCCCTTAAGCTACGAATCGCCAGGAGCACGAGAAGAAGCCGCGCACTGGGCTTTGATATCAAAACACCGATATAGGCTGGTTTTGTCTGCTGCATCATTTGTGGAGCTATCCTTGTCGGGCTTTTTGGTAAGCCTACGGCCACGTTCTGTGCGATTCTGGGATTTGTGGCGATCTGCAGTTTGTTTGCTCGCCGTGTATCCATTGAAGAACCAGATTGCAACACTGAGGCATAAGTCTGAACACCATGATGTGTAGCAGGAAAATGTGAAGTAGGCTCTTGAGGACAAGCAGTCTGCTGAATACTATGGGAATTTTCGTATGGAACTGGATTTGGGTCCAAAGGTTTCTGGAAATGTGATGAAGCATGGCTGACATGATGATTTTGGAAAGCAGCTGGACCCTGTCTTCAGTAACCGTCATATGCATCGCATGTTACCTGACTAACCTGCTTAAAACATGCAAATCTAGATCATATGCAATTTGGGGGGGGGTTATGTACAGTTTGCTGCCGAAAAAACACCACCACGAGATTAATCAAAATATATCCAAAAGGAACCAAATGAAGCTGCCAATTCTCAAGTAGAACCAACGTTGTATATAAATTCACCGTGACAACAGTTCCTATAACTTATGTCATGTAAGCACACAAAGTAAACAAAGCACATACAGCACCTATTAGGCAAATTCAGGTCTTTCAGAGATATAAATGAAACACTGTTATACTATCAATACGAAAGACATCAACTACGATTGATGGTTTTTATAAGAATCCCTTTTAATAGTTAAAATAGGGTGTTTGGAGCATTGAAGACGGTTCAAAGGCTAATTAAGACAATTCAGTGACCTCGGAATATTGACACTCCACTACTACTTAACAATGAAGTAAATAAGTGGCAAAACACCTATCTCTATTTGATGAAGAAAATCAGCAAATTCTAAATCAATCCTACCAGAAATAACATTGACAAGCTGCCTACCAAACCATTACCACGCTACAACCCCACCGTTACCCCACCGTTTCTAGTTCTACCTTCTTCTCAAAACAAAACTAAACAACAACATGGTTTCTACCTATGCAAAATGTCTATTCATTTCTATGGTAGGCAGCTTGTCAAACCGACGTCTAATTTTGGTCTCTCTTTGCAAGTGAACTTCTACAATCTCTTCCAAAGGGTCCTACTGTGCCACAGAAAGTACTTGCATTCTCCAATTAACCCTTAACTGGATATATTAACCTGCTTGATCTAGTACAGAAGACTCTATCGAATAGCTTCTCAATTACTGATTCGTGCATTAGTATCACAATGTGACTTTAAGTACACAGATTTCAAAAGAGAAGCCTGCAATTCAGATTCATAGAACCTCGGAACAAATATAACACGTGCAAGCTTGGCAGCTCAAGTGGAGTATATGGAAATTAGTTCCTATGAATCGTACTCGTTTGCCATGTGCATGTGTGTGATCGTGTGCAGACACTAAAAACAAATAAAGAAACCCCAAACCTTCACAAAGGGCAACCCATGCTCGTGCTCACGCCACAATATCATTCTCGCTTCTCTATTGATGTGCCTGCCACTTACGATTCGGGTGAGCAAGGCTGATAAATTTCAAGCGACTCCTCTAAATGTCATTGTTGTAGATACTCTGGTTGTGGTACAATTCTAACAGCACAGAATTATTAAGATTAGCGACATGTTCAAGTAAAATGACAGTACACAAAAGAATTAAGCATTTTGATGATTTAAACGGCTATTGTGGCAGTCTAAGTATAAATGATTATAGTGACAATCCCAATATTTGTGTTAACATCTCTTTTAAGGAGTCAAACGCACTTTCAGGCTCAATCGTGTGATAACGAGAATACAAAAATGAAGCACCAGGGTTCATAGTGGATTATCATGGATCAATAGTGGATGGTCTCTTCCGCAACTATAAAGCGAGACGTCGCCTTCTCCATATTTTTCATTTAGTACCATTTTACGATAAGACATTAAGTCAAGATTGAAACTTGTAGTTCGTGGCTACAGGTAGCAGGAGAGAGCTTGTATTTGCATGCCGGACATCTCGTATTTTACTTTCTCGAATTTTGAAACAAAACTCGCTCATGCTTTCTTAGGTGGGTTGCACTTTAACTAGGCCGATCATTCTTTTACCAAACTTATATGAAGAGGTTCTAAATAGCACTCATTTTTTCAGAACCATAACCTTGTGAAATCGAGATAAGGGATTAAGAATATTCCTGTTATAGAGGAATGACCCGATGGAGATGGGTTATTTTGGAACGATCCGACTCAACTTTCCCGAGCCGCATCCCCGAAGCGAGTGGTGTAATCTTCCCGAGTTCTTTGAATCCGAGATGATCCGAAGCAACCGCCTGTCCGATGTAGTTCATCTGTCCCGATATGGGATGACCTGACCCGAGATAATGAGCTGACCCGAGATAAGCTTGCATATGAATGGAATTGGCCGATGTAGCTAGCTCCGACCAGTTGCCTGATATTTGTCCCGATTTGACTTGGCACGAGATGATTTTGATCCGAGTAGGTTGTTAACTAATTCGCCCTGTTGTGGAGTTACACGAAGCTGAGTTGCCGAGATTGATGCTATGAGTCGACACGGTTAAAACAACCAAAGTTCGATTGAGCTTTAATTTTTGGTCCCTATGATAATCTCTTCCGAGGCTGAATGTTAAAGACCCGATTAACTTGATGAAGTCCCGAACTCGACTCTTGTGATCGAGACCGAGACGTATTCTCTTGAAGTTACCAAACCCGTTGCTCACTTGCATTTTATGATCTCGGAATTCATCCGAGTTGAAAGTTGACGAGCTGGTGATGAGCTACATCCAAAGTTACTCGTTCCATGCAAGTCCCAAACTGTTGCTTCTTATTGCTAGAGTTGGCAGGCGAACCTAGTGTACTGGCAAGATTGTAACACTCGAATGAGTCGATCAGACCTCGGTCCCCCCTGCGGCAGTTTTGTCCGTGATGACTTCCTTCGAATCCGAGTTGGTGAGACCCGATTAACTTGATGGAGGTTCCACAAATTTCGCAACTCCCGATGGTGAAGATTAAAGATGGAGCCTACATCGTTGCTACGGAAATCACCGTGTTGACATACTCCATTCGGATAATCACTGCAACAGCAAATCAATCGAGTGAATAGTTAAAGAAGATAGAAAGGCCCTATATGGGGCAAACAGATGAATCCCTAAATCAGCCAAAGATTTCGTCGTTCAATATTTTTAAATTGGCTTAATTGGGTTTGTAAAACAAGATCTGTTGATAGCAAATCTCCCATCAAAACGAAAATCGATTTAAGAATTCGAAAGAACATCCAATTTTTTCTCAAGAACAAAACCCCAATTTTCATAAAAAGCTTTATTTTTTGAAATTCATTAATCTTGAAACTTTCAGATCTCAATGCTTAAGTACAAGATAAGGAGAAATCAGGAAGAAGACTAGTCCTGTTTAGACTTGTTATTCGGTGACGATTTGTTCCCTCCTTTGTGTCGAAGTTCTCCGGTTTTGCACATAGAATTTTCCATCTTCTTTCCTCTCCGTTTTATCGCATGTGTGTTGTCTGAAGATAACATTCTTTTGATAAGGCCCATATTTACCCTTCACACTTCAAGTACTCAGGTAGCCAGTAGATCGGTACTAACTTCACTGGAACTACTACTTCCAAGTTAAAAACTACAGATTTGAGACTCTCGTTCCCCTTAGTCGGCGCCAGAATGTAGTTGTTAAAAATATAACAACCACACCCAATAAATCCTAACACCTAATATCAAGATCTACCAACAAGTGAGAAGCAAAGTGCATCAAAGTAAACATGAACACAAGGGTTTTCTACGTGGTTCGGCCATTAATGAAGCCTACATCCACGGGTTTCACTATGATCGGAAGTGTTACATAAAAACTCCATTAAAGGGAATAGGGTTGTTCTTAAGTTCTAGGTTGTGGGAAGAAGAAGAAGGATCCCTCCAAGCATATCTCACTTTCCCTTATAAAGGGTAGGGATATATATCAAGTTACAAGAGTGCCCTTAGGGCTGACTAGTTAGGATAAGATCTAGAAAATTGGAACTATTTCCTATACAATGTTGTATCTAACCAATGATACTTCTTCTCTAATCTTTGGACACGTGTTTCTTGTATATTTTGCTCCTACAGATACACGAAAGTTTTTCCCTATGACAAGATACCACCGATTATCGTTTAAAAGACCGCCAATCAAGGAAATATGAACACTTGCCCAACTGAATAGGGAAGCTTTCACTTGAAGGATTACCCGCTCCACTGATTCTTCTTTGTTACAGAAGATTCTTTCGTTCCTTTCCTTCCAAATATGTTGCCATATAGCGAAAGGCAAGCAAAATTTTAGGAATTCAATAGGTTCAGTTTTGAGTTTCAGCTGCCATGAGATAAGAAGCTCCATACACGAATCCGGCGGTCGCCATCTTGACTCCAACAGGTTTAGGAAATGCTCCCACAATTTCTTTGCAAATACACAATGGATAAATATGTGTGATATTGTTTCGGGTTTTTGGTGACACAGACAACAATTGATGTTTGTAATTGCCATACCTCTTTGAAGAAGACGATCAACGGTTGGTAAACAATTCATTGCTGCAGCCCAAACTAGGAATGACACTTTTAGTGGGATGGCTGAATTCCATACATACTTTGACGGCATATTTCTTTGTCTCTCTTGAGCTTGTCCTTGTTGTTGTAGTTGTACGTCAATCATTTCATAACATGAATAAACTGAGAAGTCTCTATTAGTCCCCCCAATCCATGACCTTGTGTCCTCTTCATCCCCAAAATTCGTGGGATCCCCAATTGTTTCAATGAAGGCATCAACACTACTCATTTCTTCTTCTCTAAAACTAGATTTAAAACCCGGATCCCATGCCGGAGGTTGAGACCCATTGTTGATCACCATTTTTCTTATCACTTTTCCTTTCTTACTCGACTGTCTCCAAATTTTAGGAAAAAGTTCTTTCAAGGGTTGCGAGGTTTTCCAACAATCCTCCCAAAAACGTACATTTTTACCGCCCGAAACTACTTGTTTTGTCCCTATTTTTAAGATTTTTGATTGCTTGAGGATATTTTTCCATAGACCACAACCTTGATTCTGATTTGTCTGTGGAGCATTCCATGCCTCTTCATCTCCTCCAAATTTTTCATGAATGATAGTACGCCAAAGACTTGTTTTTTTTTTCCGTATCTCCATAGCCACTTAGTTAAAAGAGCCTGGTTCATTGTTCTTACAGACTTTATGCCTAGACCACTTTCTTTTTTTGACTTGCGCATCTTCAGCCATGAAACCCAATGTAGCTTCTTACCTCTTCGCCGGCCATATTTATCATCTGCAAATCCAAGAAAGCAACGGGGATATTACTGATGAAAAAAAAAAATTGGTGCAAAATTAATACCAAGGACCTAATTCCCAATTAGCCATCCGTGTGTCCGAATTGAGCAGCTGTAATCTGCAAAAAACAGCTAAATTCAAGAAGACAATGAGAGTTAAGAGTGAAAAATTAAGATTATGAGAGGAGATATCATTATGCTAGTAGATGTTGCTTCTTGTTGATGCCATTGAATTACCACCACTTGCTTCTGGCATGATTTTGTAGTTGTAGATCTGTTTGTTTTCTTTTCTTTTTAGGGTTCCTCTCCTTCTCCACAGAGACGATGGAGGCGCTGCTTTGGTTCATCCAAAGAAAACTATACCATACGACTACTTATAGGGTTTAGGGAGTAACGTAAAATGTAAAATGTGACAGAACGAAGTTTTTGACCTGCATACGTGTTATAGGGATTGAAATGGTTAAAAAGAATGAAAAATCATTTTATCTAGAACAAATCGATCCCATGAGATCATGCAAATGCAAATGAAAAATGCATCATAGTGGAAACTGTAAATTGTTCAACTTAGTTATTTAGACTTCCCCTATAACTTCACAGGAGATACTAGTACTGGAGCAACATTAAGTCCGATGGGACTTCTAACTCTGTACTTGTTACCATTGCTCCAAGTCAAGGATCCAAACATTGAAAATTTCGCCTCATAACTAGTATTCGTTCACAGGAGATAAAATGAACCACATAAGCTCTTGTGGTTCCACAATGACTTCCATTTTTCTTTATTTTCATTGTATCCCATACTTATAGTGATAGTTTGTACTGTATATGATTGCAAGCAAGCTATCATCACTTTTTTATTTCTCTGTATCAAACTTATGAAATTATGAAAACATTTGCTGGTTCGTGGGTTCTCACTTGTTGCTCGGACTACATTTGCTCAAGGGCAAGGCTTAAGAGACAGGTGAGGAGATAAAAGTGGTCACTTCCACAAAGAAGTTGAGACCATAGGGTGCAGTAGGAGGCTGTGTTTATACATATACTCGCCCGCAAAAGGTGCTGGAGAGATGAAAACATAGCCCTCAAGGTAACAAACTAATGTCGGGCCGGATAGGTCCAGATTTTGGATATTGGCCCGGGTCGACTTAGAGACCTAGGGTTTATACCGAGTCCTACATAAACATCCTTAACTGAATGTGCGCCTCTTTCACTTTGCTAAGTTCTTCTTCTTCCTCCTTACAGTCACCTTATACTCAGATCTACGTAGTCTAGTCTTCTACTGGTCACGATTCTGTTCCTCTTTTTTTTCTTCTTCAAGATGATCATAGAAATCAGGGTTATAAATGGGAATCCTCACATCAACAAGCAATCATCTCTGCTTTAATGTCATAATGAATTACCCTCTCAAATCTACCCGAAATTCTCTAAATGTGTCTTTATATCCTTTCATTTCACGATGCCACTGGAAATAGCCTAATGGAGCCTGTTCTTTGGTGAATTTTCTCTTTGGTGATTCTACTTGTAGTGCTTCTGGAAATAGCCTAATGGAGCCTGTTCTTTGGTGAATTTTCTCCTTCTGGAAATAGATACTTCACAATAGTGATTTGGTGCATAAACTCTGATAAAGGCCCATTTTTGTACTAGGAGTGGGAGAACAGAGTCGATTGGATGAAGAAGAGCCTTGGGAGTGGGTTGCGCAGGTCAAGCTTGGTCTTCTACCTTTGTTTCTATGCCTGATGGAGCCATCTCAAGAAAATCACTTACGTACATCTCTCTCGAAATATAAGTCAATGTTCATTCGCGACCGTTGTTGTTAGATATGCGTGATAAATACATGCACTCAAGTCTTTTGGTTTTATTTGGACTAACTCATTTCTTTTTGTGATACAGGTTCTAGCTTACATCGGTTATCACAAAGAACAACTTAGAGATTATCTTTGAAATCCTATGAGCTTGTGGCGGTATCAATAGGGATTGAACTCTTACATATACCTCATGGATTTTCTGGTTCATCGGTTTGTACAACAAGTTTATTCTTGTATCTCGAATTCATTTTCTATTTGTCCATGTCATGATTAGGTACATCATTCAAATATTGCCTTTTGGTTCAAGTCTTAGCTATGCGTGAAGTCGCTAAATATGTTGTTCGTGCATTGATGTCACAAATTAATGGTCACCGAGTGAAACTTGTCCTTCCTGCTCTCCTTAAGGTGAATTTCTCAAAATTCTAGTGTTTATTTTATTCTCATTGTTATCGGGGTTGCTCTGTGGTTAATAGTTTATCATTTGTTTGTCCTTAATGCTGGCCAAGGTACTTGTCCTGTCTGTCTCCGTCTCGGTTCATGAACACGTCCAATGTTAGAGGTCCGTGTATGTTCTTACTTATTCTTATCAACTTTATTCTCAATGGGGTTACTTGTGCAAACTTGTTATTGCGGTAACTATGATTACGATTTTCAAGTTGCAGGATAATGAAGGCTATCTACAGATGAAGGCGTCAAAGTCATCTTACATTAGTCTTGAGGTTGTTATGGATTCTGCAAGTCTTGGGCTTTTTAGATTTCATTTCATTCTACACTGGTCTGAAGGTTGTAAAGCATGAATCTGAGTAAGATACATTAGAGCCAGAACTGCTGAATATCTTTTCAGAAAACTTTGCTTCTCTTGTTTATGAATTGGGTCTGGTGTATAGTTATCTGACTTGAACAACAGTAAAAATGTGTATATTCTGTATTTTTATAATATTTTCTGTTCAATGACATTATTTCCCATTTATGTGTATAATTTTGGATTTAGTTTGTCGGTTTTTGAATTTGAATTACAGTGCAAAAATGGAATGGAAGATATTTTTTCAGTACAGAGTAAATTTGGATTGAAAACTTAGAGGAACGATCACAACTTTTAAAATCTTGTCTTTTAAAAACCTTGTCTTTAGATCTCACTTTTCAAAACTTTATGTTATTTGCATAGGGTAGGATCACACTTTTCATTGCAGGAGAGTTGTTATCTATATATCACCCTTTAGATTATAGTGGCAAAGATCACAAACAAACAAAGACTTATATCACACTTTTTAAGAATGATCCATGTATGTTTTTGTTGTAGTGTGTGCATTAGTATTTAGGTTGCAGTAGGAGGCTGTGTTTATAATAACTAGACTAGAGACATATACACTAAAACAAGACTAGACTCCTGATGCAAGTTGGAAAATTCATGCATGGTCATCCACGGACTCTCACAACAAACAAATTGGGACTAGTTAAAGATGGATTAGGTAATCTCAAGAAATTCAACCAAAGAGAATACTTCCGGATTAAATCAAAAATGAAAGGAAAACAAACAAACAAAAAAACTGGAATTGACAGAACTTCGCGTAATTTTTATTTATTTCCTGGGGATATATTGTTCGCATACATAATAAACTTATGGAGATAAAGAAACCGTGGGAGTAAAAATGAAGAAACTAGCATATCAATTCTTGTGCTTTTCGGAACTGTTGTTATTGATCCTAAAACTCCTAAGCTCAAATATGTCTAGCGACGGAAACAACGGAAACAACAATAGTGTTGATTCTGGAAGAGTAGTTGGGTTACTACGACATATTTGGTTTCCGGAACTGTTATCTAAATTATAATTTTGAGAGGAGATATCATAATGCTTGCCAGCTGTTGTTCGTGATGTTGCCGCCACCAATGTTGCCGCCACCACTGATTGTTTCTCCCATGGTTTTGTTGAAACTGATAGATCTATAATTTAGGGTTGGAATTTTGGCTATTAACAAGAGGGAGGCACAGTTGAGATCCATTAGGTAAAAATCTTATGCTACTTATAAGGGATAAGAGATGGAGATCCGACCCTTTGTTTTAAGGTTCACTTGTATTATGTGATCTAACGGTTCTAACGTATTCTTTGACTAATCCTGTTTGGTGACCTACATTTCTATAGATAAGCGGCTATGATCTCGCGTGATTGATACATGTCGAGAACCTCCTAGGGCTGGATGTTTTTAAGGTGTCAAGATGTTCACTCGGTTAAGTGCCTCCTAGGTACACCCATCTTGCTGATGTTTTATGATTGACTTGTAAATTTGAAGGGCACCTCTTGTGGTTACTTGTTGTGCTTTTATCTAGTAAATGTTGTGTGTACAGGCAATTTGGTTGATTTTATTTTGTTTTTTAGGTGGAATATGTAGAGGCATCTCATAATGACATGAACATGTTAAATTGATGTAGATTTCACAAGGAGGTTTTCTCTTGACACTAGGCAAGAGTGTACATGTTTAGGGTTTTATAGGGAAATAATTGCACTGCAAAACAAGAAATGTTTGGAAGTTCCTTTTTTTTTTCCCTTAAGCACTCAGCTTTACATGGAGGTAGCCTTAAGATATTGATCTGACCAACTTTTTACAGTTGACTAAAATAGTCAAAACCATATTTTGTGTGCTTTGTTGAAATACTTTCTTTTCCATAATGCTAATTTCTTCTGAAATTTCTCACAACATCCCCGTAGTCCTTCTACTTGAATCCCATACTAGCAATCCCAAATATTTTAAAAGTACTAATTCAGTATAAGCTTCAAAGATACTAAGAATTAACAAAAAAAAACTACTGCTCTTGGACTCAATTATACTTGGTCTCTTCTACCAATATCTACAACACGACAACAAAAAATTGGCAAAACATAACAAATGATTCAACCGATTTTGTCGCTACATAAAGAAATTTCGAGCGAGAAATATATTTGTTTTTCTATATAATTTATCATATCAGAAACAACACCGACATGTTTTTTTCAACATTATCATGCAATATTATCCGCATTTTACATTTGCATATCACCAGTATTTTTTATTTTAATATTTTAAATTATGTTAATGTTCTAGATCTGTTAGATAATCAAATCCATACACATGTAAAAGGAACTAGGATTGCGTGATCAATGACCTGTCTCAAACATCTTCGGAAGTAGGCGATACAAAATATAGAGGTGGACAAAATCCTAAATTCTCAGTCAAACTAGAGGTGCACTATAAAATTCAGTCCAAAATATAAGTCGCGTTGTGATATTCATCTAAACCTAATATTTAGAAATTGTGAACCTTTTGGAAAGTCGAGGTTCCCAGCTGAACAACCATGTACCATAGATATAGCCTTGGACTCTTTTATCTGCAGTCGGTGTTTTTTTTAATTCTCCAAAAACAAACAAAAAACAATGGATCTTCTATAATCGGCCTCGGAAGGTGCTAGTGAGAAGGAAACATAGCCCCAAGCTAGTAGGGGAGAGCATTTGGCCCGCAATCCGCGGATTTGACCGAGCCCAACCGTAGTTTTGTGGGTGGGTATCCGGCCCGTTCGCTTATGGGTTGGATGCGGATTGCATTCTTGACATCCGCCGGATAACGGATTGGGTCCGGATGCAATCCAGAAAATCCGCGGACATCCGGACCCGTATGGTTTAGGACACATATGTTGTATTTTGTAAAGTATGGGGATAGTTTAGGAATTCCAAGAACTGCTATATAATAAACTTACCTCTTTTATCACTTCATTCTACCGATCTTCTAGGGTTAAGTCTGAGCAGAGGCCAGAGAGGCAATAGGTATTGCACTGCAAATTTAATAACTGCAACTTGTAATAATGGTTTTGAGTTGGTGTTCTATACAAAGACCATAAAGGTTTACAAATAGTTTGTTACCAGTAGAGTTTTGTTCGTGTTTTTCTATATAACTATTTTAGTTTTTTTTTTCTTCGTCTATTTTTGTTTGAATTCATAGATCTAATGATTTTTTGTCATCTTTAGCTGTTTCAATGTTAATAACATTATTTGTCTTCTTTATATACAAATGAATCTTATGTATAAGTAAGTAACAGTTGAAGAATACTAAAAGTTTAACTGTGTAAAAGTGGTGATATTTTACAACTCAACTAATAAAGTAATAGGACCACCTTTGTGGGTTGAATGAGGACCACTTTTCATGGTAAACATGTGGAAATGAAAATCGAAGTGTTTGTTTTTTCTTTTTGTCTGCCCATTAAAGAGTCATCAGATCTAGGCTTTTTTTTTTTTTTTTTTTTTTTTTTTTTTCTATAAAACTTAATACACCATCACTCTCAAATCTTTACAAATCAATACTATAGCCTAACCCCTTGTTTGCATCAATTTTTCTAATGGCTTCCTTACTTGAGTCGATCGGATCTAGTTTTTTTTTATATTTTTTTTCTATAAAACTTAATACACCATCACTCTCAAATCTTTAGAAATCACCACTACATCCTAAACCCCTTGTTACATCAATTTTTTTCTAATGGCTTCCTTCTTGAAATTCAATTTTTATGCGAAAACGAGAGTTTGGTTGGTCGATCTATCTATCTCCTCGGGTATGCTTGCTGATTATGTGGTTTCATTTGTGTTTCCATTTTAATTTTGATATGAATTTCAGTAGTTGTTGATTTCCGCATTCAAGGTTTATTGTTAAATTTGGGTTTGGTTGATTTTGAGTATTATTGGGTCGTGGAAATGATTGATTTTGATACTAAATTCTAGATTCCTCTTTGATTCACTAATAATATGTTACTTGATGGTAGATTATGTTTGATGTTCAATTTTGGTTAAAGTTCAGTATCTCACCCATGCTATGTTGACTATCCATATTATGTCCTGTTAGTATTCTAATTTTAAGCATGTTTAAGAATTGGTGGGTTCAAATTACCTTGATCTCTGTATGTTACTTTACATTCATGATATTAGTTAGTTAGTACATTTGATTATCAATATACTTAACTACATAATGAAAAAACTCAATGATTTAATGGATTCTTTTGACTTTATTCTTAAGAATTGTCATTTGAATACTACATTTTGTAATATTGATGAAATGAACCCATTTTGTTATGGTTTCTTATGTTGATGTTTTTTTCATTTTCTATAGATGGGGTCTAATAATGAAGAAGAACCTGACATCCCACTTACTGATGACGCCTTTGTACCGATACATAATGAGAACGTTCAGGAGTTTCCGGCTGCGAAAAATCCTACAGTGGAACCTGCTACACATCCTACATCAACAGAGATGGCTGTACAAGAAGGTCCATTGCCTGTTGTTAGTAAGAAACGGAAAGTATTGAAGCATGGGACCATTTTACCAAACTCTTGCACTTAAAGCCTCCTAAAGCTGAATGCAAGCATTGTAAAATCCGGTATGCATATGGTAGTTCTACTCATGGTACATCTAATCTTCTTTATCATATCGTACACTTGTGTCCTAAATATACAGAGTATAAGAGAAGAAAATCAGACTTGTTTAATCTTTCAACCTATGAGTGGGGGTGAGGGGCATACTCTTATGTCCCATACATTTAACCAAGATACATGTAGGCTTTCCCTTTGTAAAATGATTATGCTAGATGAGTTGCCTTTCGATTCGTAGAACATCGTGGATTTTGGATTTTTGTAGAGAACTACAACCTAAGTTTAAAGTTCCTTCTCGTTTTACTGTTGCTCGTGACTGTATGAAACTGTATAAGAGTGAGCGGGAAAAATTGAAGAATCAATTGCATGGTCAGCGTATATGTCTTACAACTGACGCCTGGACTTCAATTCAAAACTTGAGCTATATTTGTGTGACTGGTCATTACATTGATAAGGATTGGGTGCTAAGGAAAAAGATCTTGAATTTCTGTCCAGTTGCAGATCATTCAGGTACGTTATCCAACTCAATATCTTTGAAATGTTAACTAACTTTTTGTTTATTTTTATCCCTTTATTATTTTGATTTTCTTATTTCTATCCCTTACTTTATTAAAAATATTAACTAACTTTTTGTTTGCACAAAGTTTAACAAAGGGTAAAACTATTGAGGCTTGTCTCTTACAAAGGAAGATTGAGAAGGTATTCACCATCACGGTTGATAATGCTTCGCAAATGAAGGAACCGTATCCTATTTGTCTAGGAGAGTCGTTGGTTGGAAGGCAGCAGTTTTGAAAGGGAAGCACATGCATCTTAGGTGTGCAGCCCATGTCCTTGCTCTAGTTGTGAAAGAGTGTATGGATACTCATAATGAATCAATAAGTCGGGTACGTGCGTGCAAATGGTTAAGTTCGTAAAAGCATCACCACTAGATTGAAAAAGTTTAAAGCTTGTGTAGAAAAAGAGAAACTTGATTATTCAAGGTTTTTAAGCTTAGATGTCGGACAAGGTGGAACTCAACTTACAAGATGTTGCAAGCAAAGCAGAATATATGAGCCAAAGATTCAACCTATTTAGAGAAACAGGGTATGCGAATGACTTTCTTCATCCTCCTCCTTCAAGAGATGTTCCAGCAGCTCCAACACTTCCAAAGGTATGGCCTATCACTGCTAATTGGGAAATAGCTCGTGCCTTTATCCCATTCCTAGAGACTTTCTATGAGGCTACGTTGAGATTCTCCTAAAGTACATATGTTACAAACTTCTTCATTTATAGATGAAGTTGTTATTATCCGTGCACGATTGCGGAATGGGTTGACAAAGATGATGTTTTATTGAGCAACATGGCTGATTTTATGGTATTGAAGTATGAGGCATATTGGGAAGTGAATAAGATTAACATGATGTTATACATTCTTTGTGTTGCTTGACCCACGACGCAAGGAAGCATATCTTTCTTTTTGCTTGAAAGAGTTACTAAGTATGGAAGACGGGGTTTCAATCGATGACGGGGTTCGCAACACAATGAAGGGGTTAAAGCACTTTTAACAACGATGTTTAATGAGTATTCAGAGTTTTACAAAGGTAATGATGCTTCTCAACCATCTCCACCAAAGGATGAGAATATATTGATACTTCTCATCCAACACGACCTCGGAAAAGATTAGCCTCTCAGTTTAAGGAATCTCTAAAACAACAAGGAACATCTGATGGAAAGTCAGAGTTGGAGAACTATTTATCTGATTTTAGTGAAGATGTGGAAGATGACAACTTTGATATTTTGAATTGGTGGAAGATAAATTCTACCAAATATAAGGTCTTTTCCATGATTGCTCGAGATGTTTTAGCAATGCCTATCACATCCGTAGCTTCTGAATCTGCCTTTTCTACTGGTGGTCGTGTCCTTGATAAGTATCGTAGTTCATTACATCCAAAGACAGTACAAGCTCGAATCTGCGGTCAGAATTGGCTTCAAGTTAAGCCAAATATCGTTGAACTTGACGAGGAGACTGAAAGCTTGGATTCAGGTATTCAATTTGAACTTGTTTATATGGATTTTTAGATTTAAGATTGTTTTTTGTTGCTGAATGCTTATCCATGTCCCCTCACCTCAACATCACAAACACAAAATTGATATATTCAATTGATAATCTAATTCCTGCTTATGTTTTTGTCTTACTATAGTTGCATTGGAAATGCTCCAGGATGTGGAAGAAGTAACGATTTTGGACTGATGTGTATGGTAATATTGGTGCTGGTTTTTTGCGATGCAAAAGATATATGGTAAAATTGGTATTGGCTACAAGGAATTGTCTTTTTGGCGGTGCAGTATATATCACCTAGTATGCTTGTAGCTTTTAGTTAGATTTCACGAACTTTTTGTATACTTGTGTAGATGGTCGAATCGTAAAGACCTTCTTTTTTTTTTGGAGTAATTTGTATGGTAACATGGGAACTTTTGTATGGTAAACTGTTGTGTGTTGGAAATACTTGTTTGCTTGGGTGTTGTCCATGGCACTCTTATATATATATATATATGTATGATGTTTAGGTTTTATGTTATTATAAATTTTCATTTTAAGACAAATCCATTGGATTATCCGTATCCAATCCG
The DNA here is from genome assembly GCA_023531295.1 of Papaver armeniacum. Taxonomy (NCBI): domain Eukaryota; kingdom Viridiplantae; phylum Streptophyta; class Magnoliopsida; order Ranunculales; family Papaveraceae; genus Papaver; species Papaver armeniacum. The sequence continues at coordinate 13,431 of JAJJWW010010115.1, read as the reverse complement.
TCCATCCGTGCATCCATTGGATGCAAATCCGTTGGATGTGGATTGGATGCGGATGTCAAATTTGACATCCGTTAGTTGATTGGATTGGATGCGGATGAGGTGAAAACCAGTCCATACCGGCCCATGCTCACCCCTACAAGCTAGCAGCTAATGTTAGGCCGAATGTGTACAGTTTTAGATATTGGCCCAGGTTTAAAGTTCTAGGGTTAGTATCGATTCATATATAAGCCTCCTAAACTGATGGTCTCTGCCTCTTTCACTTCTAAGTTTTGCCTTAAAGCTTGCAGTCCCTTAGATCTATCTACCCTAGTCATCTTCAATCCAAAATTCATCTTCTGTTAAAATTCTCTTCCTCTTGTCTTCAAGATTATTATTGAAATCAGGGTTATGAATGGGAATCCTCACATCAACAAGCAATCATCTTTGTTGTCGTAATGACTTATCCTCTCATAAATACAAGCATTTCTTTCAATGTGTCATTATTTCCTCGAAGACATAATGAACATGGAAGGCAGGTCTGAAACTATGAACTTGATAATCCAAGTGAGATATGGAAGAAGGAACGATTCCTTTATGTGTTATTATTTTGACTTTTTATGATGAAATTAATAATGAAATTCAGATTTTGTTTTAATTTTCGTTTGTTGTTGCATTTGGTTGCCTTAAGATTTACTAATTCAAAGAAAAATAGTGATTATTGAATTTGGTGGGTGTGTTGCCTCTTTTATCAACCTTTTGGTGTTGGTGCAAGGTCATCAAGACAAGCCTAGATGCTTTTTGGTGATGGTATTGCATCTTTCCATGCCTTTTCAGCACTTTTCTGTATCTTCATTAAACAAGTATTGCTGGGTATTTTTTAGATTGAAGAAATTAGATCAAAGTAGTAGTACCATTTAGCTTGAGTTTTCTTTACTGATGTAACATACGAACTAACTTGTTCAGGAACCTTCAAGACCATGAAATCTCCATGTTGATTGAACATAGAAATACTAGAGCAGTATACAATGTAATACTAGGCTAAAATTAAGATGTTGATTGGAGATTTTTGTACCTCAGAAGTGTGCTCAAAGAGATAAAGATCAAGAGCCAGAGCTGAAACACTATTAGTTGGGAAAATTGGTACACATACATAATGAACTTATGTGATGAAGAAATTGTTGAGTAGAAATGATTTAACTAGCAGACCTCTTTTACTGCATTCAGATTACTATTTCATGAAAAAAGAATTTTTTTGGCAATAACAGATTTTCTCCACCACTTTATTGTGTTAATTGATTGGCATACATAAAAGTAAACTATGGAGATCAGAGGAAACAAACAGAATACAAATGATAAAACTAGAAGCAGTTTTTCTTCTAGTGAGGTGAAACCGAATCTTCAATTAGCCCACAAATGATGGAGATTAGAGATGAAAGTTGAAGGTAAAACTAAAAAAGGAATACATGAACATCGTGAAGCAGCGATAATAACCAAAAGAAATAGGTGCATGAAAGAAGATAACCGGAGAAAAGTAGGGAAAATTAAGATTTTGAGAGGAGATATCATTATGCTAATAGCCGTGCTTTTTATCACTAGTATATTCTGGGAGGTTGGAGACACCAACAGAGTTTCCTTGGTTCCTCCGTGGTGGCTTCATCTCTGACCCTAGTCGTTTCACCCCATCTCTCTTGCCAGGAGGAATGTCTGTTGCTGACTTGGAAGTGCCGAAATGGTTGGCAAGGCCTGATGGTGGGAGAGCAAGACGCTTCTCAGGACACCATCCTGTCCAGTGATCCCCCTTCTTACCACACATCCTACACACCATAAGCGCAGCACCTCCGAGATTTGACAAGGAATATCCTGGAACGTTGGTGTCATCTTTGCTACCAGGAGGTTGAGGCCTTTTATCTTCAGTAGAAACCATGGTAACTCTAGCACTAATACCGACACCTTTATGAACAGCATCACCAAACTTAGGTTCAAAAATTTCCTTGTGACAATTCTCATCTTCTTCTAATCCCAAACGAACTTTGCTTGGTGGTATCTGTGTTGCTGAACCTAGTCGTTGCATAGTATCTATCCCCAACAAGGAAAATCAAACAGAGATCGACAGAGAAATCAAATAAGGGTTTGGGAAATCTCAGCCGGTATTTAGGGGTGCTTTCAAGGTTTGGATCTATAAAAAGGGCAATGCACCTACGGGCTACGGCAATCTGCTTGCGCTCATGTTGATTGTTGAGTCCTTTTGGTGTAATACCTAGGCTTGGACAAAGTTATGGGCTTGGCTGATTCAAGAGGAACCGTTTTTTTGGGGACCAGCCTTTTTTGAGGGGACCATGGTTTTATTTTGGGTAAAGACATTAGAAGTAATTCTAGGTCACCCCATATCTAGTTATTTATTTAATACCTAATCTACCCTCTTAATTAATTTTAGGTTATGATTAGTGAAATGATTTAGTTAAAAACAATTAGTGAGATTAAATTAAAAGATGGGTTTATTATTAGTTGAGTAGAATTATTGTGAGAGTAGAGTTAGAGAAGATGAAGGAGAAAAACATGAAAAATAATTTTTTTTTCCAATTCACCCCTTTGAGTATTCAAATGATGGATTTTATCAACCACAACCGAGGTAGAGTATTTGGGTGAACAAGTATGCTCCAAACTTAGATAATGTATCTTGAATTGGTAAAAACTTCCCCAAAAATGTAAAATTTTGAACTGGATTTTGAACAGTTCGGTTACTTTATATGAAGAACAAGTAACCGAACTCATCTGAATGTGTAGTTCGGTTGCCTTGTGAGGATGAACAAGTAACCGAACTCATCTCAAGGTGTAGTTCGGTTGCTTGATCCAAACACGCAGTTACCGAACTCCATATTAATGGAAGCTCGACATGCAAAGTGTTATGTTCGGTTGGTTCGCAACTAACCGAACTTTATGTACAAATAAATTTTAACCAAGTGTATAAGGTTCGGTTGGTTCGCAAACTACATGCTTTTGCGATCCAACCGAACTAAGTTTAATAAGTTCGGTTGTTTCGCAAACTTGAGATTAATTGCACAACCAACCGAACTTAACAAACAAAAATTTCTTATGTTTTTAACCGTAGAGTTCGGTTACATGGCAGTTTTAAAATTTTTGCGAAATAACCGAACAAAGTTGATAGAGTTCGGTTATAAGAGAAATAAAAATAATGGGAAAAAACAGTAAGGTTCGGTTACATGACAACTTTTTTTCTTATGTTTTTAACCCTAGAGTTCGGTTACATGGCAGTTTTATACATTTATGCGAAACAACCGAACTCGTCGATTCTGAACATAGTTATAAAGCATATAGAACCGAACTCATTCAAGGTGTAGTTCGGTTGCTTTGTGAGGATGAACAAGTAACCGAACTCAAAGACTCAGAACCTCCATTAAACCTCTCCACAACTTCCATTTTCAACTCATTTGGATGATTACTTCTCATTTTTTCAACCAAAACAAACGACAAGTAATGGGTTTGTGAGAATATCTTTGCTAAAGATTTAAATTAAGTTATATATATATAGAGGTGGTGGTGGTTGGTGGTGATGGTGGTAATCGGTGGTTGGTGGTGGTGATAATCTGAGGTGGTGGTGGTGGTGGTAATCGGCGGTGGTGGTGGTAATCGGCGGTGGTGGTGGTAATCGGCGGTGGTGGTGGGATGAGGTGGTGGTGGTAATCGGCGGTGGTGGGCGGTGGTGATGGTCGGAGGTGGTGGTGGTATTTATCGGCGGTGATGGGCGGTGGTGGTGGGAGGAGGTGGTGGTTATATATATAGAGAGGTTATTAGGTTGGTTTTAAATTAAATTAGGTTAAGGGCAAGTTAGTAATTTCAACGCATTAGGACATCCCTTATAACTAGAGGGAAGGTGGCATAATCAAACCATGGTCCCCTCAAAAAAACCAAGGTCCCCAAAAAATGGTTCTTCAAGAGGACCCAAGACGCAAACCCATATCTGTACAGCCTCTAATTTCTCCTTACTTTCATTTGTCATGTTTAAGAGAAAATGGGTCATTTGTCCAAAAAAATTTAAAACACGGCTCAAATGGACGAGTAAAAAAGTACGGGTGAAATAGCCAAAAAAAAAAAAATAGCAAGGATGAAACTGGATTCATCCTGGCTTATACTTAAAAAATAACAATGATGAAACTGGATGCATCCTGTGTAAAATAAAAATAAGAAAAAAATATTTGAAAATGGACAGATGAAACCGGTTACATCCTCGCCTATTTTTAAATTTTTGTCCATTTAAACAGTATCTTTTTAATTTTTGGCTATTTAAACAGTATCAAAACCTAAGTGTCTTTTTTACCCAGGAATTGTTGATTTTGGTCTTTTTGACTAATTTTGTGCATGTTTAATTGGTAGGCTGCACTAAGAAAGGAAAGGCCGCAGGGAAGGCAAAAGCCTCTTTACCATACTGATGTAAATGCTTTGCCGGAAAGGGTAAATCTTATACTGTTCTTTGGCGTTCTTTATCTCTTTCTTCATGTGTTACTACAACTCGCACCGAAATCTGCTCAATGATCCAGTCCATATGTTCCTGGTGATCCCGATTCTCGTAAGCTTGGCAAACTTTGTCAAGAAGATTGGAGGTACAAATTTGCTTAACTGAACATTGTTGAATGTTTTAAGCATTGTTAGATAGTTTTACAACTCATCCTTATTGGATACATTAATGCATCTATAAGACCTGAAATTTTCATTGAAGTAGAAGTCATTTTCATACTCCAAATCGGTGCCTTATTTTTTTTTTTCACGAAATTTTGTATACTTTCTAAAAGTTATTGTGATACTGTGTGGATGGAGAAACGAAGTAATAGATGTCACAGGAATTAGCCATTTGAAGAGACCCATGTCGAATGCCAAATTGTAAGACTCAAGGCAGTCTGTCCGAATTTACATACTAGCTTTATCTTTTGCTTTATGCGAACCTATAAATATGTAGCTAGCATGGATGCATGCATTTGTAATCGTTAAGCCAAATACTTAAATATAGCTAGAGGTGTAAATTGGGCTGTGCCAGCACGAGCACATCCCAGCACAGCACGCTAAAATTTGAGCACAGCCCAGCCCAAAGACGTGACTTAGCCCAGCACGGCACAACACGTTAGTTAAATGGGACGTCTTTGGTTTGACTAATTGGCACAAAGAGCACAAAGACAAAGACGCGCACGGATAAGCACGTGGCCCAGCCCAGCACAGCACGGTAAGAGAGCACGTCATAACATGTACAAATACACCATATAACAAGGCATAATACATCACATTTTTTGTATATTTCATAAAAGAGTCACTATTCTAGCTAGTTTTTAACATTTTATGTTGGCTTATTTATAACAACACATATAATACCTTAATATTTGGAAAATATATTTCAATATCGTTGTTATAATGTCGTCACCTATATTTAACTAGAACTTTAATTTACATGACAATAATCCAATTTTATATTTGATGGGCTATTTCTATTTATTGAATAAACTTGTTAATTTTACTTGAAATAATTTCAAATGAGATGTTGTCTAATTAAATTCTTGTGATAATGTCCGACTTAATGTATACATTAAGTGATTTCAAATTGTTTATAGCACGTGTGCCAACGGCCACTGAAAGACGACACGTTTATTCGTGTCTGTCGTGTGCCGTGGGCTGTGTTGTGCCTAGCTTTTGACTAGTAAAGCACAAAGACGGCACAACACGTTTAAATCGTTGGCACAAAGACAAACGCACGACATGGCACGTGAAGCACGCGACTTGTGCCGAGCTGTGCCGGGCCGGCACGTTTTACACCTCTAAATATAGCTAAGAAAGCGTTTAAATCCTATTCTCGTCTTGTTTCAATGAAGTTTTATGTTTCTAGCTTCTGACTTACACTAAATGTCAATTTTTGGTCACATGGTGATCTTAATAATGCTTTACTGAAACTGGAGTTTCTTCCGTTCATTTACAATGGCTTCAACTTTGGGAAAACACTTTCTTTTGGGTCATTGGATTCTTCCTGCAATTGGGAAAAGTAGGGAGATATATAATTTTGAGTCCATAGCATATGTCCTTACTTTTCACAGCACACATGTTTTCATCCGTAAACATTTACATCACCTTAGTTATCATGCATGGGATGGCCATGGGAGGTGATAGGGACAGACAACACACACCTAAAGAAAGTGGGGCTAAGTCGCAAGAAGCCAACGACCCAAAAGATGGAAGACTGAACACCGAAAAGATCTTGACGGTCTCAGTAGGTATTGATCGACCGAAAATCTGAACACCGAAAAATAACGAGGTCATATGTACTCTTAGCTATTCCCTTTAGTGACAAGTAAAAAACTCATCAGTAACCGGAAACCCAAACACAGGAATTAACAAAGACCGGATATAAACAACCCTTATACTGTGGGTTTTAAAGTAAGTTTAAGGATTAAAATAGTCCCACATTGGACAAAGGGATTCCAAGGATCTTCTATACATCAGATTAGGATTGCAGTGTATATCGCCGGTCAGTGATGGTTTGGATGCCCATCTCATAGTCCTACATGGGCTATCAGCCAACCAACTTTGTTGAAATTGAAACTTGTATGGTAAAGTCTCTCTATCGGGCCTCTCCATGCATCACTGATTCGGTTTTTTTATTTGTTTGTTTTTTTATTCGGTTTTCAGTAACAATAGGTACATTGTGTTTCTGCAATACTTAAGAAGAGCCGGTCAGTTGCATGTTTCTGCATTGCTCTAATTTCGCATTTCTCCATCAGTAAATTGACTTTTTTTTTTTTGGATTCCTACAAAAAAATTTTCTAATTTGTCTTTTCTGATACAGCGGCATGTTGGCCCTACCCTAGTAGGCCATTTAAGAACATTTTTTTTTCTGTCAGCATTCACAAAAATTTACTATGTCAATCTCTTCAACTTTGCCATGATTAGAGTAAAAACAAAAAACGCTAGAAACATGGAGGATTGAACCTGTGACCTTAGAGCATCTCTAATGGTAACTTGGTGTGTATTTCTGTGGAATTTTCTAATTTATTGGCGATGCTGTGATGGTCTTTCAATAATGTAATTTACAAGCTAGGTTACCGATACAAGGACAATACAATGTCGCCACAGCATCTGGGATGGAAAAGCCTGATAGTAAGGGTGGAATTTCAATACGGAATTGCATTATTTTTGCATCTGGAGATTTGAAAAAGAATAATGTTACTGTGGAGACTTAATTAGGAAGGCCATGGAAGGCATGTGCGAGAACTGTTATAATGGAACATACTTAGATCATTTAATTCATCCTAAAGGTCAGATAAAATGAGAACGTAATTCAAGTCGTGTGGATATATTAGGTATGGTGATTACAAAAATACTAGACCATTGAATATACTTCATGTACTTTGATCTTTTTCATCTATAAAATGTTTTATTTACCATAAAAAAGGAATTATTGGCAATCCTATTATGGAACTGTGAATGATAAGTTACAAATAATCTTTGGGTACCTTTGTAGAAAATTTTATATTTCAGACAAAATTTATTTATTAACTATAATTCAAAAAATTATTGATAAATTTTACAAGTTTTCTAGAAAATCTCTTTCCACATGAAATTCCAGTGATTTATGATTCAAGACTGGTTTTCTTTTTGTTCAAGTCAATTTTGCACTAAATAATGATCCGTTTATTTAGTGTTCTCTTTGATCCGTGTAATAATTATTATTTTTCATATGGTATTTAGGCTTGTGTTTATGGGTGAAAATCGTTTCCGCCGATTTTGGTAAATTCGGTAGGTGAGTGAGAAACTGGTTTAAACCCTAAACAAATGTGCTGCACGTGAGAACTTTATAGATTCGAGAGATCAATCTGTACAAGTCCGGCCTAAACCAAGAAATGGCCGTTCCAGACTTGCTTCGGTCACAAAGTGGAGGAGAAGGTTTGATTTGGGGAGGGAAGCAAAGAAAGGTGTTGAGACCAGAATAATTCTGGGAGAGTAGTGTCTCAACTTGTATCAGAAAGTGAAAGCTTAGGAAGCTTGCAAGAGATGAAAGCTTTTTGGAGAGCTTGCAAAGTTGCCTTTTCTGAGCGTGTTGTATTTTTCTCCTGATCGAGACTTGTGTCTGGTGGAAATAGGTAAGACCTATTTATACAAGTCGAGATTGAAACGTACCCTGGCCTCCATGAAGGAAGAGATTAAAGGGTGAAATAATGGGAGGAGGTGGTAACCGCATGGTGTTTATGAGTGAAAACGTTTTCACCATTATTTCCTCATTTATTTGACCGCTTTATTCCTATTCACGCTTTCTTAATGTGAGCGTAGTGTATCTTTTAAGTCAGTGACCGCCAAACCAAAACCCTGGAAAGCATCCCCCAGTTTGTGTTGATGTCTCGAGTGTTGGTTGCACCTTGAGTGCAAGTGGCGCTGCTAATGGCGCGTGTGGCATGTGCCATTGGCATGTGCGGAATGCCTTTGTTGCGGGTTGCACCTTGAGTGCAAGTGGCAATGCCAGAGCTGCTAGTGGCGCGTGTGGCATGTGCGGAATGCCTTGGTGGTAGGTTGTACGTTGAGTGTAAGTGACAATGCCAGAGCTGCTAGTGACGTGTGTGGCAAGTGCCAATAGCGTGTGTGGAATGCCTTGGTGGTAGGTTGCACGGTTTGCAGGTTAGGCTACCAGCGTGTGCGTTTGGCATGTGTCAATGGCACGCATGGCCATTGATCGCTGTCGTAGGCGTCAAAAATAAATTACACTTTCTTACTACTCAAAATATAAATATAGCAAGGGCAAGAAAGGATCGTTCCCACAGAGAGGACTAGGTTGTCAAATTGTTTCGGTTCCCTATAAATAACACCGGTAGTTTTGTGATTTTTATATAATAAACTAAATAAAAGCAAATAAAGAAATAAGCAAACAAATCAAATCAAGGATGAGAAAGTATTGGTCATGGATTTCGTCTTCAATCACAAACATGTTTTCAACACAATAACTAGAATTGATATTTTAATCTCAACTTTTATCAAAGGCCCTAGAATACCTTGATCGCAAGAATATCCCGCAAATATCCTCATGTTATCAATAAACACATTAAAAGATGCGAATATGAATTCTACCTAAAGAAACAACCTAACGTGTAAAAGCACTAATCAAGTCTAATTCCCTAGATGCATTAGGTTCTATGAAATCAGGCCAATCAAAGCAATCGAACGTGTAAAAGCACTAATCCGATTTAACAAAGGTTATGGTTCACATGTGACTACTAGGATGTATCACTACAAGCAATAATCACAATTATGCTACTTGTAATCGAATCTATCACTTTTGCGTATAATAAATCCTAATCTAGCAAGAGAGATGAAAACAAACTCAATCGATTCGCGACTCGACTAAATAGCATTCAACTCATGTAACAATATTGATGGTGAATCATAAACGATAATATGAGAGAAAACTAATTTATTGAATTAAAACCCGTGTTTGGAAATCAAACTAATCCATAACCAAAAGAAAACTCTAGCTCATATTCATGGAGTTTATAACAAGAAGAAAAAGAAAAGACTTCATGGTTCTAAACCCTAGAAAACAAAGTAGAGGCAAAAGAATAGATAAAAGATTAAAAGATAAAAGATAATCCCAAAGTTGTAGAAGACTTTTCCTTTTTATAGCTTTTCCTCTCTTCCAAAACTAGGTCAAGCCCCAAGGGTCCAATAGATAGAAGTCCACCAAGCCCATATGTGAGGAAAACACATGTGAAAATATGTCCCAAAAGAGGTCGACGGAAAACTGGTATTGTGGCCGGAAAAGTCGCCGGAAAGTATCTCAGGTGACCAGAAAAGTCAACCCGGTCACCAGTCAACGAGTCAGCACGGGACAACTAGGTCAAACCGAGTCAAATCAGAAGTCAGGCCAAGTCAACACCGATTCAGAGAGTCAGCTATTAACCAGCTGACTTGGCTCACTTGTCAGACCATTGCACATGCCTGCAATGTGCTGCACTATCATTGTGCATCACTACAAGAAATGCACACTAGACCACAGACTCCGAATTCTCAGTGCACACATACATCCTTCCCATTCTGAGCCATACCAATACTACTAACACACATTCAGACCCATTTCCTTTCTTGCACCAACACCACCTGCCATGACACTGTCACACGGCTTCTCTTCATTCTGCCAGTTCATAACTCCTTCTTTATAGGCACACAATTGAGCCAACATCACCACTTGCTAACTAGCAACACTAGATTAGTTTGTAGACCGCCGATATACCCGCCAAAGACCCATTGTAAACTCGCAAAATTGAGACACCTCCACAACTCCGAACCGCAACTTCATAAAACCCATTTCCATGATAATCACCACCATCCGTAGCCGGCATGACCAACATTGCTCGTCCCCAGTAACTTGTTAACCTACAATCAAAACCACGACTCCGGATGTTCTCGCTTGACCGGGTTTCTCAAAGAAGAACAAGTAGTTCTGTCACTAGATACCCACTTCTTCAATTCCTTGCATCTCAACATTCAACACTATAACACTCCTCATCTCTCAAATACCCGCAATCTCAAACGGTCCCGGGAGCTCGGCCAATCTTTTCCTCCAACAACTCCATTATTGCTTGCAATCTCAACTCAATCACCACTGCCTGCTTCAACCCTCACTCCATCAATCCAACACCAGCTCCACCTGCAATCTCAGTTGCTTCCTAGCCAGCCACCAAATCCCTTAGCTCATTCTCGCATTTTCTTGCATTCACCGCCATCCGTATTCTCGAAGCCACCGCATCACTTCCTTGTGACTTCAAAACCAACACCACCTGCCCTGTAACTCATACATACTGCGACACGACAATCACAAAATCATCTCAACCTTCTCTTCATTCAGTACAGGCCAAAGCACAGATAAGCATCACCAGCTTCACTTCGATCAAGCGCTCTCTATTTCAATCTCAAAATCACTGCAACACCACCAGCTCCCATCTTACATAGTTCATCATAACCAGCTCTTCCTTCCTTGCACCAGTCCATCCAAGTGAATCGCGACCAGAACCCTGCAGCACAAACTCCAGCTACTATTCTTGCTCAGCTTCCTTGCATACCTGCAATCTCCATTTAAATTGACCCTGCACAATAGCTGCACCTTCTTGTTTACCACGAGCTTGATTCCTGCAACATTCTGTAGCTTCAGCTAGCACTACATCCTCCACCAATTTCACCTCAAGCTCATTAACTCTCAACACCACTGACTGCAACTCAAGTCATCTCTCTTTACGACAACAGCAACAGAACCACATCAATTAACACCCTCACAGCCAATTCATGAGTAACCCACTGAACTGCAGCTTCAAGTCCCTGCTAGAACCACCACCTACTACATCTGCAACTACCATCACTTCAAACCACCATATCAGTTCATCTGCAATTCACCCACCAACACCTGAAGTCTCACAACTCCACCTGAGTTATTCATTTTCTTCACAGCAGCAAACCCAATCTTCAAGTGCAGTTCAACAACCAACATCAAAACCCTAATTTCACATTCATCCAACTTCTTATCAGTCAAACTCAAGAGTAATTTCCTCTTCAATTCACATCCCATTAAACCACCAGTTCCCATATGAGCAGCCACCAATCAACGGAAGTACATCATCTTCACTGATTTCGATCTGAAATTCATCTTCACAGATCAATTGCAAATACAACTTCTACACCCTAACTTCCTTAAACTCTCAGATTCTCCATCAAATCACCCAAAACCAGAATCAAATCGATTTACACTCAACACCCATTAAATCTCTTCCATTTCCTTTCCCTGAGTTTGGGTCGTGTGGAAATTGTTGCACAGGTAACTTTGATGTTTAATTTGTGTTGTAATCTGTGTTCTGTTCCTTGCTGTGGGCATTTCTCTTCAGCAGGCTGTGACTAACTGTCATCATCTAACTAGGCAGCTGCCTGCACTCTCGAGGGAAAACAATGCTATACAAATGGAGCGAGCACTATCCGGATCCGAACTATGGATAATACTTTTAGTGGGCTTGTAGCTCGATCCAAGTTCAGTTGTCCTATATATACACACAAAATAACATTGCCCTAAATTCCAATTCCTAGATCGATCTCCGTTTCTCCAAATTAAGCCCCAAAAAAATCTAGATCTCATTTTTAGATCAAAAACCTCTGAGTAATCAGTAGGATGGGTTCAACTGGTTTTGTATGGGATTCAGTGGAGGAACCTTGTTCACTCATAACACACACGAAAGCATTATGATATTTCCTCTCAAGAAACTCATAGAGTTTGTCGTAGTTAAAGATCGGCCAGCTGACCTGATTTTGTTGATGATTACAGCGACAGATCATGTGTTGTTCGAAGAGGATTTGATATTCCATAACTCTAAGCCCTCATCATCTTCGAAAGAAATCCCGTGGCTTACGATTTGATGCAGATCAGGATTTGGGGGAAGATTCAAAATAAGAAATCCCATGGCTTACGATTATGTATGGTTTCATATAAAGGGTAAGGGTTACATTTTTTTTTGTCTGTAACAAACAGTGGTGTATGCCCAAATTCGCCTGTATGGAACAAAGATCTTTCAGGTTGTGGGAAGATTAAGTATGTCGGGTGTACAAATGTTTGGTCAAACCATGAGCCCCAAAAAAATTCACTAACAATTCATTTACTGTCTAGAAAGGAAAGACAATATGACACAGTACATTGACCATAATTACAGCAAAGATTTTTTATCCAGCATTTATGATAAAAAAAATCTTATAGATTTCAAAATATCATTGCTGTGAATTTAATTTCAATATATCCAACACTCTCAGTATATATATGTATGGAAGTAGAGCCGTGACTTGAGGGATCTTAAAACAATCTAAGGTAGTAGTAGTAGGAGCAGTTGAGAGTGAAAGAAAAAGAGAGGATGTCCATTTACAAGGTTTATTTGTGTTTGATCATGCTGATCATTGTAATGGCTGGGTTTGCTACGTGCGACGACGTCTATTCATGTGACGGTGCTAGAGATATGCTACCGAGATGTGAGAAATACATATCACCCGCATACAAGAAAATATCACCAATATCCCCTGACTGTTGCTTGTATCTTAGATATACGGATTTGGAATGTTTGTGGAAGTACTCGGAACATATGGAAAAAACTATTAGCCGTGAAAAGCTTGCCGATGTTATTGGGATTTGTTATCCTGAAAGTAAGCTCTCGCTCTCTTACTCGATCTTACAGTATTTATACTTAGTATAATAAGTTTATGTTAGTTATGTTTTTGTTAAACTGTTTTGATTCTATATATTACAGCTTATAAAGTTCATGTTTGAAACGGAGGGGATCGAGACAAATGAAGAATAAAAGAGGCATTGGAATTGAGCTTTTAATTTACACTATTGAAATGACTTTGGATGTTAAAAATATAAAGTAATAAATTGAGCTTAACATTTTA